>CM065680.1:15861638-15934138 GCA_017654935.2 Phymorhynchus buccinoides
GGAACATTTGTAAATACAAAGATGGTGGGAACAATGCTGGCTGCAATGCCCGGAGGCAGTGCAACACCAGTAAAGTCCCGAGTTTTTAACAATATAGATAGGTGTAGCGGTAACCACGCCTCGGTTAAACCTCATCGGCTATGGTACTGCCACATTGTCTGTATAATATTTGTAGCTAGCTGAAAAAAATGAAATTTTTAGCCTTCTGCTTGCTTATATAGTGCCGCGCTGACTTTAAGGGCAAATGTATTGACCTTCAACTCAGGAATACCACAGCATGATAATGGAACCTTGGTGTATTTCGAATCTTCTACATATGTCTGCCTTCGCCTTTCCTTCCGTTTCCATAAGGAGGTTGAGCTGCTTGTCTCATAGTAGACCCTTTTCTAATCTTTGAGTTAACTTCTCCCATTAAGACCCCCATCTTCTTCATCCTCTTGTTTTAATGAAGAGACAACTGCTCAGGCCCGGTAAGCAAACACATAGAAACTACTCAAGGGAGCCCTTTTATGTATCTATTTTGTTATATTTAAACATCCAACGATACGCTTGCTTCAGAACGGTTTAGCAGGTAGTGTAATGTAATGAAAAGAGGGAAATGGGACGTCATAGTAGCACACAAGCTTGAAATAAATGTAGTTCAAATTTGATGTTTTTAAATATAGATCAGGATGTTTATTGAGAAAGCAAATTATTAACGAAAGCAAAACCAGATTCTGTGCTGAAGAGGTAAAGAACATTTGACAATTTGTGGAGTCGGAAGAAATATTGTAGGACAAACTTTGGGATGGGTTTGATTAATAGAGCTGGAATGAGATCCGTTAAATTATAATAAATGTAATTAACGGACACCTGGCAATGATAGAACAAAGAGTGTGGATAACAATAATCTTCATGTTGAAGCAAAGCTTAGCACTTGTTTCTGTCAACAGGTATCCAGTCTTCGGCTTACGTTTTCAAGATGTCTGTGGTCTCAGCAGCACTGGTATGCCTGTTGGTGATGGTGATGGTACCAACATCAGAAACCAAGACAGTGCTCAGCATACCATCCCCCTTTACTAGTCACAGCAGATATCACACCAATGTGGCACGATTCTTAGCCAAGAGAGGACATCAGATGTGGGTTGCCTTGCCGACTTATTTAACAGAAAAGGGCGTCCTGGATACATCAGGATTTAGGATCATGCACTATGACACCACCCCCAACTTGGAAGACAAAATGGTTGCGCTTGTGCACAGCATGTTTGAAGGGGATCAAGGTATAAACTGGGAATATGTGCGACAAATCAGAAGCGTTTACGATGTTCTGTTGAAAAATGATTCGTTCATCCACACTGCTAGGGACCTTAACCCAGACCTCATCGTGATTGACAACATTCCTTTGTTTTATCCTATGTGCATCCTTCCTTACAGACTGGGAATACCATTTGCATTTTTGGGATCTAATTACTATGCTCCGTTGTTTAGAATTCCCTTTTCTGCAGCTGATTCACCACTGAAACTTTTACCATACAGTAACGAAATGACCTTCCTTCAACGGTTGACGAACACTCTGTTGCGCGTGGTGTTCTCATTCTACGACCCCTCATTTCTTACAGATGCTGTGTCCACTTACGCGCCAGATATGACATACTTATCTTTAGATGATTTGATCCGAAAAGCAGAAATATTTATTGTAGAATTAGATTCCGTGTTAGATTATCCTAAGCCTACACTGCCTAATGTCAAACTCGTCGGTGGAACGACGTCAGGACCAGCCAAAGCTCTGCCCCCTGTATTCCAATCTTTCATGGACAGTGCCAAGGAAGGTGTTGTGATCGTCTCCTTTGGAAGCTATGTCATCAACCTTCCAAAACACCTTAGTGACAAGATGTTCCAGGTTTTAATGCAGCTGCCCATGAAGTCAGTGTTCCGGTCTAACCTGACATCACCAGATCCCAAGAAGATCCTGACATCACCATGGATACCTCAGAATGACCTGCTGGGTCATCCACACACCAAAGTGTTCGTCAGTCACTGTGGGAAGAATGGACAGTACGAGGCTCTTTACCACGCTGTGCCTGTCGTCGCTACTCCTCTGTTCTTGGATCAGTTTTACAATGCAGAACGCATTCGTGTGAAGGGTTTTGCCGAAGTTCTGGATCTCAACAGCTGTACAGCTGATCAGATGAAGTCCACCATTCTGACAGTGGCCAAGGAACCAAGGTACAAACAGGCTGTTGTTAAACGTTCCCGTCTGTTCAAAGAGTTGTATGGAGTTCCAATGGAAACAGCAGCTTACTGGCTGGATCACGTGATGGAATATGGCGGTGACTACATGCGTTCTGCTGGACAACAAATGCCGTTCTATCAGTACTTTTTGCTGGATGTAATTCTCTTCGTTGTGTGTGTGCTCGCTATAGCAAGTGGGCTGCTCTTTGTGATCATCAAGGCCTTTTGTAAATGCGTGAAGAAAAGAAAAGTGAAATCTGAATGAGACTGAATCAGTTGCAGTTTTAGGGTATGACAGTGATTTATGTAACGCTGTATTTTGCTTACATCTGATCAAATAATATCAAAGTGTAGCTCTGTATTTGAGAGCTTTGTGAAGCTGAAGATGGTTTCCAAGTATTCTGATTACAGTCAAGAAATTTCTTTTTTCATGTGTAAATCTTACATACTGTTGAAAAGTTCGGTTTTTGTTATAGTACACAGTTGATGAGTTTGTGGAATTGGTCTCATATTTTGTTTTGGAAAAAAACAGAGCACACTATATCATATTATTTCTACTGCTGAACATTTTCCTTCTGCGCCCGTGTTCTGCAATCAACACGACTGAAAAGAACACTTTGAACTGGACAATATTTCGGACAATTTCATCATGTGGCGTTTATCTTGCTGTAGCGTCAGTTACTTTCCATTGAAAAGGCCCCTGGGTGGAACTGGCGTTTTTGGTTAGCTAGGTGGAACACACACGCGCACGCACACGCACACGCACACGCACGCACACGCACACACACACACACACACACACACACACACACACACACACACACACACACACACACACACACACACACACACACACACACACACACACATGCACACTCTCTCTTAAACATGGAACACTAAATACTCTTATAATGTTTCCTGTTACTGTATTGTGGTAATCCCGGCTATATCAGTACATCATCTGTTAAAAGAATGCCCAATTTTAACATCACTTTATAGAAAAAAGTCTGATGACTTACTGGATTATGAGAATGACAGTCAAATATTATCCAGCACTTTCGTCTTTGATATTGCTACTGTTATAGCAAATTCTGAGATTGCCAAATTGTTATGATTTGTTAACGCTTTTTTTTTAAACTAGAAATTGTTGTATTTTATGCATTAGTTTTAATTATCAACACGTTTTTGTTGTGTGTGTGTGTGTGTGTGTGTGTGTGTGTGTGTGTGTGTGTGTGTGTGTGTGTGTGTGTGTGTGTGTGTGTGTGTGTGTGTGTGTGTGTGTGTGTGTGTGTGTGTGTGTCTAATATCACTATTGGTGAAAATATGTTAAATTAAGCTACTGAACTGAACACACACACTCTCTCTCTCTCTCTCTCTCTCTCTCTCTCTCTCTCTCTCTCTCTCTCTCTCTCTCTCTCTCTCTCTCTTTCTCTCTCTCTCTCTCTCGCTTTCTCTCTGTCTCTCACTCTCTTCCCCTCAGTATCGGTCTCTCCCCACCTCTCTTTGTCTCTCTCTCTCTCTCTCTCTGTCTCTCTCTCTCTCTCTCTCTCTCTCTCTCTCTCTCTCTCTCTCTCTCTCTCTCTCTCTCTCTTTTCTCTCTCTCTCTCTCTTTTCTCTCTCGCTTTCTCTCTGTCTCTCACTCTCTTCCCCTCAGTATCGGTCTCTCTCCCACCTCTCTCTCTCTCTCTCTCTCTCTCTCTCTCTCTCTCTCTCTCTCTCTCTCTCTCTCTCTCTCTCTCTCTCTCTCTCTCTCTCTCTCTCTCTCTCTCTCTCTCCAATTTTGCCTTCGACCTTCCGTTGTCAGGGATGAATTTCCATCGCAGTCGTATTTGTCTCTCATTGACTTTCCTTTCTCATAACCTACATTTTGCTCAAATTGATTCTTTCTCACAATCCCCTGTCTTTATTTCTGTTTCGTACCAGTCTCCCGTTTCCGTGCCCTCTTGCCATCTCAATTTATGTATGTATGTATGTATGTATGTATGTATGTATGTATGTATGTATGTATGTATGTATGTATGTGTATGTATGTATGTATGTATGTATGTATGTATGTATGTATGCATTACTATGTTAACAGACTTAATACGGTAGTGTTTGAACGGAAGGACCCAGAGCCCTGAAATGTTGCATGCGATATAGGCAGTTAAGATATCTAGGCCAAGTTCGAAAATGAAGGTAATTGGCCAAAGGTGAAGGTTCCTGGAACCGTAAATGCTGCTGAGTGGCTGGTTGATCTAGCGTTTTGACGCTCTAGATAACCAGCCGCGTAGCGAAGCTGGTTAATGTTTTCAGCGGTGTTTCGATGTTTGTGGCTGGCTGGCTGACTATGCTGCTCACAAAAAGTAGGAAATATTGACTTTGCATTATATCACCATGGGTCCAATAACCAGACCGTAATTAAGTTTCATTTCATGTGAAAATGATAGTTAAGCCTTTTTGAGCTGTAAAATCGAAGACAAAAATCAATTTTAAAATGTCACGTGACTGCCAGAGGCGATAAACACCAGTGGGTGTGTTATTCGAAATCACAAAGCACCTTTTCATATTTGACATATTGTTGGGCCACTGTTTACTAACAGGTACCCAAGGCCATGCTTTCTCATGCTCTAGAACAGTCTCCCGAATTAACGTAGAATGTACGGTTGCGCCTAAGGTCGAAACAAAATGGCATGACTGACAAGTGTGCCTAATGCCGAAAATTTCATGTAAGTTTTACGTTTGAGCCTAAGGTCGAATGCACAGTTGAGCCCAACGTCGAATTTCAAAGTTGTGCCTAAGGTCGAATGTTTAGTTGAGCCTAACATCTTTGCAATTCGACCTTAGGCTCAACTTTGCATTCGACCTTGGGCGCAACTTTGCAATTCGACGTTAGGCTCAACTTTGCATTCGACCTTAGGCTCAACCGTATATTCGACGTTAGGCACAGCTCTGCAATTCGACATTAGGTTGAAGTGTGCATTTACTTATTTTCGACCTTAAGCACACCTGTACATTCGACCTTAGGCGCAACCGTACTTTCGACCTTATTCCGGATTCCCGAAGTAACATACTAACTGTTCTTCTCAAATTGAATAGAACTTGTAATTTTGTTACTGAACCCATGGTGCTCTTACAAAACACAACATCCCCTACTTTTTGCGAGCAGCATAATAATTATGTAGGCCCTTTGTTATTAACCCTTTCACCGCCAGCCATCTTCGAACCAAAAATGTCCATACAATTTATTTGGCTACAGAAAAGATTTCATCTGCAATATTCAAATCAAATCAAATCATCTTTATTATCTCATAACAGAGAAATTGCAGGGATTTATCTGTGACACATTTAGAATACGGTCAATCCTTACTGCCCAAATTTAGGAACACAATATTATTGAATAATAGACCCTGATTCAAGAGTTTTAATGACACTACTGTGAAATCATTTTGGTGCAAAAATGTGACATTGGCGGTGAAAGGGTCAACACAATAGCGTGGTGAAAATGTGGCGCGCGGGCCGTGCTGAGCACAAAATCCGTCGCACGGTGAAAGTGTGGCGCGTGGCTGGTGGTCTAGCATGTGGTCAGATTTTAAAGGGACACTCTGACGGATGAGTTTTTGCAAGAAACACGTCGAGATCACCAGAAAGACAGCCTTTTTTAAGGATCGGAACACTCACTTTGCTCAGGTTTCCTAGAAAGCTAACCGTCAAAACGTCGATTCCTCCTTGGCGGAGTTGCCGGCCCAACAGCCTCCTAAAGTCCAACCACACGTCCTCGTCGTAGAAGGCGGGCAACGGCTTAGGCTGGCTTATGTGGTTCTGGCCCTCCCGTGGGGATACCGGGGGGTCTTTCAGCTGAAATAGTTCCCCCTTATTCTGGAAGTTCTATGCTAGTAACTTCCCCTACTCTATCACTCTCTTTGACTCTTTTCTCTTCTTTTTGCTTTCTGGCGTGTACTTTTTTCTGCCTTGGTCCATTCACCTGCATTTTTTCTATCAAACCCTTCCACGTTTTTCCTTGTTACAATTTATGACATGCCAGTGGGTTTTTTTTGTACACTGGCATCCATGCGTGATAATTGCGCACTTGAGTGGGCACCTGTTGTCCATTCTGCAGTGCATATTCGCTTGTATAGCCTTTTTTGTATGTATTTTAACTTACTAGTATGCATTTGTTATCCTTTTTCACTGTTTTTTTTTCCAACCTGGATCCAATAAATGAGAGTATTGTAGCTCCACGTTTCCAGCACTGTGTGGACTTATGAGCTATAGGGTATAACGATGGAAGTGTCATGTTATGAATTGTACTACATTTTTTGTTTTCAGGTTTTGTACGTTGTTAAGATTCATGGATTTGTGTTTTGCTATACGTGGTGGATTTTTTTTAATGCGGTGACAGTCCTGAGATAACCATAGCTGTTGACGGGACTATAACAGACTAACTAACTAACTAACCACCGCATAACTATGCAGAGCACACAAGATGAATGATTTTGAACAGGGGGTGTCTGGGAGAGTGTGAGTAGGAAATATATAATTCCAGTAAGAGTTCTAGTATAGTTCCCGTAAGATGATAATTATGTATGACTTGTCTCGCTATGTAGGCCTATCCTAGATATTATTGTGCTTTTTTTCTACACACGCTTTTGCCTTGTTTATATTTCACAATTTTTGCTCTCGTTTCATTGGAATATATTGTTTTACCCAGAAGGGTTGGTGTAAAGAAAGCACCCAATTTTCTTATACCATATCGATTCTGTTAATAACATTCGTTCATTCCTTTGTTTGCTCAATCGATTCCTTGTTTGATTGTTTGTGTTTCCGTAACATTGCTATATCTCTCAGAGTATACAAGATGAATGATTTTGAACAGGGGGTGTCTGTGAGAGTGTGAGTAGGAAAAACAAAATTCCAGTGAGATAATAATTATGTATGACTTGTCTCGCTATGTATAGTAGTCCGACCCTAGATATTAGTGTGCCTTTGTTTCTACACACGCTTTTGCCTTGTTTATATTTCACAATTTTTGTTCTTGTTTCATTGGAATATATTGTTTTACCCAGAAGGGTTGGTGTAAAGAAAAGCACCCTATTTGCTTATACCATATCGATTTCTGTTAATAAAATTAGTTCATTCCTTTGTTTGCTCAATCGATTCCTTATTTGGTGTGTTTTCATAACATTACTATCTTTCCCACGCTCTATTTTCTCTGGTTTTATTTTCCAGTTGTTTGCATAAAAAGTGTGTGTGTGTGCGTGTGTGTGTGTGCGCGCGCGCGCGCGCGCGTGTGTGTGTGTGTGTGTCGCGTGCGTGTTTGCACGCTTCAACAATAAAAACTGACCAGGGCCTATATTCACATTGATATACTACTAATACATGAATTTCACGTGGCTCACATCGTCACATTCGCATCGGTACCACAGCGATTGGTACGGCCTATGTAGTGTAGCAGGCCCTTAAGATAGACTACGGTTCTGCAGACACTGACCTACATGTATATTGCCTTCTATTGTAGGTCTTTGTACGCGTAATGAAAAGGTCATGCACACGGAAGCACGCACGCGCGCACACACACAGACGTATGTGCGCACGCACACACTGAGACGTACAAGGCCTACGGTGTTGTACAAAGTGTATGCAGTTGGTGCCAATTATCTGTTGTACTGATCATACACACACACACACACACACACACACACACACACACACACACACAAACAAACGCGCACACATGCATACATACATACATACACACACGCGCGCGCATGCACAGACACACACCACAACGCACTCACATAAGCCGATGTTGCATATGGGCTGAACGACAAAGTGGGTCTCACAATCCCATAACCTCAGCCTTATGTGTGTGTGTGTGTGTTTGTGTGTGTGTGTGTGTGTGTGTGTGAGAGAGAGAGAGAGAGAGAGAGAGAGAGAGAGAGAGAGAGAGAGAGAGAGAGAGAGAGAGAGAGAGAGAGAGAGAGAGAGAGAGAGAGAGAGAGAGAGAGAGAGAGAGATTCCCTGTGCCCTATTTACAAAGGCCCTTCAGACCAACACTCTCATACACAATCATACAGATCACAGTTTCCAGCGTGCAGAAACAAGGACACAATGATTACAGCTTTATTTGCTTAATTAAGAAGACTGAAAGGAGTCACGTTTGTAAAGAGCTACCCCTGGCTCAGAGGAGGGGGGCCAAACATGTCTTCCTGCCTCCCAAAAAAGATGTGCCACCCCCCCTGCATTTCTCGGTTAATTCTATTTTTCCGTTTTTGCCTTTCTTACCATACATAAAGCTGTATTTTAGGAACATTTTTAGCTAATAACCTTTTTGGAACACTAGCCCTAACCCTAGCCCTAAACCTAACCCTACCCCCCACTATGTACTGCAGTACACCGCGATTTGTCACAGTTGTGGTTCGTTGCGTTTTTCCGTCTTATAGGGTGGGGGGTAGGGTTAGGGTTAGGGATAGGGTTAGTATTCCAAAAAGGTTATTAGTTAAAAATGTTCCTAAAATACAGCTTTATGTATGGTAAGAAAGGCAATAACGGAAAAATAGAATGAACCGAGATAGGTAGGGGGGGTGGCACATCTTGACCTTTACCTGTTATTTATAGAAGGTAATAGATTAAGCAATAACATGTTTTTTCTACATCCAGCCCTCTGGACAAAATACATATAATTGCAAAAGTAGAAAATGGAAAAGGAAAATAAGCACAGACAAAGCAATATAAAGCATGCAAAATACAACCCTATATCAAAACACATCAATAACAAAATCAAACCTAATATTATTGACTATTATTGACTAGACTCATTTTTAACATTCACAAATTGGGAAGTATTCACAAATTGGGAAGTAAGCGCATACACACGGGACAATGAAACCCAATCCTACTGTTCACACTCGTCTTTAACATTCACAAATTGACAAGTGCACAAACATATGACAAAATCAACCCTAATCATACTTTATATACATTAAAATGTACTTATTTGAAAAGAAACACGTGCACGTAATAAAGTCAAACATAGTATTACTTTACCCTACTCATCATAACACGCACAATTTAAAATGTAAACACATGTACCCATAGCAACATCAAACCTATTCCTACATTACATTATTCATGATACACAAATTAAGAGGTAAAAGCACACACGTGACAAAATGCAGACCTAGTCATATTGTTTGCATGCGGATGCACATATTGAAAAGTAAATACATACACATGACGAAATCAAGCCTAAACCTACTTTATATACTTATCTTTAACATGCACATAAATAAAACTTAGCATATACTCATCACAAAATCAAGACTAATCCTACTTTGCATACTCATCTTTAACATACACAAATTAAATTTAAGCCGATACACATAATAAAATCAAGCCTAAGCCCACTTTACATACTAATCTTTAAAATGCACCAATCGAAAATGTAAGCACATACACAACACTCCTGTATAATTGTACATATCTATCAATTTCTGTTTAAATACGTACCAAAATGCTTTGACATCACCCACCTCTTGTTGCAACCAGACAAAACCAAAACCTGATGCACATAATACTTCACAGAGAGAGAGAGAGAGAGAGAGAGAGAGAGAGAGAGAGAGAGAGAGAGAGAGAGAGAGAGAGAGAGAGAGAGAGAGAGAGAGAGAGAGAGAGAGCTTAAAACCTAAATAGCTTGTATTATAGGGACATGGTTGCATTGTTTTCAAATTGCTTTATTAGCTAGCTCTCTACTTCATTCCAGAATGGTGAAACATTGCTATTTTTGTATCTTCTTTGCTGCTGCTTTGTTTCTGTCCTCACAATACCCTGAAAACCGTTGCAGAAAATCTCCTCAAAAATTGTAGGTAGTCTATCAGTGACATAGAAACACGGGGAAGGGAGCGGCTGCCCCCTTCTCCTGGCACATAGGGGGGGGGGGCAGATGTGCTCCCCCCCTAACGAGAGAGAGAGAGAGAGAGAGAGAGAGAGAGAGAGAGAGAGAGAGAGAGAGAGAGAGAGAGAGAGAGAGAGAGAGAGAGAGAGAGAGAGAGAGAGAGAGAGAGAGAGAGAGAGAGAGAGAGAGAGAGAGAGAGAGAGAGAGAGAGAGAGAGAGAGAGAGAGAGAGAGAGAGAGAGAGAGAGAAAATTCAAAGACTCCATTTTTCCATACAATATTATACAATTTCATACAATTATTTACATCGATTTCTTTAAAATTCTGATACTGAAATTATAGCAGTTCTTATATGTACAAGTACGAGACGTATAAAATACTGTCCCATTATCCATATCCACTCCCCAACCCCTCCCCCTTCCCCACATGCCCCCAGTGACTTTTGTATTTAAAAAAAAAGTTGTACCCCAATTCTGCTTCTGTTGCCCCTCCCCTTACGTTCTACACCATCCCACCACTTCCACACCCTTGAAGATGAGAAAGTACAGACAAGACACACAAAATCCAAACTTCAGTTAAGGGGGTAGAGCTAGCTTAAAAGAGAAAAAAAATCACATTTTCTACTTTTTAAAAAGTTATATTGAATTTTTAAAAACTGAAATGATTATAATTTCATATGAAATTAAAATTTTGTTCTTTATATCATGGATTGTGTGTCCTTTTGCATCCAAAAATCGGAACACTACACCAAAATCTATTGCATCAAAAAGAACAGATATTTGAAATACTATGAAACACATTTGCTTAAAATGTTGCACACAGTTGCACAACCTGATTATCGGGATCCTGCCAAAGCCGTTTTTTAAATAATTGTTTAGTTTTTATTTTATGGCATAATTATCATGTATTTATATTACTAATGTTTGCATTATATACATGTTAAATCATAAAATTTGAAAATGTCCACACATCTCTTATTCCCCATGACAAGATCCAGATATGACACTTAAAGCAATCAATAATATATTTCTTAAACATTTTAGAGCAAAAGTGAAATATGCTATTTTTAGTAACACCACCAGGTACTTTTTCATTTAATGTGTATTTTGTTGCGACATGTACTATTTTCAACTATTGATAGTTTCTGTATGTTTGTTAGGCTGTGTTTTACTTTCAGGCTAAATTTGGGAAAATTCCATGGAATAGATTTATTTTTATGAATAAAAGAATTTAGTGACCACTCATAGAGTAGGTATACCTCCTAAGTTGCATATGTGAATACAATTGAAAGCGCTCATTAGAGCTGAGGGACTGCATGGTTCAGCCCGGTTTCCCTGGTTTATTCGTTGTTCTCAAAGGTAGGTTTACATTTGATCCATGTTCTATGTCACATTTCGAATCTTGAGATGGCAAATCATGGTAAATTATTAATCTTTTGTGAATTATATTGAATCCAAAACTCGGAGGCATTTGCACCCTTACTAGTACTACAGCAAAAAAGGATAATTTGGCCTTTGGGGACGTTCCCCAGCACCAGCTGTCTAAAATCTCTTTGGTCTAGAGAGTGGGAATATTTTGGGCAAGACTTCTTTACATTTAACACTATGCCCAGTCCTCCAGAATAGTAATTGCCTCCTTTGTATCTGGGAGTCGTGGCTAGTCAGACAGAACTGACTGATACACACGTTTTGAAGTTTTACATAATTGTTAGAATTGGGTATGTTTCGTTTTATTAGGTTGATGATAGTGATAATGACTGATTTGTTTTGAACAAGTATCATCGATTATAACTGATTTTTTGTCACAATATTTGACAGTAGGATGACCTGGTTTGATTTCCAATACTGATGTGTCCAATGTACCATGAAATATTGTCTGAGCTAGCCTACCCTATAAGTAGTAAAGTACACGTCCTGCTTATATAGTTGCGAATAAGTTTAGTAAGTTTGTTCTTTCGTGGTTTGGGCTTTTCTTAAACTCAATCATCACCAAACAAAGACTTGCTACAATGTGATATGACTTTTAGATAGCTCAGATATGTTTTCTTTCCTTTTTTTCTTTGATGTATAGGCCTCATTGTTGTTATTGATTGTTACATGTCTTTGGACTTACATCAAATATGAATTTGAGAGGGGTTGCAGGGGTTCCACCCCCTCAGTAAATAAAATGGAAAGAAAAGAAAAAGAGCGAGGAATGTAGTCCCATGCTATATTTTTTAGCTTATTCTCTCATGAGAAGCCTTGATTGCATCCAATTATCGTCAGCTTCTGGGAGCGTCATCTGTCTAAGAGGCAGTGTTAATACCTCCACGTTTGAAAGTCGCACTTAATCATAAAAGAATACTAAACTGTATCACGGTTTTCCATTATTGTTGAAAACTGTTTATTGTACAGCTTTCTCTCAAGGACACAAAGGGACATGTCAAATAAGTAATATCATGTAAATAACTGAAAGGATGGTCATCTTGTCCACTATAAACTGACTTTCACGTTCAACCAGAACAAAGTATAATACAAATGCATGAGTTTATTAATAGTAATGCTGGGAAAGTATAAACTGTGCTATTCTAGTATAATTAAAACTCATTACAACCTTCATTTCGTCTGTTGGCGCATAGCATGCATGTCCTAAAACTACACACAAACAAATGGAAAGAAGTGGAAAGTTGGGAACAAGAGCATCTCAAGGTTACTCTGGTTTTAGTTTTCTTTTACAGAAACACCTACAAATGCATTTCATGAGGACAAAGACAAAACCAACTATCAGCACTAGTACACCCATAATGAAGATGATTATGTCCAGCAGCACGAACTGATAGAACGGCATTTGTTGTCCAGCAGAACGCATGTAATCACCGCCATATTCCATCACGTGATCCAACCAGTAAGCTGCCGTCTCCATGGGAACTCCATACAACTCTTTGAACAGACGGGAACGTTTAGCAACAGCCTCTGTGTACCTTGGTTCATTGGCTACTGTCAGAATGGTGGACTTCATCTGATCAGCTGTACAGCTGTTGAGGTCCAGAACTTCGGCAAAACCCTTCACTCGGACACGTTCAGCGTTATAGGGCTGGTCAGTGAATAGAGGAGTAGCAACGATAGGAACAGCGTGGTACAGAGCCTCGTACTGTCCACTATTCCCACAGTGACTGACAAACACTTTGGTGTGTGGATGACCCAGCAGGTCATTTTGAGGTATCCATGGAGATGTCAGGATCTTCTTGGGATCTGGTGATGTCAGGTTAGATCTGAATACCGACTTGAAAGGCAGCTGTAGGAGAACATGGAAGATCTTGTCTTTGATGTGTCTTGGAAGATGGAGGACATAGCTACCAAAGGAGACAATCACTACCCCTTCCTCGGCGCTGTCCATGAAGGATTGGAACTCGGAGGACAGGGCTTTGGCTGGTGCTACGGCTAATCCACCGACCAATTTGACATTGGGGACCGTAGGCAATGGATAGTCAAGCACATGATCAGTGTCTGTTATAAAGATTTCTGCACGTAATAGTAATTCGTTTAGAGGCACATACTCCTTTTCTGGGGCATACGTTGACACAGCATTGATAGGAAATCCAGGATCATACATCATGAAGATGAAGAATGTCAGCGAATTGTGCAGCCTCTGGATGAACGACATATTGTTGCTGTATGGTAAAATCGCAAGAGGGACGTCTGCGGGTGAAAACGGTATGCCCATTCGATAAGGAAGATAAAAGGGTCCAACAATAGCAAATGGGATTCCCAGTTTGTAAGGTATGACAGTCATGGCGTAGAACATAATCACATTGTCGATCACAATCAAGTCCGGATTTGTCTGTTGAATAGTAGAGATGAACGAACCGTTCTTGAGCAGCCTGTCAAACATGTCAGTACAGAATCTAATAATCGCAAATATATCACTGGACTTCCCTTCAAAGTACGTACCACTGAGCAATGATTCGTATTTCTCCTGAAGTCCAGGCCGAGTTTCAAACGGAATGACACTAACACCAGATGTGTCCAGATATTTCTTTTCCAGTATGTAGTCAGGTATGGTGACCCATGCATGATGACCTCTCTTGGTCAGAGCACGTGCAACGTTGATGTGGTACTTCACGTGGCTGGGGAACAGGAAGGGTATGCTGACCACTGTCTTGGTCTCTGATGTCTGCACCATGAATAGCATCGCCACCAGACAAGCCAAGGCTACAGCACTTGAAGACATCTTGAATCGTGCGTCACGTACCTGTAATCAATATTGATTTTGAATGACAAAACATTTTTTTAAAAACCACCATTTCTTTTCGAAAAGGTTCCATGAAGAGCAACAAGTAAGTTAGTGCATGGTATACAAAACTTAAGTTTTTAATCAATTATTCAAGATTTTCAATCATATTGATGACTTAAATGTACAAGACGTTTTCAAATAACCCTATTATATAACCTAACCAGAAATAGTATTAACAAAATATGCTAGCCGTACTAAAAAAAAGAAAATTGTGTTTTAATAACTGAGTTGCATATCATACTTGCTACCCACTACCATCGAGTGTACACATGATATTAACACATACACATGTATTCAAAGATCTCTTTGACACTTGGCAATACTTTATTGACATAAAATATGACCATGACGAATAGCATCGCCACTTAAAATTGCGGTAGCACACTTTAGCATTAAATGACCTTATAAACGTATGTATAATGATAGGACAATTTCAATTGGTCTGGTCAAATTTGACTGGTAGTAGCTGAGAGTTCCATTCTCCAAATGACCTGTTTAAATATTTCAGCATACCTTTTTAACTTTCTCTCTCAAATTCTCTTAAATATCGCATTAAAACAAGGTTAAGCTTCCTTCTGCTGGCCCTATAGCCGAAATAACCATTTTGTGGCATGAAATCGAGGAATTTGAGATGCTAAAACAGACATTAGAGGTCAGAATTGGTGACCCAGGCCACCAGTGCCCATTGAGCATGCACTGGCATTACAAGTAAAGACTCGCGGCTACCTAATTCTTTAACCAGCATTATTGCATTAAAGAGAGGCTCTTTATTTTATGTACAAGTATCATCTTATATGATACCTTTATGCATCCGATGCAGAAACGGGAGGAGCATTTTTAACTGAATTTAATAAATGATCAAGGACTGAAATAGTGTAGCATTGTTTGTAACAACGAGCTATATATTTGGAGACCTCCACATAACCATATTTTATCTCAGCCCACCGGAATAGCATCTGCCAACTCTACTATCTGGCAGTCATGGTCAGAAACAACTGACTGACATAATCCACTTTATTGTAATATCGTGAAAACAATTAAGTACACCTTGCATCATTTCATTAGCACAAGTCGAAAGAACACACATACCCGCTCTGGCATCAAAGCATGTCGGATAACGAAAGTGGCTGGACCAGACACTTTGACAATGTGGTTGCTGGAAACGGAAACGACAACACTGACGCTTGAGTCCATTCAAATTGTTGATTTAACTCACCCATATGGTAAAATGTATGGTAAATCGGAGCTACTAACTTCCAGCCAGTGCGCGTTGCCAAAACATATCGTTCTGCTTATCACTGTAGCGCTCTGCAACAATTATTGCCCTGTGTGGGACAGGACCTGTTGGTTTATGTTTTAAATGCCGTTGGAAGTTCCAATGATACAAATGGTTGTTGTTGTGAATCTTTGTATTTCTTAGGGCAAAATGCTACTACCACAACAACCCCAAACCAGAATTTCTGTAGGCAATAACGACCAGGCCTGCTTGTCACGCATATGCATAAGCCTTGTCAGCAACACTAGTGCCTGCAGTCCCTTTTTAACACATATAGCGGAGGTTTGCGCTCAACTGGGCCTACACCACTTTAATCGTTGCGGTTTACAGGCCTAAGGCCGTGTACACACATAAGTGGATATTCCACGCTGAAACCCGTGCGCAATCCATAAATAAGTGAAACAAAGAAGGGAAGAGGTTTGCGCACGTGTCCGAATTTCCCCTATCTGCGTAAACTTTCATCCTTCTTTCTTCCACTTATTTAAGGTTTCCGTACGGAACTTACGCGTCTAATGTGAACCCGGCCTAAACCTTCATTTTATTACCTTTTTACTTTTATTACTGGCTTCGTTTTGAAAAGGAAAGCTTTGACATGACAGAGTTCTGATCAACATTAATACCTAAAACTCTCCCAAATCGTCACCAGTAGGCATCGCCAACAAATTGAGAATTTGTTTGTGCCAAGCGCTCTAAAGGAGCAACGCGTTATGGATAGACCCTGTTTTTGACATTGACAGTAAAAAAAAACCAGACAAATAAAACAACAACAAAAAAAACATCTAGGCTATCTATTTTGTGTCAAGTGTGTTAATATTATGCGAGTACTTGTGTGTGTTTGACTATAAGTGCGGTGTGAAGACGGCTTGCTGTGAGTTGGGGGTAGGGGGTGGAAAGGGGAGGGCGGTTAGTTTGGAAAAGAGGTTAATGTTGCATGAAGTATTCGTTCCCTGCTTTATTGTGTCTCCCTACCAGTTTAGTTAACGCTTTATGTTTATCATAGCGTAATAGCTTTTCCTTGTCGGCAATGTATTTCTACATTGATAACAAGTCTGTATTTCATGCCCATATTTGTGATTGTCAATGGCTCATTAAATCGAGTTGTTCAAATAATCATGTAATCACTCATGTTTATGAAACTTTGTTTTTTTGTTTGCTATTTACATTGTTTACCAATGACTGTTGCTCTGCAAACCCATCTGTTGCAGTTATTAAGTTTTCTGATGACACTACTATGGAGGGGCTCATTACTAATGGCGATGAGGCAGGGTACAGGGATGAAGTTGAAAAGATGGTTGACTGGTGTGCCACTAACAATCTTGAGCTCAATGTTTCCAAAGCTAAAGAAATGATAGTTAATTTCAGAAAAAAGAAAACTCCTCTCCCAGCATTATCTGTTAAAGGTCAGGTAGTTGAGCAAGTAGAATCATTTAAATTCCTAGGTGTGCAAATACATTAAGCTGGGAAGTCAACATCACATCATCCTGCAAAAAAGCACAGCAGAGACTATATTTTCTAAGACAACTCAAGAAATGTAGGATACATACAGCAGTCTTGACACAGTTCTATCGATCTGTCATCGAAAGCATACTCAGTTTTTCAATATCTGTCTGGTATGGATCAGCTTCAGCTAAAGATAAAAGGAAACTCCATCAAGTCGTCAAGACAGCCTAAAAAAACATAGGTCACAAACTGCCATCCCTAGATAACATCTATTGTGTGCGCATAAGACGCAAAGCTAAATCCATCATATCTGATAGCACACACCCAGCCAACCATCTGTTTCAATCTCTCCCTTCTGGTAAAAGGTTCTGCTCTTTTAAGTGCAAATCTAACCGCCTGAACTACAGCTTTTACCCCTCTGCTGTCAGAGCCATCAATACTCAGTAGGCTCACTGCCCTAGGGGAATTATATCCTATTTTGCTCAGACTTGTGTCAATCGGTGTGCCTGCATGCTCGCGGTCTTGTGTGTGTGAGTGTGTGTGTGTGTGTGTGTGTGTGTGTGCGCGCGCGTGCGTGTGCGTGCGTGCGTGTGTGCGTGCGTGTGTGAGGAGGTGGGGCATGTGTTGGCATAAATGTGTATGCACGTGTATGTGTGTGTGTTGGTGTATGTGTAGGTGTGCGTCTCAGAGGAAGAGAGAATCTGAGGGAGAGACTGATACACGATGATGTAATCTGATTTTATTACCTTTTCTCTCTCTCTTATAGGTCTATTGGTTGTCCATTCCATGTGCATGCTTTCGTTGTTGTTGGATTGTGTCTTGTGCAAAACCAAAACGATTTCCTTTGTATTACGATGCATTGGCTGATTAAAGAATCTTGATCTTGATTTTTTATATTTTTATATCAGCTTTACTTGATTTTGGTGTTTTCAACTGTATGCTGTATACCTTATTACGAATTTCCAGATAAATTATGGCAATGGCAATTCCAAATAAACCAAGAAACTAGAAAGCACTGACACAATGAAAACTTCAGCCAAACAACAATCCAGTTTCACTTTTTCCAAAACCAGCTTAATCAACTGAGCGCTAAATAAAACTCCTTTTTCAAAATGCTGTATCTGAATGAGATGAGAGCCCAGTCTTCAAGACAATGCCATCGATGCATCAAAATTTAATTGTAACTCCATACAACTCTCTGAACAGACGGGAACGTTTAACAACAGCCTGTTTGTACCTTGGTTCATTGGCCACTGTCAGAATGGTGGACTTCATCTGATCAACTGTCAGGGCTCCTAGTTTTCATTTAATGGTGATATAGTTTAAACAACAGTGGATTCACCTAGCAAACCAGTTCACAGCATACACTGTATGGAAGCAATGTTGCAATCAAATACACACGAATAAAAAGAATCATTTTGCATTCAAATAGGGAAAAAAACGTTTGGCCTTCAATAGGCCTACACAGCTATCGAAATCTGAGAATGGGAGACTTAGTGGGACAGTTTTCACGCCAGATGGCGTGACACTCTAGTGGGGCTAATCCCCTCTCTATTCTTGGTTGGGGATAAAGAGAGTGCGAGAGATAGAGATGAGTCCAACCCTCTCTCTCTCTCTCTCTCTCTCTCTCTCTCTCTCTCTCTCTCTCTCTCTCTCTCTCTCTCTCTCTCACACTACGCCCAACTAAGAATATAGCGTGATAAGCCCCTCTCAAAAACATCCCACTAAGTCTCCCATTCGATGAGATACAGTAGTTGGGTGCATTTTTCTGGTGATGGTGAAGTGGACAGCTCGAATGTTGGTAAACCGTTTTAGGAAAAGATTCAGAAGATTTCTTTCTAAATTGAAAAAAAACGTGGATGCTGTTTAACTCTTCACAAATTCTAAAAATAATATTATTATGTTATATTTTCCCTTTAGAATTGAACTTAGGCCTATTTATTACATATATATTCTACTGAACTGTACGTGTTTAAAAAAACAAAAAAACGTCTTGTCTTCATTGAGAAAATACACACATGATATCACATGCTTATGATTAATCTCTTTAAATATCTCCAACATGTCTAAAACCAAAATGCGGATATCCTCGCAATGGCATTAAAACAACAGGACATAAACACTATCTTTTCAATAAATTGCTAGTTACGAACTTTATGTTTAAGCATCACATCAAATAAAGAAACCTTATACACCTTCACAACAAAATGCAGACACCAAACTACTCATTGAGTCTTAACCTTTCTTTTACAGTACCATCTATACATTATTCTGCAAACTACACAGACCATGCCAACAGCTAGTACAACTACTAACAAAATGAAGAGAACTACGTCTAGCAAAATGTACTGATAGAACGGCATTTGTTGTCCAGCAGAACGCATGTAGTCACCGCCATGTTCCATCACGTGATCCAGCCAGTAAGCTGCCGTCTCCATGGGAACTCCATACAACTCTTTGAACAGACGGGAACGTTTAACAACAGCCTGTTTGTACCTTGGTTCATTGGCCACTGTCAGAATGGTGGACTTCATCTGATCAGCTGTACAGCTGTTGAGGTCCAGAACTTCGGCAAAGCCCTTCACACGAATGCGTTCTGCATTGTAGGGTTGGTCAGCAAAAAGAGGAGTAGCAACGATAGGAACAGCGTGGTAAAGAGCCTCGTACTGTCCGTTCTTCCCACAGTGACTGACAAACACTTTGGTGTGTGGATGACCCAGCAGGTCATTCTGAGGTATCCATGGTGATGTCAGGATCTTCTTGGGGTCTGGTGATGTCAGGTTAGACCTGAACACTGACTTCATGGGCAGCTGCAGTAAGACCTCAAACATCTTGTCACTGATGTGCTTGGGGAGGCCAAGAACCTGACTACCAAAGGAGACAATCACCACACCTTCCTTGGCACTGTCCATGAAGGACTGGAACTCAGGGGGCAGGGCTTTGGCCGGTCCTGTTGCTGTTCCGCCGATCAGTTTCACATTGGGCAGTGTAGGCTTGGAATAGTCAAGCACATGGTCTAGTTCCACCAAATAGATCTCAGCACGTTTCACCAAATCGCCTAACGTTAAATATTCCATTTCTGGAGCATATGTTGCAACAGCATTTACAGGGAATGATGGGTGGTAGACCATGAACAGCAAGTGATAAAGAAAATTGTGTAGCCTTTGGAAAAACGTCATTCTATCGCTGTAAGGCAAGGCCATAAATGGCACATCAGCGGGTGAAAAGGGTATGCCTTTCTTGTCTGCACTATAGTGTGTACCCAGAAAAGCAAACGGGACCCCAAGTCTGTATGGAATAACGCTCATAGCATAGAACGAAATCATATTATCAATCACAATCAAATCTGGATTTGTTTGTTTAATGGTGGACACAAATGAGTCGTTTCTTAACAGAACGTCAAAAACACCCTTTACAAAACGTAAAATCTCAAATATGTTGCTTTTTTTGCCTTCAAAGTACGTTTCACCGAGTAATTTTCCAAACGTTTCCTGGAACCTAGGAATGGATTCATATGGGATGATCTTGACACCAGAGGTGTCTATGAAGCTGTTCTCCAGCAGAAAAGTTGGCACAGTGACCCAGACCTCATGACCTCTTTTGGACAGGGCACGTACAACATTGGTGTGGAATCTGACGTGGCTGGGGAAAGGAAAGGGGATGCTGAGCACAGTTTTACACTCTGACCTCCCCGCCAAGTAGAGCGTGACCAAGATGCTGACCAAGAGTAGTGCCGTGTTTCCCATTTTGAATCCTGCCTGTTGAAATAAAATTATAAACAAATGATACAGGTTAGTCCAAACACACACACACACACACACACACACACACACACACACACACACACACACACACACACACACACACACACACACACACACACACACATTGACACACATTATGAAGAAAGGTGGCAGGATGGTTAAGACGTTTGTCAATTCATTGCATGAATGAATGGAATTCGAATATCAGGCTCGCCCTTTCTTTCAAGTACGACGTGAAAAATCAATCTGGACTGCCAGTCCTTCTGATAGGGACTTTATTAAGAGCATGTCTGCCCCGTGCGCTTTACACACGTAAATGCCCATGGCAGTAGAAAGTCAATAATAGCAGGGAGAAATGAACCACTCTAATAACTAGGTTTCCAGAGTCTAACCTCCAACATATTCTCTTTTTTTAAATGGGTGGCTGGCGACATTCTCTCCAGGTGTGACTAAGAAATTAATACCAACCCATGCCATACCATGCCATACAATACCATACCATACCATGCCATACCATACCATACCATACCATGCCATACAATACCATACCATGCCATACAATACCATACCATACCATGCCATACAATACCATACCATACCATACCATACCATACCATACCATACCATACCATACCATACCATACCATGCCATACCATACCATACCATACCATACCATACCATACCACCATACCATACCATACCATACCCATACCATGCCATACCATACCATACCCATACCATACAATACCATACCATACCATACCATACCATACCATACCATACCATACCATACCATACCATACCATACCATACCATACCATACCATACATATACCATACCATACCATACCATACCATAGCATACCATAGCATACCATACCATATACCCATACCATACCATACATACCATACCATACCATACCATACCATACCATACCATACATACCATACCATACCATACCATACCATACCATACCATAGCATACCATAGCATGCCATGCCATACCATACCACCCATACATACCATGCCATACCATATCATGCCATACAATACCAACCCATACCATACCATACCATACAATACCATACCATACCATACAATACCATACCATACCATACCATACCATACCATACCATACCATACCATACCATACCATACCATACCATACCATACCATACCATGCCATACAATACCATACCATACCATACAATACCATACCATACCATACCAACCCATAATACACCATGCCATACAATACCATGCCATACAATACCAACCCATACCATACCATGCCATACAATACAATACCATACCGTACAATACCATTCCATACCATGCCATACAATACCATACCATACCAAAAAGTCAACAATAGCAGGGAGAGTCCCGCTGCCTGAAATGAACCAGTCTAATAACTAGGTTTCCAGAGTCTAACCTCCAACATATTCTCTTTTTTTAAATGGGTGGCTGGCGACTTTCTCTCCAGGTGTGACTAAGAAATTAATACCAACCCATGCCATACCATGCCATACAATACCATACCATACCATGCCATACAATACCATACCATACCATACCATACCATACCATACCATACCATACCATACCATACCATACCATACCATACCATACCATACCATACCATACCATACCATACCATACCATACCATACCATACCATACCATACCATACCATACCATACCATACCATACCATACCCATACCATACCATACCATACCATACCATACCATACCATACCATACCATACATACCATACCATACCATACCATACCATACCATACCATACCATACCATACCATACCATACCATACCATACCATACCATACCATACCATACAATACCATACCATGCCATACAATACCATACCATACCATACCATACCATACCATACCATACCATACCATACCATACATGCCATACCATACCATGCCATACAATACCATACCATACCATACCATACCATACCATACACACACACACAAACCACACACACAACACACACACACCACACACAACAACAAACCACACGCACACACACGCACAGCACAAACACAGCTTAAACCTTCAATCTTCCCTCACGCCATACCATACCATACCATACCATACCATACCATACAATACCAGGGCATCCTGACCATACCATACCATGCTATACAATACCATACCATACAATATCATACCATACCATGCCATACAAAACCATACCATACCATGCCATACAATACAATACCATAACATACTATACCATACCATACAATGCCATACCATACCATACCATACCATACCATACCATACCATACAATACCATACCATGCCATACAATACCATACCATACCATACCATACCATACCATACCATGCCATACCATACCATACCATACCATACAATACCATACCATGCCATACAACCATACCAACCCATACCATACCATACCATACCATACCAACCCATACCATACCATACCATACCATACCATACCATACCATGCCATACCATACCATGCCATACCATACAATACCATACCCATACCATACCATACCATACCATACCATACCATACCATACCATACCATACCATGCCATACAATACCATACCATGGCAACCCATACTATACCATGCCATACAATACCATACCATACCATACCATGCCATACAATACCATACCCATACCATACCATACCATACCATACCATACCATACCATACCATACAATACATACCATACCATACCATACCATACCATATACCATACCATACCATACCATACCATACCATACAATACCATACCATACCATACCATACCATACCATACCATACCATACCATACCATACCATACCATACCATACCATACCATACCATACCATACCATACCATACCATACCATACCATACCATACCCATACCATACCATACCATATACCATATACCATACCATACATACCATACCATACCATACCATACCATACCATACCATACCATACCATACCATACCATACCATACCATACCATACCATACCATACCATAATACCATACCATACCATACCATACCATACCATACCATACCATACCCATACCATACCATACCATACCATACCATACCATACCATACCATACCATACCATACCATACCATACCATACCATACCATACCATACCATACCATACCATACCATACCATACCATACCATACCATACCATACCATACCATACCATACCATACCATACCATACCATACCATACCATACCATACCATACCATACCATGCCATACCATACCATACCATACCATACCATACCATACCATACCATACCATACCATACCATACCATACCATACCATGCCATACCATATACCATACAATACCATACCATACCATACAATACCATACCATACCATACCATGTGCGCGCACACATATAAACACACCCACATGTGCGCGCACAAACCGTTAAACACGCTGGCATGCACAGGTACATTATACACAATGGCATAATATTCGACAAGTGCTTTGGTATGTGTATATACGAACACACGAAGTGCAAGCACGCACATGCGAGCGCACACACTTGATACACACATACATACCCATTCCTGGGCGGGCACACACACACACACACACACACACACACACACACACACACACACACACACACACACACACACACACACACACACACACACACACACACACACACACACACACATATACACACACACCACATTATTTTACACACATACATGCCCGGGCGCCTGCACACACACACACACACACACACACACACACAACTGTATAGACCTACAGTCAATAAATGCAGACTGAGACTCTTCCTTACATTTCAACGCACAGACATTCATGTCCTATAGTTTGCTTTCACTTTGAAGAAATATGATAATTAACATTCCGTTAATTTGAAATTGGGTTGCCAGAAATTAAAGCAGTGCCACTCCCAAGAAATACATGCTGATTAAAGTTGGCTAAAATACATGTATTTGATATTATTAAACATGCTTAACTGAGAAGAAAGATCTACACAAACAAAATTTCAAGATTATAATGAAAAAGACAATATTCTTGTCTAAAGTCATTGCAAATTCTACAAAACAAATGAATAGATATAATGAAGTAGGCCTATACTGCCTAATAGAGAACAGCGGTATGCATTTCTCTAGGCTAGGAAAAGCTACAGAGAGCTTTGCACCTATATTCTAGAAAATACAGTTGATAAGTAAATTAGGCCTACAGTCTTTCTGAAGCTTTACCTTTATCACAGGTCAAAGTAAGTGGAAGAAAGGTGTGCAAAAATGCTTGACGCAATGCGACAGTCACTACACATTGATTTTAAAAGCTTCTTTAGAATACTAAAAATAGGTCACCATGCACGCTTCGTTAGACACATTTCGATAATCCGACGTGGCAATGGTCTGGCGTGGCAATAGTCCGATGTTTATTTGTCCGACGTGTCAATAGTCCGACGTGGCGATGGTCCGACTTGGCAATAGTCCCAACGCTGAGTGTGTGTGTGTGTGTGTGTGTGTGTGTGTGTGTGTGCGTGTGTGCGTGTGTGTGCGTGCGTGCGTGCGTGCGTGTGTGTGTGTGTGTGTGTGTGTGTGTGTGTGTGTGTGTGTGTGTGTGCGTGTGTGCGTGTGCGTGCGTGCGTGCGTGTGTGTGTGTGTGTGTGTGTGCGTGTGCGTGCGCGCGTGCGTGTGCGTGTGTGTGGAGTACTACAAACAGCCTACACCGTAGCTGCAAATTTCTGTTTATTCAAAATACTGTGTCAAAACAAAATGCCAAAGGGGATTAGTAGTTATAACACCCTATTTAGACTACATTTATATAAGCATAAGATATATCTGATAGTTTCCTCTGAATGATTGCTCGCGTTTAAGCTACTGGTTATATCTACTTAAAGAAATACTTTTTATTATTTAGAGTACTGACGAATATCCGCGTTGGTTGGGTCAGTGCGCACCCTCCCTTGAAACGGAGAATGTAAAGAAATCACGTCATGGCTGCGTAACCTTTTCCAATGACGTTTATTTCTTCTGGCTACCATTTTGCAACAGAAAGAGACCAACTTTCATGGAGTTAGAAGGTAAGATCTAAATGTACTCATTTTACTAATGGTTTCCCTTACACACTTGGTGTGGGTTGAAAGTTTCTATCATTACATATAAATGTACATACATAAAAATGCAACACCGTGTGTACGGTGCGCACTGACCCACACCTGTATGCAATGAACAATTTGTCAGTCTTCAGAAATCCCTTTTGCTTCTAGAAAAGTTACAAAGCACAGCGTTGACACAGTGGAAGCAGAAACATTTTAACAGACGCTGGTGATCTAAATCTTTTCCAATAGCGAACTGGAGATCCACAAATTGACGTCATATTACAATAATGCCTTAAGGGGTACGCAACCCCCTTCAGTACTCTACGCATTAAAAACGAACAAAAGGACAAACATCAATCTAAAGTGTGTGTGTGTGTGTGTGTGTGTGTGTGTGTGTGTGTGTGTGTGTGTGTGTGTGTGTGTGTGTGTGTGTGTGTGTGTGTGTATGTGTGTGTAATAAGCCAAATAAATGTTATCAAAACTGGGACTAAATTGCAATGTTGAAAAAAAGTGCTTTCAAATAATACACTTGACACAGTGCCAGGAAAATCTACAATTCCAGGCAAAATATCGCTCTCTGATATCCTCTCCATGAAGCTGCTCATAAGAATACAGGATTCAGTCAATCTTCGCAAAAAAGAGCATTATCTTTCTCACGAAAAAATCTAGGTAGACGTTTGAAAATCACGATGTTAAAAGCACTTAGAGTAAATAAAACCTTCAATCAATAGCACACCATGTAAAATTATATTATGAAGACTTTCGGGTAGATTTTCGTGTTATTCTACAACATCCATTTGTTATTCTATATCACTAGCATTAAAGAGCGACAAAATTGATAATGGAAATGCATAAAAAATATTGCAGTCCTCTTTATCAAGCAGCATCAGCGTTTAGAATAACAAACAAAAAGCAACAGCAGATTTACAAAGCAGATTTTATATGCACACCCCTCTCACACACACACACACACACACACACACACGCACGCACGCACACGCGCACGCACGCACGCACACGCACACACACACAAAGAAAGAAAGTTAATTGTAATATAAATACACCTTCAAGGAATAGGGTCTGTGCACATTAGATCCGTAATCCGCGAGCTCTAAACGGAAACCTCATTCGCTTATATCAGAAATAAGCAGTCGCGGAAACTCATCCGCAATTCCGTCTGTTTACTTTATATGTAAGCGAATGGGGTTTCCGTGCGGAACTTGCGGATTGCCGATCTAATGTGCACAAGCCCTTATGCTAAAAATAAAATACAAAAAGTAAGTCTGAAAACAAATCTTGCTGATCAGAACAGGAAACTAGAGCGTTAAGAAGCTAAATCACCAGCCGCGCGGCAGCGTTATTCGGCTCAAGTGATCTTGACCTTTGACCCATAAACTTCATTATCGAACTTGCCTAGATCTTCCTACTACCTACCCGCATGCACAATTTGAGCTCCCTAAGTCCATCCGTTCAAACGCTAGAGAGGATACATACAAACATACAAACACCACCTCAGACACGAGTGAAAACATTACCAATCCACTCTCTACGATCACGGTTGGTAACTAGCTGTCACAGAAGAACAACCAAGGCTACAATCATAATGAAGTTCTAAAAACGTTTCACTAGCTCATTATTCTGCATTCTAAATGTCTTAGTTATGAATTAATATTACAAGACATTCTCTTTTTTTTCCACATACATAATTAAGAATATTAGAATATTAAGAATGCTTTATTACATAATAATAACCATAAGCATTTGATATGGCACCTGTGACATTATTTAAATGCATATAAGTCATATTTAAATGACTGGTTTTAGCAGAATAGAAATTTTGCACACCAAAGCACTGACAATCTTTCTTTTTTCAAAATAAAACAGTTACAGAAAGAATTAGGAATTACATGTACGTATAACAGCTAAACAATACCCAGTGCAAGTGTGAAAAAAAATGAAGCGAACTACATCGAGCAGCACGAACTGACAGAACAGCATTTGTTGTCAAGCAGAACGCATGTAGTCACCGCCAAATTCAATCACGTGATCCAGCCAGTAAGCTGCCATCTCCATGGGAACTCCATACAACTCTTTGAACAGACGGGAACGTTTAACAACAGCCTGTTTGTACCTTGGTTCATTGGCCACTATCAGAATGGCGGGCTTCAGTTGTCAGGGCTCCAAGCCTTCCATTTAATCATGAGAGATTTAATCTCAAGCAAACAAACTCACAACAGTATAGTACTGATTTAAAGCAATATCACAATCGAATGCACACAAATAAAAGTAAGTCTTTTGCATTCAAATAAAGAGGGGGGAAAAGAATTTAGATTTCATACTTTAATTAAAAGTTAAATCTTTGGTCAAACATTTTAGGAAGAGATTCAGATTGGTTAGTTAGTTGGTCTATTATAGTCCCGTCAACAGCTATGGTTATCTCAGGACTGTCACCGCCTGAAGTTCGATCACGTATTACAAAACACTCATCAATGTATCTTACCAACGTTCAACAACCTGAAAACAACAAAAATACAGTACAATTCATAACATGACAATTCCATCATTGTACCCTATAGCACATAATTCGAGGATTTCCTTCCAAAAGTAGAAATGTGGATGTTATTTAACCATTTACAAACTGTAAACAAATATATTACATTTTCCCTTTACCTACTACGACTCGTACACACAAACAGGTTTACACCACAGAGCTTAACCTAGACCAAAGACTGTACAGGGGAAGATAAACATCCGGTCTCTTTTCCCTATATGAGTAGTGAGGACAGAAACACTGGTTATGTCCCTTTGAAACGTGACACATTTTACACATCGATAGGCCAGTTGAATT
The DNA here is from genome assembly GCA_017654935.2 of Phymorhynchus buccinoides. Lineage (NCBI taxonomy): Eukaryota > Metazoa > Mollusca > Gastropoda > Neogastropoda > Raphitomidae > Phymorhynchus > Phymorhynchus buccinoides. The sequence continues at coordinate 15,890,452 of CM065680.1, forward strand.
CTCCGTTCAAGTTCCAGTCCGAGTTTTTGGGTAGCCTCCACTGTGAATAGTGTGCACGTCCGCACTAACGATAACTCTATCAGCCCGGTTCGCCGAGCTTTTAAGTAATCCATCTTACCCTTTTAGAATATCTTTGCTTAGACCTATTATATAGGCCTATTGCTGAACTACACGATTTTAAAAACCTTCTGTGCTTCATTGAGAATGTACACACATTAGATTTATATAGGTATATTTAGCTCAAAATTAATCCAATTATTTTACGTCATGTATCTACAAATAATTATGTCTGTGATTAATGGAACAAACATATTTTTAATCCAACATCTTTATCTACGACATGTTTCAAAACAAAAAAAGGTTATTCTTGAAATTATATTAAAATAACAGGACAAACACAACCTTCTTATCAAGGTTTGAGCTTTATACCGGTGTGTTCAAAAAGTTCTCAGCCTAACTATGAAAGGGTTAAGCTACATGAACAAACTTTTGGCACACATATGCAACTGCGATGACACGCAAGCCTCTGAAGATGACGTCACAACTATGATGACGTCATTGAATTTTGTATTTTGTTGCCCTGGCAACCCTCTACAGCACCCATAGTGTCATTGCCAAAAGGAAAACATCAATTAACCAAATATTTCTTTGGATTTGTATATCAGAGGGAATCAATTCTGCAAGATAGAGAGGGTTACCAGCAATTTGAAAGTCACATTGACGGACTGTAACCATGGCAACAGCAGACTTGTGGGTGGGGGTACGGTCCTGGTGGCACAGTACGCCTCTAGCAGCCTTTCTAGGCACTTGAAAATGACAAGTGTCCAGGTGTTTATGTAGCAGATTTGCGTAGTATTTCCCTGTAATGTGTGACCCTTTTTCAAGAACATATCTAATCAATTCTACCATCAGACCATAAGATTCTAGCCATTACTGTACCAACAGACTGGGTGGGTGACCCTTGTCTTCTTTGAAGGGGCTAGTCAAAAATGTTCTGACGGCTTTGTCAGCTGTTTCATCTTCGGTGTAAAGTGATGAACCCATGTTTCATCCACAGTGACAGCTAAGAAAACACGACTGGAACTGCCGCAAATCGACGCAGATTGTTTTGGGATATCTTAGCGAATGCAGTGTTTAGTTTTGTTAAAATGTTTTGGGGGTCCAAAACCTTGCAGAATAGGTTCTCATTTCCAGGTCTTTCGCCAGAACAGATTGACTACTTCCACAAAAGATATCCAGAGTGCTTGCTACATGAAGGAAAGCTACTGTCCTGTGTGCCATGATCATGTCTTGAACCATGGCAATTGTTTCACTGGTAGAGGCAGCCTTTGGTCTCCATACTAGTAGTCATATTTAAAGCTCTCACTTCCCCATTTTAACCCAGCAGACTACGTTTTGACTGTGGAATACCCAAGAGCATACTCACCAACAGTATCCAGCAAGTCATCATGCATGTATCATGTACGTAAGCCTTTCTTGTGCAGGTAGATTATAAAGGTATGCTACTGAAAATGCTCCATTTTCCGCAGTTGTCAAGGGTAAGACACTTTAAAGTACAATGATGTCATAATTCTGATGAGGTCATCTTCCAAAACGTGTATGTCAGTATCCAAAAGGCAGTTGCACATATGTACCAACTTTTGTTGGTGCCCCTTCATAGTTAGGCCCAGAAGTTGTTGAACACGCGGTAGCATGCTATCACACAAACACACACAAACACACACACACACACACACACACACACACACACACACACACACACACACACACACACACACACACACACACACAATTAAGTATCAAGTAAAGTGAAGGAAAACTAATAAACCTGATCACAGAAAAATTCAGACACCAAACTGCTCACTGGGTCTTAAGCTTTCTTTTACAGCAACATCTGCATATTATTCTGCAAAACACGCAGACCAACCCAACAGCAAGTACAACTACTAACATGATGAAGAGAATCACGTCCAGCAGAACGAACTGATAGAACGGCATTTGTTGTCCAGCAGAACGCATGTAGTCACCGCCATATTCCATCACGTGATCCAGCCAGTAAGCTGCCGTCTCCATGGGAACTCCATACAACTCTCTGAACAGACGGGAACGTTTAACAACAGCTTGTTTGTACCTTGGTTCATTGGCCACTGTCAGAATGGTGGACTTCATCTGATCAGCTGTACAGCTGTTGAGGTCCAGAACTTCAGCAAACCCCTTAACACGAATGCGTTCAGCATTGTAGGGTTGATCAACAAAAAGAGGAGTAGCAACGATCGGAACGGCGTGGTAAAGTGCCTCGTACTGTCCATTCTTCCCACAGTGACTGACAAACACTTTGGTGTGTGGATGACCCAGCAGATCATTTTGAGGTATCCATGGTGATGTCAGGATCTTCTTGGGATCCGGTGATGTCAGGTTAGACCTAAACACTGACTTCATGGGCAGCTGCAGTAAGACCTCAAACATCTTGTCACTGATATGCTTGGGAAGGCCAAGAACATAGCTGCCAAAGGAGACAATCACCACACCTTGCTTGGCACTGTCCATGAAGGACTGGTACTCAGGGGGCAGGGCTTTAGCCGGTCCTGTTGCTGTTCCACCAATCAGTTTGACATTGGGCAGTGTGGGCTTGGGATAGTCTAGTACATGGTCTAGTTCCACCAAGTAAATCTCAGCTCGTTTCACCAGATCATCTAAACTTAAGTATTCCATTTCTGGAGCATATGTTGAGACAGCGTTCCCTGGGTAAGATGGATCGTAAACATTAAGCAACAAGTAATAAAGGGAATTGTGCAGCCTCTGGAAAAACGTCATCCTATTGTTGTAGGGCACGGCCGGAATTGGCACATCCGCTGGTGAAAAGGGGACGCCTTTTTTGTTTAAACTGTAGTATGTACCTAGAAAAGCAAAGGGTACCCCAAGTCTGTATGGGATTACGCTCATAGCGTAAAACAAACTAATATTGTCAATCACGATCAAATCTGGAGTTGCGTTTTTAATGGTGGACACAAACGACTCATTTCTCAACAGAACATCAAAAATGCCTGTACAAAATTGTAAAATCTCAAATATGTTGCTCTTTTTGCCTTCAAAGTACGTTTCACCGAGTAATTTTCCAAACGTTTCCTGGAACCTAGGCATGGATTCATATGGGATGATCTTGATCCCAGAGGTGTCTAGGAAGTTTTTCTCCAGCACAAAAGTAGGCACAGTAATCCAGGCCTCATGACCTCGTTTGGACAGGGCACGTGCAACATTAGTGTGGAATTTGACGTGGCTGGGGAAAGGAAAGGGGATGCTGAGCACAGTTTTACACTCTGACCTCCCCGCCAAGTAGAGCGTGACCAAGATGCTGACCAAGAGTAGTGCCGTGTTTGCCATTTTGAATCCTGCCTGTTGAAAAGATAAAGAACAGAAATACGTGGTGGTACATTCAACAAAAACACGACACACACAGATACTCAAACACAGACACGCACAGACACAGACACACACACGCACGCACACGCAAGCACACACTCGCGCACGAGCGCCCAAACACACACACACACACACACACACACGCGCGCACGCACGCACGCGCATGCACCCCCCTCCCCCACACCCACACGCGTTTCACGTGAATCTTGACTCACAAACATAGTCACAATCGGATCGCATTGTCATTTAATCGTATGCAGTGTGGATGGCCCTTCAGCGTTCAAGCCATAAAGCGTAGTTGATTATGTGATTCAGGATTCACGTGAATGTATTCGGTCTACTCGAGCATAGTGAGCGAAAATGGCAGAATTATTTGTAGACGGAAGTATTTCACATGAATCATGACCCACGTGACCCGGCTTAAGTCTTTCGAATGAAGCGACAAAAAGTGAGGTCGCGTACCCACACATTTTGTGCACGTTAAAGAACCCCTTGGAAATAAAGGCATTGTCAATTGTTCAGAATTTATATAATCTAAGAGCAAAAAGCAATGGCAGTGCTTAATTGATATCCTCTTGTTTTGAAATTCATCGACTAGAAATCAAATAGTGCCAGTACACGTGCTGATTAAAGTTGGCTTTGAAATTTGAGAGATTATTAAGCATATTCAGAAATAGTGTCTGTATACAAAGACAACACAAGGGCATCGCCGAGCGGCAGCAACGCATTGTGACAATGCAACCCGGCCAGAGTTATGTCCTGTCCACCTCCCCACAGCCCAATAAACACACCACTTTCCACCCTTACAGAACGCATAAAATGCATAGCCCAAAATTTGAAGCGATTCTGTTCAGTAGTTCACGAGATACAGCTGAACTTTTATACAAACTTCCTTGCACCATGGTACACCGCCACACAAAATGTGAAGCGATTCTGTTCACTAGTTCACGAAATAAAGCTGGGGGGAAATTACATAGCCCAAAGAAGGAAATTTCGGTTTTCAAGGTCAAACTTCAAGGTCAAGGTCAGCACGGTGTTGATTAACGAACGGAAGCTTCCTTTTCAAGCAGTCTACCCCTCTGCCAATTTTAATCAAAATCCAAACAGTAGTTTTTAAGATAATCGATACACAGACAGACACACACACAGGCACACACAGACACACAAACCGATCGCAATACCTCGGCCTCTGGCCGGGTAAAAACCCGCAAGAGTGTATAATGATAATAATAACACAAACCTATTTTACACTAGCAGTGTCCATGAAAATGACTCCTTTGAAGTTAAGTGTAAAAAAACACAACGTACTGTGAGGTTGAAGAGGAAAACAATTTGTAGAGCTTCGCAACTTTTCTATACGTACATAGTAGACCATATGCAGCTGTATTCTCTTCTGAAACTTTATCTTCAACACAGGTGAAGAAAAAGAAAAAGGCTAGTGTGCGAGAATGCGTGACGCGACGAAGTCACTATGTACACAGTGCTGTAAATGCCAAGATTTAATCCTTTCACCGCCAGCCATATTTCAGCCCAAAATGTCCATTAAATTTACCTGGGTAAAGAACAAAATCCATCTGCAATATTGGGGATTCTTCTGTGAGATATATAAAATAAGGTCTATCCTTGCTTCCCTAAACTAAGACAATAGGGTAATTGGATAATAGACCCCAATTTGATGCCTTTTAGTGACATATAAGTTAAATCATTGGGGTGCTAAAATGCGACTTTGGCGGTGAAAGGGTTAAAGTAGGTCATGTCGCACTCTTTGTTGAGTAGCTGTGGCTGTATGCGGCAAGCAAAGCAAGGTGGAATGAATTAAACTATCTAAGGCATGGTCATTTTGCGTAATATTGATGTGTATGATTAAGGCAGTATAAATGCTTACCCGTAATGCGTGGCATGCTATGGTTTTTCTGTTTCTTGTGTTTTTTGTTGTTGTGATGTGTGTGTGTGTGTGGTGTGTGTGTGTGTGTGTGTGTGTTGGCGTATGTGTACGTTTATGCCAATACAAATATATAAAATGTCTTAATTGATAAATTAACGAGGAACATTGTAGGAATAGCACAGTGTTATACCAGTGTGTGAACACAAGCACCCATCCATGTATGTGCATGCTCGCGCACACCCACCCCATCCAAAATGGCGCACATTGGCCTACACACATGCTTGCACGCACGCACACACACATACACCAATGACCTTCACCTTAAGCTAGAAACGTTATGCTGACTGCCGCGGAGAGCCTATAAAAAAAAGACTTGCACGATACGAGTTCAACACTGTGATACCACTGAGCAATAAATATAATTATTGTGTAGCGGTAGGCTAAATATTCATTGTGGTTGGTGAGTAGCCTATTATTTTTCTTTGATTAAAACTTACAGTCCAATTTTAGCCGATCTCCCCTGTTTAGTCCCCGAGCCGAAGGTTCGGGGAGCTATTGTTTCTGTCTGATCCGTCCGTGCCTCCGGCGTGCCTCCGTCCGTCCGTCCGTCCGGCTATTCGTCCGTTTTTCTCAAAAACTATTCAGTCTATCATCATCAAATTTGGTATACTAGTTTGCCAAGATGCCAGCTACCCACTGATGTATTTAGTTTTACATTAAGGTCAAGGTCGCGCCAGTTACGGGGTTCAAACCCCAAAACACATAAATCGCTAATATCTCGCGAAGTTTTGCATGTATTTCAATGCAGTTTTTTTCACAACATTTCTTGATGAATGGTCTATAACACAGTTGTCATGAATTTTTCTGTGCGCTCGTGTGCGCATGATCGCGCGCGCTCAAATCACGGGTCCAAACCCCAAGGCTATATATAAAAAAACTATTCAGTCACGTGCAGTTTGTATGCGTTTTTATGTAGTTACGTGCTATTTTGATGCGTTTTTATGTATGTGTACAGCCGACACATTCCGATTTCGGAGTAGCTCGGCGATGCTGCGAGGGGACTTTGCAGCCGCCCGGCGTTGCACTTGTTTGAGATTAGATTTTGTCAATGCTGTCTGTGAAAGCACTGTCAAAGCTGCCGAACAGTAAACAATAATAAATTCAGTTAACGCTAGCAAATAAAAGGGTTTTCTTGGTTCAGCTTTTACGTTAGCACTGTACATTCGCCACACATCTAGGCCTAAACATTTAGCTGAAAATCGTGTGGAAACACGACAGGCTTCCTGTTTGTGTTTTTTCCACTGATTATTTATTGACTCTCTCTCTCTCTCTCTCTCTCTCTCTCTCTCTCTCTCTCTCTCTCTCTCTCTCTCTCTCTCTCTCTCTCTCTCTCTCTCTCTCTCTCTCTCTCTCTCAGGGCTGAGTGAAAAAAAGCTGTAATTAATTAGCTTATCTCATTACCCTGAATAAATAACATTTCGTTCGTTCTCTCTCTCTCTCTCTCTCTCTCTCTCTCTCTCTCTCTCTCTCTCTCTCTCTCTCTCTCTCTCAATGTGCGCAAGCTATAATTATGATGGTGTTCTGAAAGCACAAAGGACAGAGAGAGAGAGAGAGAGAGAGAGAGAGAGAGAGAGAGAGAGAGAGAGAGAGAGAGAGAGAGAGAGAGAGAGAGAGAGAGAGAATAAGGTGTTTAAATTGCCATAGTAAGAGACTGGGTTGCTTGTAGAGAAAAAATATTGTTGTTGATGCTTCTCTCTTTGCATTGTACAACGCACTGTGATAACTGAGGCGGTAAAGGCAAAATGACAGACATATAAAGGGAAGCAACCTTCTATTTTATCATTGCATTTGACAAGTAAAGCTTCATTTGTTTCCCTTGACGGGCATTTTCTACTGACTTGCCAACAGGTTGTAAGTCGCAATTTATGTCATATTGAACAGTGGTTTTAGCATTCACATCATAATAATGCTTGACAAGAAATGCACACATATGTTATGTATGTGTGTGCGTTGGTGATTTTGTGATTTGTTTTATGAAATTTGGATAATCCGGTTAGGGCCTAAATCCCGAGCCCAAATCGTTAGTGCAGCGTTATAAGCACTAAACAAGCAAATTAAGAAATACTTTTCTTTGCAAGCCTATTACTACATGTATGACCCTGCATGGCATTCCTTTTCAAACAAGAATTGTATTCTCTGTCCTTAATTAACCTCAGCCACATTAAAATGAGCTGAACTTTGTGAAATCGGAGGACGTTGGCCACATGGCTGCTTAGATGACATTGTGGTCTCATCTCTAATTGAGTTCTCAAGGGCAAGAGAAATTGTCAGAGCCTAGTATGAACTATTATAACAGCATGGAATGTGATTTTTGCGTTGTAGTTTTGTTTTTATGGTATTTGTTTCACATGTTGTGTTTGTTTTATCAACAGGGAAGCATTGCCTATGAAGATGGGTCCAGTTGCCATTCTGCTAATGGGCGTAGTGACTGTAACACTTCTGACGCGGACTTCGGAGAGCAAGACCGTGGTCAGCCTTCCTGTCCCCTTCATCAGTCACGTGAAATACCACATCAATGTTGCACGTGCCCTGGTCAAGCGAGGTCACCAGGTGTGGATCACGGTACCTACATACATACTAGAGAAGAACTACCTGGATGTTTCTGGATACATCATTCCTTACGAAACATTGCCGGGGTTTGAGGAAACATTTCAATCGGTTCTGAACGGGGCTTATTTCGAAAGAAAGCTGGTTAGTGTCATTGAAATTGGTCGACTAACAGCAAGTATCTTTGATACCTTGTTGAGGAATGAATCGTTGTTTGAAACGATCAAGCAGCAAAGTCCGGATTTGATTGTAATCGACAATCTCCCGAATTTTTATGTCATGAGTATCATCCCCTACAAATTGGGAATACCATTTGCATTCATGGGTTCCGGTTATTATCTGCCATTGCTAAGGGTGCCTTTCTCGTTCGCCGATACACCAATGAACCTGCTGCCATACAGCAATAAAATGACGTTTCTTCAGAGACTACACAGCACAGTGTATTACGTGCTTCTTCTTGTGTACAATCCTTCATTACCTCTCTACGTATGCCCCTGAAAAGGAGTATTTACCTTTAGATGAGCTATTCAGGCAAGCTGAGATTTTTGTGGTGGAGAATTATCACGTTTTAGACTACCCCAAACCTACGCTGCCCAATGTGAAACTGATCGGTGGAACAGCAACAGGACCGGCCAAATCCCTGCCCCCTGAGTACCAGTCCTTCATGGACAGTGCCAAGAAAGGTGTGGCGATTGTCTCCTTTGGTAGTCAGGTTCTTGGCCTCCCCAAGCACATCAGTGACAAGATCTTCCAGGTGCTACTGCAGCTGCCCATGAAGTCAGTGTTCAGGTCTAACCTGACATCACCAGATCCCAAGAAAATCCTGACATCACCATGGATACCTCAGAATGACCTGCTGGGTCATCCACACACCAAAGTGTTTGTCAGTCACTGTGGGAAGAATGGACAGTACGAGGCTCTGTACCACGCTGTGCCTATCGTTTGCAATCCATTTTTCTATGATCAATATTACAATGGTGAACGTGCCCGAGTGAAGGGTTTTGCCGAAGTTCTGGATCTCAACACCTGTACAGCTGATCAGATGAAGTCCATTCTGACAGTGGCCAAGGAACCAAGGTACAAACAGGCTGTTGTTAATCGTTCCCGTCTGTTCAGAGAGTTGTATGGAGTTCCCATGGAGACGGCGGCGTACTGGCTGGATCACGTGATGGAATATGGCGGTGACTACATGCGTTCTGGTGGACAACAAATGCCGTTCTATCAGTTCGTGCTGCTGGATGTGATGCTCTTCATTGTGTTAGTTGTTGTTCTTACTGTTGGCCTGATGTGTGTATTTTGCAGCGTCATGTGTAGGTGTTGCTGTAAAAGAAAGATTAAGACGCAATGAGTAGCTTCGTGTTTGTACTTCTGTGGGTTTGAACTTGCTTACTAGTTTTCTTTATGTTATTTGATACTTAGTTATAAAGCTCAAACTTGACAAATCATTGACACGAGATTTGTGTGTGTCTTGCTATTTTAATGCCATTATGTTAATAATTGTTGTGTCTTTACATGTTTAAGATACCATGATATTTTGTTGGTTAATTAATCTAAGACATTTTACAGAATAAGTGTGGCAAACTTGGATTTTGGTTTAGCGTAAGATAGTATGTGTGCAGTTTATCAACAAGACACAATTACAAGGGCTTTTTAAAATGCTGTTCAGTATCACATGAATTAAATGATGTGGGAAAAGCGTGTGGTTGCTAAAAAAACAACCAACACGAAATCTTATTATTTTAAATGTGTGGAGAGCTATTCAATTAAAACACATCCAAGTGTTTTCCTTTCGAAGGAAAAGCTTTTCTGAATCGTTTCATCAAATTGTTTACCAAAGGCTTGAACTCTTTGCCAGAATATCCACACTGAGCACCAGAAGAAGGCGCTGAACCGTCGCTTCCACCTCTCAGGATGCAATAATTGATCTGCTATGTATTTAAAGCTAATCTTCGTTTCTGTAGTCGAAAAAGAGCGAGCTGGTGTGTTCAATTCAAAGGGCCTTTCCTGGTATTGCAGTACCGCCAATATCGACCCAAGATTGTTGATTTTCTTCCGATTCAAATGTAAACTGGATGTTGGGGTGAATGGAGTTCAGGTGTTTATTGAAGTTGTCCTCTGATTCTGATATGCTGCTGAAGGTGTTATTAGCATATCTGTACCAAAGAGAGGGTGGGTTACGTGCAGACTCGAGGACTTCTTTTTAATGTCATAATGATCCATGAACAAACTGGCCACAACTGGTGAGCCTGTGGCGGCTCCCTGACTCTCCTGGTGGCATTCGGCTTTGTACGTGAAGTAGGTGCTTGGTGAGGCACAGTTCTAGGAGGGACAGTATCTGGGTCACACGGAACTATGTGCGGAGGCCAAAAGTAGAATCACTTTATAGCCTTTCTCTGACAATGTGCAGAGCTTCTTGGATGGCAATGCTGGTGAAAAGTGAACAGACATCGTAATGATACTGCGATTTCTCCAGCAGGAGTGCGCCGTTCCTTCACTTTGAGTACAAAGTCTGTCCTGTTCACAATGATTATGATGTTCCGTGTTGCCTGCAAGAGGTGCCAGGATCTCTGCAACGACCTTGGTACAGTGGAACCTCCCTTATAAGACCTTCAAAAATCAACCAAAATGAGGTCTTATAAGGGATGGGTCTTATAAGGGAGGTAAGTTTAATACTTACAAAGAGGGGCAATGTCTCAGAGAAGTAGGTCTTATATGGGAGGGAGTATTATAATGGGAGGTCTTATAAGGGAGGCTACACTGCAAGTCTCGGAAAAGACAAGATGTAGCTTGTCGAAAATCACCTAAGGTATTTTCTTCTTTTTTCCATTTTTTCCCCCATTTATTTAAATGACCATGAGCAAGAACAACACACAAGAGGACCACCCCACAGTCAGAAAGCATCTTTGCTCTAAGGTCGAAGGACGTTAAGCACATTTTCTCTCTTTTGTATTCGAATGCAAACAGCTTCTTTTTTCCTCTTTTATTTGCTTTGTGTATGTGCATTTGTGACATTGCTTCAATACATTATAATGTGGTGAAACCCACTGTTGTTTATTCTTATTCTTCTTTTTCTGCGTTCCCAGGCCGGAGAGAGAAGCCATTCTCGATGGGGTGGGTGGAGGTCACCGGGAGTGGTTGAAGCTTTTTCTTCTTTGTAGTGCAATAAAAATGGGTAAGGTACGTATGTGTCTGGTTTTCAGTTTTCACTGGTCTCCCCGCTGCGTACAGCCGACACATTCCGATTTCGGAGGAGCTCAAAGGAGAAACATTATTTGGAAGATTTATTTTGGAAAAAAGGCAGGAGAATGGGCCAACAAGTCAGAAAGATAGTAGATGATAGAAAGCAAAGGGAAAAGGCAGTCAAAGAGAGTGGCAGATTAGAGGAAGTTACAAGCACAGAACTTCCAGAAGGTGGGGGAACTATTTTTATGAAAGACCTCCCGGTATCCCCACGGGGAATTTGTTTATAATATGTAATTAACCAAATGGAATGTTAGGAGACAGTAGAAGCAATTATGAGCAATGTACGCAAGACTACTTTTTGTTCTGTATATTATTCATGTTGTTTGTATGCCAGTAAATACATTAGCATGCGACCGATCCTTCTTATTATATTGTCGTGTATTTGTCATCAGTCTAGTTATGTTGTACAATATCTTTTGCTGCCTTTTTATGTTCAAGCAACATAACTGATTAGTAAGGACTCCTGAACGATGGATGAACCAGAGCATGTTAACGTGCGATGTTAGTATGATGAATGTAGAATTGTTTTTAAGCTCAATATAACCAGAATATTTACATTATCAGCGTGTTCAGATTTATATTGCAATGTTAATTGGTAACATTGGAGCTGGTGGGCATGGTGTGTGTGTGTGCGTGTGTGCGCGCGTGCGTGCGTGAATGAGTGTGTGTGTGTGTGTATGTTTGTTTATGTGTGCGTGTGTTTATGTGTGTGTTTCTCTTTCTCTGTGTGTGTGTGTGTGCGTGTGTGCGTGTGCGTGCGCGTGTGCGCGTGTGCGTGCGTGTGCTTCCGTGTCTGAGGGAAGGGAGAGAGAGAGAGAGAGAGAGAGAGAGAGAGAGAGAGAGAGAGAGAGAGAGAGAGAGAGAGAGAGAGAGAGAGATTAAAAACAACTTGAAACTTATTTATTTTTCAAGAATAAAGATTTTAGGCAACGCCTAATCTTCCAACCTATCCTTGATGTATATATCCTGACGGATGAGTTTTTGCAAGAAACACATCAAGATCACCAGAAAGACGGCCTTTTCAAGGATAGGAACACTCACTTTGATCTAGTTTCCTAGAAATCAAATCATCAAATTGGCAATTCCTCCTTGGCGTAGTTGCCGGAGAGAGAAGCCATTCTCGATGGGGTGGGTGGAGGTCACCGGGAGTGGTTGAAGCTTTTTCTTCTTTGTAGTGCAATAAAAAACACACCGAGCTATTCCCTTTGTTGTGAGCGAAACTCCTTTGCGTAAACGGCATAAAAACGTCATAAAAAGGTTTTTGTGTTGTGGACATTTCGTGCAGAGGATTTGGTCTAACTCAGGCGGCCATTAGAAAACAAGGCACATGCCTTGTCTTTCACTGAAAATTTCTGACTTCCAGCAAGGAGGAATCGCCGATTTGACGGTTTGATTTCTAGGAAACCAGAGCAAAGTGGTTGTTGCGATCTCTGTAAAGATTTTTTTCCAAATGATCTCGACGTGTTTCTTTCAAAAAACGTATCTATCCAGGTGCCCGGCCCTTTAATAAATGTTGACGATCGTAGAACTGGGACTACAAAAAGAACGAGAAAAAAAAGCAGAAATACGATTTTAGAAGCATACAAAACACACTAAAGTATGATAACATCATCAATGAAGTATGATAACATCAATGATATACACGCTCATCAAAAATGGATAGATATAGGTCTGGAAATGCCTGCAATCCGTGAACGGTAAACCCCACTAGAACGCACGAAGTTCGACTCGACACTCACCGAATGCGATCACTCGTCACCCTATTTACCAAGGAAAAGTTCACAGTTATTTCATCATTGTGGTCTCAAGCTATGACATCGACTGAATCGACTCATACAACAAACAAACAACTACACAACAAGTATAAAGTGACGTTATTTTATTCACAAGAGACAAAACAAAACTACTGGGGGAAAAAAACCCAATACTCTCTCTCTCTCTCAATGGTTGATTTAACGTCTAACTAAAAAACAATGCCAACAGCACCTGCTGTTCCCAGGCGGTCACCCATCCAAGTACTGACCAGGCCCGACGTTGTTTAACTTCGGTGATCGGATGAGAACCGGTGTTTTCAACGTGGTATGGCTGTTGGCTTTGTTTTGAAGAGAAGGTTAACATTAACGTCCTCCTCAGAGTAATTTATACTAATTACTTGTAGCGGTGCCATAGCCGATGAGGTTTAACCGAGGCGTGGTCACCGCTACAGCTATCTGTATTAATAAAAAGTCGTGACTTTACTGGTTTCGTACTGCCTCCGGGCATTGCCTCCAGTATTGTTCCCACCATATTTGTATTTACAAATGTCCCATATGTGTCTGATTCAGACCAAGAGGACGTAAAACTCCATTTTCTCTCTCTCTCATTAACGTCCTCCCGATCGTAAGGACACATATGGGACCACGCTTTCTTTGGTTGCAAGAATCGCCTTACCTTACAAGCACAGAACTTCCAGAAGGTAGGGGAACTATTTATATAAAAGACCCCCAGTATCCCCACGGGGGGGAGGGGGGGGGACGACAGTCCGTGGTGGATTCCGATGCAAGGTGGCATATTCCGATGCAAGGTGTCCTACTATGTGGCAGATAGGGCGACGCCGGATCTCCTCCCTCACCATTGGGAGTTTAGGGACTTGCAGACTGGAACGATTGACGTGCAGCATCTTGGGCCATCTCTACAGTGTTGGCCTCTGAGTCAACAAGACCGCCGATGCCAAGTAGACGCCAGTTGCAAGTTGTCCAAGGATGGTATAAGTGGGGTGTTGGGACCCACTTGTCTACTGGGAGGGATATATCCGCCTGCAGAGACGACTCGACTTGACTGCATGTCCGTCCGGCCCGCCTGTGACAACATCGATTCCCGGGTATGGAGCAGGTCGCCCGGTGGTCCTGAGGACGGCCTTTAGAATGGAAAGACTGATCCACACCAGCAACACCTTGACGCCAACGCCAACGGCAATGACAAGACAAGCGGGACTACAGGAACACCCAAGGCCACCTTTTGGCTGTCTCATAATGCAAAGTCTCCTACCGCCTCACAGATGCTCGCATCTACGCCTTGAACCTTGACGATGCTAACTCCAGCATCACGACGCAGTTCAAATACTCGGATCCCGTCCGAAATGTTCCTGCAGCCGACAGCGTATCCGCGAGTCCAGGGTACGCAACGTGTTCCAGAAATCATCTACGACGACGTTTGCCACGTCACGAACTCCTATCCCATTTCCACGACCTTTTCATCACCATCATCATCTCAACAGGAAGCCTTCGTCTTCAGGAAGACCGTTCATAAGGGTCCATGACCAATTGGACGATAATCTCACTTTCTTCCACGGGGGGAGGAACGATCCTGGAGGCATTGCAACACCAGGAAAGTCCCAACCTTTTAGCAATACAGATGTAGGCCAATTACTGTATGATGAGCATGTCTACGATGATAATTCTAAATTTATGGCTTGGAGCATGCGATTTATTTTCCTTTTTTCTAAATTCCCATCGTAAAATTTGGAACAAAAATGTTTTTTGATTCTGAACCCTTTGGATTTGATTTTGGTTTTCATCTTTCCCTTGAACTGGGAGTAATACGGCTCTGCCATCTTGTTTTCTGTCTGCTTTTTTTTGCACGCGGTTAATTAATTACTTAATTACTATGTCCATAGATTGAGTGGACTGATTTGAGTGACGGTAGGGGCGGCTACTGTGGCTCGATCTCTAGGATCAATGGTTGGAACAAATCTAGGAAAATAAAGAAAAATCAAAGTGCATTGTGTATGTTTGCTTTTTTTTTATATCAAAATTAATATAATTTAAAACATCGGAACTTTCCTGGCATTCCGTACATCCAGGATCGTCCCACCATCTTTATATGTACAAATGTCCCACATGTATCTGTTCCAGGTCAGAGGCCATTGAACGGATTTTCATCAAAGCCTAGAGAAGCCCTGAGGGTGTTAATTAACCGCTCGCTACAAACATAGGGTGGGTATAGTGGTGGAACCTAGTCGTTCTGGTCTTTGCCGGAGAAGGTGAGAAGTAGGAACAATGAGTTCTGGGATGGGGAGTGGTACGTGCTAGAGCGGGTTAGACGGAACGCCAAGGAGCTAAGAACGCCCAAGGCCCAGGGAGTAGTAGGGAAGATGGAGTGGATCTATCTGAATGGATTGCAGCTTTGAGGGAAAGGACCTTTAAACATGAGGGAGACATATGGAAGGAGCTGGAAGCAAGAAGACCCGTGCCAGTTTGAAGTGGTCGAGAAACTACCTTCATGATGACAGGTGATGACAAGTAGAGGCGTAGTAAGACACTGCAGACACAGCTGGACAACAAAGGGGTTTTTTCCACCTGGAGATGGGAGTGGACGTTAATTGAGGCGTAGTAAGACACTGCAGACACAGCTGGACAACAAAGAGGATTTTTCCACCTGGAGATGGGAGTGGACGTTAATTGAGGCGTAGTAAGACACTGCAGACACAGCTGGACAACAAAGAGGTTTTTTTCCACCTGGAGATGGGAGTGGACGTTAATTGAGGCGTAGTAAGACACTGCAGACACAGCTGGACAACAAAGGTTTTTTTTTCCACCTGGAGATGGGAGTGGACGTTATTGTAGTCAGAGGTGAAGAAACCCTGTTGAAGAACGTTGGATAAGGATTGAAGGAAGAAAGGGTCGGAGGCTCTTCGAACAAGTGTTGTCTTTTGTTCTTCTTCTTCCCGGCTTGCTTGGTACATTATTGTCTTTACCTAATTTCGCCGCTCCTCTTGTGACAGTAGGAAAAGATTCTTTGCCCTAGAGAAGAGCATTGAAGAAGCTAATAGGCACTTTTCGTGGTGACATCACAAACAGATAGAAAGACATGAATGAAGAAAGACATGAAGGAAGACAGACATGAAGGAAGACAAACATGAAGGAAGAAAGACATGAAGGAAGAAAGACATGAAGGAAGACAGACATGAAGGAAGACAGACATGAAGGAAGA
This sequence comes from Phymorhynchus buccinoides, assembly GCA_017654935.2. Classification (NCBI taxonomy): domain Eukaryota; kingdom Metazoa; phylum Mollusca; class Gastropoda; order Neogastropoda; family Raphitomidae; genus Phymorhynchus; species Phymorhynchus buccinoides. The sequence continues at coordinate 15,906,578 of CM065680.1, forward strand.
CAGACATGAAGGAAGAAAGACATGAAGGAAGAAAGACATGAAGGAAGAAAGACATGAAGGAAGACAGACATGAAGGAAGAAAGACATGAAGGAAGAAAGACATGAAGGAAGGAAGACATGAAGGAAGAAAGACAGGGAGGAAGACAGACAGGAAGGAAGACAGACAGGAAGAAAGAAAGAAAGGAAGAAAGACATGAAGGAAGACATGAAGAAAAAAAAGACATGAATGAAGAAAGACATGAAGGAAGAAAGACATGAAGGAAGACAGACATGAAGGAAGACAAACATGAAGGAAGAAAGACATGAAGGAAGAAATACAGGAAGGAAGAAATACAGGAAGGAAGACAGACATGAAGGAAGACAGACATGAAGGAAGACAGACATGAAGGAAGAAAGACATGAAGGAAGAAAGACATGAAGGAAGAAAGACAGGAAGGAAGACAAGACAGGAAGGAAGACAGACAGGAAGAAAGAAAGAAAGAAATAAGTAAGAAAAGACAAAAAACCCAACGTGGGTGTTAAATGGTTTCATTTCCCAAGAAAACTGAAGAGTCTTTCATTTGAAATCGCAGTAGGACAACCTCCTAGGGGTACACAAACAAATTGACTTTGCTATCTAACTTCAGGAAGTCTGCTAACAAAATAAGACGAAGATGAAATTTAACCCAGCCACTCCCAACTGATTCCAGTTTAGGTTCAGACAGTACCTTGGCCTTTATGGCCCATGGGAGTAATTACAAGTCTATCACAACACGCCTAACTAGATACGCGCTCCAGTCTGTGTGTTAGTTTGTCTCGCTCTATCTTTCTATTGCCCCTTTTCTTGTTTACTCTCTGGCACCTCAAACCCCACTCCCCTTAGCAAAACAAAATACTTCATTTTAGTGAAAATTCACCTGATTGTGGTAGATGAACTATGCGTGTTTCAGTTTGACTGTCTGTCTGTTTGTCTATCTGTCTGTCTGTCTGTCTATCTGTCTGTCTGTTTGTCTATCTGTCTGCGTTCCCAGGCCATATGGCCATAATGGGTAAGGTACGTATGTGTCTGGTTTTCAGTTTTCACTGGTCTCCTACACGCATGCTTTCACCTCACCCCTTCTCTCTCTCTCTCTCTCTCTCTCTCTCTCTCTCTCTCTCTCTCTCTCTCTCTCTCTCTCTCTCTCTCTCTCTCTCTCTCTCTGATAGGCCACCTAGATCTAAAACTAATTATTTACTTCTCGTTGATTTCCGAATTGTTTTGCAACTACTAATGCAGTTGGTTGTAATTCATAACAATGCGATAAAACATGACTAGGATCATTAGAAATCTCCCTAGCATTTACACTGCGTGCGTGTGAAGTCAAAACAAGTCAAAATGATCTTTATTGAGGGTTAACTTATGAAAGCTTTTTTCCATCCTGCCCTGTGTGTGTGTGTGTCGTGTGTGTGTGTGTGTGCTTGTGTCTTGGAAGCCGGAATTATTATTTTTTTTAAAGACCTGCATTTGTGTGTGTGTGTGTGTGTGTGTGTGTGTGTGTGTGTGTGTGTGTGTGTGTGTGTGTGTGTGTGTTCATGTGTGTGTGTGTGTGTGTGTGTGTGTGTGTGTGTGTGTGTGTGTGTGTGTGTCGGAAGTCGGAATTTGTTTAAAAATGCCCACAGTGACCGTGGTCACTAATAGGAAGGAAGAGCAAACAAATTATAATTAGAGAGAGGTTTTTTTTCACATTTTAACCGAATGTCATCAAAATCCCCCCCCCCCCCCCCCCCCCTAGCGCCCACATTGGCCGTGGTCACTTATAGGAAGGAAGAGCAAACAAATTACAATTAGAGAGGGTTTTTTTCACATTTCAACCGAATGTCATCAAGATCCCCCCCCCCACCACCACCATCCTTTGTCATTTCGCATTTCGCGCCCAAACACTGTCTTGTCGCTGTGTGGCCTGCTACAGGGGGCGGAGTCAACAGAGAATTCTTTTTTTCCACATTTAACCGTATGTCATCAAAATCCCCCCCCCCCCCCCCCCTAGCATTTTTTTTTAAATGCCCACATTGGCCGTGGTCACTTATAGGAAGGAAGAGCAAACAAATTACAATTAGAGAGGGTTTTTTTCACATTTCAACCGAATGTCATCAAGATCCCCCCCCCCCACCACCACCATCCTTTGTCATTTCGCATTTCGCGCCCAAACACTGTCTTGTCGCTGTGTGGCCTGCTACAGGGGGCGGAGTCAACAGAGAATTCTTTTTTTCCACATTTAACCGTATGTCATCAAAATCCCCCCCCCCCCCCCCCCCCCCCCCCCCCTAGCATTTTTTATAAAATGCCCACAGTGGTCGTGGTCACTTATAGGAAGGAAGAGCAAACAAATTACAATTAGAGAGGGTTTTTTTCACATTTCAACCGAATGTCATCAAGATCCCCCCCCACCACCACCACCACCATCCTTTGTTATTTCGCATTTCGCGCCCAAACACTGTCTTGTCGCTGTGTGGCCTGTTACAGGGGGCGGAGTCAACAGAGAATTCTTTTTTTCCACATGTAACCGTATGTCATCAAAATCCCCCCCCCCCCCCTAGCATTTTTTTTTAAAATGCCCACAGTGGTCGTGGTCACTTATAGGAAGGAAGAGCAAACAAATTATAATTAGAGAGGGTTTTTTTCACATTTCAACCGAATGTCATCAAGATCCCCCCCACCATCCTTTGTCATTTCGCATTTCGCGCCCAAACACTATCTTGTCGCTGTGTGGCCTCCTACAGGGGGCGGAGTCAACAGAGAATTTTTTTTTACACATTTAACCGTATGTCATCAAAATCCCCCACCCTCAGCATTTTTTGTCATTTCGCGCCAAAACGCTGTCTTTTCGCTGTGGGGCCTGCTACAGGGGGCGGAGTCTACTTGCGCGCGCTCCAATCCTCTGGCCAATAGTCGTGATGCTATTGGTTGAGAAAGACAGCCCTACAGGAACAAACTCCGTTCGGCTCTCTCTGTTATGTAACAGTAAGGAATACAAATAAGCGTTTTCAGGGAATCTTAGTCATTTTCCAACCAGAGAAAGAGAGAGAGAGAGATAACCTTGGTCATTTTGCTTTCCTTCTTGTGAGAAAAGTCGAATCTTGGTCATTTTGCCAACCACTTAGAGAGAATCTTGGTCATTTTGCTTGCCCATCTTGTGAGAAAAGTTGAAACTGCAATCTTAACCGACGGAACAATGCCTACTGTATTATCGAAGCTGCTTAAAGGTAAGTTGGCTTATTCTATTCCTGATGCGAAAACTTCTTTTACTATAATTAAAATTAACGTCGATAACTTTGTGGCCCAGTTCTGCCCAAAGTTTTTAAATGGCTTTCTGAAATTCTCACTCTTGCCTAAAATGATAACTGTGTTGTTTAAGAATTCTTAAAGCTCTTGGTATCCCACAAAATGCTGTGCGTGTTTTAAAAAAAATATATATATATATATAAAACATGTTACTTCATATTTCGATTCTAGAAACGGCTAAAAATAAACGCCATTGACATAAGTTGTGTCTAGTACTCGTTTCTTGTCTGATTTAATTTCTGTGCAATGGCTTTTTTTAAATGGCTTTCTGAAATCCTGACACTTTTGCCTAAAATGATAAGTGCGTTGTTTAAGAATTCTTACACTGTTAGTATCCTGAAAAATGGTGTGCATGTGCTTTTTTGTGTTTTTATAAAATATATAGCATGTTACTTTATTACTTTATTCAATTCCAGAAACGACTTTTTTAAAAAAACACGCCATTGAAATAAGATGTTTCTAGTTCTCGGTTTTTGTCTGACTTAATTTATGTACAATGGGTTATTTTTAAATGGCTTTCCGGAATCCTCACTCTTTTGCCTAAAATGATAATTGCATTGTTTAAGAATTCTTAAACTGTTAGTATCCTGCAAAATGGTGTTCAGATTTTATTTTATTTTAAATATGTAGCATGTTACTTTGTTACTTTATATTTTTATTCCAGAAACGAATTTTTCAAAAAACCGCATTGAAATAAGATGTTTCTAGTTCTCGATTTTTGTCTGATTTGATTTCTGTGCAATGATTTGTTTTAAATGGTTTTCCTGAATCCTCACTCTTTTGCCTAAAATGATAACTGCATTGTTTAAGAATTCTTAAACTGTTATTATCCCGCAAAATGGTGTTCATGTTTTTTGTTGCTTAAAAAAAATTATAGCATATTACTTTATGCTTCAATTCCAGAAACGGCTAAAAAAAACCACCGCGCCATTGACATAAGATGTTTCTAGTTCTCTGTGTTTGTCTGATTTAATTTATGTGCAAAGGTTTTAATCCTGACACTTTTGCCTAAAACGATAACTGCGTTGCTTAAGAATTCTTAAACTGTTAGTATACTGCAAATGTTTTGTTGTTGTTTAAACAAAAATATAATAGCATGTTACTTTATATTTCAATTCCAAAAACGACTTTTCAAAAAACCCGCCATTGAACTAAGATGTTTCTAGTTCTCGGTTTTTGTCTGATTTAATTTCTGTGCAATGGCTTTTTTTAAATGGCTTTCCGAAATCCTGACACTTTTGCCTAAAATGATAACTGCGTTGTTTAAGAAACTGTTGTGGTTTTTTTTGGGGTTTTTTTTGGGTTTTTTTGACCCTCCACTGTCCCCGCCTTTCTTTTCATTTCTTTCTTATTTTTTAATGATTTTTTTTTTTTTTTTTTTTGAGGCGGCTCATCTTTTTTTTTTTTTCTTCAACATATTCTCTCTCTGTGTCCCCCTCCCCCTCTCTCTCTCTCTCCCTCTCTCTCACATTTTTATGTGTGTGAACTATTACAATGGACATTATTTTGTGGCGAACGTTTAGTGTCATTTTTTATACAAAAATGTCAGGGTTTCTGTCTGACCTAGTGTGTGGTGTATTGACTCATTCATTCCGTTTGGTGTGCTGTTTATGAATGTGAGTGCGTGTGTCGACGTGTTCCGAGTAAGTATGACAATATGTACCGACAAAGACCAAAAAATTGTATACTTTAAATAAATGCTGCTCATCCTTCCATTTTTACCCCCCCCCCCTTGTCCCGAAAATCGAAAATTACATGGACAAGTCCAAGTAGAGAAGGAAATAAAACAAACAATGGAGAAAAAAACACTCATAACAACAACAAGGAAAAAAGAAAGAATCCTATACGAATCCACAATCTCCTCAATCAGAGGATCCCCCCGGTGTCAACCCTTATAGTGGGAAAAAAAAGAAAAACTACAAGGGAGACTAGAAGGACTATAAGTGACGAGATAGCTGATGTAGGGACGTAAGTGTGTGCGTGTGTGTGCGTGCGCGTGCGCGCGCGTGCGTACGCGCGCGCGCGTGTGTGGATGTGTGTGTGTGTGTGTGTGTGTGTATGCTTGCGTGCGCGTGTGTGGTCTGTGTGTGACAACACGTGTCTACATGCACGTGTGTTATGCTTTTGTATCTTCTTCTTACAATTATCAACTAACATGGAGAGGACAAATGTTAACATAACATATGTCTACAAAAACATATTTCCGGTTAAGAAATCCATCCAATACTTCCTTCTTATTTCGTTCTATCCATACATGCACATATCATTCCAACACACCCTTTTAAAAAAAACCCACCTTAACACCACAAAGAATATATACCTAACTAACAATAATGGTCGAAATACAAAAATCAATAGATACACAAGAGCACACTCTAATATGGATGGCTACGAGGTGGATAGCTATGGACTGTTGCGCGTGATGCTTTGCTAGAGGGACCATCCAGCTTCAACAGGCAGGACACCCAAGTGTTGAACAGGATTGGATGAGTCCCTCAGGGGCTCATGCAGGAATAGTCCGTGGACCAAGCCTGCAAAACGTAAATAAACAACGCAGCAGCAAACAAACAAAGAATTTCACTCCCTAGTGTATTTTAGATATTGTGTTTGTTGTAATGCTATCATGATGTAAACAAAAAAGGCGCTGAGCAAATAAACATTTCCACAATCGAGTGTGGTTTTAAATAATCTGTCAAATAGCAAGTAAAATATTACTGAATCAGTGTGGGGATTTTGTGCGCCTAAGTTAACACAAAAGGATCCAAAAGGGGAGAAGTTAAAGTGAAAGGGTCGCTAGACACATCTTAGATCCTATTACAAATAGATTATAAAAGTTAATCAAGATCTTAGAAGAAATTGTCTATCAAAGATAGCTTGAAGAGGAAAGATGGACTGAGTCTTTTTAAATATGCTGATGGACATTTTTCCAACTAAAACAATAAGGTTTATGTATTTAAACATTACCTGTGTACATCTCGTCTTACACACACCGAACAAAACATCACAAGCTGATAAGTGTAGTCTTATATTGGTCTCTAAAAATATTTTTTGTTCAATATAATTCCAAAATTGTTTTACTGGAGGACAAAGGAAGAAAAAATGTTCAACAAAGTCCACTTCATCGACACAACAAGAACATTTATTGTTTTCTTTAATTTTCATCTTGTGAAGCAATATATTTGTTGGATATATATTATGAAGAATTTTCCAATGGAGCACTCTAAGTCTTGTTTCTATTGTGCATTTTAGCGCCCTAGACCACGTTTCTTTGTCTAAACTGTAACCAAACTTTCTTACCCAAAAGTGATGAGCTGACGCCAGGACCGGAACTCTATTTTTTGAAATTATTTTATTAATACATTTTGGACTAGTGTTGAACATTCTTGCGTCCGAATCTCTGGTGTTGGTTTCCGAATCACCTCTCTGAATCCAAAGTACCCAATTTCTAGGAATAGAATTAACCAGGGCATTGTATTCAAAAAGAGTAGTTGCCCTATTCTGGCCAATCAAATTTCGAACTTCTTCTAAAGATAAGATTCTATTTTCATCTGTGCAAATTATGTCTTTAATTTTCACTAAACCTGCGTCGACCCAACGTGAAAAGAATAATACATTACCTTTGTACTGTATTAAGGAATTGTTAAAAATATTTTGTGATTGAAAATTGCTATTATTTATATCATGCATGCCATCAACTGTTTTGTTTTCTATGTAACTTAGATATACCCCCTTCCAGAAGTTGTTATCAATTCTTTCCAAACCTTTCACATTTGTAGCCCTTGTGTTAATGTAAAAAAAAGAATGGTCTTTTCCTAATTTATTCATATGCCAGAGTGGAATATGTTTCCAATTTTCGTTTTCCCCTGCATTGAACAATTTCCCCATCCACTTCAAGTTAAGAAGCTTCTGAAAATGAATCATATTAACCATTCTCAGGCCACCTTCTTCAATATCTTGTTCCATAACTTTTCTTTTTACTTTTTCAAACGCTTTTGTATTATTGAACTTTTTTTTCCATAGAAATTTAAATAATATCGTGTTTATTTTTTGAAGAACTTCGTCAGGAAGTCCAACTGCCTGCATTACATATACAAACTGACTAAGTAGAAACGTTTTGATGATAACAATTTTGCCTTGTATAGATAGATCTCTCTTTTCCCATGTTTTTATCATGCTTATGACTTTAATAACTCTTTCTTTCCAGTTATTTTCTAGGTATTTTGCCATCTTGTCTTTCTCAAAATGAATACCCAATATCTTTATTTTGTCAACCACTGTGAAAGGAATGTCACGGTCATTTCTCATAACCCCCATTCGTAATACTTTTGTTTTCTGAGCATTCATTTTTAAACCAGAGATTTTTCTAAATGATAATAAAATTTCTAATGACTTAAAAATATCATCACGATCTTTCAAAAATAGAGTCGTGTCGTCTGCCATCTGTTTAATTTTAATATTCTCTTTTTCTTCGGCCAAGCAAGTTGGTATTTCAATTCCAGCTACCGAGCTATTTCTAATTTTTATAGCCAAAAGCTCAACGGCAAGCACAAAAGCCAATGGCGAAAACGGACAACCCTGTCTTATGCCACATTCGACTTCAAAGTACTCGGAAATCCATCCTCCATGGTTAATAGAAGTAATGTTGCTGTTAGTTAAAACAGACACCCACTGTTTAAAGTCTGTACCAAACCCGAAAACATCAAAAACCTTCAGGAAATATTTTTTGGAGATGGAATCAAAGGCTTTTTCAAAGTCAATTGCTAACAAATAACCCGATTTGCGTGTTTTATTTAGGTAATGTATTACATCGTCTATTGATCTAAGGACTGTGGCTATATTTCTTCCTCTAATGTACCCAACTTGATCTTCACTAACTAATTTGTGAATAACACCTCCTAGCCTTGTTGCTAATACTTTAGCTAAAATCTTGTAGTCACTGTTGGTTAGTGTAATAGGTCTCCAATTGGATAGCCTCTCTCTCTCTAAATCTTTGCCTTTATGTAAAAGGGTAATTATTCCATATCTTTGAGAAAACGATACTTTACCAAGATGAAAGGACTCATTGAATGATTGTGTCAGTGTATTGCGTATTTTAGGCCAAAAAAACTTTATAAACTCTATCGTTATCCCATCATTTCCTGGGGCAGAGCCATTTTTCATGTCTTTTAAAGCGCTAGATGCTTCATCAACTGTTACTAACCCCTCACAAGAATCAGCCTCCTCACTGTCAAGAACTGGGAAGGTTTCATTTTCTAAGAAAGTACCTACTGCATTTCCAACATCTTGCTCTTCAGTTTTTTGATTATATAATTTTTTGTAAAAAGCAACTTGTTCGCTCATTATTCCCCGTTGATTGTTAATTATCTCACCTGTGTCTGAAATTAATCTAGTTATCACTTTCTTTTTACCTCTAGCCTTTTCAAGGCTACAGAAATACTTTGTGTTTCTTTCTCCCTCATCTATCCATTTAATCCTTGATCTTACCTGCGCTCCCCTGGTCTTTTCTAATTCTGAAAGCTCTATTTTTTGTTTTATGTTAAGATATTCTTTTTGCCCTTCAAGGTTCAAGGGACTTTTTATCATCTTTTTCTCGTGTTCTAAAAGTTGTTCTTTTAAATGAAGTTCTTTGTTTTTCTTTCTGCATGCTACTAACTTACCATATTCAGAACAACAGCTACGAATTTCGATTTTACAATACTCCCATTTATCAATGAATGAGGTCTCGGTATTAACATTTAATTGTCTTTCTAATAGATCATTCATTTGCTGAACGAAAACATTATCTTTCAAAAAACTATTGTTAAACTTCCAGTACCCTGGACCTCTGACAAAATCACCAGTGTTTAGTTCTATGATAACTGCTTTATGATCTGTCTGAGCTACGTGTGTGAGCTCGCATGACACCACGTATGATAGCATTTCTTCCGTTCCAAAACAATAATCTAGTCTGCGTGCGATAAAAGGGCTATTTCTACACCAAGAAAAATCCTTTTCTGCCTCATGCAAGGCTCTCCAAATATCGGCTAAATTAAGAATATTTGCTGTATCATTTAGTGTTCTAATCTCTCGTTTATGATGAAAATTGCCTGAGATAATATCCAGGTCATTATTCATGACACAGTTAAAATCCCCGCTCAAGACGAAGTTTTCTTCAATAAAGTCACTAAATATTTCTTGCAGTTGTACAAAAAACGCTATTTTATCCAATCGATCGTTGGGGGCATAAACATTTCCCAGTTTGAAATCATAATACTCATTTTTTACCGTTACTACCAATATTCTTGGTAAAGCAAGTTCTATCACTACATCCCCTTCAACCTTCCTCCCTCTCTCTCGCTCCTCTTCCCCTCCTCCCCCTCCCCCCGCCCCCTCTCTCTCCTTTTCCCCCTCTCTCTCTCCCTCCCCCCTCCCCCAATGTTTTGAAACTAAAATTATCTCCCCATTAGTTCTATTTGTACCCTCATTAAAAAATAACTTTCCTCCCCATTGTTTTTCCCAGATAAAGGCATCATTTTTATTAACATGGGCTTCTTGTAAACAGACAATGCCAAATTTGTTGCTTTTGAGATGCTTGAATATAGCAGCCCTTTTAAATTTATTTGTTAATCCCCTCACATTTAAAGAGCATATGCGTAGCTTAGCCATCTTTAATGAAAGCTGAGATTAGCCGTGATTCACATTCCCTTACTCATAGTCCGAATTCTGCGCGTGTCGTACCCACAATGTTACCTACGCTTGGTTAGGAGGGGTACTCTGTTGTTGAGACTGAGCCCCATTCTTCTTTGCTTTTTTCCCCTTCTTTTTGTCAGTGGGAGTAGGCCCCTCCTTCGAACGGGGACGCTTAAGGGGTCTCTGACCTTGACCTAGTGGGAGTCTCCAGGCGCAAGGTCGAGGAGAGTGTGGTCTGGCGCTCCATGTGTCTGCCCCGGGGGGTGAGGTCCTCTCCTTTGGCGTCTCCCTGCACGCTGGCCGTCTCCTTCCCGTCCTCGCTGGCCGTCTCCGCCTCCTCGCTGTCCGTCTCTGCGTTCAAAACGGTCATCTCCTGCACGTCTCCTTCCTTGGAGACGCCCTCTGGGACCTTCACGTAGGTCTGCTCTCTCTGCTCCCACTGCGACGCTGCCGCTGCTGCTGTGATACTCTCACACTGAGGTTCACCTCTTTTGTGCCCCGGCTTTCTACATGCACGACACACAATGTCTTTGGCACATACTGACGCATGGTGACCCTCTTCAAGACCCTCTTAAGAAACTGTTAGTATACCGCAAAATAGTGTTCATGGTTTTTTTATATATTAAAATTGTTTTATATATATAGCATGTTACTTTATTCAATTCCAGAAACGACTTTTAAAAAACAACACGTCATTGAAATAAGATGTTTCTAGTTCTCGGTTTTTGTCTGACTTAATTTCTGTACAATGTTTTTTTTTTTAAATGGCTTCATTCCGAAATCCTCACTCTTTTGCCTAACATGAAAACTGCGTTGTTTAAGAATTCTTAAACTGTTAGTTTCATGAAAAATGGTGTTCAGATGTTATTTTATTTTAAATATGTAGCATGTTACTTTGTTACTTTATATTTCAATTCCAGAAACGACTTTTTTTTTAAAACGCCATTGAAATAAGATGTTTCTAGTTCTCGATTTTTGTCTGATTTAATTTATGTGCAATGGCTTTTTTTAAATGGCTTTCCGAAATCCTGACACTTTTGCCTAAAATGATAACTGCGTTGTTTAAGAATTCTTAAACTGTTAGTATCCTTCAAATGTTTTGTTGTTTAAAAAAATAAATAATAGCATGTTACTTTATATTTCAATTCCATAAACGACTTTTCAAATAACCCGCCATTGAACTAAGATGTTTCTAGTTCTCGATTTTTGTCTGATTTAATTTCTGTGCAATGGCTTTTTTTAAATGGCTTTCCGAAATCCTGACACTTTTGCCTAAAATGATATAATAACTAATGTGTGTGAAAGTTCGTTTAACGCGCTCCGGCCTGGAACAGGCACATATGGGACATTATTATTAAAACCCTTTCACCGCCAAAGTCGCATTTTAGCACCACAGTGATTTAACACCTATGTCACTAAAAGGCATCAAATTGGGGTCTATTATCCAAAGAACCTATTGTTGTAGTTTTGGGAAGTAAGGATAGACCTTATTTTATATCTGTCACAGACGAATCCCCAATACTGCAGATGGATTTTGTTCTCTACCCAGGTAAATTTAATGGACATTTTTGGTTGAAATAATTATGGTTGGCGGTGAAAGGGTTAATAACTATAAATATAGGGGGGCGATTCTGAAGGTACTGCAATACCAGGAAAGTCTCGACTTAAAACAAATCCAACAGTGCCTGGTGTTCGCAGGCCGACACCCATCCAAGGGTGACCGGTCAGATCGGCCTCGTATCATTTCGGCCCCGCTTTTTGGTGTCGTTTTGGCCTCGCCCTATGAGTCAAATCGGTCTCGTTTCCGACCAACTCGTCCTCGACATAATATGTTTCTTTTAATGTTTTTTGTGTACCTCTCTCTCTCTCTGTGTCTCTCTTTATCTCTCTATGTTCCTGTCTCTCTCTCTCTCTCTCTCTCTCTCTCTCTCTCTCTCTCTCTCTCTCTCTCTCTCTCTCTCTCTCTCTCTCTCTCTCTCTCTCTCTCTCTCTCTCTCTCTCTCTCTCTCTCTCTCTCTCTCTCTGTGTTTGTCTGTCTGTGGGTGCGTGTCTGTGTGTCTGTGTAAGTTATTGTTCGAGTGTGCAAACGACGCCATTCACACAACAGTATAGAATGCCATCTCAACATCACATTAACCAAATATCGCTAATAACTTCATTGACACTGATAGAGCCATGTGCACGTTTTTCCTAGTAGACAAGTGAACCCGAGGACGAACATTAATGACCAGGGCTTGAGGCCGAGTTGACTTGCACCCAGACCGAGTTGGCACGAGGCCGACCTGGTAAAAGGCCGAGTTGACTACTGACCAGGCCCGACGTTGCTTAACTTAGGTGATCGGACGAGAACCGGTGTCATGAGAAATAAGTACCTACCGTGAAATAAGTACCCTTCACAAGCGCACTAGAACCATTCTTCTTTCATGTGAGAAATAAGTCAACTATTATTTAAAATACTGAGAATAACATAGATTTAAGTGCTCAATATACACAGAAAAAAACAAGAAATAGAGCGGGAGGCTGTAACTCTACATCTTTGCCGAGAAATCGATGTACAAAGCACTTAGTTTCGGGGGGATTTTCAAAATGGCCAACGACATAAACAACCACCCGTGCAAACAAAATAAATAATAGTGACTTTTGCGAATGTTTTTGGTTTTATCTGTTGTAATAGTGAGATATAATCATCAAAGAAATGTTAATTACTTTTATTAAGGATCACAAACAAAGGTAGGACCTACTTGTTAAATGGGCTGAGCTTTCTGAATGTTTCTGTTTTAACCCTGTATTAGCATACATCAGCCGCAGTTTGACATCAAAACGAGATTGTCGTTATTTCTTAATGTTTGAGCACTAAAACACTCTTTAGCAGAGGTAGAAGAATGGAAATCAATCATGTTTAAAGATAGAATGTGGAATAATCTATTTTTATGATATTCTATCGTATTCACTATTGGAATATCATGCTACAGCTTAGTCTTTCGTGGAAGACCACGACTCTCAAACGAGGGGGCCTTGGCACCGGCTCTGGTGCTGCAGCCAAAGGGATTGGTTGGCCTTTGGGGACCTTCCCCAACGCCAACTCTCGTCCTCAAATCCCTTTGGCCGAGAGAGTGGGGGTGTACCCTGGGCAAGGCATCTCCACTATGAAGCAATTCTCGCCCAGCCCGCCAGAATAGTATCTGCCCCCCTCTGCTATCTGGCAGTCATTGTCGGAAACGACAGACAGGCAACAACAACAACATGTGGGATACCTTTCTGATGCGTATCGTCTCTTTGTCGTTGCATCTATCGAGGTGTATCTTTAATAAAATAAATCTGTAAAGAGAGTCTCTGACGAATATCACAAGATGCGTGTGTGTGTGTGTATGTGTGTGTGTGTCAAATAACAAAACTTGTGTTTAGATTTCAACATTTTCCGTTTAGCAGCGCTACTGGCGGAAAGGCTGTAAAAGTGTTGGTCACTATTAGTTAGACCTCAATTTGATGTTCATGGACCAACGTTATTGTTTCTGATGCTGCAACAGATCTGCCTGACTCTACACCCGTCCTTGCTCAGCCCACGGGTTGCTTCCTTGGACCTCCGTGCCTCTGGTGCCCCGGGAATGGGGACAAAGAGTGGCCTGCAGAACTGGAGTGGAAACACGATGACGTCAAACACAACGGCCATCAAGTGACGGATGATGAAGATGATCTAGGTGAGTATGTTGCTTTTGATGTCTTGTGAAATATTGTAATGTTAAGCATTTTTTAGCACACGAACACAAACTGTAATTCCTGTACGGAAACCCAGTGAATAAGTAAAAGAAAGAAGGGAGATAAAAAGGCGGAGACTTGTGAATGACGTTAATCAGTCTAAATTTTCTTGCATAATGTATCGTTTTATGTTACATCTGTATGGAGAGAACAAACATCTGTCACCTTTCTTAATGTGTGTTAATACTTTATTAAATAACCTAGGAATGACTGGTTTTGGGACTCAGCAAACCCATCCTAACATATCACTAAACTGGTTTAAGTCCAAAGTGTTACGTTCTTTGAAAGATCAATTTATTCAACATTGGTATTCACAATTAAATGAAAAGCAAATTTTCAGTAATTACATACTATATAAGGACGTTTTTTATATTGAAAATTATTTAAAAGCTTTACCCGAAAACTTAGCCATTTTGTTTGTTAAATTTAGAACATTAAACCATAAACTACCAATTCAAACAGGTAGGATTCAAAACATCCCACACAACGAACGATTCTGTCCTAAGTGCGAACACCGTGTGTTGGGAGACGAATTCCATTACATCTTTGAATGCCAAGCCTTCCAAGAACCAAGGAAACTATATTTGCCAAACTTTTGCCAGAAAAGACCAAATATTAATAAGTTTTATTCTCTATTCCAAACAACAAATACAAAAATCCTCATTCGCTTAATTAGTTTTTAAGATAATTGTAAAAGATTTCTAAGACCTTTCTTTATTTTGTTAGGCTTTAAACCCTTCCACTTAGGTAAGCGTAAATGGTATTTTAAAACACAAATATTGTGTCCATGCAGTGTTCTTTTTTTTCTGTAGTTACATCCCATCACTAGTGATTGGGATAATTAGTTCTCTGCATTTTTTATGTTTAAATTTGATGTATGCATATATAGCTTTTTATGTGTGTGTATGTGAGAGAGTATACTAGATTGTGTAAGGTTGGTTTGTGAGGCACTATATACCGCTATGTTTCTCTCTGCTGGTTATGTGTGTAATGTTTCATTTGGAAGTAGTTACATGTATTATGTAACAATTTCATGTACCCCCTGGGGGGTTTGGAAATAAACTTACTTACTTTGACATTAACATAGACAGTAAGGCCAACTGCAATGATTAACCTCAGTTTCAGGGGGTGGGGGGCAGGGCAGTTTTTTTCAGTCAATTTTTAACCTAAGTCATTATCTTTCAGTCTCATGTCTGCGAAATTGTTCGGTCTATGTATTTGATCACGATTGTACCTTTCTTTACCACTGTCAATATCTTAATTAGGCATACGGGTGATTATGGAAGATAACAGTTATAGAGCATCATTTCAGTTCACTGCCGTGACATTCTGGGGTTCAATAGACATTAGTGAATATGTCATGGAAATTGTTTCTTCCATCTTCAGACTTTGACCCGTGCTCCGTGTTGCTCAAAGGCCTGGCAGACCTGCTGCAGAATCAGTTGAATCCGCTAGCGGAGCCCTTCATTCCACGGCCTCGAGAGCCATGGCAGCTCCATGGGATCAGCCCTAACTTTTCCCAAGAAGCTCCCCCAGGAAGCTTTCCGCAGTCGAGGATGTGGGCGGTCCTAGCCAGCAAGGACCTGCAAAAGATCCTTGGCATTGGGCGAGAGGACCGCCAGACCTGTGAGCGGAAGACTTCAGGTAAGAAAACAACGGGATATGTTTGAAATTATTTCCATCATCAACATGTCGTTGTCATGTGTTCTTTCTCTCAGCCAGTTTGTCATTATTTCCATCATCATCATTATCATCATCATCATTATCCATGTCATGTCTTGAGAGTAGTTAACATAATAAGACTTTATGCTTTAAAGGATCTCGACCTGGGACGGTATTCACGTTGAGATAGCATGAGACTTAGCATGATGCTAACTTAGAAGCTCTTCCAAAAGTCCTATTAAATCCTATAGGACATTGGAAGAGCTTCTAAGTTAGCATGATGCTAAGTCTCATGCTATCTCAACGTGAATACAGGCCCTGGTATTTAAGTATCTCCAGAATCGACCGACTTATACCACTACACATGGAAATGTCCCATAATATGTAACCTGTACCTGGTCAACGGACGTTAAACTCATTATTGCATTCGTCTTGACAGCGTTAATTGTTATCTTTGTTGCTATCACTGTGTTGCCATGGGGGAAAAGTGAATAACGTTAACGTGCATTCAGAAATATATATCGATTGAAACGATTAAACATCTAAATTGTGTCGTTTCATTTGTGAACAGGGCTTTTTCCTTCTTCCCAGCCTTTCCGCAAGGCCCACAGTGGAAAGGGACACCTTCTCCCTACCCCTCCCTCCCCATTCCACCAGCAGCGTCCCCAGCAGGGACCCCACTTCTTCCCCCCACCCCCTGCCCCGTGATCCCCCAGGCCCAGGTTCCGCCCTCCTCCTCCTCCCCCTTTCGCTGTACGGCACTTTCAAAAGTTCGGTGCCTGAGAGAGAGAGAGAGAGAGAGAGAGAGAGAGAGAGAGAGAGAGAGAGAGAGAGAGAGAGAGAGAGAGAGAGAGAGAGAGAGAGAGAGAGAGAGAGAGAGAGAGAGAGAGAACAATGTGAACAATTGTTTTTATTGCCATTAGCAATAGCCCTCTTGGCAAGGGAGATACAAATTGTTTGAATCAGTTATAATAGCATGGCAACCACTCACACATGTATTCATACACAACGCACTCACACACCAGCACACACATCCCACACATAATTAGTGCATACATAGAACATACATAGACCTCAATTTCTTTGACTATCAGAAACTAAATATACAAAGTAGAAATCAAA
Organism: Phymorhynchus buccinoides; assembly: GCA_017654935.2. Classification (NCBI taxonomy): domain Eukaryota; kingdom Metazoa; phylum Mollusca; class Gastropoda; order Neogastropoda; family Raphitomidae; genus Phymorhynchus; species Phymorhynchus buccinoides. Next base: position 15,923,088 of record CM065680.1, read on the forward strand.
ACCAAATACCTCTTATTTAGTTGACAAAACAGTTATTGAATCATATTTTCCCCCTGAAATCACTAGGGGAAGACGGGGTAAAAAGCGCATGGGCGGGTAAGAAGCCCACCCCAATTATCTTATGAAATGAAGCAAATTTCAGTCTTATTTTGCCCATGAGACGAGTGTTAATGTCTAGCATTCGTTTCATGGGCAAATTTGACTGAAATTTTCTTTATTTCATGAGATAATTGGGGTGGGTTTCTTACCCGCCCATGCGCTTTTTACCCCGTCTTCCCCTACTTTAAGAGAGAGAGAGGGGGGGGGGGGGAACAAAAATAGATTGAGTGAAAGTCTGCTATATTGCATGCGCTTTTGTTTACCTGAATGACGTAGACATTTTACGCATTTAACAAAATGTTTTTCACTATAAGACATTTTTAAAAGTTTTGATAAATTCCTAGTGTAGCTAGCTAGATTGAGTGGAGAGGGAATTAATTTGTTGTGCCTCTTTCTTGGCTTAGCCTACTTGAATGATTTTTAGTCAATTTACGCATATAAAAACAAATGTATTTTCATTGGTGGACATTTTTAAAAAGTTTGGATCAATTCCTAGCTTAGCTAGATTCATTCTAGGCCTACTGTTGTGCATGTGTTTTTATTACTCTTTGTGAACATTTTTTAAAAAAGTTTTGATCAGTTCCTAGTATAAATACATTCAGTGGAAAATTAGGCCTACTGTTGTGCATGTCTTTGATTACTCTTTGTGGACATTTTTAAAAAAAAGTTTGGATCAATTCCTAGTATAAATACATTCAGTGAAATTCCAGGCCTAGTGGTGCATGCGTCTATGATTACCGTTTATGCATTGAGAAACAAATGTGATGGTACATGGGAAAAACCTACATAAGTCGCTCAGAATGTTTTTAACAAAAGCCAAAAATAGTCAACAACCGCAAAAATATCAATGTTTTATTTAGGGCATATTTATGTCTATTTTTTGTATTCTACCAGTATCCACAACACGAAAGACAATTTTGAATGATATCTTTGTTTATTTGATTGTTTTCTAAACCAAGTCAATGGCAACAAAGTAGCAACAATGTCCAATTTCTGCAAATAATCTATTTTGAATGCCAAACTTCAAATAATTATAAAATAAAAACTAGACAAAATAACTCAAATCGGTTTTTGGTGTATTATCAAGGAATCTTTGGTCGACCATGGAAAATTAAAATCTCAATTTATGCCCAAAATTCCATTATGTCTGTTTTTCCCATGCACTGTCAAATGTATTTTCATTGTAAGACATTTTAAAAAGGTTTAGCCAAAATTTAGCATTTCTTTTGATGATCCAACGAAATTGAAAGTTACACAAAAGTAGTATTTTCATTGTAAGACATTTAGAAAAAGATGTTCTCTTACATTTCGTATTCCTTTCTTCATATGATTTTGATGATGGAATACATAACACATGTATGTGACGTTTTAGACATGTTGTATTTTCATTGTAAGACATTTTGGAAAAAAATACTTACACGATTTAGCATTCTTTTCGTCATGGGATTTTGATGATGGATTAAACGAAATTGATGTTGTTTTCACATGGTAAGACATTTTGAAAAGTTTGTTTCTTATATTTAGCATAAATACACAACAAATGTATTGAACGGTTAAATGTGGAAACCACTACTTTTTATACAGCTGCAGAATTAGTCTTTATGCTATGATGCTTGGACATTTAAGTAAAAAAAGGCTTGGACTTTAAGTAAAAAATATTATAAATACATTCATATTTTAATGAATTAACTGCTTTGGAAATCACACCTTTGTTGAACATGTGTATTCTTTGATGAATTCTGAATACAAAAAAAGCTTCAAATTTACTTTCTGATGTGTACGTGTTTATATGCGCGCGTGTGTGAAGTGTATGTATGTGTGTGCGTGAAGTGATTAGGGGAAGACGGGGTAAAAAGCGCATGGGCGGTTAAGAAGCCCACCCCAATTATCTCATGAACTGAAGCAAATTTCAGTCTCATTTTGCCCATGAGACGAGCGTTAATGTCTAGCATTCGTCTCATGGGCACATTTGACTGAAGTTTTCTTTATTTCATAAGATAATTGGGGTGGGCTTCTTACCCGCCCATGCGCTTTTTACCCCATCTTCCCCTATACTTACATCCGGAGTCGTTTTGTTGATGAGTGTGTGGTTTGATGTCTTTGTGTTCCCCCTGTTGCTTTGTACTGCTTGCTGTATTGTACGAGAAAAGAATAAAGGGCTCAGCCCCAAATGTCATATCAAAGAGTGAGGGTTCATGTTCTCAATACTGCCTCCTTCTGAGATATTTCACTTGGAGTTGGATGCCTGATCGTCACCAGGACCTTCATCAATACAGCAGCTGCGCTAATGAAAAAGGTCTGTTAATCAAACAGAAGAACTTGTGTGTCTCGTTAAGTACGTGTATACTGGCAACTGTTGAAGTTCATCGAGTCGAGAGAGAGAGAGAGAGACAGAGAGAGAGAGAGAGAGAGAGAGAGAGAGAGAGAGAGAGATGAAAAAAGTAATTATCTATCAACCTATCTGCAAAAAGACCAAAACAATTTTGAATTGTACATCGTGCACGCGCGCACGCACACGCACACACGCACGCACGCACACACACACACGCGCGCACGCACACGCACGCACACACACACACACACACACACACACCTACTCACACGCGCGCGCGCGTGCACGATGTGCACGATGTGCAATTTAAAATTGTTTTGGTCTTTTGCCCACACAAAATCACGCAAACGCACTCGCGTGTTCACTTCATGATAGCCGTTGATGCAAACCTGTGCAAGGGAGCAAACCCTTTTTTGCTCTTCCTTCATTGAAAAGGTGCAAATGTATAGTTACCTCCCTTATATCAGCATCATTTTCAACTGTTTCATTCGCCGGTTCTGTTTCCAAAATAGCCCCCAATATTTCAATCTTTGATAGTTCTGATTTCAATCGATCAAAAGAACTAGTTTGTCAGAGAATCGACACAACACAAGAGTGACACAGAGTTAACGAGGTCGCCTCATAAACAATAAACCCGAGTTCGAACCTGGGTACAGAGGATTTTTCCTCTCACTCTACACTAGGCCTTACGGTCTGAACGTGGAGTCTTTCGGATGAGACGATAAACCGAGGTCCCGTGTGCCCATGCACTTAGCACACGTTAGGCCCAGTGACAACGAAAAAGTTGTCATTTGGTCAAAATGTACCGCAAGTCGTGTTCAAATAGACAGTCAGACAGATAGTCAGGAACACACAGAATTCCCTGAAAACATTAACCAGGCTTCGCCTCACGGCTGGTTAACCAAACCACACACCCACAAAAATAATCTCATTATTATTTGGAGTTAATTGGACCGTCATTGAAATCAATTGGATATTGGATTATTATTTTATTTTTATTTTTAACGCGGAAAGGGAAAATCGATAAACGGAGTGTTGGGTTCAGAAGAGATTTTACAGTGAGAGAGTACGTTGATTCTGGTAAGTACCAGATGCTTCTTCACCTATCCATCAACCTCATTATTATACTTGGTACGGGCGACAGGTTAGACTGAACGAATGGCTCGTTGGGACGGCTGGGCCTCTAAATCACACACACACACACACACACGCACGCATGCACGCACGCACGCGCACGCACACACGCACGCACGCACGCACGCGCACACACACACACACACACACACACACACACACACTCGGACAGGGACAGAAAGAAGTGGGGTGCGTGCCTGCAGTCCTAAACTGCCTGGAAGCAACGAATAATAGAACAATCATTGTAAAGAGAAGCGCAAAACCCAATACGTGCAATTATAAGCTATTAGCCTACCCCTCTCTCTCTCTCTCTCTCTCTCTCTCTCTCTCTCTCTCTCTCTCTCTCTCTCTCTCTCTCTCTCTCTCTCTCTCTCTCTCTCTCTCTCTCTCTCTCTCTCTCTCTCTCTCTCTCTCTCTCTCTCTCTCTCTCTCTCTCTCTCTCCGTGATTCCACGTTCATTCTTGCCCCTGCCTACTTGATTCCAGTAAGTACTCTTGTGGTGGCAGTAGTCTGTTTGCCTCTTCTTGACAATCGATTGAATTGGTCCCAGATACTGAAACAGTCTTTTCGAACGTAAGTATTTACGGCTATTTGTTATTTACAGTTCTCCCTCGCTTAAATTTATATAGGGCCAAAATCTTTATCGCTGATTTCTGTCCAAATGCTGGTTTGGTTTTGGTTAGGATCAGGTGAGTGTATGGCAGTCAGTCTTTCTTGGCTGTGACTTCCAGATAGCATAATAGGCAGCAGCTATTCTGGATGACTGTGTCTGTGGGTTTTTTGATGACGTAGAAGCCTTGCCCAGGGGGCATTCTTACTCTCTCCGCCAAGCGGGCTTTACGACAGCTGACGTTGGGGGAGGTCACTACTAAAGGCCAGCTAATCCCTAGACTGCAGCACTAATACCCAGCGTAAATGCCTCTTGATGAGCAAAATCGTTCACAAAAGACTAAACAATGCCTTCATAATAACAACATACATTACTGTTTAAAATTATTTATTGAACAACGCTACCGTTACAGTTGGCCTCAGGCTCGTGTCAACTCTCAGATAAAAAAACACCATTCGCGTAAATTTGTTTTGTTTTGTTTTATTTGGTATTTAATATATCCTAGTCACAGAGACTTACCTCTGTGAAATGCTAAGTCTGTGAAATTCGGTCTGCTCGTTGCCGCAAGCGCAGCGCCTACCCTTTTTTTTTAGGGCGGGGGGGGGGGGGGGGGGGGGGGGGGGGAGAGAGTGAGGGAGAGGGAGGGGGGGGGGGGGGGGGACAGACTTCAATGTGGTCGTACCAGGCATTGGGATTTCTCCCGGATGGTAATGAGATTAGCGTCCAATCGGTCAGAGATCCTTACGGACGGTATTCCTTGATTTCTCCCTGCTCTTACCGACTTTTAACTGCCGTGGGATTTGTACGTGCGTAAATCGCACGAGTCAGACTAGCTTTAAGTCCCCCCCATCCGAAGGAATCAACGTTCAGGTTGAGTTTCCTGTCGAACTAGAATGAAAGGGAGAGATTCGAACCCGGGTCACTCACGCTGCAGTCAAGCATTGAATTTGGCAGGCGAACGTCTAAACCAGTCTGCCACCTCCCTTCCTTATGGATTGATTCCTACATCATTAAGTGCGTTTCATGGTGCACAATTCTTAATTGTCTTAAAAATGCAAAACAATCGTTGTCCGGCATGAACATTAAAACTGATCAATAATAAAATAATAGTAATATAAAGAAAAGATACAGGAGATTCACTAATTAAGATCAGCAGCAGAGAGCAATGGATTTGGGAGTAGAGCTGGGTACTGGTACGGATTTGCAACCGTACCCGGTTTTTAACTGATACCAGGGGGGCGTTTCTCAAGGGCTAACGTTGCGTAACGTGAGCGCAAATCGGCAAAAACGGTCTAAGAAACACCCTTCGTTTGCCGATAGTTTGCGTGGCGTTTTGTTCTTGCCAAACACCGAGCAAGCGGCGAACTATCCGGAACTAGTAGGGGGTGGATACGTTTCTTGTTGTTGATTGGTCCATTAAAGTTTGTTTAAAATAAAAATAAAACATTGACCAATCAGACAAGAGCTTGTAATATTCTTCCGCGAACGTTTTCTAAAGTGTTTCTTAGGCCCCGTTTGGCGTAAGTGTTATTCGCGCGGCGACCGTTATTTAGAGAAAGTAACCCCCATATTTTCGGTATTACCGGTTCGTACCGCCAGCTCTATTTGGGAGGCACGGTGTTTGAGTGATTTAACCGCTGTATCGTAATCCGAAAAGTTTCTGCGTCGTGCGTTCGAATCCTGTTTGGTCCGTAGTGTTGTGTCCTTGGAAAAGAGAAGAGGGTGCTTGATATCCGGGGGTATGGTGGGAATCATTGAAGTGTGATTTTTTTCGGGTTTTAAATTGATTTTAATGAAACCAAAAGAGAGTTTACAATTGCGCAAAAGAGGACAGTGCGTATGAAGAGACAAATGTACCCAAAAAATAACATGTATCTTATTGAGGCATTAGCTGCTCTAATACCAGCAAAAATGTACACCCTTCATAACAAAAAGAATGTTGAAGTGTGATATTAGATGGATTGGGAAGCATAACAAATGTAACAAGGGGTTATAGCAGGGGTTTCTCCAAACTATAACAAAATAATTATACGATAGTGTGTGTGTGTGTGCGTGTGCGTGTGTGTGTGTGTGTGTGCGTGTGTGCGTGCGTGCGTGCGTGTGCGTGTGCGTGTGCGTGTGCGCGTGCGTGCGCGCGTGTGTGTGTGTGTGTGTATGTGCACAGGAGAGGGTTTAAAGGAGAATAGGGTAGTGGGGGTAGACAAGAGCATATTTTTGTCATGCCTTAGTCAAACTGTGCATACAGCAGTTCAGGAAAACAAAAATGTCACCATGCTCCTCTTATCACTTATTGTTTTATTTAACCCTTTCACCGCCAGCCATGTTTCAGCCAAAACATCCCATTAAACTTAGCTGGGTAGAGAACAACATGCTATCTGCAATATTCAATCAATCAATCAATCAATCAAACCAATTTATTGTCTTCACAAGAAGAAATTTGTTGCCCAGCTTGCGCATAAAATACAGAATGAATAATAAAAACATTTCATTAACTGGTCAGTTACACAACATACATATTGAAGAAGACAATTTTACACAAGGGCACAAGTAGATACCATGGAAACCAATTAAAGTTAACAGGAGCCCCCCCCCCCCCCCCCCCCCCCCCACACACACACACACCCATACACACACACACACACACACACACACACACACACACACACACACACACATTTTTGGAATTATGAACTGTGACATGTATAACACTAACCCTATCATTAACTCACCAAACATAAGAAATAGGGTCTTTGGATAACAGACCTGGATTTGATGCCTTTTAGTGACATGAGTGTTAAACCACTGTGGTGCATAAATGCGACATTGGCGGCGACAGGAGACGAATATGACCTATTCTGACCAGTTTTTGATCACGGATTTATGGATTCATATGGATGTATAGTTTGACCCAGCAGCCATGCCGCTTGCTTGTCCCCTCAATAATATTGAACATGGATGCTATATTAATGTAGTGTCCATGGATTTAAATTAACGCTTGGCTAAGCTTAGGACCTGAGAGCAGTTAATAATGAATGTAAACGTTATTTGTAAAGAGTGTTACAAACATGAACGTAAAAAAGAAAATGTTTGTAAATCTTTCTTGCTTCGGTCAACAGGTCAACTGACAAAAATGCTACATACGGCGGTATTCACGACCTTACTACTGTGCCTAACATGCCTGCTAACCTTCTCTGAAACGAAAGTTGTGGTGGTGATTCCTTTCCCCTACACCAGTCACACCAAGTACCACACCAATGCTGCCCTGGCTCTGGCCAAGAAAGGGCACGAAGTGTGGGTCACCATCCCGACCTACCTGCTGAAAAAGGACCATCTGAACACTCACGGCTTCAACGTGTTACCATACGATGCACTACCTCGCCTGGAGGAGCGAATCGAAGATGCCATGAGTCGGTACTACTTCGAAGGAAAACGGGATGATTTATTTGAATTTTTGCGAATTTGTGGTGCCATAACTGATACGTTGTTGAAGAACGAGTCGTTCATTGCAGTTATTGAACAAAAATACCCCGACTTCATCGTGATCGACAATCTCTCTATGTTCTACACCATGAGTGTTCTTCCTTACAAACTGGGCGTGCCTTTTGCCTTTCTTGGTACGGTGTATTACCCACCAATGTTGAAAATACCGTTCCTTCCAGCTGAGGTCCCTCTACCCCTTTTCCCATACACTAACAACATGACGTTCTTTCACAAACTTCACACCACTTTGAATTACATGCTGTTTTCTGTCTATTACCCGTCTTTCCCTGTTGATGCCGCGGACATATACGCTCCTGACATGGTCTACATGCCTTTGAAAGATCTGGTGATGCGAGCGGAAATGTTTCTGGTAGAACTGGACACTGTCTTGGATGACCCTAAGCCCACACTGCCCAATGTCAAACTGGTCGGTGGATCGGCAGCTGGTCCACGCAAAGGCATAGACTGCGCTCTGGGGTCCTTCATGAAAGAGGCCAAAGAAGGTGTCGTGATTGTCTCCTTTGGCAGCTACGTTCACGATCTCCCCAAACACCTCAGTGACAAGATCTTCCAGGTCTTACTGGAGCTGCCAATGAAGTCAGTAATCAGGTCTAACCTGGCATCACCAGATCCAGAAAAAATCGTGACATTGCCATGGATACCTCAGAACGATCTTCTTGGTCATCCACACACCAAAGTGTTTGTCAGTCACTGTGGGAAGAACGGACAGTACGAGGCTCTATACCACGCTGTTCCTGTCGTTGCTACTCCTTTGTCTACTGATCAGTTTGATAACGCTGAACGTGCCCGAGTTAAAGGTTTTGCCCAAGTTCTGGATCTGAAAACATGCACAGTTGAGGAGTTGAAGTCCATCATTTTGTCAGTGGCCAATGAGCCAAGATACAGAGAGGCGGTGAATGAACACTCGAAGCTCTTCAGAGAACAACGTAGAGTTCCCATGGAGACGGCAGCTTACTGGCTGGATCAGGTGATGGAAAATGTTGGCAAAAACTCACAATCTCAAGGCCAACAAATTCCAACCTATCAAAATATGTTACCGTACGTGTTCGTTGGTATTGTTTGTCTTCTGCTGGTAGTGCTTGGACTTGTTTGTGTATGTATTAAAGCCCTTTGTAGGTGTTTTGAAAAGACGAAAACGAAGACGGATTGATGATAATTGTATGTTTTATGTAGAGAATGGTAACTTCCTGTGATAGCAAGCATCTGCCTTCCATAGGCCATTTGGAAAACAAATCAAGAGAATTAGAATAACACCCACAATCTGCGACTCAGCTGCGGATTTCACCGCCAGGTGGCGATAAACTCAAATGGGGCTAGCCCTAGTGGTATCCTTTGTTGGGGATAGAGCCATTTGAGTTTGTCGCCACCTAGCGGTGATATCAGCAGCTGAGTCGTTCATTGATATGGCTGTTTTAAGAGATAATGTAGTGTTGTGAACATATCTGTATGAAAAGAATTTGTAAAAAATCAGCATATTTGATTTTCAGTTTACCCCCGCTTGATTTGATGTTAACATTAATTTAGCAAAGTTCTCAAGCTGTACTTTGTTACTGCATCTAATAAACATTAAACAATATGAACTTTATTTTCCACGTCTTGATTATAAAACAACTTTGGAGTGAAGTGTGTGGGTTTGTTTCATAGAGTGTTTACATGTATTTGTGAGGAAAAGTTTTTTTGAGTATCTTTACCATGGTGGAGGATAATCAAAACTGTCATGTTCATTTTCTTTTTAAATTCTCTGTTACTGTTAAAGAGGCACCCTGACGGATTAGGTTTTGTAAGAAACACGTCGAGAGCACCAGGAAAACACCCTTTACAGAGATTGCAACACTCACTTTGCTCTGGCTTCCTAGAAATCAAACCGTCAAATCGGCGATTCCTCCTTGGCGGAGGTGCTGGAAGTCACAAATTATTTCACCCAAAGAGAAGGCGTGTGCCGTCTCTTTTCTAATGTCCGCCAAATCGTTTGCACGAAATTTTCACAATACAAACCTTTTTATTATTTTTAAAAATTTTATATTTTATACAGTTTCTCTCACAACAAAGGAAATAGCTCCAATTGTTTTTTTACTGCACTAAAACGCTTCAACCATAATGAATGACCTCCACCCACCCCATCCAAAATGGCTACTCTCTCCGGCATCTCCGCCAAGGAGGAATCGCAGTTTTGACGGTTTAATTTCTAGGAAACCAGAGCAAAGTGAGTGTTCCAATCCTTGAAGAGGCTGTATTTCTGGTGATAGCGACGTGTTTCTGGCAAAAACTCATCCGTCAGGGTCCACCTTTAAGAATGCAGCATTCTGGAGGTCCTTCGATTTGCTATGGATTGTAAATGAAAAGATTGGTTTGTGAAGAACATTAATGATACGTTGGTTTCTTATCTATCTGGATAGACCCAAGTCAATATATAGCAGAGGCTACTTCTATTGGCCACTGCAAAGACCACCTTTTGCAAGAGTGAATGCCTTTGGTGGGTGGGGGAAGATGGTTGAGTACTGACCAAACAAGGGAATAACTCTCACCAATAACCCTATTTGAGGCCGCTGAATGGCTGCCTTTTGCAAGAGTGAATGCCCTTATGGATACTGATCAACAAGGGCTTAACTCTTGCCGTCAAGGGCGCTAATAACCCTAGTTGCAGTGGCCAATATAGCAGAGGCTACTTCTGACACAGGTTTTAGTTTGTTATGGGTTGTTTTATTTTGTTTTGTTTTGCTTTGTCTTTTTTTTAATGTAAGCCAGTCTGTCGATTCAGACGATGAATCTCAGATAGCAAAGAGGGCTGGGGCTTTTCTGGGTGGCTGAGCTAGAATATGTTTGAAATGGAGATGCCATGCCCAGGGTACGGCCACACTCTCGGCCCAAAGGATTTGTGAACAGCTGGTGTTGGCGAAAGGCCATGCCAAACAACCCCTTTGTTTGCATCGCATGCAGTGCTCAACTACAAATGCCCCCTAGTTCGAGAGTCGTAGTGTTACATCTGTAGTGTTAGAAATTCGGGACTTTTCTGATGTTGCACTGCCTCCGGGCATTGCCTCCAGGATCGTTCCCACCATCTTTATATCTACTAATGTCCCATATGTCTGTTCCAGACCGGAGGACGTTATACAGAGATTTTCTTCGAGTCGTAGTTTTCCACGAAGGCTCGGCTACACGTCAACTAAAATCGTACGACTGTACAATACGATTCGATCGCGTGGCCTCGAAGAACACAATTAATGTGATTCTCGCTTCGAGAACACGTGATCGAATTGTACGACTGTACGATGCGATTCGATCACGTGGTCTCGAAGAACAAAATGAATGCGCTTCGCGCTTCGAGACCACGTGATCGAATTGTACGACTGTCCGATACGATTCGATCACGTGGCC
>CM065680.1:15939138-16006638 GCA_017654935.2 Phymorhynchus buccinoides
CCCGTCTTCCCCTATCTCTCTCTGTCTGTCTGTCTGTCTGTCTGTCTCTCTATTTATACCCCTGTCTCTAATTCTATCTATGTGTGTATGTCTGCCTGCCCCCCGTCTCTCTCTCTTTGTGCCTCTCTCTCTCTCTCACTCCCTCTCTCTCTCTCTCTCTCTCTCTCTCTCTCTCTCTCTCTCTCTCTCTCTCTCTCTCTCTCTCTCTCTCTCTCTCTCTCTCTCTCTCTCTTTCTCTCTCTCTCTGTTTCCCACGCACATGGCCAAAGACCTGGAAACAATTTCATCATTTATTATTATAGTATTTGATACACGCTGTTGATAACATAGCAGCAGAATTTAGAAATCTCCACAAGAAATATAATATACTTGAAAAAGCGTTCTTATGTCGAAACGGATTGATAATAATAACAATAATAACACCACCACCACCACCACCACCACCACCAACAACACCCACAACAACAACAACAACAACAACAACAACAACAATAATAATAATAATAAGAAGAAGAAGAAGAAGAAGAAGAAGCATGCAACAAAATATCATTAAATTTGGGACTTTCCTGGAGTTGCACTGCCTCCGGGCATTGCCTCCAGGATCGTTCCCACCATCTTTATATCTACTAATGTCCCATATGTGTCTGTTTCAGACCGGAGGACGTTAAACGGATTTTCATCTCATCATTAACCCCTTGACTGCCAGACAAAATTAAAGAAAAACTCCGTGGGCAAATCATGCTATGAAAAAGACAACTGATGGAGCCAATCTGGAAAAATGGTCTGGGGATATAACTCCCTTGACTGTGTTAGAGCAAAAGCCAGCATATCAGGGTTATTCCTCTTCATCTGATGACATCATCAGTGGTGTCATCAGGTCAGTACGTGATACGCTGGTGGCAGTCAAGGGGTTAAACTGCAGGCAAGCTACATTGGAATTGAATACACAACACAGATCACCGATTGAACAGAAAAGCAACGTTCAATATTTGATCCAGTGAAAAATAAAACAAAACCAACATAACACACACACAAAAAGAGACTAAAAGCGAGGGCATTAATAATAATAATAATAGTGAATCATTTACATAGCGCATTCCTCCACCAAATGTGGAGCTCTATGCGCTTAACAACAACAAAAATTAAAAGCAAGAAATTCAACAACTAAACCAAATAATCGCTCACGCACATGCAAATAGGCATACACATACACACCCCACACATACACGCACGTACGCACATACACACACACACACACACACACACACCGTTACCATCACCACCATTCACCCCACCTAAAAACACAATACAAAATACAATCAGTTGAATAAAGCATCAACACACTCTCTCTCTCTCTCTCTCTCTCTCTCTCTCTCTCTCTCTCTCTCTCTCTCTCTCTCTCTCTCTCTCTCTCTCTCTCTCTCTCTCTCTCTCTCGCAACAAAGCTGACGTAGACATTGCAGTCAACACACAGTAAAACTAATAGGGGGGGGGGGGGGGGGGGGGGGGGGGGAGGCGAGGGTGTGTGTGAGAATAGAGTCCAGAAGTAATGTGGCCTAAAGGTTGTGATGTAGCTTGAATAGGTGGGTCTTGAGAGCTGATTTGAAACATTGCAAGGACTGGATATTGCGAATTTCGCGTGGTAAGGAGTTCCAAACTGATGGGGCCGAAAGGGAAAAGGAGCGCTCACCAAACATTTTTGTTTTTGTACTAGGAACACAGAGAATTTTGGAATCTGAAGATGACCGCAATTGCCTTGATGGAGTATAGACAGAAAGCATGTCAAAGCCATTAACACATTGCGCTAATTTCCAACGTGAGTTTTGCATTATTCCTGGCCTCAAGATTACTTGAGTTAATTTCATTTTATTTCAAAACGTAGTTCGTCACAAATTATGCCGTGTGCATTAAGAGATAAGTATCATGATTGCTAAATGCATAATATTCTCATTGGTTCTGCATTTGTTGAATTTGGAAGTGGGGTTTAGCCCCTGTTTTGGCCTTATCTTAAGCAATATATAATAATACTAATTCATTTAGCATAGCACTGAGATACACACAAAGGCACGCTTAATGCGCTTAAAAATTCAATTTTGCAGACGACTTAAAATCTACAACGCATAGGGTAAGACGGGGTAAAAAGCGCATGGGCGGGTAAGAAGCCCACCCCAATTATCTCATGAAATGAAGCAAATTTCAGTCTCATTTTGCCCATGAGACGAGCGTTAATGTATAGCATTCGTCTCATGGGCAAATTTGACTGAAATTTTCTTTATTTCATGAGATAATTGGGGTGGGCTTCTTACCCGCCCATGCGCTTTTTACCCCGTCTTCCCCTACGACTAGAAATCTTAAATGATAATTCTTTTAGAGCAAAACAAATCACATATGAAATCCAAGCGACATTTGTATGGAAATCAATGCTGAGTTTATGCTTTTTATCAAATATTTAACTGTCTAAAAATAACAAACGAAGCAGAAGATGCACAATCAATCAATATCTTAATTATATATATATATATATATATATACATGTCGTGCCTAACTCACATAATTGCCTAGTCTGTATATTAGGCAGCCACTTTGCCGAGTTTGTGAACTAGGCACTGGGACTGCCTAACCTGTGAACTGACTTCTCAGACGTGCCTAATCAACAGACTAGGCAGCCTAGTCTGCGGATTAGCCAGAGTGCCTAGTTAACAAATTAGGCAGTCTTTGTGGCTCCTCTTTATCATAACACCAAGAATACATTAGAGTGTCATGAAAATAACTTTATTGACTTTATTGACTCCACTGTGTGTCAGCTGTGAAAAAAAGTTTTATTACAAGAATAAAGCTGCCATCCAAACTGGAATGAATGCAATGATCAAAATGTAGTAATTAAGGGTAAAGATGCAAGGGGGAAAAAAAGATTTACATTGGTCAAAATCCACAACAAATACGAATATGAATATGATCAATGGTGGAAATGGTAGGAATGTAGGGGAGAACAACAAAATATATTGACACAACATTCCACAGCCTACAGGGGGCTGCTGCAGCTGGCCGTGTGTGTTCGTTCGTTCGTTCTTTGATTTAACGTCTATCCACCTTACAGTGATCTTAGACCCAAAAAAACGACAACAAATAAAATAAAATAAAATGTATGTGTAGTATGATTATGATGTATGTGTTTGATGGGTAAGGGGTATGTGGGTCTGAGTATACATGTGATTATAGGCCCTATGTTAGTGAAATGTTAATGAAATACTTAAACTTAGAATTATGTCTAAACATGTAAAAGAAGCACACAATAAATTAACAATAAACTCCAAAAAAGAAAAGTAACATAGATAACAAGCACATTAAAGCAAAGGTCCAATTGGGCTCCTAATAAGTCCCCGAACAACTTCTAGAATCTTTGATTCATCACAAAGAATGTCTTTATAGTTTGTCATTGATGGTTCTGTGTCCAACAACCAAGCAGGTAAATAGTTTTTTATATTTTCGCAAAGAAAAATCACATGGAATGGTGTAATATGCTGGCCACAAATGCAAGTCACATGTTTACAGAATTTTGTTTTCAATGCATCAAGCCTGAATCTAAAAACTAATCTTTTCAGAATCCACCCTTGATGAAGACTTTGTCCTGTTTTATAATCTATGAGCTTTTTAAAGAACTTTCCTTTTTTGTTCTTTTTTACAGAACATGATATATGTTTGTTTGCTAGACACAGAATCCCAGGATGCTTTTTCTAAAAGACTATAATTTTCATGTAGAGATAAAGGTATATCTATTTTTGCTAAACCGTTTTCAGTGGCTGCACTATTTTTTGCTAACCGGTCAACCCTTTCATTTGCAGATAATCCGCAATGTGATGGAATCCAACAAAAGTCTATAGAAGAACCACGTAAAGACAAAAAATGAATTAAATGGTGAATTTCTGACATAAGTTCTCCTCTCACTCTTGTATTAGAATATTTTAAGGATTGTAAGCCGTGTGTGTGTGTGTGTGTGTGTGTGTGTTTTCCAAGCTTATCCTTTTTAACCTTAATAAAAAAAATCATATTTGTATTTGTTTTTGTTTTTTTAACCACTGTAGTCTATATTTTCTGTTTTTCCTTGCATGTCTACCCTAATTACTGCATTGTGACCCTTGCATGCATTCATTCAATTTTTGATGGTAGCTTTATTATTGTAATACATTATTTTTTCACTGTAGACAGACAGACAGAGAATGGAGTCAATAAAGTAAAAAACAAAAACAAAACTTCTACAAATTAGGCTGCCTAGTCTGTAGCTTAGGCACGTCTGAGAATTTAGTTTACAAGTTAGGCAGCCCTAGTGCCTAGTCTACAAACTAGGCAAAGTGGCTGCCTTATCTACAGACTAGGCAATTCTGTGAGTTACGCACGAAATATATATTTTTTTAAACAAAGGGGGGGGGGGGGGGGGGGGTGTGTGTGCGTAACAGACTAAGTGAAAAAGAAATCGCCTATTGGGGTCTAGGTATCAAGCTCTCAGCTGACAGGGCGGAGTACATTCGGCAGCTATATCTTTTATTCGTGTACATCAACTAGCATCACACAGTGGTCTACAGATTCCCCAAGGGAAAGAAACACAACAATGCATTAGTTCTGCTGAAACTTAAAGGGGCACCCTGATGGATGAGTTTTTGTAAGAAACACGTCGAGATCACCAGGAAAACACCCTTTACAGAGATCGCAACACTCACTTTGCTCTGGTTTCCTAGAAATCAAGCCGTCAAATCGGCGATTCCTCCTTGGCGGAAGTGCTGGAAGTCAAATTCTTTCACCCAAAGAGAAGGCGTTTGCCGTCTCTTTTTTAATGGCCGCCTGTGTTTAGACCAAATCGTTTGCACGAACTTTTCGCAATACAAGCCTTTTTATTTTTATTTTTTTTAAATGTTATACAGTTTACGTAAAGGAGTTTCGCTCACAACAAAGGAAATAGCTCCTCTTTTTTTTTTACTGCACTACAAAAAAAGAAAACGCTTCAACCACAATGAGTGACCTTCACCCACCCCATCCAAAATGGCTACTCTCTCCGGCATCTCCGGCAAGGAGGAATCGCCGTTTTGACTGTTTAATTTCTAAGAAACCAGAGCAAAGTGAGTGCTCTGATCCTTGAAAAGGTTGTCTTTCTGGTGATCTCGACGTGTTTCTTGCAAAACCTCATTCGTCCGGGTCCACCTTTAACAAACGAAGCTAAGTCATAAAGACAGACAAAGGGCATCCGGTTATAGCAATGAATGACAGTGTGTATGTTCACAAACGAAAAAGGCCAAGTAAAAAACTAAAATTAAATACAAACGCACAACAGAAAAGATTGTAATAACGAAAACTAAAAGTGCGGAAACAAAGCAAGGATCAAACATGTATCACCATCCCCATTAATACACACGCTGATTGTTTTTATATAACAACGCACCACTACTGCATCAAACGAAAAAAAAAAAAAACCCCATTAACGACATGTCACGGTCTAAAAAACAAGGCATTAAATAAGAAGAGTTTGCAATACTTTGGCCTATAGCTCGACGTGTGATAGAGCATTGCCAATAAAGATCTATGCATTTTCACGTGATAATAGACAGCCAAAATAAAAATGGGTTCGGTTAAGGTGACCTTACCAAGAACAGCATGTGAACTAGCATGAGCAAATATTTAATGTACAGTGAACTTTTCAGTGAGTAGCATGTGAACTGGTTATACTACTGACTACAACTGTCTGAAGTCGGGATGTTTCAATTGTAGACTCCTTTGACCCATTACAATCATTGATATTATAGAATTAAGAAAACAAAAGCAAAAGTAACTAAGCATGCAAACATGAGGTGAATGCAACTGTGTAGCCAAGGATTCCATTTTCTTTTATGAAACAGAAACATTCGAAGATGCTGACTGGACCCAGAGACGCAATTATCTCACCTGCCCTACCAACACAAGAGCTGCCCTACACCAACCCTGGAAGCCCGCGTTATGTTACAAAGGGTGTTGGGAGTTATCCTTAAGAGAGGAGCTGGAAAAGTTCTCAGCATGAGACAACTTTCTAACCATACTCACATTTGTATTCAATATTTACTTTCTTTGAATATAAATATTAACGTAATCATTTCTTATTTTAATGTTGTACTAACATACGCCACTGAAAAGGAAAATTTCCTTACATAGGAGTTTACTCCAAGAAAAGAAATCTACATAACAAAATGGCAGTTTTAGTCCAGTTTCATTTTCTTATTGGAAATGAAATTATAAATGAAATTGATAAGGGCACACACCAATACAAATACTAAAGCCAGTAGGCATACGAATGAGAGCAGCACATCCAGTAGCATAAACTGATATAACGGCATTTGTTGTCCAGCAGAACGCATGTAGTCACCGCCATATTCCATCACGTGATCCAGCCAGTAAGCTGCTGTTTCCACCGGAACTCCATACAACTCTTTGAACAGACGGGAACGTTTAACAACAGCCTGTTTGTACCTTGGTTCATTGGCCACTGTCAGAATGGTGGACTTCATCTGATCAGCTGTACAGCTGTTGAGATCCAGAACTTCGGCAAAACCCTTCACGCGAGCACGTTCAGCGTTGTAGGGCTGATCGCCAACAAAAGGGGTAGCAACAATGGGCACAGCGTGATAAAGTGCCTGGTACTGTCCATTCTTCCCACAGTGACTGACAAACACTTTGGTGTGTGGATGACCCAGCAGGTCATTCTGAGGTATCCATGGTGATGTCAGGATCTTCTTGGGATCAGGGGATGTTATGTTAGACCTGAACACTGACTTCATGGGCAGCTGCAGTAAGACCTCAAACATCTTGTCACTGATAGGTTTAGGAGGGTTAAGAGTATAGCTACCAAACGAAGCAATCACCACACCTTCCTTGGCACTGTCCATGAAGGATTGGTAGCTGGTGGGCAGGGGTTTTGCAGGTGCTGTTGATGTTCCGCCAATCAATTTCACGTTAGGTAGCACTGGTTTTGGATAGTCCAGTACGTGGTCAACCTCCACTACAAAAATCTCAGCTTGACTTATCAGCTCATCTAGGGGTATGTACTTCATTTCTGGGGCATACATCTGAACAGCGTTGACAGAGAACACAGGATTAAACACGAGCAAAATAAAATAAACAAGAAAAAGGTTAACTCTTTGGAAAAATGTCATTTTGTTACTGTATCCTAGAATAGGTATGGGCACCTCTGCAGGTGAAAATGGAACTCGCCAACTTATTGGATAATACATAGAACCTAAAAAGGCAAAAGGAATGCCCAGTCTATAAGGAATGATAGTTATTACATCAAATAAAACAACATTGTCAATCACTATTAGATCTGCACGCTTTTCTTTGATAGTCATCAGAAATGAATTGTTCCTCAACAAATTATCAGTCACGTTGGAACAGATTTGAAGAAAGGCATAATAATTTGCTCTTTTCCCCTCAAAATACCGTCCGACCATTTCCTTTCGTGTCTTCTCCTGCAGATCAGGCATTGTGTCATACGGTATGACGCGGATATCAGATGTGTCCAGGAAGTTGGTCTTCGATACGTGGGAAGGAATGGTGATCCAGACTTGATGTCCTTTCTTCACAAGAGAACGTGCAACATCAGTATGGTATCTGATATGACTTGTGTAGGGGAAAGGTATGTGTACCACCACTTTTGTCTCAGTCATTTGCAGCAAGCATGTCAATGCCAATATATACTTCATGGTTCCTGATAATGCGGCCATTGTTTGTTTGTTTGCACTGTTGCAGCTTCACCTGTTGAATAAACAAAGTTTTAAAGAATCTACGAGCAGTAACTCCATGACTATTGAAACGCTAAGTGAAAGTAAACACAAAAGGCAAATAGGGTGCAACACTGAACTAGTCTTAAGATGTACAGGCACATAATCATCAAGATACACACATCACGATATGGGGATAATTGTAGCATCCCCCCCCCCCCGTGGGGATACCAGGGGGTATTTCGTACAAATAGTTCCTCCACCTTCTGGAAGTTCTGTGCCTGTAGCTTCCTCTAATCTGTCACTCTCTTTGACTCTGCCTTTTCCCTTTGCTTACTGTCATCTGCTGTCTTTCTATCTCACTGGTCCATTCGCTTGCCTTTTTTCTCTAAATTCTTACGAAGGTTTCTTCTGCCGAAGTCGGACATGCTGGGCCTAGCTATTTCTTAGTTAGGCGCATAACGGCAGCATGACGCATCTACGCTCACGTGACCGGAAACTGAGCGAACGAAGAAGAAGTAGCATTGATTTTTCAAACAAAATGACTCTTTGTTGCAATGTAGCGATGCTTGAACATAAGCACTGAAATATGTCTCTTGTGATAGAACGTACCAGATGCTACTTATAGCAACAATCAGCTAAAGTTATTGACGATAATTATAATCCAATAAACACACATGTACAAAGAAGGTAATGATGCAATTCAAATCTTCACCAAAGGGATAACTCGGTCTGAAATAATCCAAAGCGTGACGAGGAAGCATGCACAATATCAGTTCTTATTAGCAACCAATAGATCAGTGTATTTATGCATTGATACAAAGCTGCTTTCTTTACTTTCTGCTGCTTGCTTTAAAGTTGCTTTCTTTACTTTTTAGATGTTCAATAATATTATTTTCAGAGGTAAGTGTCATATGCATACGAAAAGTCACAAAGTCACAAACTACTGCAATATCAAAAGAAAAAACGTTTTTCTCAAATATCAATAAAAGCAAAATAAAACCATTTCTTGCCTTAGCTGTGAACCAGAAATGAAACCCAAAACGTCAGTATTCTTCTAGTAGCAAAAGGAATGACACGCTGCATCCGCTTGTGACCGACATTACCAACGAAAATATAAAGTCGCAAAAAGTCAGAGGGTTTTATGGGGCAGCGGCAACAGTCCATGTACACCCCTAATAACTAGAATGGTCACGTCATAACAAATTTGCTTCCAGCTCAAGGCAGTCGCCGAGTATGGCAACAATTCCTACGCCGCAAGCGTTCCTTGACAGGATACATCAGCATTGGGTGAAATACAACGGTGCAAAAATTTGAATTTGCGCAATGATTCTCTCAATATATTGCGCTGACACATAGGCGAACAGACACAAACATTTGCATTGGGTCTTCACCCATGGAGCTTGACAGAGGACTAACGCCCAGACATGAGCAACCAAGTTATAATGTAACACACACATAAACACACAAGCATGCGCACACTCATACACATGCTCGCACACGCGCACGCACACACGCACACACACGCACACGCACACGCACACACGCACGCACGCACACACACACACACACACACACACACACACACACACACACACACACACACATTATTTTCACTTGAGTTGACTCACTGACACTCGCACACACAAACAAACAGTAACAAAGCACAAGCCACACCACAAAACAATAACACTTATTTTGTGGCTTTGTAATTCGTAGCGTAATGTGCGGACATACACACAAACATAAAAAAAGAAACAGACATGAACGATCGCATAGTCCTGCTCCCTCTGGAGCAGAGGACAATCAAACGGAGCTTGATAAAAGAAATTCATCAGGAAGTATCAAATACATTCACTTGGAAAGACAGCTTTAGGCTGCGGTGTTGGCCAGATGCCAATGAATCAAGCAAGCCATAAATCGTTTCTTGGCAGCAGCAATTTGCAGGCAGCTGTGGCTCTCTTAGTTCGCTGACTCAACAGTTTATTACTTTGTTTATTTTCAACTGATTTTGCTTATCAGCAACTAACAAGGTCAACGTCCAACGGCATTCATTTTCGAACTTGGCCTAGATATCTAACTACTTATGCGCATGCAAATTTGAGCCTCCTGGACCCCTCCATTCAAGTTAAGTCAAGTCAAGTCAAAATTATCTTTATTGACGATAAAGGAATAAGCTAAGCAAAGCTTTTTTTTTATCCTGTCGTCATAAAGAAATACGAAATACAACTGAAGCAAACAACATGAAAAACAAAAGCTGGAAAAAATCAATTCGCAATGGAAAAAATATGGAAACAAACACCCCACATATATTCCACAAGCACAAAAACGTTCAAACGTTATCGTGTATCATTATATATACATATATAATGAGTCAGCCAGCCAGGAACAAACAGACAAACGTCACTGAAAACATTACCAGCTTCACTTGCGCGGCTGGTAAAAATAGAGACAAAGTGAAGCAGACTCAACAAGACATTGGTGTCGAAATACGTGGCTGAGTCATTCTATGCTATTGGTGACAATTGAGACTGACCCTTCCAACACTAACGAGTAATAAGCCAATTTAAAAGAAGGATGTGTACATTTCTGAAAATGAAAGATAAATGGCCAATGAAGCAAGCAAAGCACGGCTAGTAGGATGATTAGATTAGCATATGAAAGCAAAAGGAAAAGGCGATAAAACTGGCCATAAAATGGCGTAAAAACAAGGACGAAAAAAGAACCAGTACTTGTAATTTATAGCTGAGAAAACAGATATTTTATAAAAAATAAATGCAATAAAGAAAATAAGTCTGAGTTGTCAAACGTTTGTGCAAACGTTTGTATATTGAATCCTAAAATGATTTACTATTTAATGTATATTCTTACCTGGTATATAAGCCATTTTGTGTGTGCAATATGGTTTGAGTGTTTGTTGGTGCAATGCGATCCTAGTATATGAATTGTTAAATTTGTGGCAATATGGTTGACGTATTAGTTCTTGTGACTGTTTTTAAGCCCTTAAATAATATGTTGTGTTCTATTTTTGTAATTCTGTGTTTGCACCTGAATGCAATTTCTCTGTATAGAGATAATAAAGATTTCTTGACTTGACTTGACTTGAATCAACTGTCAAACTGCTTTATCTGCTTTGCTTGTCGTGCACATCTTAATGTCTTGGGCATCTAAAATCCGTTCATGACGTATTTTTTTTACTTGACAACATTGAGAAACTTTACACATAAAACGATATAAAATCAGGATGTACTATGTCTAAAACAGGTTTGTCACTTAAGTATCCAAGTTTTTAAAAGTATTCATAAAGCCATCATTTTTTTTCGATCATTCCATGTCTTGGCTTCGCAATTATTAAAATCGTGTCCATAAAGGAAAAGGGTACCCATACACATAAGATTTGATGTTTTGCTCATAACTTCAGTTTTGGATACCAGAACCCCTTTTCGTCACGAGAAGCAACGACTGACTGCATATTAACCTCCCGAGAAAAGGGAATGTTTTAGTACACATAATCAAATAACGGGAAACAAAACCAATACACCCCTCATATTACATGTTACAGTGCTCTTTAACAAATTGAAAAACAAATTCAATCAACAGAAATTCGTTGTGAAAACAAACATATTCTGAAGTGCAAAATGTCATACGTTCTTTTTTCTTTGAATGACTCTTTAATTTAATGTCTGTTCACACGAATAGTGATTTTAGACAACATGCAAAAATGAAACCAATTAAAAAAATAAAAACATACAAGCTTAAAAAACAATTATAACAACACACAAAGCAAAACATCTACAGTAAGCTTCCAATAGGCGTGGACAGCATTAATTTCGCAATTAAAGCAATGTGAATTTCTGCGTCATTTAAGATATCCTTGGTATTGTTATACTTATGAAAAAAGCCCATATGTCTTCTTTTCTGACTACTTTGTGTCTTATAATATTTTCTTTACAGTTGTTGCAATAACAATCGTAATTGTTGTGTTCACATTTGTAAAGGTAAAAAATAATTATGTCAAAGGGAGCAAACGTGTTTTGAAATGATTGCTAACGGAGTACTTCTACATAATACATATATGTTGAAGTAAGGTTCACAAAGCACATGTTTAAACACTTTGTGTACACAAACGATGTCTCTAACTTTAGCTTAGTCGGTTAATTGTATTAGCATAAAATCCAAGTATTGTGAAACGTATCTTTCATACATTCTTGATATGAAATATCTATTTTTTAAAAGGACTGTATTTCCAACAGGACACAAAATAAATTTTATTGAATGCAAAGCAAGCTAAAAATAAATACATGCATAAACACAAGTGCAGTTTCATGGATTTCTACCCTTAAAACAAAATGTACTGAAACTTAAAAAAGTAATTTATTGTTTTTTAAGCAACTAATGTCAAACATACGTAATATCAAGGTACTATATGAAATTAATACATATAAATGATCAATGTGCAGTGTCTTTCAACACTATTCATCAAAGGTGGTATTGCCATTAGAAACACAAAAAGCAATGAGTCAAAGAACAGGTCCCAATACACCACCTAAGGAAATATCAAATAAAACAAACACATATTTACATACAGTACCAACGTCTCTGACAATATACGTCTTCCTGATTGTATGTCCATTTTCCCGTCCGTCCACATAATGGCCACTAACCATTGGTCATAGTTTGCATTATCCAAATTTGTGCTTCGTGATTAACTTATTTTTAAAAATGTCTTCAAATAGACACTCTTTAAGCAAACATAGATCTACGAAATGCTTCCATAGAATTTGCAGAAAGTTAAAACGCTTTATAAACATCGATACATTGTACATAGAAATATTCAATCGAAAACAAAACATTCGTGTACCACCTTTGAATGCGCAATTATGAAGCATCTTTGTCTATAGGTACAAGTATTAAGTGACAAAAAAAAGTTTGATCTGAATGTTATATGATTATTTGTTTGAGTAAATAATATTATTTGATTTTTTAGTTAATATCCTCTTTGTCACACTGATAGTAAACGTATCAATGACAAAGAAATTGGTGTTTTCAAAAACTCAATCTGCCTTTGACTTCTTTTTAATCATAGGTAAAAGGTAAAAAATAATTATGTCAAAGGGAACAAACGTGTTTTGAAATGATTGCTAACGG
The DNA here is from genome assembly GCA_017654935.2 of Phymorhynchus buccinoides. Classification (NCBI taxonomy): domain Eukaryota; kingdom Metazoa; phylum Mollusca; class Gastropoda; order Neogastropoda; family Raphitomidae; genus Phymorhynchus; species Phymorhynchus buccinoides. The sequence continues at coordinate 15,952,023 of CM065680.1, forward strand.
AGTACTTCTACATAATACATCTATGTTGAAGTAAGGTTCACAAAGCACATGTTTAAACACTTTGTGTACACAAACGATGTCTCTAACTTTAGCTTAATCGGCTAATTGTATTAGCATAAAATCCAAGTATTGTGAAACATATCTTTCATACACTTTTTGATATGAAATATCTCTTTAAAAAAAAAGGACTGTATTTCCAACAGGACACAAAATACATTTTATTGAATGCAAAGCAAGCTAAAAACAATATATGCATAAACACAAGTGCAGTTTCATGGCTTTCTACTTTTAAAACAAAACGTGATGAAACTTAAAAAAGTAATTTATAGTTCTTTAAGCAACTAATGTCAAACATACGTAATGTTAAGGTACTATATGAAATTAATACATGACAATGATCAATGTGCTGTGTTTTCTTAACCCTTTCACTGCCAAAGTCGTATTTTAGCACCACAGTGATTTAACACCTATGTCACTAAAAGGCATCAAATTGAGGTCTATTATCCAAAGACCCTGTTGTCTTAGTTTTGGGAAGACCTTTGGGATAGACCTTATTTTATATATTTCACAGAAGAATCCCCAATACTGCAGATGGATTTTGTTCTCTACCCAGGTAAATTTAATGCACATATTTGGCTGAAATATGGCTGGCGGTGAAAGGGTTAACACTATTCATCAAAGGTGGTATTGCCATTAGAAACACAAAAAGCAATGAGTCAAAGAACAGGTCCCAATACACCACCCAAGGAAATATCGATATAACAAACACATATTTATATACAATACGAACGTCTCTGACAATATACGTCTTCCTGATTGTATGTCCATTTTCCTGTCCGTCCACATAATGGCCACTAACCATTGGTCGTAGTTTGCATTATCCAAATTTGTGTTTCATGTCATTAATTAATTTATTTTATCAAATGTCTTCAAATAGACACTCTTTAAACAAACATGGATCTACAAAATGCTTCCATAGAATTTACAGAACGTCAAAACGCTTTATAAACATTGATACATTGAAATAGAAATATCCAATCGAAAACAAAACATTCGTGTACCACCTTTGAATGCGCAATTATGAAGCATCTTCGTCTATAGGTACAAGTATTAAGTGACAAAAAAAGTTTAATCTGAATGTTATATGATTATTTGTTTGAGTAAAGAATATTATTTGATTTTGTAGTATTTTGAGATCCTCTTTGTTACACTGATAGTAAACGTATCAAGCTTTGGTATGACAGAAAGAAATTGGTGTCTTCAAAAACTCAATCTGCCTTTGACTTCTTTTTAATCATACATTTGTAGACAAATCTTATCGCAATAAAGAAAAAGACTGTCATGATAAACAGTGCAAAAGCAATTAACAGGAAAACGTCCAAGAGAAGAAACTGATATAGTGGCATTTGTTGTCCAGCAGAACGCATGTAGTCACCGCCATATTCCATCACGTGATCCAGCCAGTAAGCTGCCGTCTCCATGGGAACTCCATACAACTCTCTGAACAGACGGGAACGTTTAACAACAGCCTGTCTGTACCTTGGTTCATTGGCCACTGTCAGAATGGTGGACTTCATCTGATCAGCTGTACAGGTGTTGAGATCCAGAACTTCAGCGAAGCCCTTCACTCGGGCACGTTCAGCGTTGTACGGCTGGTCACCAACAAAAGGTGTAGCAACAATGGGCACAGCGTGGTAAAGAGCCTCGTACTGTCCACCCTTCCCACAGTGACTGACAAACACTTTGGTGTGTGGATGACCCAGCAGGTCATTCTGAGGTATCCATGGTGATATCAGGATCTTCGTGGGATCTGGTGATGTCAGGTTAGACCTGAACACTGATTTCATGGGCAGCTGCAGTAAGACCTCAAACACCTTGTCACTGATACGCTTTGGAGGATTGAGAAAATTGCTACCAAAGGAAACAATGACTACCCCTTCTTTGGCACTGTCCATGAAGGACTGGAACTTAGGGGACAGGGCTTTGGCCGGTCCTGACGTCGTTGCTCCTATCATCTTCACATTGGGAAGCGTTGGCTTGGGATAGTCCATTATGTGATCGGTTTCAATCAAAAACAGTTCAGCTTTACTTACAAGGTCATATAAAGATACATACACCATTTCAGGAGCATACTTCTGTACAGCTTTGCTTGGGGATGAGGCATCAAGGAACGGAAAAAGGGCGTAAAAAGCGACATTATGCACTTTTTGCCAAAATGTCATGTTGTTGCTATAAGGTAAAATTTGTACAGGAACGTCTACTGGTGAAAATGGTACTCTCATCTTCTGTGGATTGAAGAGAGGACCTAGGAAAGCAAACGGAGCGCCTAGCCTGTACGGAATGATACTCATCATATCAAACACTCCAACAATGTCGATTACAATCAAATCAGGAAGCTTTCTTTTGATATTTCTTATGAAGGAGTCATTCTTCAGCAAGGCGTCAGTCATATTGCCACAGATACGCACAAAACCTAAGAAATCAAAACCCTTTCCTCCAAAATAACGTTGAATCATTTGCTGTTGCGTTCTCTCCTGTAGATTAGGTATGGTATCATAAGGAATGACATGGATCCCAGAAGTGTCCAGATAGTCTGTTTTCAGCACGTATGTAGGTGAAGCAACCCAGATTTCATGTCCTTTATTAGCCAGAGCACGTGCAACATCAGTATGAAATCTGATATGACTTGTAAAGGGGAAAGGCAAGAACACCACCACCTTTGTCTCGGTCACGTGCACCAAGCATGTCACTGCCAGCACGAGCAGCATGGTTCTTGGTGACGTCAACATCTCTCAGCCTCACCTGTTAAAAAAAAAGTAAAGTAACAATAAAGAGAAGAAACTTTCAACAACCCTTTTAATTATTATCTAATAACAAAGGAACAATTACACCTCGACTGGCACGCATTGATGCAGTTCAAACCTCCTCCAAGAAGTAACTCAGTTTTAATTTTGTTTGAAACATGCTGATTGTTGAAATCTTTGATGATTTTTGTTAGGAATCGTATTGGTAAATGAGAATCCCGGTTCAGGTCATGCACACAAGTTTTGTGTTATACCAGGGCGTCTCGATATGTATTAGACGTAAAGAACTTGGAGTATGTACACTCCTTCTGGGTAGTCCACCTGTTTGAGCCATTCTTCCTCAATACTGGATCAAATCGATGTGCCCCCATCTCTATGTGTCACCCTCATTGTGCCCACGTCTATATGTGTCACCCTCATTGTGCCCCCATCTCTATGTGTCACCCTCATTGTGCCGAGTCTCTATGTGTCACCCTCATTGTGCCCCCGTCTCTATGTGTCACCCTCATTGTGCCCCGCCTCTATGTGTCTCCGTCTCTAACCCTAGGTTTGGAAATTTTAGGCGAAGTGTTACATATGATCGACACTCGATAATGATTAGGCCAAGTGTAATTAGGCGAGATGTGATTAGGCCAGATGTGATTTGGCGAAGTGCAATTAGGCGAAGTGTGATGCACCGTTAGTGATTAGGTGTAGGGTTCAGGTTACTGCTTGGGTTAGTGATTGGGTGTAGGGTTCAGGTTACTGCTTGGGTTAGTGATTGGATGTAGGGTTCAGGTTACTGCTTGGGTTAGTGATTGGATGTAGGGTTCAGGTTACTGCTTGGGTTAGGGATAGGGTTAGGGATTGGGTTTGGGGTTTAGGTTACTGCTTGGATTAGGGATAGGTTTAGGGATTGGGTTTGGGGTTCAGGTTACTGCTTGGGTTAGGGATAGGTTTAGGGATTGGGTTTTCGGTTCAGGTTACTGTTTGTGTTAGGGATTGGTTTTGGGGTTCATGTTGCTGTTTGGGTTATGGATATGGTTAGAATTGTGTGTGGTGTTCAGGTTACTGTTTAGGTTAGGGATTGGGTTTGGGGTTCAGGTTACTGCTTGGGTTAGGGATTGGGTTTGGGGTTCAGGTTATTGTTTGGGTTAGGGATATGGTTAAAGATTGGGCATAGCGTTTCGGCTACTGCTTAGATTAGGGATATATTTAGGGATTGGGTTAGGGATTGGGTTTGGGGTTCAGGTTACTGTTTGGGTTAGGGATTGGATTTGGGGTTCATGTTGCTGCTTGGGTTAGGGATTGGATTTGGGGTTCATGTTGCTGCTTGGGTTAGGGATAGGGGGTAGGGTTCAGGTTACTGTTTGGGTTAGGAATAGGCTTAGGGATTGGATGTAGGGTTCAGGTTACTGCTTGGATTACGGATAGGCTTAGGGATTGGATGTAGGGTTCAGGTTACTGCTTGGGTTAGGGATAGGGTTAGGGATTGGGTGTAGCGTTAAGGTTACGGCTTGGGTTAGGGATTGGGTTTGGGCTTCAGGTTACTGCTTGGATTAGGGATAGGGTTTGAGGTTCAGGTTACTGCTTGGGTTAGGGATAGGGTTAGGGATTCAGGTTACTGTTTGGGTTAGGGATAGGGTTTGGGCTTCAGGTTACTGCTTGGGTTAGGGATAGGGTTTGGGGTTCAGGTTACTGCTTGGGTTAGGGATAGGGTTAGGGATTACTGCTTGGGTTAGGGATTGGGTGTAGGGTTCAGGTTACTGCTTGGGTTAGGGATTGGGTTTGGGCTTCAGGTTACTGCTTGGGTTAGGGATAGGGTTTGGGGTTCAGGTTACTGCTTGGGTTAGGGATAGGGTTAGGGATTCAGGTTACTGTTTGGGTTAGGGATAGGGTTTGGAACAGGGTGAAGAAAAACAAAGAGACAAACATGTATAAATATTGCCTCCAGCAAGAAACCCTTCCCTTTAAACCACGCCCGTGTCTATTAATAATAGGAACATTACCACTATAAAAGAAATCCTCTACCCAAACACTGTCATAATCCAGGATATATTTAACACCAAAAACACACAACAAACCACGGTCAAAGGTTATCAAGGTCATGAAAGGTCAAAGGTTATCCAGGTCATGAACATAAAAAAATAAAATTATTACGCATTTTGTGTAATTTACATATTATCACCTACAAATTCACCAAATATGGAGGGGGGGGGGGGGGGGGTCTTTGGTAGCGCAAATGTGTGCTACATAGTCAATCAAGACAACACTATGACATGTCCAAGGTCAAAGGTCAAGGGTAAAAAGAATGTAATATCTTGTCAGTAATTAAATTACCTCAGGTCAATACACCAACTTGCCAATTTTGCAATCTATATCTCCAAAAAGTTTTAAACATAAAGCTACGAAAAGAAATCGACCTTTTACGTTACAGCAGCAAAGTTGTAAATATTAACGCTAATATTTGGGAACAGAATGTTAATGTTGAATCGTTTGCTGTAGTTAGTACAAATCCATTTGATAGTTGTTTGATTGTTTTTTAATCGTGTGACTCACGCACATGTACTCGCGCTACACTAATTTGCAGTCAAACAATGAAAATAGGCCAAAGTGACCACTGGTCAACCACATCAACAATTGTTCATATGATCTCCTAATACACTAATTAGCATTCAAACGGTAAAATTAGGCCAAAGTGACCAGTGTCAGTGGTCAGCTTGTTATTCATTTTATTTAACAAAGATTTTTTTTTAAATGAGAACTTGTCAAGAATGAGTTTTTATAACTCCAACTTTCATTTGGACAAATAAAAACGGCCGTTTTGTCCAACCCGCCGTTTTGTCTATAGACAAAACGGCGGATTGTTGAACCGCCGTTTTGTCCAAATCATAATAGAAAATTTGGACAAAACGGCGGTTCTAGCCCCGACGTTTTGTCTATAGACAAAACGGCGGAATTTGGACAAAACGGCGGTTAACATCGCCACGTTTAAAAAAAAAAAAATATTTAGCTTATTTATGCAGTCGTTAAACCTATACATTCTATGATCAAAATGTATCAACTTTATCCACACCGATATTAATTTCTGTTTAATTTTTACTCATTTTGTTAATTTATATTCTTCTTATTCATTAATCTTATTTTTGTGCTGTCTCTGATGTTTTCTGTTGGTGTACAATAACCATAATTTAGTTTATTGACTTTTTTTTTACAATACATAATGCACACACATACACATCGACAGTTTATTACATGCATTCATGTATTGCTTTTTTGTTGTTGTAATAATGAAAGGAGGGAACGAAAGAAAAAAGGAGGGGGGGGGGGGGGGGGGGGAACTATAACCAGAATTGGTTTTCTCCCAATTTATCTGATACACATGTCGGTTCAGATTAACAAAGAGACACACAGCTGTTCCGTCCCACACACAATCAAGCTATTTAGTTAAAAGCCTGAATCTAGAAATCTTAGATAAAAACTGTACCAAGCTTTTGTCTGTAAAGATATTTTGGCTGTATGCTCTACATAGTATTTCAAATACATTTCTTCCCTCAGATTTATGGTAAAAACTTATTTTTGTGAGCAGTATCAATCAACATATCTAGTAGAAATAATATACTTCGTATCACAAACATAAATAAGATTGCCTATGAGTGAAAATCTAGCAATATCCACTGACTATAAGTAATCTTGTCACATACTACAACATATTCTCGCCTGTTATTTATGAAAAGTTACTTATAGTTAACTAAAGTTTGCTTGAAAAAACTTATGAAAATATAGATAAACTAAATGTTCCTCTCGAAACAGCTGTGGACACACAAAAAGACAAGGAGACAGACAAAACGAAGGCATTATTAACCTTAATTAAAACAATTTGAAAATTAATACTCTCATGTATAATTCAAGCATAGTGTTCATCCGGATGTAAGAAAACAAAAAATAGTAAGCAAAGTTATGCAGTCGTTAGGCCCATAGGCCCTACATTCTACAATCAAGACTTATCGTGTAGTTGCACCGATAAATATCAATGCGCATAAGAAAATCAACAAATTTATTCGTGGGAAATTGTTTTTACAGTTTAATACGTAAAAACACAGTTATTAAAACGTAAAACGTACCTTTGAATCAAATTAGAAGAACACGTGTTAGTCCTTTAGAGATAGCACAAAGAATGACAATTGCGTTTGCTTGTCTTGTGACCGACGTTCCAAACGAAGAGGACATACTACAAATTAATTACCTACAGACTAAATTACGAGACACAATGGCAACACATGTACAACAGAACTAGCAATGGTTGAGCCATACTAAAATGACATTCTTTTGATGAAGTCAACACGGGCCTCACGTACCCCACTAGTGCAAATAACTGTTTTTTTCAAAGCTACCACCTTTGCCTCTCACAGATTTCGAAATAATGATTGTTTGCCATCTACAAGTGGTCTTTGATCACATTAAGTATTATATCTCCCGCTCAGATAAATCAAAACAGGGAAAAAACATCAAACACCGTGCTGACAAGACTCAATTAGGTAACAGCAGTATATGGGAGCTGCTTGGCTGTAGACACATTGACAGTACAGTTATCTCACTTGGAAAGGTCAACACTGTATCAATGCGTTTTGGTCTCTCTTGGCCTCATTGGTGGTTTTTTCCTTTATTTCTTCTTCTTGTTTCTTGCTTCCTTTTTTATTTCCTTCTTTTTCTTTCTTTATTAACACTTACTCTGGTGCAATTCTGCCACATGCAATATAGTGTGGCTGGTGAATTAACAGAGAGGATAAACTAAAATAACGGGTTGTCTGATGCCCTTACGTTTATTGAAGTCTGTGTTGACATTTGAACATAACATGTTCAATGAAAGTTTGAAAGAAATAAACAAATAACCACGTGATCTGTGTGCTGGTGCTTCAGGTGTAATAACGAACCCTCCAACCTGCTATACAGGTGCTAATCAGGTGAAAAATCAGGTAGTGTATGGTTTAGTGTCTGTGCTGATGCAATAAAAATCTTGAACGGAATGTCTTTTGTGTTAAACTGACATCCAGGAACACGTAACTCGGGATAACCCAATAATGAAGCGTTCGTGTCGAAATTCAGGTGCAATCCAGGTGTAATCCAGGTAGCAACCCAAACTGTAATTCATGTGGTAAGCACGCCATAGTAAGTCTGCTGTTGATACTATTTGGGGACAATGATAAAGTAACAGCACCTCCACCACCCCTACAAAGTGTCACCATTGTTATGGAAACAACACACAATAGTATAAACCAAATTCCTGACAAAGGTAAAACACAGGTGTGACAGGTAAGAACAAGGTAAGAACAGGTATGTCCAGGTAAACAAGAGTAACCACATAAACCAATGTGTAATGGTGTAAAACGAAGTGGCAAGCCAATTTAAGAGTTGTAGAATGATTTGCCAGTTAGACAGGTGTGTCAGGTACTCAGGTGTGCCAGGTTGAACAGGTAAGAACAGGTATGTCCAGGTGAACAAGAGTAACCACATAAACCAATGTGTAATGGTGTAAACCGAAGTGGCAAGCCAATTTAAGAGTTGTAGAATTATTTGCCAGTTAGACTGGTGTGTCAGGTACTCAGGTGTGACAGGTAAGAACAGGTATGTCCAGGTGAACAAGAGTAACCACATAAACCAATGTATAATGGTGTAAAACGAAGTAGCATGACAATTTAAGAGTTGTAGAATGACTTACCAGTTAGACAGGTGTGTCAGGTACTCAGGTGTGCCAGGTTGAACAGGTAAGAACAGGTGAATAAGAGTAACCACATGAACCAATGTATAATGGTGTAAAACGAAGTAGCATGACAATGTAAGAGTTGTAGAATGATTTGCCATTTAGACAGGTGTGTCAGGTACTCAGGTGTGCCAGGTTGAACAGGTAAGAACAGGTGAACAAGAGTAAGCACATAAACCAATGTATAATGGTGTAAAAGCGAAGTAGCATGCCAATTTAGGAGTTGTTTTCTGATTTACCAGTTAGACAGGTGTGTCAGGTACTCAGGTGTGCCAGGTTGAACAGGTGTGGTAGTTGATTATATTCCAACTGGTGTGTCAGTGGTATATGCATGCCACTTGAATGGATATGTCAGTGGAACATTAATGTAATGTTGTACAGTGGAACAGTCAAACATGTATGTCCATTGATTAGGTGTGTCAGTTGAACTGGTGTGAAATGGTATGATATTTGGACAGGTGTGTCAGTTAAACAGGTGTCTCGGGTTGAATACATGTGAAATGGTGTGTCAGTTGAAGAGGTGTGTCAGGCTTCACGTGTGTGAAATTGTATGTCAAACGAGCAGGTGTAACAAGTGTTACAGGTGTGAAAAGGTGTGTCTCTTTTTAACGGGTGTCAGGTGGAAAACGTGTCTCAGTACAATGTATGTGAAATGAAGTGTCAGTTGAAAAGGCATGAAATGGTGGCTGTACCAACTTGAAAACGAGTGTATTGTGTTCACAGGAGTGTCAGGTAATAACAGGTAGATAAGGTGTTAACAGGTGTGTCATAACATCAAAATAATCAGATGTGTTTAAGGTTGAACAGTCAACAGATGAAAAACAATGTTACAGTGTGTCAAGGAATAGTTGTGCTAGGTTTAAAAAAAATGTTGAGTGCTAAATGGTGTGCCAGACTGAACAGGTGATAAAGGTGAATCAGTATAAGAATGTGTCAGGTGTTAACATATGTCTCAGTTTGAACATAAATATCGATATGAATACGTCAGGTTAACCCCTTGACTGCCAGAGAAAATTAAAGAATAAATCATTGAGCAAATCATGACATGAAAAAGACAACTGATAGAGCCAATCTAAGAAAATGGTCTGGGGATATTACTCTCTTGGTTATGTTAGAGCAAAAGCCAACACATCAGGGTTGTTCCTCTTCATCTGATGACATCATCAGTGATGTCATCAGGTCAATACGTAATACGTTGGTGGCAGTCAAGGGGTTAAACAGATATGTCAAGTGTTAACATTTGAACGACAGGTGTAAACGGGTTGATACAAATGTATCAACTAAAGATTGTGTAAAAGTGAAGTAGATGTGTCAAATGTCAACATGCTTATGGCAGGTATCAACATAGGCTTCAGGTTGCATAGGCCACTGCAACGACTACCTTTTGTAAGAGGGAATGCCCTTGGTGGGTGGGTGTTTGAGTACTGACCAAACCCTATTTGAGGCCACTGAATGTGCCTTTTGCAAGAGTGAATGCCCTTTTGGATACTGACCAACAAGGGATTAAATCGTGCCGTCCAGGTTGTTAATAACCCTAGTTACAGTGGCCAATAGATGTGTCATGTACTAACAGGCGTGTCGGGCTGGATAGATGTGTCAGGTACTAACAGGTGTGTCAGGCTGGGTAGATGTGTCAGGTACTAACAGGCATGTCAGGCTGGATAGATGTGTCATGTACTAACAGGCGTGTCCGGCTGGATAGATGTGGCAGATACTAACAGGCGTGTCAGGTTGGGTAGATGGCTCAGGCATCAACAGGGTGTGTCGTTATCAATCACAAGTGTGTCAGGTATTGACAGGTATAACAGTCATGTTAGGTTGAATTTAAAAAAAAGTGTTTAAATTCTCATCAATTGTGTCAGGGACAGCATGTTAGGTAGTAACAGGCGTTTCATGTTGTGTAGGTGTGTCGGGTATTGAAAGGTGTTCTAGACTGAACAGGTGTGTCAGGTATTAACAAGCATGTCAAGAGTAACAGGTATTACCAGGTGTGTCAGGTTTAGTAAGTGTGTCAGGCAATAAGAGGAGGGCCAAGTGGAATAGGTGCAAACAGTCGCGATCAGATATGTTGCGTTGAACTGTTTCAATTTGAGTTGATTATAGTTCATTAGTTGTCCCAAATATCTGGCTGGGAGTCACCACCATGATGCTGGTGCTCTTGGATTCATGTTGTGATTGATGAGAGAGAGAGAGAGAGAGAGAGAGAGAGAGAGAGAGAGAGAGAGAGAGAGAGAGAGAGAGAGAGAGAGAGAGAGAGAGATATGGAGTTTTATTAGAGTAGCCTACGAGAAAAGGTCTATGTGTGTTTGAAGTACTTGTATGTACTCTCTCTCTCTCTCTCTCTCTCTCTCTCTCTCTCTCTCTCTCTCTCTCTCTCTCTCTCTCTCTCTCTCTCACTCACACACACACACACACACACGAGCGCGCACACGCACACACATGTACTCTCTCGCGCACACATGTACTCATACAGGCATGTATTCTCTCTCTCTCACACACACACACATACACACACACGCGCGCACTCCTAATAATGCAGGCATGTACTCTCTCTCTCTCTCTCTTTAACTGGTCGCCAGATGCATTCAATAACTACTTTATAAATTTAGCAGAGTCTGTAAGTCCAACAGATACATCACAACCTGCAAAAGTCTATACACCACCACCTTCTTTTCAAACCTTCTGTAATACTAACGCTAAACCTGGCAGTTCATTTAAAATACCTTCACTAGCTGTTCATGAAGTTGGCTCTCTTATTTCAAATCTAAAAAATACTAAATCAATGGGACCTGATAACATAAGTAGTTCTCTCTTAAAACTTTCACTTCCCTACATAATAGAACCTCTTACCTTCATATACAACGCATGTCTAGACCAGAATATTGTTCCACCTGATCTTAAATCAGCAAAAGTTATACCATTGCCTAAAAGTAAAGATATTTCTGACTTGAATAATTTTAGGCCAATCTCTCTTCTTTCAGTTCTGTCTAAACCACCAGAAAAACATATTCATAAACATCTAATGCAATATTTAGAAGATAATAATTTGTTTCACCCCTTACAATCTGGCTTTCGACATCACCATTCCTGTCAAACTGCCCTAGTCCACCTATGTGACACATGGCTTTCAGCAATCAACCAAGGCAAAATGACAGGCTCTGTATTCCTAGACTTTAAGAAAGCGTTTGATTTTGTGAATCATGAAATATTACTTAAAAAACTGGCGCTATATTTACGAGACGAAAACACGATCTCTTTCTTTGCATCTTATCTTACTAATAGAACACAGTTTGTTTTTAGTAATGGCACAAACTCGTGCACTGAGATCATAAAGGCTGGTGTACCCCAAGGATCAGTCTTAGGGCCTCTTCTATTCTGCCTATTCATTAATGATCTACCTTTATCAATATCGGCTGACTCTGTCTCGTGTGATCTTTTTGCTGATGACACCTCTCTCCATTCTAGTGCATCAAACCTGTCTTCGATTCAAACCTCTCTTCAGTCAGCTTTGCATGATGTTTCTGATTGGTGTTACCAAAACCTTATGGTCCTCAATCCTAAAAAACCCAAAAACATGTTAATTACCTCAAGACAAAAACATCAAATAGAACCTCTAATTTTAAATGTTCATATTAATGACAATGCCATAGACCAAGTACGCGAGCACCGAGTCCTAGGAGTGATACTAGATGACGAACTAAAATGGCAACTCCATATTGAAAAGATGACACATAAACTTGCTCGCAGCTTATTCCTACTAAAAAAACTTACACCCTTCATAGATATAGACGCACGCACGATGTTTTTTCATGCCCACTGTCTCTCCCACATTAATTACGCATCTGTAGTCTGGGACTCTGCTGCTAATTGTCACCTATTAAAACTCAATTCTATGCACAAAAGGGGAGCTAAAATAATCCTTCCTAATGCTGAACTCAGTGCAGCAGAAAAACAAGCCCAGTTAAACATACTTCCACTGCAATCACAGCTTAGCTATAATAAAGCCATTCTCATGTACAAAGTACACTATGACTTAGCTCCACAATACCTGAAAAATCTACTTACACAAGCCTCACATCGCTATGGTTCAAGTAACTATATTCTACCACACACAAGAATAGATAAATTCAAGTCAAGTTTTACTTTCTCGGGTTCTTTCATATGGAATTCCCTTCAGTCCGACATTAGATTATGCTCCTCTATCTCAACCTTCAAAACGAGTCTCCGAGAGACACTTACATTCGACCCTCCATGATTTTTTTTTCTTTTTTTCTTCTTCATATATCCCGATACGCTATATTGCTAATTACGATGTCATGTATTCACATCACTCTGTTTGTTTACTATTCTCCAACAATGTGCTAAAATCAATGTTTAAATTGTCCGCACTTTAGTGCTAATTGCTACCGGTTTCATACCATAGGCTGCATTAGTTTGCCCTGTTCTAAAATGTATAGTTCTTTTATACGTGCTTCAACATATATCTGTGCGTATGTGCATGTATTCTTGCGTGTGCCGCGCGCACGTGCAGGTGTGCGCGTGTATGGTTACACGCATGTATGCCCGCACAAGTATTAACAATTATACCTGTGCGTACGTAATTCTATAAATTCGTATTTCAACCTGTCTGTATCATAATACCTGCTTTGCTACCTTTATGTTCAATTATGTATGTGTAATGTTATGCCTTGCCATGTTTGTATTCTATGTTCGTATATGTACAAAGGTGCTACCTTATGTTCAAATCTGTATGTGTAATATCATGCCTTGCCATGTTTGTATTCTATGTTCGTGTATGTACCAAGGACAGATTGGAAGACTAGGCGTTGCCTAAAATCTTTATCCTTGCAAAATAAAGTTCAAGTTTTCAAGTTTTCAAGTTTTCTCTTCCTCTCTCTTTCTGGCGCTCTTTCACACACACACACACACACCTAAAATGCACACAAGCACGCGTGTGAGCACACACACACACACATAAAACACTCATATTAAAAACACATAAGCACAGAGAGAGAGAGAGAGAGAGAGAGAGAGAGAGAGAGAGAGAGAGAGAGAGAGAGAGAGAGAGAGAGAGAGAGAGAGAGAGAACAGAGACACACAGAGAGACAGAGAGAGACAGAGAGAGATGGATGCGTGTAGTGTGTAAGAGTGTGTACACATGTATTAAATTTTGTCAGTTTGTATATAAACATGTGTGTGTTTGTTCTTGTTTGTATGTGTGCTCATGCGTTCATACGTTTGCATGTACGCGCATGTGAATATTGCATATTGACGTGGGTGGAGAGAGAGAGACAGAGACCGACAGACAGACACAGGGAGAGACATACAGACAGGCAGACTCACAGATAGAGAGTCAATAAACAAAAACAAAAATGGGTTCATCCAGAACAAGCTTATGTGATTGTGCAAGCGTAGGATGTACCCACGCACCTGTACAGATGCACGCGCGCGCACACACTCACGCGCGTACACAATATTGTATACAGCCCCCCCCCCCACGGGGCTTTTTTGGAAATAAAAACCTTGAACCTTGAACCACACACATACACATACACAGACGTAGATGGAGAGAGTGTTTGTGTTTTTGTGTGTGTCAATGCGGCATGGGTGGAAGTGTGCGTGTGCGTACATGTACGTGTGTGTGAGTGTGTGTGCATCGCGCTTGTGCGTATGTGTGTGCACGCACGCACGCGAATGTTGAGTGAGAGAGAGAGAGAGAGTATGTGTGTGTGTGTGTGTGTGTGTGAGAGAGAGAGTGAGTGTGTGTGTGTGTGTGTGTGTGTGTGTGAGAGAGAGAGAGAGAGAGAGAGAGAGAGAGAGAGAGAGAGAGAGAGAGAGAGAGAGAGAGAGAGAGAGAGAGAGAGAGAGAGAGAGAGAGAAACATTTGAAACATTTGTTTATTGAGGGAAAAGAATAAGCACACAATGGGCTTGTTTACATCTTGCCCTCGAAACAAAAGAAGAAAAGCATGATTAAACTTCAATTAATGAACAAAAGCAACAAGGGGAAACCCCCCCCCAAACGCCTGTACAAACTAAATAAAGGTTTTAGATTCTTTCCACTAGCTGAATCCCATAGTGTAGAAGCATAGTTAATATGTGATTGGATATAAGAATTGAAAAACAATTTACGGCTGTCGAAATCAAGAAAATGTTCTGGAAAGCTGATAGACTTTTTTTTTAGATATTTGCTTGCAAAGCATAGATATTTGGTAGGACCACGAGAGATTGTTATCAACAATAACTCCGAGTATCTTGTGATGGTCAACTTCTTCCATGATTTCACCATTGATATAGAGCGAATAAGAACTAAGGCAGAGATTTTGACGTTTTTGTCTACTAGTAATGATAAGTAAGTATTTAGATTTTTTTGGATGAGAGAGAGAGAGAGAGAGAGAGAGAGAGAGAGAGAGAGAGAGAGAGAGAGAGAGAGAGAGAGAGAGAGAGAGAGAGAGAAACAGATATACATTGAGAGAGAGAGCAGAGAGAATGAAACTTATAGTTTGTGGAGAGAGTGCAAAATGGGGTGTGGGTGTAGATCTAGCTTGAGCCAAAACTGGCAATGACATTCATGACATAGATCTAGATTAGCGATTTGGCTTGATCATTACACAGCTTACGTATGTAATCACGACAGTGCGCGCGCACGCACACACACACACATTGTGACAAACGCACACAGACACAGGCCAAAAGTGCAGGCGGTTGCGCACATGTATGTGCATGTGTTGCAAAGCACCTGCATCTATCTAGTCCTACCTTTGTATCATAGGCCTAAGCACGCACGCGCGCGCGCACGCACACACGCGCACACACACACACACACACAGACGCGCGCTTTGTCCAGTGTTATCAATGACGTAGAACCTGCCTCATATCTCTGAGGCTTGCAAATAAATGTCGTCACTGGGTTGTAGGCCTCACAAGTTTGCTTCTTTTTGCTTCCAAAACTAGACATGAGGGAGTTAGATTTTGACGTATTTGATGAAGGAAGGCTGCAGGTTGTTCCACACTTTTCGTGATTCGTGTGCATTGAGGAATAACAAAATAAAACGGTGGTAAAAGTGAGTGAAAATTGGTAGGTCACATTGTATAGGGAAACATAACTTTAGCTAATTCTACCTTCTTCAAGATCAACAGCAAATCTTGGTTGTTAGTGCTTTGAACAGCACCCCATCCAGATCAAAGAATTATGAAAGCCTGAATAACTTTTTCTTGTATTCCCTGGATCTATTTTTCCAGAGTTTTTCTTCACACACAAAAAATAAAAAATCGTGAACGGGAGTATGTTGATCAGCCATTGTGATCATAGAAGACAGCAACAAGAAACCACTTCCTCTCTGTTTCATCGTGTCCAGTGTGTAAAATATTGAGCTAAAACTCATAATTTTCATGTTACAGAGTCGTTTCATGCACATACTAACGATCTATACTGTTGCCGTTTTGTTATTGACTCAGGGAAGCAGCAACAAACACTCTATGGTAGAATAGATCTATCGCGACTATAGTCGCGACAACCAGTCTACGGTAGCATAGATCTATCGCGACTATAGTCGCGACAACCAGCGTAAGGGTTAATATTTCTTGCATTCTTTTTTTTTCTTGCTTTCCTTTTCCTTTCTCTTTTTATTTTCTCTCTTCATTGGGCATTTAGGGCACTGATAGACAAATGGGGTACTAGTGTGTCACTTAAACATGGATTTTGAATATAAGCCCAAGTTCTTTTAAACGCCTACCCCCAACTTTGAAGCACTGTTCGTGCCCCCCCCCCCCCCCCCCCCCATTTTTCGAGCAATTTTTTGCATTGGGGTATGTACCCTGTAAGCGCACACTCCCTAATTTGGATCATGTTGGGGGGGGGGGCACTTGGGTAAGTCGACACCTGCTAGACATTGCTTCTTAGATATATACCTTTCCTGACTTGTCTAAAATAAAAACTAGCATTCCAGGACTGTGACATCAAATGTTATTACATCATCAATGGCATCACACTTCCCGTAGTAGACACGAGCGTCCTTAAATCTAAAAAAGAACACAATCCAGTTTAAATTTAAATTTAATTAAAAACACAATCCAATGTTGGACTGAATATCGTGATATTTACTTTTAACATCAAAAGGACAATCCTTTAGGAGATACCATAATCGTACACAAGCTGAACAATAAATCCGTTCATTTTCTTTTTTGATGTCAACAGACCAACAGATGAAAATAAACAGATAAAGAGACAAACAGACAAAGACAAAAACAAACCTGAAAATAGCTGGTATTATTACTTACAAATAAGTCTTAATCAGACTATGAGTATGAGCAAGTGTATTATTATCACTGCTATTGTTTCTGTTATACTACTCAACAGTTGCTTTGCATCACGTTTTTGACAAACGCTGTCGTATACCCCACTGAGTTTATTCCCCCCCAAAATGTATCCATCTAATTGTTCGGTCATCTGACAACAAAACATAATCAATAACAATAGAGTTTTGAAGAATTAAAAGGTTTGAAAGACAACAAAATCAAGCCTACCCTCAAATTTCAGAATATGGGGAAAAAACTTTATTGAATTAAGAACTTTGCAAATTCTTGAGAATTGCCGAAAACTGACTGTCAGTAACGTGTGTGACCTCCACACACCCCAATGACAACCCGACAACGCCTGCTCATAGAGCAGATGAGGTTTGGGACAGTCTGCTGGGGAATCCCATCCCATTCCTCCTGAAGGGCCTGCCCAAGATGAACCAGGGTTTGTGGCTGCTGGACACGTGCACAAACAGCTCTTCCAATCATGTCCCAAACATGGTTAATGGGATTTAAGGCAGGGGACCTGGCTGGCCCTTCCATTTACTCGATTGATTCGTCGTCCAGGTACTGGTCCACAACGTGTGCTCTGTGTGGACGGGCGTTATCATCCATGAGGATGAACTCCAGCGTAGGAACTCACGTATGGATCAAGGATTTCATCCCAGTATCTGGCTCATTGTTCCATGCAGAAGCATATGGAGATCGGTCTTTCCTTGCACACCGATTCTATCCCAGACCAGAAGTGAGCCTCCTCCATAACGGTCATGCTGGGCCGTGTAAGCGTCGTGGAATAGCGCAAAGAATGTGCATAAAGTGAACACTACTCACTGTTTCAACACTACAGGGAAATTAATTACTGAAGTCAGTGTCATTATCAATCAACTACATACGCAAATCAAGCAGTACTTTTCAACAATTTTCAAAACAAAAAGTGATCCAAAGCCAGTGTTGAGTAGTATATTTTGGATTTAAGAACACAAAGTGGAACGAAGAGTGTTTTTGTTTTTGTAGATATTCCTGTCTATCTGCCCCTTTTTTGTCTTATTTATTTTTCTTTCTTTTCTTTCGAAAAGTAACGGAAGAACTGAAAACAAAAGTTGGTGTGGTGAAGAAAGCGTGTTGTTGTTTTCGGCTTACCCTGACTAAAAGACTCCAGGGATCATCCCAACAGTGGAAGCACGTGAACGCTAAGAGTACAAGTGCATCAGCTACGGATTAGAACATTACGTGCGTGACCGGTTTTTTTATTACCCCGCCACGTGAGCAGCCACACTCCGTCCTCGGGGGATTTTGGAGAATGGTGATGCTATGCTAGGAACTAGCGCAACGCCGAGTACCGGTAACGCCTAGTAACGGTAACGCCTAGTAACGGTAACGCTGAGTACAGCAAATTTGAAGCAATTCGGTTAAGAAACGGCGGAGTTATAAGGCCCCGTTTCCTGTTGGCGCTGCTCTGAGAGTGACGCGCTCTCCCTAGTAACGGTAACGCCTAGTAACGGTAACACCAAGTACTGGTAACGCTGAGTACAGCAAATTTGAAGCGATTCGGTTAAGAAAAGGCAGAGTTATGGCCCTGTTTCCCGTTGGCGCTGCTCTGAGAGTGATGCGCTCTCCCTAGTAATGGTAACGCCTAGTAACGGTAACGCCAAGTACTGGTAACGCTGAGTACAGCAAATTTGAAGCGATTCGGTTAAGAAACGGCGGAGTTATAAGGCCCTGTTTCCCGTTAGCGCTGCTCTGAGAGTGACTCGCTCTCCCGATTCTCTTCATATTTTCTGCCAGGCTTTGCCCCGGCAACAGCAAGCCTGACAGCACATTTTAAGCGAATCGGCAAAGAAACGGCGGAGCTATTAGTGAAAAGGTGAAGCGGCGTACATTGCGCGCGTTTATAAATAGATTCACTTCCGGTTTGGCACATCGATAGTCACCGTCCCAGGTCATCTACCTGCCAAATTTGAAGGTAATCGGTTGAGAAATATCGGAGATACAGGCGCCGAGAGGCCGGCGGATACGCGTTTCGCACATTTGCCAAACCGCGCAAATGACACGGCCACCTCCGTTGCCATGGGCATCTCCCCGTTAGGGCTCACAGCAAATTTGAAGCGATTCGGTCCAAAAAAAACGGCGGAGTTATAAGGCCCGTTTTGTGTTTCAGACACACAGACACACACACACACACAGACGGACACTTGCCTTTTTATTATATGATGGTCACGCCATAGCACATTTGCTTCCAGCTCAAGGCAGTCGCCGAGTATGGCAAAAAGTCCTACGCCACAAGCGTTCCTTGACAGGATACATCAGCATTGGGTGAAATACAACGGTGCAAAAATTTGAATTTGCGCAATGATTCTCTCAATATATTGCGCTGACACATAGGCGAACAGACACAAACATTTGCATTGGGTCTTCACCCATGGAGCTTGACAGAGGACTAACGCCCAGACATGAGCAACCAAGTTATAATGTAACACACACATAAACACACAAGCATGCGCACATTCATACACATGCTCGCGTACAAGCACACACACACACACACACACAGACACACACACACACACACACACACACACATTATTTTCACTTGAGTTGACTCACTGACACTCGCACACACAAACTAACAGTAACAAAGCACAAGCCACACCACAAAACAATAACACTTATTTTGTGGCTTTGTAATTCGTAGCGTAATGTGCGGACATACACACAAACATAAAAAAAGAAACAGACATGAACGATCGCATAGTCCTGCTCCCTTTGGGGCAGAGGACAATCAAACGGAGCTTGATAAAATAAATTCATCAGGAAGTAGCAAATACATTCACTTGGAAAGACGGCTTTAGGCTGCGGTGTTGGCCAGATGCCAATAAATCAAGGAAGCCATAAATTGTTTCTTGGCAGCAGCAGTTTGCAGGCAGCTGTGGCTCTCTTAGTTCGCTGACTCAACAGTTTATTACTTTGTTTACTTTCAACTGATTTTGCTTATGAGCAACAAACAAGGTCAACATCCAACGGCCTTCATTTTCGAACTTGGCCTAGATATCTAACTACTTATGCGCATGCAAAATTTGAGCCTCCTGGACCCCTCCATTCAAGTTAAGTCAAGTCAAGTCAAAATTATCTTTATTGACGATAAAGGAATAAGCTAAGCAAAGCTTTTTTTTTATTATCCTGTCGTCATAAATAAATAAGAAATACAACCGAAGCAAACAACATGAAAAACAAAAACTGGAAAAAATATGGAAAAAACACCGCACATATATTCCACAAGCACAAAAACGTTCAAACGTTATCGTGTTAATATACATACATAATGAGTCAGCCAGCCAGGAACAAACAGACAAAAACGTCACTGAAAACATTACCAGCTTCACTTTCGCGGCTGGTAAAAATAGAGACAAAGTGAAGCAGACTCAACAAGACATTGGTGTCGAAATACGTGACTGAGTCATTCTATACTATTGGTGACAATTGAGACTGACCCTTCCAACACTAATGATTCATAAGCCAATTTAAAAGAAGGATGTGTACATTTCTGAAAATGAAAGATAAATGGCCAATGAAGCAAGCAAAGCATTGCTAGTAGGATGACTAGATTAGCATATGAAAGCAAAAGGGAAAGGCGATAAAAAAAATTGCCATAAAATTGCGTAAAAACAAGGACGAAAAAAGAACCAGTACTTGTAATTTCTTGCTGAGAAAAAAGATATTTAAAAAAAAAATGCAATAAAGAAAATAAGTCTGAGTTGTCAAACGTTTGTGCAGTTAACTGTCAAACTGCTTTATCTGCTTTGTTTGTCGTGCACATCTTAATGTCTTGGGCATCTAAAATCCGTTCATGACGTATTTTTTACTTGACAACATTGAGAAACATTACACATAAAACGATATAAAATCATGATGTACTATGTCTAAAACAGGCTTGTCAAAGTTTTTAAAAGTATTCATAAAGCCACCATTTTTTTTCGATCATTCCATGTCTTGGCTTCGCAATTATTAAAATCGTGTCCGGAAAGGAAAAGGGTACCCATACACACAAGATTTGATGTCTTGCTCATGATTTCAGTTTTGGATCCCAGAACCCCTTTTCGTCACGAGAAGCAACGACTGACTGCATATTAACCTCCAGAGAAAAGGGAATATTTTAGTACACATAATCAAATAACGGGAAACAAAACCAATACATCCCTCATATTACATGTTACAGTGGATGTACCTGCTCTTTAACAAAAACATTTAAAAAATCAATCATCAGAAATTCGTTGTGAAAACAAACATATTCTGAAGTGCAAATGTCATACGTTCTTTCGTCTTTGAATGACTCTTTAATTTAATGTCTGTTCACACGAATAGTGATTTTAGACAACATGCAAAAATGGAACCAATTAAAAAACTAAAAACATACAAGCTTAAAAAACAATTATAACAACACACAAAGTAAAACATCTACAGTAAGCTTCCAATAGGCGTGGACAGCATTAATTTCGCAATTAAAGCAATGTGAATTTCTGCGTCATTTAAGATATCCTGGGTATTGTTATACTTATGAAAAAAGCCCATATTTCTTCTTTTCTGACTACTTTGTGTCTTATAATATTTTCTTTACAGTTGCAATAACAATCGTAATTGTTGTGTTCACATTTGTAAAGGTAAAAAATAATTATGTCAAAGGGAACAAACGTGTTTTGAAATGATTGCTAACGGAGTACTTCTACATAATACATATATGTTGAAGTAAGGTTCACAAAGCATGTTTAAACACTTTGTGTACACAAACGATGTCTCTAACTTTAGCTTAGTCGGTTAATTGTATTAGCATAAAATCCAAGTATTGTGAAACATATCTTTCATACACTTTTTGATATGAAATATCTTTTTTTTTTTAAACGACTGTATTTCCAACAGGACACAAAATACATTTTATTGAATGCAAAGCAAGCTAAAAACAATATATGCATAAACACAAGTGCAGTTTCATGGCTTTCTAATTTTAAAACAAAAAGTGATGAAACTTAAAAAAGTAATTTATAGTTCTTTAAGCAACTAATGTCAAACATACGTAATGTCAAGGTACTATATGAAATTAATACATGACAATGATCAATGTGCTGTGTTGTTTAACCCTTTCACTGCCAAAGTCGTATTTTAGCACCACAGTGATGTAACACCTATGTCACTAAAAGGCATCAAATTGGGGTCTATTATCCAAAGAACCTTTTGTCTTAGATTTGGGAAGACCTTTGGGATAGACCTTATTTTATATATTTCACAGAAGAATCCCCAATACTGCAGATGGATTTTGTTCTCTACCCAGGTAAATTTAATGCACATATTTGGCTGAAATATGGCTGGCGGTGAAAGGGTTAACACTATTCATCAAAGGTGGTATTGCCATTAGAAACACAAAAAGCAATGAGTCAAAGATCCCAATACACCACCCAAGGAAATATCGATAAAACAAACACATATTTATATACAATACCAACGTCTCTGACAATATACGTCTTCCTGATTGTATGTCCATTTTCCTGTCCGTCCACATAATGGCCACTAACCATTGGTCGTACAGTGGAATCCGTTTAATTGGCCATCGGATAATCGGCCAAAGCCGCTTAATCGGCCAATTTCCTCTGGAACGGATTTTTTTCTTCTTAAGCATGTGTTATTTTGTTCGTTTTTACGGCCAAAGCTGAAATCTTCAATTTCGCTTTATTGGCCACTTTTTCTCTCTAATTTTTCCTCTTTACCCCTTTTTGAGAGGGAGAACAACAGAGGCAGACAAACTGACAACACGCTTTTGACGTTTACATGGTTGAGTGTGAAGTTGGAAGGTGAGCTGCTGTCAATTGAAAGACCCTGCATGGTGTTAAAATCACTCAAGAAAACAAAATCATTGTCTTTTACTCGTGCTTCTGTCAAGTTGTAGGATTAATACACACACACATACACACACACACACACACACACACACACACACACACACACACACACACACACAAAAAAGGGAAAGAATTTGAATTTGAACTGCAACATTTAATTTTGACGTCATTGCTTTTGACTTGCATAATTGCGTCATACAGTATCTCGATGTTCGTTTTATCGGCCGATTCGCTTTATCGGCCATATTTTTCCTGGTCCCAAAAGTGGCCGATTAAGCGGATTCCACTGTAGTTTGCATTATCCAAATTTGTGCTTCGTGTCATTAATTAACTTATTTTATCAAATGTCTTCAAATAGACACTCTTTAAATAAACATAGATCTACAAAATGCTTCCATAGAATTTGCAGAAAGTCAAAACGCTTTATAAACATTGATACATTGAACATAGAAATATCCAATCGAAAACAAAACATTCGTGTACCACCTTTGAATGCGCAATTATGAAGCATCTTCGTCTATAGGTACAAGTATTAAGTGACAAAAAAAGTTTAATCTGAATGTTATATGATTATTTGTTTGAGTAAAGAATATTATTAGATGTTTTAGTATTTTGATATCCTCTTTGTCACACTGATAGTAAACGTATCAAGCTTTGGTATGACAGAAAGAAATTGGTGTTTTCAAAAACTCAATCTGCCTTTGACTTCTTTTTAATCATACATCTGTAGACAAATCTTATCGCAATACAGAAAAAGACTGTCATGATAAACAGTGCAACAGCAATGAACAGGAAAACGTCCAAGAGAAGAAACTGATATAGTGGCATTTGTTGTCCAGCAGAACGCATGTAGTCACCGCCATATTCCATCACGTGATCCAGCCAGTAAGCTGCCGTCTCCATGGGAACTCCATACAACTCTCTGAACAGACGGGAACGCTTAACGACAGCCTGTTTGTACCTTGGTTCATTGGCCACTGTCAGAATGGTGGACTTCAGATGATCAGCTGAACAGGTGTTGAGATCCAGAACTTCGGCAAAACCCTTCACTCGGACACGTTCAGCGTTATAGGGCTGGTCACCAACAAAAGGTGTAGCAACAATGGGCACAGCGTGGTAAAGAGCCTCGTACTGTCCACCCTTCCCACAGTGACTGACAAACACTTTGGTGTGTGGATGACCCAGCAGGTCATTCTGAGGTATCCATGGTGATGTCAGGATCTTCTTGGGATCGGGTGAAGTCAAGTTAGACCTGAACACTGATTTCATGGGCAGCTGCAGTAAGACCTCAAACACCTTGTCACTGATACGCTTTGGAGGATTGAGAAAATTGCCACCAAAGGAAACAATGACTACCCCTTCTTTGGCACTGTCCATGAAGGACTGGAACTTAGGGGACAGGGCTAGGGGACAGGGCTTTGGCCGGTCCTGATGTCGTTGCTCCTATCATCTTCACATTGGGAAGCGTTGGCTTGGGATAGTCCATTATGTGATCGTGTTCAACCAAAAACAGTTCAGCTTTACGTACAAGGTCTTTTAAAGATACATACACCATTTCGGGAGCATACTTCTGTACAGCTTTGCTTGGGGATGTGGTATCAAAGAAAGGGAAAATGGCGTAAAAAGCGACATTATGCACTTTTTGCAAAAATGTCATGTTGTTGCTGTAAGGCAAAACTTGCTTGGGAACTTCTACTGGTGAAAATGGTACTCTCATCTTCTGTGGATTGTAGAGAGGACCTAGGAAAGCAAACGGAGCGCCTAGCCTGTACGGAATGATACTCATCATATCAAACAATCCAACGTTGTCAATTACAATCAAATCAGGAAGCTTTCTTTTGATATTTCTTATGAAGGAGTCATTCTTCAGCAAGGCGTCAGTCATATTGCCACAGATATGCACAAAAGCTAATAAATCACAACCCTTTCCTTCAAAATAACGTTGAATCATTTGCTGTTGAGTTCTCTCCTGTAGATTAGGTATAGTATCATAAGGAATGACATGGATCCCAGAAGTGTCCAGATAGCCTGTTTTTAGCACGTATGTAGGTGAAGCAACCCAGATTTCATGTCCTTTATTAGCCAGAGCACGTGCAACATCAGTATGAAATCTGATATGACTTGTAAAGGGGAAAGGCAAGAACACCACCACCTTGGTCTCGGTCACGTGCACCAAACATGTCACGGCCAGCACGAGCAGCATGGTTCCTGGTGACGTCAACATCTCTCAGCCTCACCTGTTAAAAAAAGGTAAAGTAATAATAATGAGAAGAAACTTTCAACAACCCTTTTAATTATTATCTAATAAAAAAGGAAGAATTACACCTCGACTGGCACGCATTGATGCAGTTCAACCCTCCTCCAAGAAGTAACTCAGTTTTAATTTTGTTTGAAACATGCTGATTGTTCAAATCTTAGATGATTTTGTGTTTCTTGCATCCACACAAAACCTTTTTTGCAACAAATCAAGACCACACCATTAATTGAGTGAAAATGGGCTACTTTATTTAAAAGTGCCAATATCCTATTACCAAACCTAAGTAGCAATATTACCTTGCATAAAACTAGTTAAGCAATATTAACGATAAAATGCAGCTCCACTTACATCACATTTGCAAACATTTTCATGTACCAATAATTTGCATACAACAATAACAAACATGTTTCCCTAACAGTACTTTATACAAAGTACATACAAACTCAACAATGATATGAACCATTTCTGAAGTCAATATCAAACCACTTTGCAGAGCAACAGAATATAAAAACTGTAAAACACACTTTTAGGGAATACAGTTCTCATTGAAATGATCAACACAGTGCACCCAGTCTAAGAGGATTCTATTGAACATGTATGAGGGCTGACCGCCACCGCTGGCAGCAGAAAATGTTACTCAACATGGTGTGACCCGCCAGATATTATAGTGCAGTATAAATATTCTGCTGTCAGCAGCCCCATACATAATAAGTAGGAAAATTGTTACATAGTATGCAGGAAACCATCCAACAAAAGAGAGGCCCTAATTTCATACCACGTTCTTGTAGATACCGATGCATTGTGTTGACAGGACAACAACAAAAATCGGATATCTTCTGGTTTAGAAAATATTTAAAAACAATTCAGTTGATTGCATATACCCATCTGAATGTTTGGTTGTACGAAAATAGATCACAATCATTAGAGAGGATAAGTGAATACTCGACAAATGTAATGTATGAGGCGAGTCCGTTATTTCGCATATTGGATTAAAGCCATCAAATGCTAACAGAAACATGGCCGTAAATAAAGTAGATATACTTTCAACATAGGTGTAGGTTTGCAGCACAAAATGTCCTCGGTAATGGGAAGTCTCTTATTGAATGATGGTCTCATATTGCGAACACGGAACAGCTTGGAGTGCTTTACGAATGACAAATTTTTCTGCATTGTTTTTCATACCCGGCAGTTTATGCCCATTTACAAATAGATGCAATATAGTTGCTGGAGCGTACTGAGCTAAGTACAGAAAGGAAACAAACAAAAACATGTTGACTGGAACTGGCATTGCAGATGAACACTCATATTGTGCTGCAGAAATCACTAAAAACACTCCATGCTCTCTTACACGCTGCGTGGGTAAAGCTAGTTTTGCAGGAGAAACTCTCCGTCTTCAAGGGTCCAGACAGGGTGGGGATATTAGGGTTTATGTTGGTGCCTTGTTTCCATTTGGGCGAAGGCAGCGGAATGTAGTGACTGGAACCCACTCTGTCACCACTGGAACTGATGACTGCCCAGCCCTGTCTTGGTTGGAAGAACTGTTGATGACCCTGCCCCTGATTGCGGCAAATCCTGGCAGCCTTGGAAGATGTGCCTTCAATGGGCTGTGAAGCTTGTTTGTTGACCGGGCATAATTTAATATGGAAGTCTGAAACACTTCAGACACTCTGTAAGCCACTGACTTAACACTGTTTCCACCAGCATCCTCTATGCCACGTGGTACACCTTCCTTGGGGCCTGCATCATCGAGGTTTAACTAGGAATTTCAGGGGGGCATTAGGTCCACGTTAGCCGGAAGGGGTTCACCTGCATATTGCAAAACGACAGGTGATCAGTAATTGTTAACATTGAATAATCAGATCACAGTGCACATCCCAATTTCTGTTGAGTAAAGTCTTTATAGGCTCCTGTGACAATTCAACAGAACCAGAACCAGATGAACACATACATTTGTGTTCCTAGACCTTTGGTTTGGGACGGCGAACAGGCGGCATGCTGAAAAACAATAGGCACGTTGAATGCATAACAGTATGCAACATACCGGTAGTATACTAGATACAGGGACTAAGCATGCAATTGTGATGACTCATCACTGAGGCGCACATATATAGGCATAGATTTGCGATGACTCAGCACTCACAAAATATGTGCACTAAAATATACGGTAATGACTCATCATTCATGAAACAAGGCGTACATACACAAGCTTACACTCCCGTGCTTATTTGCGATGACTCATCGCTCACTAAACATGTGCACCAAAATATACTGTTGAAACTGTTCTCTTACATTGATCTTCATGAGAAAGTTGGAGAGACTTACCCAACATTACGGGAAATGATTACATATCTGCATAGTGAAACAGTTGCAACCTAATAGATGTTCTCTTGCCATCAACTTCATGACGCATTATAAGTGGTACACTCAATAGTACTGTATGTGATACATAGTACCGAGAAGGTCAAGAGCGACTTACTATTACTGTATATGATTCATGATAAAGTGTGGGTGACTCACTCACTATTGCTTGTATTAGCATTACTGTATATGATTATACAGCGCTGGGCAGATCACCAGTGCTGACTCGAGATAAATATGTGCACTGAAACCTTAAGGTGGAAGGACTGAGTGCGCAATTATGATGACTCATCACTGGGGCGCACACACACAGGATTGGATTGGTGATGACTCATCACTTGATAAAAGTGTGTACTAACAATACAGTAATGACTCATCATTCATGGAACAAGGCACACATACACAGGCATGAACTCCAGTGCCGATTTGCGATGACTCATCGCTCACAAAAATGTGCACTAAAATATACAGTGATGACTCATCACTATTAAACAAGGCACACATACACTGTAACACAGGCATGGACTCCATTGCCAATTTGCGATGACTCATCGCTCATTAAAATGTGCACTAAAACATACACTGATACAGTGATGACTCATCACTATTAAACAAGTCACACATACACAGGCATGGACTTCATTGCCGATTTGCGATGACTCATCGCTCACAAAAATGTGCACTAAAATATACAGTGATGACTCATCATTATTAAACAAGTCACACATACACAGGCATGGACTCCATTGACAATTTGTGATGACTCATAGCTCATTAAAATGTGCACTAAAATATGCAGTGATGACTCATCACTATTAACCAAGTCACACATACCCAGGCATGGACTCCATTGCTGAATTGCGATGACTCATCGCTCATTAAAATGTGATGACTCATTACTCATGCTCACCAAGACAGGCATGGACTCCATTGCCGACTGGCGATGACTCATCGCTCACTAATAATGTGCAGTGATGACTCATCACTATTAACCAAGTCACACATACCCAGGCATGGACTCCATTGCTGATTTGCGATGACTCATCGCTCATTAAAATGTGATGACTCATTACTCATGCTCACCAAGACAGGCATGGACTCCATTGCCGACTGGCGATGACTCATCGCTCACTAATAATGTGATGACTCATCACTCATGCTCACCAAGACTGGCATGGACTCCATTGCCGAGTTGCGATGACTCATCGCTCACTAATAATGTGATGACTCATCACTCATGCTCACCAAGACAGGCATGGACTCCATTGCCGAGTTGCGATGACTCATCGCTCACTAATAATGTGATGACTCATCACTCATGCTCACCAAGACAGGCATGGACTCCATTGCCGAGTTGCGATGACTCATCGCTCACTAAAAATGTGATGACTCATCACTCAAGAACAAGGTGTGCTTGACTCCAGTGCCGATTTGCGATGACTCATCGCTCACTAATAATGTGATAACTCATCACTCATGCGCACCTACACAGGCATGGACTCCATTGCCGATTTGCGATGACTCATCGCTCACTAATAATGTGATGACTCATCACTCATGCGCACCTACACAGGCATGGACTCCATTGCCGACTGGCGATGACTCATCGCTCACTAATAATGTGATGACTCATCACTCATGCGCACCTACACAGGCATGGACTCCAGTGCCGATTTGCGATGACTCATCGCTCTCTAAAAATGTGATGACTCATCACTCATAAAACAAGGTGCCCTTAGAAGGCATGGTCTCCAGTGCTGATTTGTGATGACTCATCGCTCACAAAAATGTGCACTAAAATATACAGTGATGACTCATCACTATTAAACCAGGAACACATACACAGGCATAGACTCCATTGCCAATTGGCGATGATTCGTCGCTCATTAAAATGTGCACTAAAATATACAGTGATGACTCATCACTATTAAACAAGTCACATATACACAGGCATGGACTTCATTGACAATTTGCGATGACTCATTGCTCATTAAAATGTGCACTAAAATATACAGTGATGACTCATCACTATTAACCAAGTCACACATACACAGGCATGGACTCCATTGACAATTTGCGATGACTCATCGCTCATTAAAATGTGCACTAAAATATATAGTGATGACTCATCACTATTAACCAAGTCACACATACACAGGCATGGACTCCATTGCCAATTTGCGATGACTCATCGCTCTCTAAAAATAAGAGTAACAAGGCACACATACACTGTAACACAAGCATGGACTCCATTGCCAATTTGCGATGACTCATCGCTCACTAAAAATGTGATGACTCATCACTCAAGAACAAGGTGCGCTTGACTCCAGTGCCGATTTGCGATGACTCATCGCTCACTAATAATGTGATGACTCATCACTCATGCGCACCTACACAGGCATGGACTCCATTGCCGATTTGCGATGACTCATCGCTCACTAATAATGCGATGACTCATCACTCATGCGCACCTACACAGGCATGGACTCCATTGCCGACTGGTGATGACTCATCGCTCACTAATAATGTGATGACTTATCACTCATGCGCACCTACACAGGCTCCAGTGCTGATTTGCGATGACTCATCGCTCTCTAAAAATGTGATGACTCATCACTCATAAAACAAGATGCACTTAGCAGGCATGGACTCCAGTGCCGATTTGCGATGACTCATCGCTCACTAACAATGGGATGACTCATCACTCATGAAACAAGGTGCGTTTACAAGGCATGGCCATGGACTCCATGGCTGACTTGCGATGACTCATCGCTCACTAATAATGTGATGACTCATCACTCATGCTCACCAACACAGGCATGGACTCCAGTGCCGATTTGCGATGACTCATCGCTCACTAAAAAGTTTTACTATAAAAATACAGTGATGACTCATCACTCATAAAACAAGGCGCACCAACACAGGCATGGACTCCAGTGCCGATTTGCGATGACTCATCGCTCGCTAATAATGTGATGACTCATCACTCATGAAATAAGGCATGGACTCCAGTGCCGATTTGCGATGACTCATAGTGATGACTCATCACTCATGAAACAAGGCGCACATATACACTATACAGGCATGGATTCCAGTGCCGATTTGCGATGACTCATCGCTCATTAAAAATGTGATGACTCATCACTCATGTGCACCTACACAGGCATTAAAGTGCGGATTTGCGATGACTCATCGCTCACTAAAAACATAGTGATGACTCATCACTCATGAAATAAGGCATGGACTACAATGCCGAATCGCGATGACTCATCGCTCACTAAAAATACAGTGATGACTCATCACTCATGGAACAAGGCGCACCTATACAGTCCTGGATAGACTCCAGCGCCGATTCAAGATGACTCATTAAAAATACTAGTGATGACTCATCACTAATGAAACAAGGTGTGCCTACAAGGCATGGAGTGATGGACTCCAGTGCCAATTTGCGATGACTCATCGCTCACAAAAAATGTGAGCTAAAATTAAACTTTATTTTTTATTTTTTTTAAATAAATTGGGCAACGCATGCATGCGTACCATTGGTGATGGACTGTACATTAACATACTGTACATATTGGAACATACTGAGGTCGCCATTTGTATGCTGGAAAGGAAGGGAATCTGGTATCCGGGTGTAACCCATCATCCATGCCATGAAATTCAAAAAGGCCATACCCAATTAAAAATGCTATGCACATTTGCATAGACCGACTATGGGCGCACCACACACTGGCATACTGTAGAGACTGGGAGTTACTGCGATTCAAAATTCATAAACAATTAAAAATGCTATGCACATTTGCATAGGCCGACCATGGGCGCACTGCACACTGGCATACTGTAGAGACTGGGAGTTACTGAGATTCAAAATTCATAAACAATTAAAAATGCTATGCACATTTGCATAGACTGACCATGGGCGCACCGCACACTGGCGAGACTGGTAATTACTGCGATTCAAAATTCATAAACAATTAAAAATGCTATGCACATTTGCATAGACTGACCATGGGCGCACCGCACACTGGCGTACTGTAGAGACTGGTACTGGTAGTTACTGCGATTCAAAATTCATAAACAATTAAAAATGCTATGTACATTTGTATAGAGCAACCACTGGCGCACCGCACACTGGCATACTGTAGAGACTGGTAGTTACTGCGATTCAAAATTCATAAACAATTAAAAATGCTATGTACATGAAAGAGAGAGTGCGCATGCGCTAGGACGTAGACGTCGGCTTTTCGAGCTGCGACTATTTTGTTGTTTAAAACTATTCTAAAGTCACAGTTTTTGACTAAATGTCATTTTGAAGGTTTATTTGTCCCATTAGGATCGATTTGAAACCAACAGTGACCATGAAACGTTGTTTCGCGGCGATAGTTATCGGGAGGCGGTGTTGACATTTTCAAGACTACTCACTTCACGTTCCATTATGGCGGCACTTTGAATGTTATTGCCGACTTTCGTTTTGAGCACCTTTGCGTTGTCTAACCACTTACAACTACAAGCTAACGGTAAGGTTTTGATTTTGAAATTTTGCTTGTCTAAATTGACGGAGCTAAAATGTCGAAGGGTAATTCAAGGGGAGGAAAGGCAGGAGGCAGGAAGGGCAATATCAAGGATGGTGTAACTAGTCAGATAGCGGCTAGCCAAGCGGCAATGCTTCAACTTTGCCAATGTCAGGTCTGTGATGCACCAGTAGGAGAAGATGACCTAAAGATTGACTGTTTCAACTGTAAAAGTTTGTACCACAAAGACTGCACTAAACTTACTGAGAGGGCGTATGCCCTTCTGACTGATGAGGATGATGTATTGTGGGTGTGTACAAAATGCCGTGAGGGTGAGGGAGAAAAGAAAGGGAAACTAGAAGCCAAGATTGATAAGCTGACGAAGCTGGTCGAAACTATGACAGTAAGACTCTTACATCTTGAAAACGGGTACACAGGTGAGACTCTGGACAAGAAAATCGAAAAAGTAGTCGAAGAGAAATTAGCTGAGGCACTGGATGAAAGAAAAGAAAAGGAAAAACGACAGGAAAACATCATTGTGGCTAACGTTAAAGAAAGCTCTCAGCAGGCTGCTGATGACAAAAAGAAAGACGATCTCACACAAGCGAGGGGACTCATTACCAAGGTCTGTCCAGAACTTGCGGACATTGAATTGTCGGAACCAGTCAGACTAGGCAAACCTGGAGAGAAACCAAGGCTTCTCAGAATCAAAATAAAAAACGGGGAAGCAAAGGCAAAGATTCTTAGAAATGCATATCAGCTCAACAAAGGAGTAGAAAAGGCAGAAGACAGGGTTTATATAAACCCCGACTACACACCACTGGAACGAAAACAAAACAAAGAGCTAAGGGATAAACTGAAGGAGCTCAGGGGCGAGGGAAAAACTGATCTTGTGATTAGGAATGGCAAGATTGTCAAGAGACCACCCAGCCAAGAGTTGGGTGGCTCAAATGCTAACTGACTCAAAGGAAAAGCTTGTGTACATAGTTTTAATAATGTCAAATGTAAAAATAAAGAGTGTGAATTAGGTTTTAAAGTACTGTACACTAATACAGATGGGTTGTTAAATAAAAAAGACGAACTGCTGACACTAATTGACGACGAAAAGCCACAAATAATTGGTATTACTGAAACTGTGCCTAAACGTGTACATAGTTTTGTTATTTCAGAGTACAACTTAGATAACTATACAATGTTTCACAATGATCACCCTAGTCGTGGGGTAGCTTTGTATTTTGATAAATCACTTCATCCACAAGAGTGTATTTCCTTAAATAAAAAAGACTACAAGGAATCCGTTTGGTGTCACTTTCAAACCTCAGAGAAAGAAAAAGTTTTAATTGTTGTATATACAAAAGTCCAAACACTACAGAAGATAACTTAAATAAACTCTATGACTTACTGAGAGACGATGAACTGAAGAAATATGACAAAGGGTGCATCATGGGGGATTTCAATTTCCCGGATATACGCTGGGACGGACAATGGACATCAACCAAAGACGAAGAATTTATTGAAGTGGCTAGAGACGCATTCCTGATACAGTCAGTGAAAAATCCCACCAGAACTAGAGAGGGACAAAAATCCAACATACTTGATTTGATATTTGTGAATGACACAATTAATATCTGATATTAATCATGTTAGCCCACTGGGAAAAAGTGATCATCAGGTGCTACTATTTAACTTGTATGTTAATGTACATCACTCAAATTATTCAGAACATGGTGTAAAATATGAAAAAGGGTAACTTTGCTCAAATGAGACAGGACTTTCAAAGCCTAAATTGGGATCATTTGGATAATTTGAATGTAGAAGATTGTTGGAACAATATTAAAGATAGGATCCATTTATCAATGGACCAACACATTCCAAAAATGAAGACTAATTGTAACAAAAATAAAAAAGGTAAACATAAACCTTACTGGATGTCCTTAAATTTAAGAAAAAGTGTTAAAAAGAAATATAGACTATATAGAAGATACTTAGAAAAAGGTAAATCCAAGGCTAGTAAACAGTATCTAAAGTATGTTAAAATGAGAGATTCTTCTTGTAAGCAATTCAGGAAGGAAAGAAAAGATTATGAAAAAAATATTGCCAAAAAATAGTAAATCCAATCCTAAAATGTTTTGGAAATACATAAATTCCAAATTGAAAATGAATACAGGCATTGGCCCTCTAAAAGATCAACATGGAGACATAAAGACATCAGATGAGGATAAAGCTGATATTCTGAATGATTACTTTGCAAGTGTCTTTACTAGAGAGGATACAGAAGCATTACCACAAATGAAAAGTGAATCACAGCCAAAAGCTAACTGTGCACAGATTATAGTCACTGTAGAAGCTGTTAAAAGTAAGCTTAAGCAGCTAGACACTAATAAGGCCCAAGGTCCTGATAAAATACCAGTTAAGATATTAAAAGAACTAGGTGAGGAACTAGCATTACCATTAACCATAGTGTTTAATAAAAGTTTAGAAACGGGTGATCTTCCTATGGACTGGAAGAGAGCAGAAGTAACTGCAATTTTTAAAAAAGGGACTAAGACAGATCCTGGAAATTACAGGCCTGTCAGCTTAACAAGCATAGTGTGTAAATTACTAGAGCAGTTTATAAGGGATACAGTGGTTAAACATATGAATGACTTTAACTTATACTCTGACTGCCAGCATGGGTTTAGATCTGGCAGATCCTGTATGTCCCAACTAGTTGATGTAATGAATGATTTTACAAAACTAATTGATGAAAAGGAAGCATTTGATGTAGTGTACCTCGATTTTAGAAAGGCTTTTGATTCAGTTCCACACGAGAGATTATTACTTAAACTTCAAGCCTATGGTATTGCTGGTAACATGTTAAGCTGGATAAGAAACTTTTTGACAGGCAGAACTCAGAGAGTACGGGTAGGTGATAAGTTATCAAACGGCATAGAAGTTTTGAGTGGCATCCCACAGGGGAGCATTCTTGGCCCAATTCTTTTTACAGTTTTTATTAACGACCTACATGACGAAGTACAAAGTGTCTGTAAAATCTTTGCAGACGACACAAAAATATACAACTCATCTAAAAATTCTAATAAATTACAAAATGACATTAACAAACTTATTGACTGGTCTGCAAAGTGGAATCTTTACTTCAACGCAAATAAGTGTAAAGTCATGCATTTGGGCCTAAACAATCCAAGAACAGAGTACGAAATAACACACGGTAACGACAGACACGTTTTGGAATCTTGTGTAGAAGAAAAAGATCTTGGAGTGATTTTTGATCCAAAACTGAAATTTGATAAGCATATAACATCCGCAATTAATAAAGCAAACAAAATGTTAGGATTAATAAGGAGGACTTTCATAGGACTAAATGGAGAGGTGTTTGTAAATTTGTTTAAAAGTTTGGTGAGACCCCATTTGGAATATGGCAACTTAATTTGGAATCCTTTTCTAAAAAGACAGTCTCAGGCTATCGAACGTGTTCAAAGGAGAGCAACCAAACTAGTAAAAGCATTACGAAATTTAGATTATGGTGACAGGTTAGATAAACTGAATTTACCATCCCTAAAATATCGGCGACTACGAGGTGATTTGATAAATGTTTATAAAAAATTTCACAGTTCTGATATTACTAACAAACATTTGTTACAACTTTCTAACTACTCAAAAACTAGGAATAATGATTTGAAACTACTAACCCAATACAGCAGAACTAACATTAGAAAGAATTTCTTTAGTAACAGAGTCACTAAATACTGGAATTCTCTTCCAGCACATATTAAATTGGCACCTAACCTTAATCAGTTCAAAAACCTCCTCGATAAAGACCCCAAGAATCAACAATTGAAATGTGTATATGATTAACACATCCAAATGCGTCCTAGTCATGCCAATCATGAAAAAGAATACAAATAATCAGAAAGGACACATTAAGAGGCCGCGAGGCCTAGTTGTCCTCATTCTCTGACCTGACTTACATTTGTATAGAGCAACCACTGGCGCATGCACCGCACATTCGCGTACTGTAGACACCGGTAGTTACTGAGATTCAACAGCCATAGACAATTAAAATGCTACGTGCATTTGTATAAAGAAACCATGGGTGCACTGCACACTGGCGTACTGTAAACACTGGCACCAACTGAAATTCAAAAAGCCATGAACCATGAAAAATGCTATGCACAATGCGTAGACCAACTATAGGCCCACAGCACACTGGTGTACTGTAGAGACTGGTACCTACCGAAGTTCAAAAAGCCATAGACAATTAAAATGCTATCTGCATTTGTATAGAGAGCCCATTGGTGCACCGCACGTTGGCATAGTCACACTGTAAACACTGGTAGTACTGAAATTCAAAAAGCCATACATAATCAAAATGCAATGTTTGTGCACTAAAAATACAGTGACAACTCATCACTCATGATGCAAGGCGCCTACACAAGCATGGACTCCAATGCAGATTTGCAACGACTTATCGCTCACTAAAAATGTGATGACTCATCACTCATGTGCACCAACACAAGCACTCTGAAACAAAGCACACTTACACTGGCATGGAATCCAGTGCCGATTTGCAATGACTCATTGCTCACTAAAATTATAGTGCTGATATATTACACACAGTGATAATATCCCATGACTCACACTATTACTTAGAGTACCGGGGGGGGGGGGGGGGGGGGGGGGGGGGGGGGGGGGGGGGGGGGGGGGGGGGGGTACCCCCTCAAAATGATGCAAACAATGACGCAAGCATGGCATGATTTCTCTACAATCTCTAGGATTGCAAGTGGGGGTCACGCATACTAACCAACGCGCAGACCTGTTGGTACTCTATATGATTTTTTTGATGAAAAAAAAAAATGGGATGAGAAGAGATTACCATCATTGCACTGACTTAAAGTGAACTCACTGTTACTCTCTTCTTCCTTCTTGAGGCATCCTCTGTCATCTTCGTCTTGTTGACGATACTGATGCATGATTCATTGATTGCATAGCACTGATATTTTTACCCACAAGAGAAAATATTATTTAACATTACTATCACGGATCCATTTTTCCAAGTCGAATCATTGATGGGTACCGGCATCCATTCATGGACATAAACGAAACACATAGTTATTGACAAAACGCCTTGACTCGAGGGTGACAATCGTAGATCTATATTAATCATGATTGTTGCCAGAATAACGTGACTCCGCTAGACTCAGTCACTGACTGGATAGATTCATACTCATAGAGCAAGTTCTTCTTCTTCGTTTGATCTTCCACATACACCTGTCGCATGAAAATAGGTAGCTCGTAAAAATAAGTAGCTCGCTACCTATGACAGTGTGTATTTGTTGCGACATTGAGCATGAACCACAAATTTCACTTTTTTCTAGGGTTAGGGATATGGTTAGGGTTAGGGTTAGGGTTAGTTAAATGGTTAAAGAACAGAAAAAGTGAAATTTGTGGTTGTCGCAAATACACTCTCATAACAGCGAGCTACTTATTTTTACGAGCTACCTATTTTCATGCGACACCACATTCATCGTACTGAAGATTCTTACTTGCTTCCTTGCCTTTTGCGCAACCAACTTAATAGACATATAAATCAGTTCAACAAAAAGACTTGGATCAATTCAGATATTAATGTGCGCTTTACGATACAACCTGCTTGGTCTGCAGTCGAATGTGAAAAGGCAGAGGCTACGTAGCGCAAACGTTTTATCGACACTTCCGGGTTAGAGATTCAATTATTGGAGACCGCCTCCCTATTAGCGTCACATGACTTTTTACTGTGGATGATCACGTGATCTTTTGGCCAGTTCTATATATCGGGCTCAAACGTGATAAAATACCAGTTAACTACTTAAGTGGACTTTCCTCTCTCTCTCTCTCTCTCTCTCTCTCTCTCTCTCTGTCTCTCTCTCTCTCTCTCTCTTCTCTCTCTCTCTCTCTCTCTCTCCTCTCTCTCTCTCTCTCTCTCTCTCTCTCTCTCTCTCTCAGCAATGTCTCCATCTGTCTCTCAGGTTCTTTTGTTTCATTGCACAGAAACAAAACTATTTCTTTCTCCTCCCCCCCCCCCCTACCCACCCTGGGTGTGTGCCTGTGTAGGTGTTAGCCTACTGTGCTGTGATGTTGTGCCATGCTTTTTCTATGCCTAAGTCTCTTTATAGCTTACAA
Organism: Phymorhynchus buccinoides; assembly: GCA_017654935.2. NCBI lineage: Eukaryota > Metazoa > Mollusca > Gastropoda > Neogastropoda > Raphitomidae > Phymorhynchus > Phymorhynchus buccinoides. The sequence goes on from CM065680.1 coordinate 15,990,037, forward strand.
AAATGCGTGCGTGTCCGCGTAAACAGCGTTGCATCGATCACTGGAGTTCGTGTTGTCTGCTTAAATTTGCATACACCACACTGCTAAAAAACATTTTTATGATGTATAGCATACGAGTAGCATGCAAAAGATTTGTAGAATTTTGAAAGCCAAACGATTTTACATTAACCCTTTCGCCGCCAGCCATTTTTCAGCAAAACAATACTACCATTAAACTTAACTGAGAAGAGAAACAAAAATCTGCAATATTGGGAATTCCTCTGTAACATAATTTTATTATTTGAAATTAGGCCTATCCTTACCTCCCCAAAATTAAGAAAATAGGGTCTTCAAATAACAGGTCCTGATTTGATGCCTTTCAGTAACATGGGTGTTAAACCACTGTGGTGCAAAAATGCGACATTGGCGGTGAAAGGGTTAAAGTTGTGTATTACGCTTCTGCAAAGAGCATTGTGAAGAAAACAAATTTTGTGTTGTCTTATAGTAAAAACCAGGCGTGAATTGTATGATGATAAAACACTTGACAGGGCTTCATCCTCATTTTGGCTTCTTTTTTTTTAAAGTGTACAACCACCATTACGAAACCTTTGCAAAATCACAGAAGTGCATTGCTAAACTTTTGCAAAACAACAGCAATTGCATTGTCAAATAATAACAACTGCATTCATCATAAAAATGACAACAAAAAATAAAAGGACTGCACACATAACATTTTTCGTCCTCGCCTTTTAGGCGGGAAAAACCTATACAGGGCCTCAAATGGCACAACGTTAAAGGGGCACCCTGACGGATGAGTTATTGTAAGAAAGACGCTGAGGAGTTTTACTCACAACAAAAGAACCAGCTCAATTATTTGTTTTACTGCACTACAAAAAAAACAAAAAACGCTTCAACCACAATGACTGAGGTGGTGTAGAGTGGCACAGTGGTATTGCGTTCGCTTCGTGTCAAGTAAACCCGAGTTCGAACCTGGGTACAAGGGATTTTTTCTTCTCATTCTGCACTAGGCCTTAACAGTCTGAACGTTGAGTCTTTCGGATGAGACAATAAACCGAGGTCCCGTGTGCCCATGCACTTAGCATACGTTAAATCCAGTGGCAACGAAAAAGTTGTCATTTCGTCAAAATTTCTGCCCCCCCCCCCCCCCCCCCTCCCTCATCAGTGACAATAATCGCATGCCAAAAAAAAAAAAAAAAAGTGGCGCGCTTCTGGCTGCAAACCCTTTATTTTGAAGAAATACTTACGGATGGATTTTACATTCTTCTATCCTCACGTTCATTTATCAGTTGACTATTCATTGACCCCCCCCCCCCCCCCCCCTCCTTTCCTTCATTGATGCACACACTACCATTGAGAGACTCGTGAATATGCGTTAGCCTAGCAACTGACCAAAGCCGTTAGGTAGGCTTAGTGATGCGACTCTCTTTGTGCTGTGGTGTTGAGCTATGGAAGCAGGGTCAGTCCCTGTAGGCCTAGGCCTAGTACAAAGGTTAGCAGACGGACACAATCAGTTGACAGTGAAAGATGAATATAAGCCAAGTTGGTTCTTTTCAGTTTTATTCACACAACCGTAGGCTGAGACAGAGCCTACCCTACTCTCTTTGTGTTCATAACTCTCTATCTCAAAAGTCGAAGTCTGGTTTCTTTCAGTTTCATGACAACATTAGGATCACAAATACTTTGGTAGACGAATCCCATCTGCTTACAGAACTAAACCGTCATTTTCAGCACTTTACTGTGTTGAACTTCTTTTTTGTTCTTGTCTGAGTGGTCGATGACGAACGTATTTCATGACACGTTCATATTTTATATGACTTTTTTTTTCTCCTTTTCTAAAGTAGCCAACTACATCACCTTGAAGATATTTTGAAAAGACATACATGTTCATACACATTTGAAGTGCAATACACTCTTCTACATAATGTTAACACTGTTTGGTCTCCTTTCAGTTGATATTTATCAACTGAATTTTCTTGTCAAGAGTGTATGCCCGGTATAGGTTGCGCTCCGCTTCTACAAAATATTATAAACCTTCACATCTCGATTCCTTGCAAAAAACTTTATTTTTTTAGGAATCGTATTCGTAAATGAGAATCCCGGTTCAGGTCATGCACACAAGTTTTGTGTTATACCAGGGCGTCTCGATATGTATTAGACGTAAAGAACTTGGAGTATGTACACTCCTTCTGGGTAGTCCACCTGTTTGAGCCATTCTTCCTCAATACTGGATCAAATCGATGTGCCCCCATCTCTATGTGTCACCCTCATTGTGCCCACGTCTCTATGTGTCACCCTCATTGTGTCCCCGTCTCTATGTGTCACCCTCATTGTGCCGAGTCTCTATGTGTCACCCTCATTGTGCCCCCGTCTCTATGTGTCACCCTCATTGTGCCCCCGTCTCTATGTGTCACCCTCATTGTGCCCCCGTCTCTATGTGTCACCCTCATTGTGCCCTGTCTCTATGTGTCACCCTAATTGTGCCCCCGTCTCTATGTGTCACCCTCACTGTGCCCCATCTCTATGTGTCACTCTCATTGTGCCCCCGTCTCTATGTGTCACCCTCATTGTGCCCCCGTCTCTATGTGTCACCCTCATTGTGCCCCCGTCTCTGTGTCACCCTCATTGTGCCCCGTCTATATGTATCACCCTCATTGTGCCCCTTCTCTATGTGTTACCATCATTGTGCCCCTTCTCTATGCGTCACTCTCATTATGCCCCGCCTCTATGTGTCACCCTCATTGTGCCCCTCTCTCTCTATGTGTCACCCTCATTGTGCCCCATCTCTATGTGTCACCATCATTGTGCCCCGCCTCTACGTGTCACCCTCATTATGCCCCGCCTCTATGTGTCCCCTTCTCTATGTGTCACCCTCATTGTGCCCACGTCTCTATGTGTCACCATCATTGTGCCCCCGTCTCTATGTGTCTCCGTCTCTAACACTAGGTTTGGAAATTTTAGGCGAAGTGTTACATATGATCGAGACTCGATAATGATTAGGCCAAGTGTAATTAGGCGAGATGTGATTAGGCCAGATGTGGTTTGGCGAAGTGTAATTAGGCGCGCGTGTGGTTGTTCGGTTTGAGACGCTTGTGTGCGTGGGCTAAACGCACAAAGCATTGGAGTCAAGTCATTTACATAATTTCCAATGGATAAGATTCGGGTATGTTCAATCAATGTTAGGGGAATTAAAAACTCATTAAAGAGAAGCACGTTATTTAGGTATTTAAAGAGCAAAAACTATGATATAATCTGCTTACAAGAAGCGCATATTACAGCCGATGACGTAAGATTATGGGAAAAACAGTGGGGTGGGGATATCTTCTACAATGAAGGCACAAACAGAAGTCAAGGGGAGATCATTTTGGTGGCCAAACAGTTTGAGGGTAAAGTAACACTTGAAACAAAACAACAAAGGGTTTTAGTGGTAACAGTAAAAAATGAACACTACGACTTTAAATTAGCTAACGTGTATGGACCAAATAATTCTGCAGATAAGATTTCCTTCTTTAACAGTCTAAAGGGTATTTTCCGGGAATTTTGTGAGCATCATTTCCTCCTTGTGGGAGATTTCAATTGTGCTCTCAATAATGACCTTGATATCATAACAGGCAATATGCACCGCGATTCAGAAGTGAAAGCTTTCAATGACACTGTCAATACTCTACGGTTGACAGACATCTGGAGAATGTTTCACAGAAATGAGAAAGATTTTACTTGGTCCAGGGTTAACCCTTTCGTGGCCCGCAGACTGGATTACAGTCTTCTGTCTGAGGAAATGTTGCCCCTTTGTGTTTTTAGTGAACACGCAACGTTTCCTAACTCTGACCATAAAGCCATTGTACTAGAGTTTAATAGCAGCGAATTTTCACGTGGCCCAGGCTACTGGAAATTCAATAACAGCTACCTTCGTAATAATGACTTTGTAGACAGCATGAATGATTTATTAGACAGACAGTTAAATACTACTCGTTCTTCTAGTTCTACCACATCCATTTACACATGGGAGATTTGCAAGCTTGAAATGAGACATTTTTGCATAGAGTACGGAAAAACACTAGCAATCAAAAAAAGAAATGATGAACGCAAGCTACAATATGATATTCAGGAAGCAGAACAGCAATTGGTCAATGACCCAAAGAATGAATCTAAGCAAAATAGTTATGTTAAACTGAAGCAAAAATTTGAATTATTACAAGTCAGTAAAGCTAAAGGAGCGCAAGTGCGAGCACGAGTTAAATGGATTGAGGAAGGTGAACGCAACACTAGGTATTTTTGTAACCTTGAAAAGTCAAGAGGAAAGAAAAAAGTAATTACAAGACTTTGTAAGGACTCGGGAGAAGTCATTACGGATCAGTCACAAATTTTAAGTGAGCAAGTCTCATTTTACAAAACCCTTTATAGTCAATCAGTAGAAGTGGATGATGTCAAAATATCCACAGATGCCTTTCTTGGGGGTGAGAATTTTAGTCGTTTAGAGGAAAATGATGCGAACAGTTGTGAGGGCCTTGTCACACTGGACGAAACAAAGGAGGTTTTGAAAAATATGAAAAATGGGTCAGCCCCAGGGAGTGACAGTTTAACGATAGAATTTTTCAAAATGTTCTGGAATAAAATAGCCACAGTTTTAACAAATTCCTTTAACGAATCTTTTGTTAAAGGTGAATTATCATTTACTCAAAAACAAGGGATAATTACATTGCTACATAAAGGCAAAGAACTAGATAGGGATCGATTAACTAACTGGAGACCAATCACACTCACTAACTCTGATTACAAAATATTAGCAAAAGTACTGGCAAACAGATTAGGTAACGTAATTCACAAAGTGGTAAGTACAGACCAAGTGGGATATATTCGGGGCAGAAACATCTCTACTATTATTAGAACAATGGATGATGCCATTAATTATTTAAATCGGTCTAATAAAAGTGGATATCTTCTTGCTGTAGACTTTTCCAAAGCATTTGACTCTATATCTAAGGATTTTTTACTGTACGCATTTCAAACGTTTGGCTTTGGTGCGGATTTTAGAAGGTGGGTTTCCGTATTAACACAGGGCACAGTAAGTGCTATTAATCATGGTGGGTGGATTTCAGAATCTTTAGAGTTGATTTGTGGAATAAGGCAAGGATGCCCATTTTCTCCACTGGCGTTTGTTCTGGCCGTAGAAATAGCTGCAATTAAAATAAGAAACAGTCCAATAGCAGGCATTAAGGTTCCATCTCCCAGTCAAAATGAAAACACTCTGATCAAAATCAAACAAATGGCAGATGATACTACCCTCTTTCTTAAGGATAAAACAGACATGGATAGATCGTTAATGATCCTTTCTACTTTTCAAACATTCTCAGGTTTAAAATTAAATGTGAACAAAACGAAGGCATTGCGGATGGGCAGACGTAGAATAGATGAAAATCTCCCATTTTCAGTTGTAGATCAAATTAAAATACTTGGCATTCATTTTCATAGTGAGAAAATGGCAATGTATATTGAAGAAAATTGGAACGAAAGAATTAATAAAATGAAACATTTGATTCAATTATGGAGTAAAAGAGACATAAGTATACAAGGCAAGGTGGTTGTTATAAAAAGTTTCTTGTTGAACCAGTTCATATATGTAACGCAATCTGTAGGTCTGCCTAATAATGTGCTCAGTAAGATAAATACGCTGTTATACAAATTTGTATGGCAAAAACGTTATAGTAATAGAAAAGCCTTCGAAAAGGTAAAAAGGAAGGTCATGGAATCAAGTGTCGAGGAAGGGGGGTTGAATATGATTAATATGGTGGATACGCAAAAGTACTTTTACTTACAGTGGGCAGGAAGGCTTGCGGTAGCAGCAAGTGGAGACAACTGGACATTCATTCCAAAATGGAATTTCAGATTTCTTTCAAACAATGATAATGTTTTTCTCATAAACTGTAGAACAAATGAGATGATGGGTCTGGATTCTATAAAAAATGAATTTTGGAAACAAGTATTAACACATTATTTAGACAGTAAAAAAATTATGTTGACTGATGTAAATGAAACTAACTTTTTGTCCCAGCCAATATTTAATAATGTTCTAATCAAATACAAATATAAAGTGTTGTTATTTCAGGGTTTCATAAAGAAAAACTTTGAATTAATGAAAGATATTATTCATCCTGAGGAAAACAGAATACTAACTTTAGAAGAAGTTCATAACATAATTGAACAAAACAGAGCATGCACACTCTTCCAATACAATGCTTTGATTAACTCGATACCCAAACAATGGATTCAGTGGATTCAAATGGGAGAAAGAGAAATATTCACTCAACATTGTGACGCTAGAGTATTCAATACTAAACCAAAGCAAATTAAAAAGATACTATCTGCAAACAAAGAAAACATAACTCCAACATCTTGTTTCTTCTGGAAAAGAAATTTTGATTTAGACATTGACAAACATACATGGTGCAGAGCGAAATCAGTTACCAAAGAAACAAGGATCAGGGTTCTCCACTGGAAAATTCTGCACAACATCTATCCAACAAACATTATGCTGAATAAAATGAAAGTTAAGGAAACAAACAAATGTTCATACTGCATTGATACAGTTGATTTTATAGAACACTTCTTTTGTGAATGCCCAGTCGTATGGAATTTTTGGAGATTTATAGAACAAGTAATTAAAACAAAGACTGACACGCATATTAACTTATGCAACACAGACATATTGTTTGGCACTGACAAAACAGCTTTTAGTAGCAATGATAGACAGTGTATTAACTATTTCATCTTGATTGGAAAAGTGTGCATCAGCATTTACAAGAAAACAAACTCATCTATTCCATTAAATACCATTTTTGAGCGAGAATTATGTATTAGAGAAATGGTTGCAATTTAGAATTTTTCTAACCTCTTTGTATGCATTTTCTCTAGTTGTTGCATCTTTCTGTATGCACTTTTTCTTGTTCTCAACAAATCTATTTTGTGTGTGTGCAGGATTGGTCACACCAATAGGCGTGAATTTAGGTGCACTCCTGTGTGTGTGTCAGTGTGTGATTATAAATGTAGTATTATGCTTCTGAGCACGCGAGTGGTTTTGTTTCTTGCGCGTCTTTCAATTTAACGTGATGTATTCGTTCGGACGTGGTGGTGAATCTTTTTCCTTGATGATCATGTAAATATTTCGAAATAAACATTTGCAGTATCTGCAGCTTGTTGGAACCTTAAAAAAAAGAAGAAAAAAAAGATAATAAATAATAATAATCAATAAATTTTAAAAAAATCTTAAAAAAACAAACAAACAAAATTTTTGCAATATTTGGCAATTATTATCACCACTGTTGACACTTCCGGTTCGAATTTAGTACTGCAATGTTACTCTTTAGTAAACACTGAAAAAATGAATGTATCCTATGAAGCCGTTTTTAAGTTATTGAAGATATGGTTGATGGTGTATTAATTAAATGTCAATGGTTCATAAAAAAATTTTTTTATAAAAATAAATTAAAAAAAATTAGGCGAAGTGTGATGCACCGTTAGGGATTAGGTGTAGTGTTCAGGTTACTGCTTGGGTTAGGGATTGGGTTTGGGGTTTAGGTTACTGCTTGGATTAGGGATAGGTTTAGGGATTGGGTTTGGGGTTCAGGTTACTGCTTGGGTTAGGGATTGGGTTTTGGGTTCAGGTTACTGTATGGGTTAGGGATTGGTTTTGGGTTCATGTTGCTGTTTGGGTTAGGGATAGGGTTAGGGATTGGGTTTGGGGTTCAGGTTACTGTTTGGGTTAGGGATTGATTTTGGGTTCATGTTGCTGTTTGGGTTAGGGATATGGTTAAGAATTGGGTGTGGTGTTCAGGTTATTGTTTGGGTTAGGGATTGGGTTTGGGGTTCAGGTTACTGCTTGGGTTAGGGATAGGGTTAGGTATTGGGTTTGGGGTTCAGGTTACTGTTTGGGTTAGAGATTGGTTTTGGGGTCCATGTTGGTGTTTGGGTTAGGGATATGGTTAAGAATTGGGTGTGGTGTTCAGGTTAATGTTTGGGTTAGGGATAGGGTTAGGGATTGGGTTTGGGGTTCAGGTTACTGCTTGGGTTAGGGATTGGGTTTGGGGTTCAGGTTACTGCTTGGGTTAGGGATAGGGTTAGGGATTGGGTTTGGGGTTCAGGTTACTGTTTGGGTTAGGGATTGGTTTTGGGGTTCATGTTGGTGTTTGGGTTAGGGATATGGTTAATAATTGAGTGTGGTGTTCGGGTTAATGTTTGGGTTAGGGATAGGGTTAGGGATTGGGTTTGGGGTTCAGGTTACTGCTTGGGTTAGGGATAGGGTTAGGGATTGGGTTTGGGGTTCAGGTTACTGTTTGGGTTAGGGATTGGTTTTGGGGTTCATGTTGCTGTTTGGGTTAGTGATATGGTTAAGAATTGGATGTGTTGTTCAGGTTACTGTTTGGGTTAGGGATAGGGTTAGGGATTGGGTTTGGGGTTCAGGTTACTGCTTGGGTTAGGGATAGGGTTAGGGATTGGGTTTGGGGTTCAGGTTACTGTTTGGGTTAGGGATTGGTTTTGGGGTTCATGTTGGTGTTTGGGTTAGGGATATGGTTAATAATTGGGTGTGGTGTTCAGGTTAATGTTTGGGTTAGGGATAGGGTTAGGGATTGGGTTTGGGGTTCAGGTTACTGCTTGGGTTAGGGATAGGCTTAGGGATTGGGTTTGGGATTCAGGTTACTGTTTGGGTTAGGGATTGGTTTTGGGGTTCATGTTGCTGTTTGGGTTAATGATATGGTTAAGAATTGGGTGTGTTGTTCAGGTTACTGTTTGGGTTAGGGATAGGGTTAGGGATTGGGTTTGGGGTTAGGGTTACTGCTTGGGTTAGGGATAGGGTTAGGGATTGGGTTTGGGGTTCAGGTTACTGTTTGGGTTAGGGATTGGTTTTGGGGTTCATGTTGGTGTTTGGGTTAGGGATATGGTTAAGGATTGGGTGTGGTGTTCGGGTTAATGTTTGGGTTAGGGATAGGGTTAGGGATTGGGTTTTGGGTTCAGGTTACTGCTTGGGTTAGGGATAGGCTTAGGGATTGGGTTTGGGATTCAGGTTACTGTTTGGGTTAGGGATTGGTTTTGGGGTTCATGTTGCTGTTTGGGTTAGTGATATGGTTAAGAATTGGATGTGTTGTTCAGGTTACTGTTTGGGTTAGGGATAGGGTTAGGGATTGGGTTTGGGGTTTCAGGTTACTGCTTGGGTTAGGGATAGGGTTAGGGATTGGGTTTGGGGTTCAGGTTACTGTTTGGGTTAGGGATTGGTTTTGGGGTTCATGTTGGTGTTTGGGTTAGGGATATGGTTAATAATTGGGTGTGGTGTTCAGGTTAATGTTTGGGTTAGGGATAGGGTTAGGGATTGGGTTTGGGGTTCAGGTTACTGCTTGGGTTAGGGATAGGCTTAGGGATTGGGTTTGGGATTCAGGTTACTGTTTGGGTTAGGGATTGGTTTTGGGGTTCATGTTGCTGTTTGGGTTAGTGATATGGTTAAGAATTGGGTGTGTTGTTCAGGTTACTGTTTGGGTTAGGGATAGGGTTAGGGATTGGGTTTGGGGTTCAGGTTACTGCTTGGGTTAGGGATAGGGTTAGGGATTGGGTTTGGGGTTCAGGTTACTGTTTGGGTTAGGGATTGGTTTTGGGGTTCATGTTGGTGTTTGGGTTAGGGATATGGTTAAGAATTGGGTGTGGTGTTCAGGTTAATTGTTGGGTTAGGGATAGGGTTAGGGATTGGGTTTGGGGTTCAGGTTACTGCTTGGGTTAGGGATAGGTTTAGGGATTGGGTTTGGGGTTCAGGTTACTGCTTGGGTTAGGGATAGGTTAGGGATTGGGTTTGGGATTCAGGTTACTGTTTGGGTTAGGGATTGGTCTTGGGGTTCATGTTGCTGTTTGGGTTAGCGATATGGTTAAGAATTGGGTGTGTTGTTCAGGTTACTGTTTGGGTTAGGGATAGGGTTAGGGATTGGGTTTGGGGTTCAGGTTGCTGCTTGGGTTAGGGACAGTGTTAGGGATTGGGTTTGGGATTCAGGTTACTGCTTGGGTTAGGGATAGGTTTAGGGATTGGGTTTGGGGTTCAGGTTACTGCTTGGGTTAGGGATAGTGTTAGGGATTGGGTTTGGGGTTCAGGTTACTGCTTGGGTTAGGGACAGGGTTAGGGACTTGGTTTGGTGTTCAGATTACTCTTTGGGTTAGGGATATGGTTAAGGATTGGGTGTAGGGTTCTGGCTACTGCTTGGGTTAGGGATTGGGTTTGGGGTTCAGGTTACTGCTTGGGTTCGGGATAGGGTGTAGGGTTCAGGTTACTGCTTGGGTTAGGGATAGGGTGTAGAGTTCAGGTTAGTGCTTGGGTTAGGGATAGGCTTAGGGATTGGGTGTAGGGTTCAGGTTACTGTTTGGGTTAGGGATAGGGTGTAGAGTTCAGGTTAGTGCTTGGGTTAGGGATAGGCTTAGGGATTGGGTGTAGGGTTCAGGTTACTGTTTGGGTTAGGGATAGGATTAGGGATTGGGTTAGGGATTGGGTGTGGGATTCAGATTACTGTTTGGGTTAGGGATAGGGTTTGGAATAGGGTCAAGAAAAACCAAAGAGACAGACATGTAGAAATATTGCCTCCAGCAAGAAACCCTTCCCTTTAAACCACGCCCGTGTCTATTAATAATAGGAACATTACCACTATAAAAGAAATCCTCTGCCCAAACACTGTCATAATCCAGGATATATTTAACACCAACAAACACACAACAAACCACGGTCAAAGGTTATCAAGGTCATGAAAGGTCAAAGGTTATCAAGGTCATGAACATTACGCATCTCGTGTAAATTACATCTCACCTACAAATTCACCAAATATGGGGTGGGGGGGGGGGGGGGGGGGGTGGCTTTGGTAGCGCAAATGTGTGCTGCATAGTCAACCAAGACAACACTGTGACGTCCAAGGTCAAAGGTCAAGGGTAAGAAAAATGTAATATCTTGTCAGTAATTAAATTACCTCAGGTCAATACACCAACTTGCCAATTGTGCAATCTATATCACCAAAACGTTTTAAACATAAAGCTACGAAAAGAAATCGACCTTTTACGTTACAGCAGCAAAGTTGTAAATATTAACGCTAATATTTGGGAACAGAATGTTCACAGCTGAAAAAATCAAGTGTTTAGTTAAAAGATTGAATCTAAAGATATTAGATACAAAATGCACCAAGCATTTGTTTGTACACATATTTTGGCTGTGTGTTATTCATTGTATTTTAAATATATTTCTGCCATCAGTTTTATGGTAAAAACTTATTTTGTTGAGCACTATCATGCAACATATTTAATAGAGAATACTACACTTAGTATCACAAATATAAATAAAATTGCCCATGAGTGAAAATCTAGCCAATATCCACTGAATACAACTAATTTAGTCACATACTACAACATATTCTTGACTGTAATTTATGAAAAGTTACTTATGGTAAACTAAAGTTGGCTTGAAAAAAACTTCTGAAAATATAGATAAACTAAATGTTCCTCCCGAAACAGTTGTGTGTTGAATCGTTTGCTGTAGTTAATAACTTTTATAATCGTGTGACTCACGCACATGTACTCGCGCGCGTGCGCCCCCCCCCCCCCCCCCCCCCCCCCCCCCCCACCCCCACACACACAATTTAGAGAGAGAGGTAGACAACAAAAACGTATCCCTTGCTCCAATTTCATGGACAACAATAATAAATTATTACAACAGAAATACACTGGTCAGTGGTGTTGATTAAACCCAAAAGACGTGCAATTGGGAAAATGTCAAGTAGCACTGCTTTGCGCACAAGCACAATAACATAGGTACGAAATTCAGCAGCGATGGAGAAAAGGACATGAATCTTACATCCGCTTTAGAGCTCTTTATATGCAGTAGTCCAGTTAAGGAAACCGTCTCTAAATCGCCTAGAAAACGATTTTTTTTTTATTTTTTTTGGGGGGAAGGGTTCCAACTCGTATTGGTATGGTAAAAGACCGCATCTGTTATCCTGATCAATTTGCGTAACATTTTATCTTTAAACGGTTATATCTTCATATTGATCAGAATAACAGAGGCGATCTTGTACCATAATACTTATTTAACACCATAATACCAGTACCGGTTGGAATGCTTTGCCCCCTTCCCAAAAATAATAAATAAATAAATAAATAAATAAAAAAGGAAAAATCTCGTTTTCTAGGCGATTTAGAGACGGTTTCCTTCTGGACTACAGATGAGAAATACGAGTTTATATTATTACTTGCAGCCTCTAAAGGGGATGATCATTGGATGCTCATTGTAGGCCTACTTGTTCAGGTGTGTGTGTGTGTGTGGTGTGTGTGTGTGTGTGTGTGTGTGTGTGTGTGTGTGTGTGTGTGTGTGTGTGTGTGTGTGTGTGTGTGTGTGTGTGTGTGTGTGTGTGTGTGTGTGTGTGTGGTGTTTGTTTGTGTTTGTTTGTGTGTGTGTGTGTGTGTGTGTGTGTTTGATCACTATGTTTTATGTCGATTACATGTGCTTTTATGTTATTTTACAAATTGTCTCTTCTGTTAGGTTATAACAATATGTTATTTTGTCTTACATTTTTATGTGCATGCCGAAAAGCAAATTTCTTCACTTGTTTGGAGACAATACAATTGTTGAATACAATTGGAATTGAATTGAATAAATGATAAAACAGCAACAAGATTAATAGCAAATAGATAAAATAAAGTAGATGGATAAATGCTTCTTTGGTCAGAATAACAATCCCCATTCCTCAGTCCAAGTTTTTTCCTTCCTTAATCGTATAGTTGATAACAACACTTTTACGAAAGTAAATCTGTTCATATTTATAGGGTCTATTAGTTTGATTAAAGTTATCCGTGAGTAACCTAGATTTTTAGCGTGCCTGTGACGGAGCATTCGAAAAGCGCCACTTTTCGAAAATCGCGATACGAAATGCGCGAACTACAAGATGCCGAAAAGAGCGAACAGTAATGACAAAAAAGAGCGAATTTCAGAGAGTCGCACTTTCGCATAAAACTCAGAAATTAGGGATAGGTTAGGGATAGGGTTAGGGATAGTAAGGTACTTCTTGCCCCATCCCAATCCTCAACGACCCTCTCGCTTTCTGTCAGTCACATTCGCTCTTTCTGTCAGTGACATTCGCTCTTTCTGTCAGTGACATTCGCTCTTTTTTCGTACGGTCGCGCAAATGGGAATATTCAGAGAGTCGCGCTTTTTGCATGTTGCCGCCTGTGACTACCCGGCTTTTACCTGTATTTATTTTTGGTGAGTTTTATTCAGGTGTGGAAAAAGAAAATGTACTTTGTACTGGCCACAACTTGTTCAGAATAAAGAGACCCCTGGAAAAAGTCGAGAGACGAAACGTCGGGGGGAAATGTAACCGAGCTTGGTTTTTTTGTCAGCTGTTTGAATGTAGGGTCTATAATGTGGAAATCGAGATGATTAATGTCTATTTAATGTTTACTCATGTTTCATTTATATTCTTCTTTTTCATTAATCTTATTGATCTTAGTGTGTGTGTTGTGTGTCTGCGCTTAAATTTATAAATATGTGTATTTTGATTTGTATGTACATGCGTTGTTGCTGGTTTCTGTCATTCGTAAATACTATTTTTTGTTGTCTACTTGTTGATGAGCATTTGATTGTAAAGCGCTTTGGGCTCATTTGAGGTAAAGCGCTATATAAATGTATTATTTTTTGATTTTTTGTTTTTGCTGTCTTTTTGCTTTGCTTTTTGTTTTTTTCCGTTGGTGTACTACAACCAGAATTGGTTTTCTGCCAACTTACCTGATACACAAGCGGGTTCAGAATAACAAACAAAACAAAGAGACAGACAAACGAACGCATTATTAACCTTAATTAAAGCGCAATATTAAACTTAATGGAAAAAAACAATTTGAAAATTAATACTCTCTAAAATGTGACCCAGCACCAAAAAAGGGACATTAAGTCGCTGGGATCAATGTTTCTCACAACAGGCTTGGAAAATAAAAAAATCAGATTGTTTTGTCCATTTTGAGTTATGGGCATTTTCGTGCTCTCTAACATCATATCTTTCTTATCCATAAAGGATAAGCGTTAATATCGTCTCTAAATATCCCCCAAAATGCTTTACAATTAGTAGGTTGGTGCATTTTGTTCAAGGCTAAACGTTAGACCGTGATTTCTCAAAATGGCTAACAGTCACCTTACCAACATTAAATGCTCACAGCTCTGCAACAGGGAAGGATACAAGAATGTTTTTTATATGATAAGAAAGAGAATTGCCTGAAGTTTCCAACTGTTTCATTTTGGCAGAATGGTCATTTGGACACTTAATGTCCCTTTCGTGGTGCTGGGTCACAAATTATTTCACACACACACACACACACACACACACACACACACTGACCTTTGGTGGTGGGTGGAGGATCCTTAGAAGACAGTTTGTGTAGTCACCACGTTTTCTTTTAAAAAATAAATTTAGCTTATTTATGCAGTCGTTAAACCTATGCATTCTATGATCAAAATGTATCAACTTTATCCACACCAATATTAATTTCTGTTTGATTTTTACTCATTTTGTTAATTTGAATGAAAAATGGTGTTTTACGTCCTCTCGGTCATAGAGACACATATGGGACATTTGTAAATACAAAGATGGTGGGAACAATACTGGCTGCAATGTCCGGAGGCAGTGCAACACCAGTAAAGTCCTGAGTTTTTAACAATATAGATATGTGTAGCGGTAACCACGCCTCGGTTAAACCTCATCGGCTATGGTACCGCCACAATAGTATCACTTGTGCTTTAAAAAAATTAGGTTCTACCGAGATACAATGTATATGGAAAAGTCATGGAAGAACTCAAAACAAAAGTTGGTGTGGTGAAGAAAACGTGTTGTTGTTTTCGGCTTACCCTGGCTAAAAGACTCCAGTGATCATCCCAACAGCGGAAGCACTTGAACGCTAAGAGTACAAGTGCACCAGCTAGGGATGAGAACATTACGTGTGTGACCGGTTTTTTTTTTATTACCCCGCCACATGGGCAGTCACACTCCGACTTCGGGGGATTTTTGAGATTGATGATGTTATGTTAGGAGTTTGTCAAGGCTAAAGACAATCAAGAAAAAGTGTGATGTACAAACTTTTCATTCTGGCCAGTAAGATAATGGGTGTAGTCATACCCGAACAGGAACTTTGATCAGCTGCATCAGTAAACTGCCATACAGGGTATTACTCCTCGATTAAAAAACAAACATTCTACCTACGTAATGGCTAAAAATAGTGACTATCAAAGACTAGTAACTCCCTCCGTGCATTACCATAGGCATTGCGTGTTAAATCCATTGAACTGCGAAAGGGGGTATGCGGATGGTTTTAGATACAAATGTTTTTGTGTTTCAGGCATGCAAATTGAAACGCTGAATCGACTAGGGGAAGACGGGGTAAAAAGCGCATGGGCGGGTAAGAAGCCCACCCCAATTATCTCATGAAATAAAAGAAAATTTCAGTCAAATTTGCCCATGATACGAATGCTAGACATTAACGCTCGTCTCATGGGCAAAATGAGACTGAAATTTGCTTCATTTCATGAGATAATTACCCCGCCCATGCGCTTTTTACCCCGTCTTCCCCTACTTTAAATTGATGTGAAAAAGAGAAACTCCCATTGCGCAATTATGTTTTTTTAGACTTTCTCTAGATAACGGTCGCCGCGCGAATAACGCTTACGCCAAAACGGGGCCTAAGAAACACCCTAAACGTTTGAATTGCTAAGGTCAGATAACTCTTTAAGCTTACTCTTCATTTTTGGGGAGAGAGAAAAAGGGTTGCTATCATAAGGGAAATAAATCATACCTCTCTGTCAGTTTGTACAAAGTTTTCGATTTCACCCACGTCTATTTGTGTGCAGAAAATTAAATTTGCACTATTTTATGCCATCTAACATGATGAAAATTTAAGAAAGAGCACTCCAAAACACTTGCGTTTGTTTAATTTGCTAAAATCATCCCGTATTTTTTCACGATAGACTAAAGAATATTTCAAGGGGTGAATGCCAGAACTGTCTATCTGTGTTCTTTATTCCCTTTGAGATAGACCGTTCTGGCAGGCACCCCTCGATTTGCTGTGGCAAGCTTGTTGTTTTGGTCTTCCATTTTTAAAGTTCAAGTCTCGTCACGCGAGATATAAAAAAAAAGCCGGAAGTATTTAATATTTCCCATGATCCTTCAAATCGTTTGTGGCTTGCTACCTCGATCACAGCCACAAAACGTTTTTGGCAAACGTCGGCGAAAGAGGTGTTTCTTAGTACCGTTTTTGCCGATTTGCGCTCACGCTACGTAACGTTAGCCCTTGTGAAACGGTCCCCTGCTTTTCCCCTTGGGCGCGCAAAAAAAACTAAGCTTTATCACGCAGTATTTTTGCCTTTCCTTTTGAAATAATTGTTTTTCGTGACATTAACGGCTCACAATACTCTTTGTTCACGTTAATAACTTATTTCTCCAATCAGATAAATCAGAAAGAGAAAGAAATGTCATCACGAAATGTCAAATGTTATTGTAATGCTCTGACGATCTAAATTTTGTGAGTTTGGCTTGGTTATACGATTAAATAAAACCTGGG
>CM065680.1:16022148-16024648 GCA_017654935.2 Phymorhynchus buccinoides
GATAGAGAGAGACAGCATGACAGACAGACAGACAGACATATCGACAGAGGGGTCGAAGAAACAAAGAGAAAGCGAGACAAAAAAAGATGGGGAGGGGAATAACTCTTGCCCCGATTCTACATGAATCCGCTCCCATAAACCTGGATTACCATTATCCTAAAAAGAGGCTCTTAACCACTGTTCAACTTAATTATAGATACGTGACTTAAGAAGGAAAATAGGGAGATGGCTGTTTATGTTTTTTGTACGTAATCTGGCTAAAAAAAACACCTCTTGTAATCATGTCAGGCAGCCGAAGGAACTTGAACACTATGGTACAAATGCATCAGCTAGGGATGAGAACATTTAAATGCTTTAGCGTGCGTGGGCTTTTATTTCCCCGCCACTTGGTATGCTACGAGCTAGTCATGCTGCTAAACACAATCCCTGCACCTAACTCATGCGAGCATGACAACATTTTGATGCCATTTTTCAGCAAAAGATTTCATTACCTTTTCACCCAAGTCGCATTTTAGCACCACAAGTGATTTAACACGGTTCTTTAATCTGTGTCAACTAAAGGCATCATTGGGGTCTATTTCCAAAGCCCAATGGTCCTTAGTTTTTGGGAAGTAGGGATAGACCCTTGTGTTCTCATATATATATCACAGTAACAGAATCTCCAATACTGTGCTGTTCGGATTTTGTGTTTCTCTACTCACGTAAACTCTCTAATTGGATTTATTGTTTGCTGAATGTGTCCGGGGGGGGGGCCCCCCCCCCCTCGGCGGCTGAAAGGGTTACTTATCTTGTAGATGAAAGTAAACCTCATCTGCAATGAGGTGGGGCGATTCCTCCGCGACATGGCATATCCGTAAGGCCTATCCTAACTCCAACAGTATGAAAACAGGGTCTCTTTCAATAACACCCTGGTTTGATGCCTTTTGTGACATGTGTGTTAAATCCTTGTGGTGCTAAAATGAATATATTGGCGGTGAAAGCCTCACGAAATATACCTCAAATTGGCTGTTTTGATGGTAATGACAGTGCTGCCGTTTTTTCATGCCATAGACCTTTCTTTCGCAGTCATCCAGGCTCAAGACCAATCCGGGCGGTACAGGGAGACAGAAACATGCCCGACCGGCACACATCGCTCATGTCCTTCATTACGCACTACTCTGATCCTGGCCTAATACCCTCTTGTTTTGAGTCGGTGCCAGCGGCCCCTTGGCGCTGATGGTGCTCTCGATGGCTAGTCGCCGGTCTTCTTATTCCATTTCTACGACGGTCCCTCGGCAAAGAAACGAGTTATTGTACTGCTTTCTTGTGGGCTTGGTCTTAGAATGAGCCTCCGAGAATTGCCTAACGGGCCTGCCTGGTCATGATGTTGTCACTTGCGACGTTCTTGAATGTGTTGTCTTATCTTTCTGCGATCTGTTCTTCTATTTTTTTTCTTATTAAAAAACCACCGTCATTTAACTGATTCAGCGCATGGATTTTTCCGCGCGGAACATCTCGTGCTGTGTACCGGTTCCCTCGTGTGTGTGCATCACATGAGGATGGGGAGGAGTGCGAAGTCAAGAGAGAGAACGACAAACAGGTCATGCAACCCAAACAACTAACAAACCGCAATGCATAGTAAAGGGCCAGCGCCACACAGTTCCCAGACCCAAATCGTAACGATTGTACGATACGCTTTCGATCCCGTGGTCTCCAATACACAAATGTGATTTCGCGCTTACCGAGATCACGTGTTCGAATCTGTTGTCGTACAGTCTACGATTCTCTAAGCTGACGCGCTGGTTGGCTCCTTAAGGCAAACAGACCGTAAAAGGTCTAAGCCCACACGCTCGACTAAAACCGCACGACGACTGTATATGCGATTCGGATGACGAGATATCGCTGCGCCAATCGCATTTGTCTCTTTTTGGGGACCCCACACGTGATCCAATCGCTCATACAGTCGTGTGATTTAGTGGACGTGTGGCTGGCCCTTAAGTAGAAGACTAATCAAATAATAGGCTTTTAAGCAAACGTAGTGCCAACGGACCACCTCAATGTGATCTACAGTAAGTGACGGGACGCAAACTCTATACTTGACCCATCTGGTGTCTGTACAACACCCTCGAACAAAGAATAAAAAGGTGAATTTAGAGTCTTGGGGCGGAGGTATGACAAGAAATCTGGAATAGAATTGAACGGTTCGCTCGGGGGAGGAGAGAGGAAGGTGTGGTCGTGTGAGAGATAGTAGAGAAAGTTATGGGAGATTGTAGGGCGTGGGGAGGGTGGGGAGGAACTGGGCCTGTATTCACCGTTGAGATTAGCAGAGACTTAGCATGATGCTACTTAGAAGCTCTTCCAATGGGTCCTATAGGATCTTTAAATAGGACTTTTGGAAAGCTCTATACCATCTCTCAAGTTAGCATGATCTAATGTCCATGCTATCTCAACGTGATATCAGGCACTGGTGATATCTGTCACTTGCGACAAAAAATGGGACAAAAAATTAAGCTTGAAGCTT
>CM065680.1:16029648-16037148 GCA_017654935.2 Phymorhynchus buccinoides
CGTACATTGAATACGCAGACACATATTAGGAAAACGTGGTCTGAAATAATTATGCTCACACGCTCGCCTTGCTCTTAAACTCCCACGCCCACACCTACGCACACACTTAAGAATAATGATAAGCTACACACACTGACTCACTCCATATCAATTTGCACAATGGATTTATAAGGTTATCAAGAGCCATTTAAACCACGAACACTGTGAAACTGTTACAAGATAACTTAGTGTAGATATTCAAAGGATATTTTCTAGGTCAAAACGTAAAGAAAAAATATCAAACCAAAAAAGTGCAAAATGTGATTCCCACTCAACCTCCCTCCCCTTCCCTGACCGATCGACGTTCCAAGAAAACGAGGAGTGGTGGTCTTCCCAAAGACAGTTAAAGACCTCCCACGTCACGTGTCAAAATCACGGTTTTGACGTGTTTTCCCTCTGGTACGAAATCTTAATGGAGGACACTAACGGATGAGATTTTTACAAGAAACATGTCGAGATCACCATGAAAACACCATTTACAGAGATCGCAACACTCACTTTGCTCTGGTTTCCTTGAAATCAAACCGTCAAAACGGCGATTCCTCCTTGGCGGCGATGCCGGAGAGAGAGAAGCCATTTTGGATGGGGTGGGTGGAGGCCAAACCCATTGTGGTTGAAGCCTTTTCATTTTTGTAGTGCAGTAAAAAAAAAAGTTATTTCCTTTGTTGTGAGCAAAACTCATTTAGATAAACTAAATACAAAAATTAAAATTAAAATAAAAAGGCTTGTATTGCGAACATTTCGGCAAACAATTTGGTCTAAGCCCAGGCCGCCATTGCAAAAGAGACAGCAAACGCCTTCTCTTTCAGTGAAAGACTTTGACTTCCAGCACCTCCGCCAAGGAAGAATCGCCGATTTGACGGTTTGATTTCTAGGAAACCAGAGCAAAGTGAGTGTTGCGATCTCTGTAAATGGTGTTTTCATGGTGATCTCGACATGTTTCTTGTAAAAACCTCACCCGTTAGTGTCCACCATTAAGATTTCGTACCAGAGGGAAAACACGTCAAAACCGTGATTTTGACGCGTGACGTGGGGGGTCTTTGACTGTCTTTGGAAAAACCACCACTCCTCGTTTTCTTGGAACGTCGATCGGTCAGGGAAGGGGAAAATAAAAATAGTGTTTTCATGGTGATCTCGACGTGTTTCTTGCAAAAAACTCATCCGTCAGGGTCCAGCTTTAAGAAATCTTCCTAGCATAAGAGTGAATGTGACACGTGACGTGGGGGGTCTTTAAGGGAACAAAATGTAAGTGTGGAGGTGGTCTAGGATCGAAGTGGGGATGCGAGGGGTCAGGGATAGGGTGTGTGGTGGTGGTGGTGGTGGAGGAGGGGGGAGCGTATGTCCAGTTGTCCAGGGCGTGTAACCATGAGCGCCTCTTAGACAGTCAACCCGGGTAGTAGTATGTAAGCGATTGGCTGTTTGGCCTAATACATTTACATACTATAGGGGAAGACGGGGTAAAAAGCCCATGGGCGGGTAAGAAGCCCATATGCCAATTATCTCATGAAATAAAGAACAGTTCAGTCAAAGTTGCCCATGAGACGAATGCTAAATATTAACACTCGTCTCATGGGCAAAATGTGACTGAAATGTGCTTTATTTCATGAGATAATTGGCATGGGCTTCTTACCCGCCCATGGGCTTCTTACCCCGTCTTACCCTACTACTACTAGCTACCCATGTTGACTGTCTAAGACGCGCTCGTGGTTACACGCCCTGAGGATCAATGACAGCTGGGGATGATCGGTCGTCTCGGCCGTTCCCCACTGACCCTCGTTACTACCCCTTGATTGGTGATGATAGTGGGTGGGGTGGTGATGAGGTCATGGTGGTGGTGGTGGGGGTGATTGTGTGGTTGTGATAGTTGCAAAGCTGTACGAATCAGATGACATGGTTAGCTCTCAGAGTCTTTGCGTCTAATTATGCCCGCTTCTGTCTCTGTCTGTTTACATTTGTCTGTGGCTTTGTCTTCGTCTTCGGTTGTCTATCTGTCTGTCTGTCTGTCTGTCTGTCTGTCTCTCTCTCTCTCTCTCTCAAAATTATTATTGTTATTATTATTATTATTATTATTATATTATTATTATTATTATTATTATCATTATTATTGTTATTATTATTATTATTATTATTATTATTATTATTATTATTATTATTATTATATTTATTATTATTATTATTATTATTATTATTATTATTATTATTATTTGTTTTGTTATTGTTATTATCATTGCCTCTATTATTAGCAATGTTCTTAAAGTTAATTAATGTGTGTGTAATTAGAATTGTTTGTGTGTAGTTCTTTGGCTTTGTGCCTTCATGATATGAGCTCCTGTGCTTACGTCATTAAACATTTGCAAATAAATATTTGTCAATTGTCAATCTCTCTCTCTCTCTCTCTCTCTCTCTCCCTCTCTCTCTCTCTCTCTCTCTCTCTCTCTCTCTCTCTCTCTCTCTCTCTCTCTCTCTCTCTCTCTCTCTCTCTCTCTCTCTCTTTCGTTCTCACCCCCCCCCCCCTCCCTGTAAAAAAAGAGTGGGAGAGAGATACAAAGAGATTGCCGGGTAAGACAGAGAGAGGGGGAAAGAAGGAGAGGAAAAGGAGAGGGGGGAGATCGAGAAGTAGAGGGAAACAGGGACAGAGATCCAGAGGGAGAGAAAGCTGCAGGACGAACCTGGACCGAGTTCGAACCTGGGTACAGGGGATTTTTCCTCTCACTTTACACTAGGCCTTACGGTCTGAACGTGGAGTCTTTCGGATGAGACGATAAACCGAGGTCCCGTGTGCCCATGCACTTAGCTCACGTTAAACCCAGTGGCAACGAAAAAGTTGTCATTTGGTCAAAATTCCCCACTTTCCTTTCTCATCAGTCACACAAAAATTGCATGCTTAAAAACAAATTGTGTGGCGCGCCTCTGGATGCGACGCGCTCTCCAGGTGGGAGCAACCCGAATTTCACAGAGACGCCTCTGTGACTATAAAGTACCTAATACCTAATAACCTAATACAAAGCAGATAACAACAAGGAAATGGGAGACAGATGGAGAGAGACAGAGGGAAAGACATGAGGACGTACAGACAGACAGAGGGAAAACAGACTTACAGAGATAGATGAGACTCACAGAGACATGCACGCAGAAACAGGTAGGCATAGAGACAACGATATGTAGCATGCGTAGGCTTGGATTACAAAAAGCATATGGACATGCATGTTCTATCAACTTTGAACAAAAAGAAGCTTGAACTTGGTTTCATAATTCTATGTTTGTTTGTTTGTTGCAGATACATTTCTGGGAAGGACAATTTCGGAGACCAAACCTGGCTAGTGATGGGAAACTTCAAGCACGACCAATAATGTTAATTTTCTGATTCTGTTTAAACAAAAAAAACGTTTTTTATATTGATCAGCAAACCCACGGACCAGAGGGGTAAGTTGAACGAGAGAGAGAGAGAGGGGGGGAAGGAGGGAGAGAGAGAGAGAGAGAGAGAGAGAGAGAGAGAGAGAGAGAGAGAGAGAGAGAGAGAGATAGAGAGAGAGAGAAAGGGGTGGGTGGGTAGAGAAAGTTGGAGAGAGATAGGGAGTGAGATAGAGAGACAGAGATGCAGGGGGGGGGGGGTAGAGGGATATGTGTGTGTGAGAGAGAGAGAGGGAGAGAGAGAGAGAGAGAGAGAGAGAGAGAGAGAGAGAGAGAGAGAGAGAGAGAGAGAGAGAGAGAGAGAGAGAGAGAGAGAGAGAGAGAGAGAGAGAGGGGGTACGTTTATACAATATATGTATGATACACTTATGTATGGCTGGTCGGAAGACAAAGAGAGGCGGAGAGACAGGGTAGATTTCCGAAACAATAAAGTCAGTAAGACACAGACAGAAAGACAGAAAGACAGACAGACAGTAAGACAGACAGACAGTAAGACAGACAGAGAGATAAACACAGAGAACCGAGGAAATTGCATAGAGCTGCCGTCGTCATCAAAAAGGGATGAGAGAGAAACTGGTAAAGAAATGACTGGACAGTGGAAGGAAGAAGAATAACACAGCAATAATAGAAAGAAAACAAACAATAAAGGAAAGACATCGCTTGCCTATATAATAGAAGCCCTTGGAATCCTTTCCAATCTTCATAGAAACCCTAGTTTATCGTCCTTGGATTCGATTGTAAGAAGAGAAAAAGTCTGTAGTTCTAAGATACTACATAGTATTGGTGTCAAAAGAAAAGTACTTTTTCGAAAGGTTTATATTGTGGAATTACCATTAACAAAACAACAACAACGAGGAAATAAATAAGTAGTTGAAAAAGCAGCATGAGCAGTAGCAGCAGCAGCGGTATAGTACTTATATTTTTTCTTATTTTTTCCCCCTTTGTTTTCGCAAGAAGAAGAAGGAGGAGGGGGGAAAGGAGGAGGAGGAGGAGGAGGAGGAGAGAAGAAGAAGAAGAAGAAGAAGAAGAAGAAGAAGAAGAAGAAGAAGAAGAAGAAGAAGAGAAGAAGAAGAAGAAGAAGAAGAAGAAGAAGAAGAAGAAGAAAAAGCAGCAGCAGCAGAAGAAGAAGATGATGATGATGATGATGATGATGGATGATGATGATGATGATGATGATGATGATGATGATGATGATGATGATGATAAAAAAAAAACCCATCGTCAACAACAAAAGCAGCAACAGCAAAAACATAAGAAAAGACAAGATTGTCCATTGAGATTTCTAGGTTTTGGATCTTAAAGGCTACCATACCTCCTCCATTCTACTCTGGGATTACTTTCTCGTTTACTGGCGGATAACAAAAAGAGATTGGACTGTTCAGAAACTGGAGTGATCTTTTAAGGTCCAGCTGACCACACGTATCGATCGGCAAAGGTAAAGTGATAGTAGAGGAGGTAGGGCGTAAAAACTAAGGAGGGGCTTGGGGGTATAAATAGTTAGAGAATGTGGCTGGGAGAGGGATATGCAGAATAGGAGAAAGGGGAAAACTAGAGGAATTGGGGACATGTTAAAAGACAAGGAAGGGGTTGCTGGGGTTCCAGAGAAAGAGAGAGTATGAGAGGATGTAAAAAAAGAATGTTCAAAATGATTGTAATAAGAGCTCACACTAAAACGATTCACAAGCTCACTCCTATTGAATGAATGAATGAATGAATGAATGCATGAATGAATGAATGAATGGATGGATGGATGGATGGATGGATGGATTGATGGATGGGTGAATGTATGGATGGATGGATGTATTGATGGATGTATTGATGGATGTATTGATGGATGTATTGATGGATGGATGGATGGATGGATGGATGGATGAATTAATGGATACTTTGATGGATGGATGGATGCATTGATGGATGGATGGATGAATGAACGAGTAGATGGATAGATGGATGGATGGATGGATGAATGGACGAGTAGATGGATGGATGGATGGATGGATGGATGAATGGACGAGTAGATGGATGGATGGATGGATGGATGGATGGATGGATGGATGGATGGATGGATGGACGAGTAGATGGATGGATGGATGGATGGATGGATGGATGGATGGATGGACGAGTAGATGGATGGATGGATGGATGGATGGACGAGTAGATGGATGGATGGATGGATGGATGGATGGATGATGAATGGACGAGTAGATGGATGGATGGATGGATGGATGGACGAGTAGATGGATGGATGGATGGATGGATGGATGAATGGACGAGTAGATGGATGGATGGATGGATGGATGGATGGACGAGTAGATGGATGGATGGATGGATGGATGGATGGATGGATGGATGGATGGATGGATGGATGAGTAGATGGATGGATGGATGGATGAGTAGATGGATGGATGGATGGATGGATGGATGGATGGATGGATGGATGGATGGACGAGTAGATGGATGGATGGATGGATCGATGAATGGAAGAGTAGATGGATGGATGAGTTAATTGATGAAACTGAAAGAATAAACGAATGCATACAGGAATGATAGAGTGACAGAGTTAAAGCGAGTGATTACGTGCGTGCCATTGTGTGTGTGAGAGCATGTGTGCGTGCAAGTGTGTATCTACGTGTGTGCGTGCGTGCGTGCGTTTGTGCTTGTGTACGCGCGCAATTATATCGATACATTTGTCATCCACTTTAGCTATTGTGTACAGGTACCCAGAACAACAGGAAGAAACGAAGCAACATAATTATTACTGAACAATTAAACACACCAAAACAAGCCAATGTAAAAAGAGAATAAACCATTAACCCTTTGAACGCCAGCCGTATTTCAGCCACAAATTAACATTACATTTACCTGGGTAGAGAACAAAATCCATCTGCAGTATTGGGGATTCTCCTGTGACATAGCCTATATAAAATAAGGTCTATCCTTACTTCCCCAAACTAAGACAGTAGGGTCTTTGGATAATAGACCCCAGTTTGATGCCTTTTAGTGATATAGGTGTTAAATCACTGTGGTGCTAAAATGCGAGTTTGGCGGTGAAAGGGTTAAACAAAACAAAAAAACGACTGGAACGTTGACAGAAGAAAACAAAACACGAAAGCAAAAATAAGTAAAACAGCTAGAAAGAGAACAAAGACTAAAACAATAAAATGGCGACAAGGAAGAACGCTATCTTCAGAAAGTTAGAATTGTTCTGAAAATTATTCTGTCATGCATGCAGTAAAGTGGAATTTTGAAAGTCAAATTGTGATAGTGGTATATTGAAATCAAGGTTTATTATTTTTAAAGAAAGGAAGCCCACGGTTTGGACTTTAATTTAAAGTGTTAGAAACAAACACTGCGTGATGTAAATACAATCAATGTAATCCAGAACCTTTCTCTGCCTTGCTCTGTCTTTCTCTATTTAGACGCGATCAAACATAGAGGGGAAATCACCGAGACAAATAATATACAAGCGCGAAATCGCAATACTAGTTTGTGTCACACGGTCTATTTTTACCACTCCAATCATGAGTCACCTCCCCTGCCTTTTCAATAATTTTAATCTGTAAACCAGAATGTTATCTCTGCACCCTTTCGTAACTTTTTATATCTTTTGGAAAACATTTAAAACTATGTATCCTACTTATACTCATCGAAAGAAGAACCGCATACTCGTCGTGTCTGTTGTAGTGTCTGTATTACGTATGTTTATTATTATGCACGCTTTTAAAATACATCATTTTAAAGAGCGGCCTCAATTAATTTTGAAGTGTAGCCTCGATTTGAAGTGCGACATTTTGTCAAAATGTGCGACAATTTTGGACCGACAGACAGACCGACCGACCGACAAAGTGAGTTATAGGTTTGTGGCTTGAGCCACAAACAAAAAGGAATAGACAGCTGAAGGAAATGGTGGATGCTAAAACAATTTGATCTACCAGGACACATATTGAAGCTGAGACATTCGTGAAAACCTATAAAATACCTTTTAACCATTGTTTTATGTGTAGATCAATAATTGTCTTGCTCCTGAGCACTGCCAGACGTTAATTTCCT
>CM065680.1:16042148-16050417 GCA_017654935.2 Phymorhynchus buccinoides
ATGTCGATCTCTCTTTACTGACACAATTCTCTGTGCTAAAACTACAAAAAGCTCAGAAAGAAAGGGGGCAATTTGCAATGCAAAAGACGTGAGAGAGATTTTATCTCCAACCCCCCCCAACCCCCAACCTCCACCCCACACACACACACAACACACAGACACCACCACACACACACAACACACAGACACCACCACACACACACCCATAATAAAAAAAAAACCACCCAAAAAGAAACATTTTGAGCCAATGTGAAAAGCCACACAAAACTTAAAATTTTTCAAGAGACAAGAAAACGTCAGCATGATATTATTATGGAAATCAGCCAGAACGGGAGTTGGTTTAAAGAATCCATTGCTGCCATTCAGCATTGCGATGAATGAAAGGTTACCAAATGCTGGTAGTGTCTGTCTGTCAGTATGTCTGTCTACTTATCTGTCATTCTTTATTAGTCCCCGAGCCGAAGGTTCGGGGAGCTATTGTTTTTGTCTGGTCCGTCCGTCCGGTGTCCGTCCGTCCGGCGTGCCTCCGTCCGTCCGGCTATTCGTCCGTTTTTCTCAAAAACTATTCAGTCTATCATCATATAATTTCGTATACGAGTTTGCCAAGATGCAAGCTATCCAATAGGGCGTTTCCCACGAGTGTTCGTTCACTATACTAGACTACTAATTTGCCCGAGCTCGTTCTGCCCGCGTTGCGCTGACCTCTCTAATTCAACTATCTAAATTCAACTCAGTGAAATTCAAGGTCACCGGCGCGTGGCAAATGCTCTATTGTGTATTTAGTTTTACATTAAGGTCAAGGTCGCGCCAGTTACGGGGTTCAAACCCCGAAACACATAATCGCTAATATCTCGCGAAGTTTTGCATGTATTTCAATGCAGGTTTTTTCACAACATTTCTTGATGAATGGTCTATAACACAGTTGTCATGAATTTTTCTGTGCGCTCGTGTGCGCATGATCGCGCGCGCTCAAATCACGGGTCCGAACCCCAAGGCTATATATAAAAAACTATTCAGTTACGTGCTGTTTTGATGCGTTTTATGTAGTTACGTGCTGTTTTGATGCGTTTTTATGTATGTGTACAACCGACACATTCCGATTTCGGTCAAACGTTCTTTCTCCTTTCAGGGACCAACTGAATGGAATACACTTCCCATCAATATCAGACACTTACCTTCAACTTCTTCCTTCAAGTCTGCTGTGAAGACACTTTTTTCAACGATCATAATTCTTCCCCCACCAATCCGCTCCTCTCCACCCCCTTGTACTCAGTTTCCGTGAAATGATGAAGTGGCTGTCACATGGTGTGTGTGTGTGTGTGTGTGTGTTGTGTGTGTGTGTGTGTGTGTGTTCTGTAGGTTGTGTACCTTTTTCAAGATATGCGTTTTTGTTCATTTGTATATATGTACTTTTCTATATTCTACTCATGTAAAATGTATGTATGTTCGTCATGTTCTGATTGTATAAGATAATTATATTCTATGTTGTATTTGTATTAAATATGTAAAGCGCTTAGAGCCCTAAATCAGAGAATAGGCGCTATATAAATAATCATTATTATTATTATTATTAGCTCGGCGATGCTGCGAGGGGACTTTGCAGCCGCTCGGCGTTGCACTTGTTTTTCTTATTTTTCTACAACTACTACTACTACTACTACTACTACTACTACTACTACTACTACTACTACTACTACTACTACTACTACTACTTTCGGATGAGACGATAAACCGAGGTCCCGTGTGCTCATGCACTTAGCACACGTTTAATCCAGTTCCCAGTGGCAACGAAAAAGTTGTCATTTGGTCAACATTTACCACTCTCCCTCCCTTCCTCATCAGTCACAAAAAAAAACAACCATGAGTGGCGCGCCTCTGGCTGCGACGCCCACTCCAGTTGGGAGCAACCCGAATTTCACAGAGACGCATCTGTGACTATAATGTACCTAACCTAACCTAACCTAACCTAACCTAACCTAACTACTATACTACTACTACTACTACTACTACTACTACTACTACTACTACTACTACTTACTACTACTACTACTACTACTACTACTACTACTACTTTTGTTATTCTTCTTTTTCTACTTCTTGTTCTACTGGTACTTATTTCCTTGTTCTTGTTCTTGTTCTACTACTTCTTGTCGTTGTTGTTGCTCTTCTTCTTCTTCTTCTTCTTCTTCTTCTTCTTCTTCTTCTTCTTCTTCTTCTTCTTCTTCTTCTTCTTCTTCTTCTTCTTCTTCTTTCTTTCTCTCTCCCATTGCACGCTTTTCCCTTCTCTCTTTCTCTTTTTTCTCACTGTCCCTCAACCCCTTTCCCTCTCGTGTTCCCTCCCAGTCGATATCTTATTTTCTGTCCTTGTGTTTCCTCCTCTCTCTCTCTCTCTCTCTCTCCCTCTCTCTCTCTCTCTCTCTCTTCTCTCTCTCTCTCTCTCTTCTCTCTCTCTCTCTCTCTCTCTCTCTCTCTCTCTCTTCACCCCTTTCACCGCCAGCCATATTTCAGCCAAAACATGTTCCATTAAATTTACCTGGGTAGAGAACAAAATCCATCTGCAGTATTGGGGATTCTTCTGTGACATATATAAAATAAGGTCTATCCTTACTTCCCAAGACTAAGACAATAGGGTCTTTGGATAATAGACCCCAATTTGATGCCTTTTTAGTGACATAGGTGTTAAATCACTGTGGTGCTAAAATGCGACTTTGGCGGTGAAAGGGTTAATCCTGACCTTTTCTCAATAATGTCCCCTTTCTTAGCTGATGCAACCCAGTATTTCTTTACAGAATCACACCCTATACCCCTGTGATGAACGGCACTGTCGTTCGCTTGACCAACTTCTGAGAGAAAATACAATAGAGGGGTAAATGGGAGGGGTGGGGGTGTGGGGGTGGGAGGTCGACATTGGAATCTGTAGTTAAAAAGTGTGTGTCTGATCGTCTGGCATTGACTCTACTGTAAAGGGACACAACTTTGAGGATGTGGCTATTTTGGGTTTGGAGATGACGTTTATGGTCTACCCATCATTCGGGTGTAAAAGTCTGTGTGCGTGCCAACGTTTTTTGAATACTCGGTCCTCCTCAAGAAAGCAATCACCGGATGTGAAACCTTCGACTAAGATGCAAATTGACACACACGAAACTTCGACTAAGATGCAAATTGACACACACACACACACACACACACACACACACACACACACACACACACACCACCCCGACCACCCCCACTCTCTCTCAATGTCTTGGTTCCTTCCGTTGTTGTTTTGTCTAGTCTTGCCTTTGTATTCTACTGCTAGCGAATGCATTCTTCGTTTATTAAATGGTTGATGATGACCACAATTGATTAATTAACTATGATGCATATGTTGTTCAAGACATTTGCGAGTTTAGTTCTGCATCTCATTAAAATTACTTCTTTTGTTGGTTTTTTTTTTTTTGACTTGGAAAGAAAAAAAAGAAAAGAACGAAGATACGAGCTTTAAAAAAAAAAATTATATCTGAATTTGGGGGGGATTACGAGTTTTTCATTCTATTTTCACAACCTCATTTACCCCAGATAGAAAGTCGTTAGAGATACGAGCTTTTGGTGGAAGATGGCGTGGGGAAATTAGAGAGCTGACTTTGTATCTAACTCAAAAAACAAAAAAAATCGAGATACGAGGTTTTTGAATTTCACCGACGAAGCTCTTAAATTAAGGACAAAGCTCCCGAGTCTCACTTTTAGATGGATGAAAATGACGTTAAATGACGTTAAATATAGAACACGATAGATGTTTAATTGCTCAATCTGAAGTAAGAAAGGCAAGACTGAAAACAAAACTTTAAAACAAGAGAAATTGAGGGGTGGTGTGAATCGGCATCTTTGCCCTTTCTGTTCCTGTCTGTGTCTGTTACCAAGATGTCCCTAGACTTGTCAGTGGATCCTCTGCCCTGTTTGACACTGTTCCCTGGAAAACAAAGCAACGGAAACACTGGTATTGTAAGTAGTAGTAGTAGTAGTAGTAGTAAGTAGTAGTGGCAGGGGCAGTAGTAGTAGTAGTACCCCCCCGTAGTAGTAGTAGTAGTAGTAGTAGTAGTAGTAGTAGTAGTAATCCACAGCAGTAGTAGTCACAGCAGTAGTTGTTGCTGATTGTTATGTGCATTTTTTTTACGGCCAATACGAATGTCTCCTGACCGGTATTGTTTTGTCTGCTCATGTTATTGGATTTTTGTTTTCATTACAGGCTTTTTTATTCCATTTCAATTCTGTGTTTTAAAGCGCCCTGTAGCCTACATAGTAGGATGGGCGCTATGTAAATTTTCCTCACTATTATTATTATTTTGGCATAAGCATTTGACATTTCTGATCAGTTGACGAGTAACAGTTTTAAAAAAAAAACACCACATTATAAAATATTGTAGGTCTGTATAATATTCTTGAGTTGGTTAATCAGTTCATCCTTGCTTAACCCTTCACCGCCAAAGTCGCAATTTTAGCACCACAGTGATTATAACACCTAACACCAGTCACTAAAAGGCATCAAATTGGGGTCTGTTATCCAAAGACCCTATTGTTCTTAGTTTGGGGAAGTAAGGATAGACCTTATTTTATGTATGTCACAGAAGGAATCCCCGATACTGCAGATTGATTTTGTTCCTCTACCCAGGTAAATTTAATGGAAATCTTTAGCTGAAATATTGGCTGGCAATGAAAGGGTTGTTAAAGCTGATCAAGCGGGGGTCGGTGTAAAAGAAATAAATATATTATGTGACGCTTGACAGTTCCATTTGACTCACTTGAATAGCTAACATGATCACTAACGAAAAGTCTGTGATTCCTGATGCACGTTTTTCTCGCTGAGCCCTCAGGAATTGAGGAAAGTCAGATACCTGCAGTAATGATTTGGAAAAGGGTAACACCAGTGTCAGGGGGGACAGGCATCTTATAGACATTTGAAAACTACTCTCTCTCTCCTCTCTCTCTCTCTCTCTCTCGATCTCTCCCTCTCTCTCTCTCTAGTCTCTCTTTGTCTGTCTGAGAGAGATCCCTCTCTCGCTCTCTCTCTCTATAGAATCTCTCTCTCTCTCTCTAGAGAGCTCTCTCTAAGATCTCTCTCTCCCCAAAAAGATCTCTCCTCTCTCTCTCAGAGTAATCTTCTGTCTCTCTCTCTCCTCTCTCTCTCGACTCCTCTCTCTCTCTCGCTGTGTGTGTGTCTCTCTCTCGCTCTACTCTCTCTCTCTCGTCTCTCTCTCATTCGTCTACTCTCTCTCTCTCTCTCCCTCTCTCTTTCTTCTCTCTCTCTCTCTTCTCTTTGCCTCTCTCTTCTCTCTCTCTCTCTTTCCCTTTCTCTCTCTCTCTCTCATCTCTTTCTTTCCTCTCTCTCTCTCTATCCTCTCTCTCTGCTAGAGAGAGAGAGAGATCTCTCTCTCTCTCTCCTCGTCTCTCTCTCATCCTCTCTCTACTCTCTCTCTCTCTGTCTCTCTCTCTCTCTCTCTCTTCTCTACTCTCTCTCTCTCTCTCTCCTCATCATCTCTCTCTCTCTCTGTCTCTCTCAATTCTCTCTCTCCCTCTCTCTTCTCTCTCTCTCTCTCTCTCATCTGTCTCTCTCTCTCTTTCTCTCTCTCTATCTCTCTCTGTCTCGCTCTCTCTGTCTCTTCTCTCTCTCTCTCTCAATCCTCTCTCTCTCTATCCTCTCTCTCTCTCTCTCCCTCTCCGTCACTCTCTATCTCTCTCTCTCTCTCTCTCTCTCTCTCCTCTGTCTCTCTCTCCATCTTTCTCTCTCTCTCTGTCTCTCTTTTTGTCTCTCTCTCTCTCTGTGTGTCTCATCTCTCTCTCTCTCTCTCCCCCCCCCCACCCCCCAGGCACACGCTTGCCTATTCATTAGCGATGTCCATAGAGAATCGAAGCCCTCTTACGAAACTTGTCAATTGTCGGAACTACTAATATCCACTGTAACCTTCCTCCAGGAAGAAAAGCAAACGGAAGAGATTGACGAGAACGTTGGAAAGCTACCTTGGAAAATTAGTGGCCTCATCTTTCCTTTCACAAAGGTTTGGCTGCTTTTTCACCAACAAGAAGATGAAGTAAAACAACAGAAGCTTGTCTAACTGTTAAAATGATCTATTACAGTTACACCAATCATGCAGTCCTTGCTTTGCTTTATTATGTCCTGACAGGCTTTCTCTCTCACTCTCGTGTTTCATGTCTGACTATGGGACCACTGTTTCGGGACTTGTGATCTCTTCTTTCCCTGGCTGCGTAATTCTTTGAGAGGGTGCATGCATGCTTCTGTAAAGGATAGGAAGAAACGGTCAGGGACTGGACTCTGTGGTGTACGGGGGTGGGGGGTGGGGGGCGTCGTGTGTGTGTGGGTTTTGTGTGTGCGCGTGTGCGTGCGCCGTGTGCGTGGAATCCCCCCTAGTGTGTGGGTCATTGCATGTGTGAGTGCTTCGCTTTCGTGCGCGCGCGCGCGCGCGCGCGTGTGTGTGTGTGTGTGTGTGTGTGTGCGTGTTTGCTTCCTGATCGCGTCGCATGTTTGTTGCCTTGTTTCTCGTCAGGAGCTGAAGCTGTGTAAAAAATGTGGGGGTTACTGTTTGTATTGTATGAGTGTGAGATGTGTGTCGCGTGTGTGTGCGGGTGGGGGAAGGGGAGGGGGGGGGGTGAATTATCGCGGGTTACAGGAGAGACGAAAGGGGCTTGTGTTGGACGTGAGGAGCGTCTGCCATTGATCTCTACGCTCAAGGGACACAACTGTCAGGAAATGACTATTTGCTCTGGAGATGATCTTCCCTTTATGCAAGTCTGTAGTACGCCAGTCACTGCATGCTTCAAAGTTCTGCAACTAGCAGCAGTCTTCTCCCCAAGAAGCCCTCCTTCGTCAAACATTTTCTTTGGCTCATCTCTCTGGTCAATGTACACACATTTGTAGACCTTTTCATCGGTCTATTTCTGTGTAAACTTGTTCTCAGACAATAAAAGAAATGCCTACACCACATATGCGTGAAGTTCTGAAGAGAGAGTTCGCTTGAGAGCTAGGCTATACAGCAAGCTTGTGCTTCATCCTGTCACGCTCGGTGCAAAGAAACTCGAGGGTGAGCTCGACAATAAAGGATCTTCAGAGAAGAAGCTCCACACCCCCACCCCTACCCCTACCCCACCCCACACAGACATTCAATAAATCAAATGTGGGGGGGGCGGTCTAAACGTGCGCGCGCGTCCTTACGTTGCTTCTATTGATCAACGGTCGTAGAATAGGTTGGTCTGTTGTACAATGTATTAAGAACTCCTTCTGTACTCTGCACACACAGGCATGGGAGTGAGGAATCGTAGAAAAGAACTGAAAAAGCGTGGGTCAGGGGACCCCCCCAGGGACCAACCCACCTCCCACCCCGGGTACCCCCCCCTCCCCCCTGAAGCTGAAGCTTTTTTTTGTAATCTAAGCTTAAATACCCCGTGACGCACCACGATTAAGTCCCTTGTTTTTTTTTTTTTCTGGGTAAGCTGTGACCCACATACAAATGTCCCCCAACTTCAAATTGAGGCTGCTCTTTAAAAAATGATGTTTCGGTTTGAATTTGGGGGGGGCATTTATATGGGAGTCAGACCTGGTCAAAACAAAGATTTCTTTCCAGCTATATTAAGAGGGGGGGGGGGGGGGGGACACGTGAAACCCGTGATATTGACACGTAATCTGGTGGTTCTTTAAGACACACTAGCACATTCGAGATAAGAACTGATATATTTAGTTCATTTTGCATTCCCCCATAAGAAGTCATTCTTGCTCAGTTGGTTTCTTTTGACAGGGGGGGGTAAAAATAAAATGCCCTCTTGGGCCATCAAAAAAGCTGAAACTTTGCTTAAAAAAGACTGAACATTTGCAAAAAAGCTGAAATTTGCTAAAAAGCTGAAATTTGCAAAAAAAAGCTGAAATTTGCAAAAAAAAGCGCTGAAATTTGCTATTAAAAAAAGCTGAAACGTCTATGCCTGATACAGCAACGGAGATACGACAATCAGGGATGATAGAAAAACGGTGAAAAAGATGTTAGATGTCATGTTTATCAGTATTACACTACACCATACTATGTTTCCCCCAGAAGTAACACACCCTCGGACTAACACTAAAACAAAATCCAGTTTTGATTTCGAATTGAACTAAAATGAAAACGATCGTATAATTTCAGACTGCCATGCTGGCTTACTGCCTACAAAAAAACAAGTGATTAATTAACCCTTTCGCTGTCAGCCTTTTTCAGCCAAAAAATACCATTAAGCGTAACGGGGTAGA
>CM065680.1:16068417-16070917 GCA_017654935.2 Phymorhynchus buccinoides
TCTTTTGTACAACCCACATACAGAGCGCCAGGGTGGATTTTGCAGGACATCAAGTAGATGACATTGGTGGTTGTACATGAAAGGTGTTGTCTGATTTTCCAATGCCTATTGTCCCATGCAGATTTGACACTATCAGTGAATTTCCCATGTGCACACGTATCACAACGCGTAGCTTTGCATTTGTAGAACCCAGGTTTGTTAGAAGGCCCATGCTGGATGAATCTTCTTGGCACTGTTGGTTTGTAGATGCTGCCAATGTTTTTGCGTCGTCTTTCCGCTGATATTATCAGATTTTGGGGAAACCTCTTTTCTATATATATATATATATATATAATATATATATATATATATATATATATATATATATATATAGATAGAGAGAGAGAGAAGAGAGAGAGAGAGAGAGAGAGAGAGGAGAGAGAGAGAGAGAGAGAGAGAGAGAGAGAGAGAGAGAGAGAGAGAGAAAGAAACGCTTGAAATTAAAATAGAACCACCACGGATTTGTTGCAGTTTTTTGTCATTTTGTGTTATATATATATATATATAAATATAAAAATATACATATATCTTTCTTTCTTTCTCTCTCTCTCATTGTGATAGTGGCTGTTGGCCTATGTCATTAAAGTGTTGTTGGTGTCGGTCTCTCTCTCTCTCTCTCTCTCTCTCTCTCTCTCTCTCTCTCTCTCTCTCTCTCTCTCTCTCTCTCATCTCTTCTCTCTCTCTCTCTCTCTCTCTCTCTCTCTCTCTCTCAACATGCTGGGATTCAGTTAGTAAAACACACTAAAACACAACAGACCTTTAGAGGTAATGAAAGAAATAAAATGTTCAGTGTTCAGTTCAGTGTTCAGTGTTCTCTCTCTCTCTCTCTCTCTCTCTCTCTCTCTCTCTCTCTCTCTCTCTCTCTCTCTCTCTCTCTCTCTCTCTCTCTCTCTCTCTCTCTCTCAATCCATCAACATGCTGGGATTCAGTTAGTAAAAAAAACACACTAAAACACAACAGACCTTTAGAGGTAATGAAATAAATAAAATGTTCAGTGTTCAGTGTTTCAGTGCTCTCTCTCTCTCTCTCTCTCTCTCTCTCTCTCTCTCCTCTCTCTCTCTCTCTCTCTCTCTCTCTCTCTCTCTCTCTCTCTCTCTCTCTCTCTCTCTCGTCCATCCGTCATTCCCGCAATCGTTGTCTCTGTCTCTCTGTGTCTATCAGTGTCATTCTTTCCAACTCTTTCTTTATATTTCTGTCTGTCTATTTCTGCCTCTCTCTCTCTCTCTCTCTCTCTCTCTCTCTCTCTCTCTCTCTCTCTCTCTCTCTCTCTCTCTCTCTTTGTGTCTGTCCGTCTCTTTCTTTTTCTGTCTGCCTCTCTTTCTCTCTCACTCGCTCCCTCTCGTTCCCTCTCCCTCTCCCTCTCCCAGTCTATAATTGTCTGCCTCTATCTCACACAATCTCTCCCTCTCGCTCGCTCGGTCGCCCACTCTCTTACCACCACCTCCACCACCCATCTCTCTCTCTCTCTTGGTTGGTTTACTTTGGATTGGGATCGATCATTATTGTTTACTTTTTATGTTTATTTTTCTTTTCCCTTTTCTATGAATGATCAATGTATCTACACCAACACCCCTTCCCCTCACCTCCCCTTCTTGATACGGGCAGATGGCCTAATCATTAAAACAAATGTTCTGAGTTCTCTCTCTCTCTCTCTCTCTCTCTCTCTCTCCTACCCTCCACACCTACAGTATATTTTCTTTTCCATCCTACGTGCTCGGAAATATGGCTAATTAATTTTTTTTTTAAACCAGACATTGACAACAACAACAACAACAACAAGAAGAGGGTAAAAACAATATATGCAATGTATAATCACGTTTATTTCGTTTGCTTAGTTTACTTATCATTTTGTTTATTTCACCGACTAACCTTTTCCATCGATTTCACAATGCCACGAAACAGACATGATTATAAACTAGACATACATGTAGATTGGAGGTCTTTCTTCGCCTTTATTTCATTTGCGATATGTTCTTGCATTTTATTAGTTCCCCTGTTCGCTAAGAAAATCTCGAGTTAGCGTAATATGCGACGAGAGCTTTTAAGATCGGCAAGAAAGAAATAGTTTACCTAAAAGAAATGACAGTGATCATTGTTGTTAACATCGTTTTCCCCCTTCTTCATCTGCTTTCTTGTCCTCCCTCTTCCCCTTCTCTTTCCTTCCTCTTCCTTCGTTGTCATCATCATCGTCATCATCATAATCTCTTCCTCCTTCTCCTCCTCTTCCTCGTCTTCCTAAATCTTTCTTCTCCTCCTATCATCAGATCAGCAGCAGCAGCAATGTCGTCGTCGTTGTCGTCGTTGCCAGCACCATTTTCAGCGTCGTCGTCGTCGTCACCATTGTCATCATTATCATCATCATCATCATCATCATCACCACTACCATTCTCCTCCTCCTCCTCCTCCTCCTCATCATCATCATCATCATCATTATCATCATCATTATCATCATCAACTTCAT
>CM065680.1:16090917-16105917 GCA_017654935.2 Phymorhynchus buccinoides
ACAAGAAAGTGACCACCACAGTCGGCCCCTTTCAACCCCTTCCTTTCTGAGCACGAGAAAGATTTGAATGTCGGCACGTGATAAGGATGTAATAGGCGCGTGATTGTTCGGTACATTTAGAACAGCAATCTTGTGACGTATGGACTGTAATACACCAATAGCAGGCTTTCATTGTTTGAAAGTGAAGGCTATAATTGGAGTGGTGAGAAAAAGTTGTCACACAAGATGCTGAAACGTAGCTAGAGCAACACTCACAACCAGTCCTCATAAGCCCACTAGTAAGTATTATTGATGGCAGGTGATTGAGATCTTGTTTGTGTGACTCTAGTTTTGATCTAGATCCTATGTTCAATGATGAATAAGGAGTAGATAGATATGTTATAGAAAAGAAGTGGTAAACATTCTATTCTATTTATGTGCACTGATTATTTGTGTGTGTGTGTTTTTTGACTTGAACACTTTTGGTACCAGAACAGGAGTTTATGCCTACTAACCCTTTTGTCTATTTTTAGTAGGAAACCTATGGGCCGCAATCTTGCACTTTATGATACCCTTCCTTTCCAGGTGTTGGATGGAGAGTGATGATGTCTTGATCACCTTTTATGTTTTACTGATCTCAGTTTGTTAACTGAAATTCAGTTTATTTATTAACTACATGTAGTGCTATTGTACAAGGGAAGCCTTCAAGCCGGTTGGGATTCACTAATTCCCTGCCGACTGAAGCCCCTTGTCTCTAAGCCATAGAGATCTACATCCACCTTCTCCTGTGATTA
Organism: Phymorhynchus buccinoides; assembly: GCA_017654935.2. Taxonomy (NCBI): domain Eukaryota; kingdom Metazoa; phylum Mollusca; class Gastropoda; order Neogastropoda; family Raphitomidae; genus Phymorhynchus; species Phymorhynchus buccinoides. The sequence goes on from CM065680.1 coordinate 16,091,691, forward strand.
TCAGCAGGGCATCGTGGGCCGGACGATCACCCCGGACTCCACCAAGCATCAAGACGGGTCCGTCGCCAAGACAACCTGCACCCAGAATCCGCGAGGAGACCACGCTTGAACCGTGCCATCCCGCGAAGCCATAATAGGAACGACTGGGAGCTACTCTCACCTGACGAGCAAGCCCAGAACTTCAAACAGCTAAGTCTACCTGACTGCGCCAATCATTTGAACTTTCCTACGGACAATAAACATAATTAGTAACCCTTCCGGCATGGGGCGAACCTTATAGAAAGACAAAAGTCTTGTGAATCCTTTCGGATTTCATTGTGTTTTATCCATATTTTGTTTTGGCGCCATTGAGCTGCTTTATTATTATTGTTGCATAATCTTATGCAGATTTTGGGAGTAAATAAAATACAAGTGTCAAATAATCCTGAACCCTTTGGTCAGACTGATGAGAGTGGGAGTCTTGTAATTTCATGTAAAACCCTACTTCTCTCTGTCTGCCATTTAGAGCAATTCAACCACTTGTATTTCTTACAACCATCTGACGAGCCAGAACCCGGGCACAAATATAAATTTATTAGATGAAAAGGGGCCGGGAAAGTTGCTCATCTCCCATACCCTAGAGAAGTGGGCTAAAGGCAAATTATCTAAAGTCTTCCCTAGAGACTTAGCCTTTTAACCCATTACCTCGTCACATCTAATTGGGGGCTCGCGTCCGGGATATTTTTTTTTCATAAAGTCTAACAAATTTCAATTCAAACTGTAGTTCCTTTTCAAAACTTATCTTGTGTCCACTGGGAAAGTTATTGTGATTTGGTTCACTGTGTTTTGATTTGATTTGTTTGAATGCTATTTATGACTTTATTTTGATGTGCATGCTATTTCTGTTTATGCTGAAATAGTTAAGTGTTGTTTGATACATTCAACTCAGCAGCTTTGTTTTTATTTTGAATAGTTGTATTTACAACCATGGCTGAGATTGTTAAACTTAGGAGGGAACTTAAAGAATGGGGAGAATCTCTAGGATTGTCAGGCCAAGAGTTAGCCAATTTTGTCATATCTGAATATGACAAAGAGAAAGCTCGCGAGGTGGCTGAGAAAGATAAAGCTCGGGAGGCTCAAGAGGCTGACAAAGCTCGGGAGGCTCAAGAGGCTGATAAAGTCCGCGAGGAGGCTCAGAAAGACAAACAGAGAGCCCATGAGGCTCAAGAGGCTGATAAAGCTCGCGAGGCTCAACAAGCAGATAAAGATCGCGAGGCTCAACAAGCAGATAAAGATCGCGACGCTCAAGAGCAAATCCGTACTCATGAGTTAAGGCAGAGACAACTAGTGCAGGATGCCAAAAATAAAGAACTCGAACTTGAGGCCACTGAGCGAGAAAAGGCGCGAGACCATGAGCTAGCTATGAAGCAGCTTGAAAACTCAGCAGACTCTGAGACTGCTGCCCCTCAAAATTTTCCCCCTCCCATTCATACCTCAGCCATGACCTTCACATTGGAGGCATTCAATGAGGCAACCGAGTCTATCGATGCATTCCTCGATAGATTTGAAAGACTGGCCCAGGAATTTGAGCTTGCTCCGGAAAAGTACAACCTCAAGCTTGCCCAAAGTCTCAGGGGTGTGGCTTATGAGGTATACAGTAAACTTCCGTCAAGCCAAATTACCGACTACCCAGCTTTGAAAGAAGCCCTGCTCAACAGATACGAGTTGACAGCTGACGCCTACCGGAAAAAGTTCCGGTCAACCAGAAAAGGTAGGGGAGAGTCCTATGCCCAATTTTCAGATAGACTGGGGAACTATCTGACAAAATGGGTGTCCCTTTCTGCCAAATCAGAGTCCTATGAGGATCTCCGGGAACTGATGGTTGGCGAGCAACTGCGCGAAACCATGTCCCCAGAGTTACGCACCTTTACTGCCGAACAAGGTGCCACAACTCTGGCTGACCTCATCCAGCTAAGTGATAGGTACACTCTAGCCCATGATGAACCTAGCGCCCCTAAAAGGCCAAAACTACAGCAAGTAGTTGGGTCCACTGCTTCACAGCAGAGCAGGTTTAACCCCAACTCCAAAAGTGGGTCAAACGGTTCTACCCATGAACGACAACCACTGGGACAACCCTTATTCTGCTCATACTGCAAGTCGAACACCCACAATCGGGATGACTGCAGGAAACTTGCTTACAAGCGGCAAAATGTTGCAACTATGCAAGTCGTCTCGACTTCGCAGAATTGCACAAACCCCTCCCCAATCCAGTGTCCAGGCACACCGTCAGTCGTTGGACAGGCGACTGTCAACAACATCCCTGTTCAGTGTCTCTATGACACTGGACTGTCATGCGACGCAATTGTCTGCGGATCCCTAGTCCCCGCGTCAGCATACACGGGAGACTTCATCTCTCTGCAAGGCCCTGATGCTGCAATCCCCCCTTCCACTTTGCCAGTCGCCATAATCAATGTCGACACCAGATATGTTAAGGGACCCATCAAGGCAGTGCTCATGGACAGTCCTGTCTATGACCTCATACTTGGATCACAGTATGTGTTTTTAGGGCACCCCTCTCAACCTGCCCTAGTTTCAGCAGCATTCCCTTCTCCCCAATCCACAAACCAACTCCCTCCCTCCTTCCCAAAGAGCAAATCTCCCTCAGCAGGGAAGAAACCTCTCAACGCGGCAAACCAAATTGCCGCGCGAGCCAATCCAGATTGTCCCAAGTCCCCAAGTCCGCCACAACTTGGAAAATCCTTCCCAAGGAATGTCCGCCTAACGACCCAAGACCACTCGCCACAGGTACCTCAGGTGAAAGGCAGCACTGTACCCGCAAACACCCACCGAAGGTACTATCGGGACAGGCCGCCGCACGTACAGCCGTCACCTACCCCTCCCTTTCAGCGAGTGGCAGTCGACTTGGTCGGGCCTCTACCTAAACGGAAGAAGAAATTCCGGTATATAGTCACCGTGGTCGACATATGTACCATGCAGTGCGATGCCGCCCCAATCTCCTCACTTGATGCTAGTCAGATAGCCGCGGCACTCAAAGCCATTTTCGCCCGAATCGGCCTACCAAACCACATCATCAGCAATGATGAATCCAGGCTAAAGGGGAAACTCAGGCAAGAGGTGTTTGCTATTCTGCAATCAACCTTGGGACAACTCAACACAGGATTGCCGCACCAACCTCAGTCGGAATCCATTCCACTGATCTCTAACCCACCTGCTCCTTTGAACTCTGTGTTGCGACCAGATGTTCCACCATTCCAGCCGACCCAGTCTCCCCACTAATTTGTCCCTGTCGCCCAAGTCGAAAGTGGAGTCGGCGTTCCACAGGAAGATTCCGGTACCAGAATCTTTTCTTCGGGGGGCCTCTGTGACGTAAGTGTCCCGCGCGACCCACTTTCTTTATTTCTTATCTACACCCCCCCCCCCCCCCTTCTCCCCTCCCCCCCCCCCCCTCGCCTTTACATTTCTCTGTCCAGCCGCCACGTTAATTGCCCCGCTGCTTCAAACGAACGCCGCGGAAGGGCGTTATCTCTTTCTCCCTGGTCAGCACGTACCATCTACCGAGGTTATCTCCCTTCATCCCCCCCCCCCCCTTTTTTCTACCGTCACATCACAAGAAAGTGACCACCACAGTCGGCCCCTTTCAACCCCTTCCTTTCTGAGCACGAGAAAGATTTGAATGTCGGCACGTGATAAGGATGTAATAGGCGCGTGATTGTTCGGTACATTTAGAACAGCAATCTTGTGACGTGTGGACTGTAATACACCAATAGCAGGCTTTCATTGTTTGAAAGTGAAGGCTATAATTGGAGTGGTGAGAAAAAGTTGTCACACAAGATGCTGAAACGTAGCTAGAGCAACACTCACAACCAGTCATCATAAGCCCACTAGTAAGTATTAATGATGGCAGGTGATTGAGATCTTGTTTGTGTGACTCTAGTTTTGATCTAGATCCTATGTTCAATGATGAATAAGGAGTAGATAGATATGTTATAGAAAAGAAGTGGTAAACATTCTATTCTATTTATGTGCACTGATTATTTGTGTGTGTGTGTTTTTGACTTGAACACTTTTGGTACCAGAACCGGAGTTTATGCCTACTAACCCTTTTGTCTATTTTTAGTAGGAAACCTATGGGCCGCAATCTTGCACTTTATGATACCATTCCTTTCCAGGTGTTGGATGGAGAGTGATGATGTCTTGATCACCTTTTATGTTTTACTGATCTCAGTTTGTTAACTGAAATTCAGTTTATTTATTAACTACATGTAGTGCTATTGTACAAGGGAAGCCTTCAAGCCGGTTGGGATTCACTAATTCCCTGCCGACTGAAGCCCCTTGTCTCTAAGCCATAGAGATCTACATCCACCTTCTCCTGTGATTATCAGCAGGGCATCGTGGGCCGGACGATCATCCCGGACTCCACCAAGCACCAAGACGGGTCCGTCGCCAAGACAACCTGCACCCAGAATCCGCGAGGAGACCACGCTTGAACCGTGCCATCCCGCGAAGCCATAATAGGAACGACTGGGAGCTACTCTCACCTGACGAGCAAGCCCAGAACTTCAAACAGCTAAGTCTACCTGACTGCGCCAATCATTTGAACTTTCCTACGGACAATGAAGATAATTAGTAACCCTTCCGGCATGGGGCGAACCTTATAGAAAGACAAAAGTCTTGTGAATCCTTTCGGATTTCATTGTGTTTTAACCATATTTTGTTTTGGCGCCATTGAGCTGCTTTATTATTATTGTTGCATAATCTTATGCAGATTTTGGGAGTAAATAAAATACAAGTGTCAAATAATCCTGAACCCTTTGGTCAGACTGATGAGAGTGGGAGTCTTGTAATTTCATGTAAAACCCTACTTCTCTCTGTCTGCCATTTAGAGCAATTCAACCACTTGTATTTCTTACAACCATCTGACGAGCCAGAACCCGGGCACAAATATAAATTTATTAGATGAAAAGGGGCCGGGAAAGTTGCTCATCTCCCATACCCTAGAGAAGTGGGCTAAAGGCAAATTATCTAAAGTCTTCCCTAGAGACTTAGCCTTTTAACCCATTACCTCGTCACAAGCAGTAGCAGCAGCAGCGGTATAGTAGTTATTGTTTTTTCTTCTTTTTTCCCCCCTTTGGTTTCGCAAGAAGAAGAAGAAGGAGGGCAGGGGGGAAAGGAGGAGGAGGAGAAGAAGAAGAAGAAGAAGAAGAAGAAGAAGAAGAAGAAGAAGAAGAAGAAGAAGAAGAAGAAGAAGAAGAAAAAGCAGCAGCAGCAGAAGAAGAAGATGATGATGATGATGATGATGGTGATGATGATGATGATGATGATGATGATGATGATGATGATGATGATGATGATAAAAACAAAACCCATCGTCAACAACAAAAGCAGCAACAGCAACAACATAAGAAAAGACAAGATTGTCCATTGAGATTTCTAGGTTTTGGATCTTAAAGGCTACCATACCTCCTCCATTCTACTCTGGGATTACTTTCTCGTTTACTGGCGGATAACAAAAAGAGATTGGACTGTTCAGAAACTGGAGCGATCTTTTAAGGTCCAGCTGACCACACGTATCGATCGGCAAAGGTAAAGTGATAGTAGAGGAGGTAGGGCGTAAAAACGAAGGAGGGGCTTGGGGGTATAAATAGTTAGAGAATGTGGCTGGGAGAGGGATATGCAGAATAGGAGAAAGGGGAAAACTAGAGGAATTGGGGACATGTTAAAAGACAAGGAAGGGGTTGCTGGGGTTCCAGAGAGAGAGAGTATGAGAGGATGTAAAAAAAGGATGTTCAAAATGATTGTAATAAGAGCTCACACTAAAACGATTCACAAGCTCACTCCTATTGAATGAATGAATGAATGAATGAATGAATGAATGAATGGATGAATGGATGCATGGATGGATGGATTGATGGATGGATGGATGGATGGATGGATGGATGGATGGATGAATGAATGGATACTTTGATGGATGGATGGATGTATTGATGGATGGATGGATGAATGAACGAGTAGATGGATAGATGGATGGATGGATGGATGGATGGATGGATGGATGGATGGATGGATGGATGAATGAATGAACGAGTGGATGGATAGATGGATGGATGGATGGATGGATGGATGGATGGATGGATCGATGGATGGATGGATCGATGAATGGACGAGTAGATGGATGGATGGATGGATCGATGGATGGATGGATCGATGAATGGACGAGTAGATGGATGGATGGATGGATCGATGGATGGATGGATCGATGAATGGACGAGTAGATGGATGGATGGATGGATCGATGAATGGAAGAGTAGATGGATGGATGAGTTAATTGATGAAACTGAAAGAATAAACGAATGCATACAGGAATGATAGAGTGACAGAGTTAAAGCGAGTGATTACGTGCGTGCCATTGTGTGTGTGAGAGCATGTGTGCGTGCAAGTGTGTATCTACGTGTGTGCGTGCGTGCGTGCGTTTGTGCTTGTGTACGCGCGCAATTATATCGATACATTTGTCATCCACTTTAGCTATTGTGTACAGGTACCCAGAACAACAGGAAGAAACGAAGCAACATAATTATTACTGAACAATTAAACACACCAAAACAAGCCAATGTAAAAAGAGAATAAACCATTAACCCTTTGAACGCCAGCCGTATTTCAGCCACAAATTAACATTACATTTACCTGGGTAGAGAACAAAATCCATCTGCAGTATTGGGGATTCTCCTGTGACATAGCCTATATAAAATAAGGTCTATCCTTACTTCCCCAAACTAAGACAGTAGGGTCTTTGGATAATAGACCCCAGTTTGATGCCTTTTAGTGATATAGGTGTTAAATCACTGTGGTGCTAAAATGCGAGTTTGGCGGTGAAAGGGTTAAACAAAACAAAAAAACGACTGGAACGTTGACAGAAGAAAAGAAAACACGAAAGCAAAAATAAGTAAAACAGATAGAAAGAGAACAAAGACTAAAACAATAAAATGGCGACAAGGACGAACGCTATCTTCAGAAAGTTAGAATTGTTCTGAAAATTATTCTCAGTCATGCATGCAGTAAAGTGGAATTTTGAAAGTCAAATTTGGATAGTGGTATATTGAAATCAAGGTTGTTGTGTTTTTAAAGAAAGGAAGCCCACGGTTTGGACTTTAATTTAAAGTGTTAGAAACAAACACTGCGTGATGTAAATACAATCAATGCAATCCAGAACCTTTCTCTGCCTTGCTCTGTCTTTCTCTATTTAGACGCAATCAAGCATAAAGGGGAAATCACCGAGACAAATAATATAAAAGGAATAGACAGATGAAGGAAATGGTGGATGCTGAAACAATTTGATCTACCAGGACATATATTGAAGCTGAGACATTCGTGAAAACCTATAAAATACCATTTAACCATTGTTTTATGTGTGGGTCAATAATTGTCTTGCTCCTGAGCACTGCCAGACGTTAATTTCCTTTTGTCGGGGGTTATATTATGCCCTCCCGGGGGAGTTTTGGGGCTGGGGTCCTAGGTTAATACTTTGTTGGAAAACTTTGACCTTATCTATAATTAGTGCTTCTTCTGTTTCTCTTTTTATGATGATAATGTAACTTGAGACTACCGTGTTCCTGTCTCTCTGTCTCTGTCACTGTCTCCGTCTCTCTCCCTCTCTGTTTATGTCTATCGGTCTTTTTCTATGAATATCTGTGTGTGTGTAGATATACATGTATATATATATATGTGTGTGTCTCTCTGTGTGTGTGTGTGTGTGTGTGTGTGTGTGTGTGTGTGTGTGTGCGTGCGTGTGCGTGTGCGTGTGCGTGTGCGTGCGTGTGCGTGCGCGCGCGTGTGCGTGCGCGCGTGTATGTGTGTGTCAGTGCGTGTGCGTGTGTGCATCCGCACGAGGTGTATGTTAATGCCCGTATGCGTGCATATTTGAGAATGTGGATGCGCTGTCTAGTGTGTACGAATGTAGGGCTGGGCTCAACAATGAATGAAAAAGAAACACCCGGACGGTGCTGATGGGACCGACCCAGAGATGCACCAATCATGCCCGCCCTATCAACACGAGAGCAGCCCTGTTCCAGCCCCGGAAGTCCGAGCTGTAGTATTGTTGCTTGAGTAAAACGATTGTTACTCGAATTGTTACACTCAAATAAACGCGAAATGGGATGCATAACGTATTGACAACAAGTGAAATAAGTGAAACCGGAATGTTTCGGGTTGAGCTCTTGACTTTTGTCCCTAATTTATTTAGGCTTACAGTCCCGCTACACTGCATACGATTCGATTCACTACGATCCGATTTTGACATTTGTGAGGCATGATTGACGTGAAACTCTACTGTGTAAATAAATCTGATGAAATCCTACTGGTTGTGTTTACTATCTTTGTAGTCTCTCGCACACGAATCTGATATCTTATTTTTGTATCGGACATTGTATTCGATTCGTGTATTGCGGTCTCCATGGGTATAGTGAACGAAAACAGTAGACTTATGTTTAAACGGACATTGTATTCGATTCGTGTATTGCGGTCTACATGGGTATAGTGAACGAAAACAGTAGACTTATGTTTAAACGGACATTATTTCACGCGAATCATGACTCGCAGACATCGTCTGTTAAGTCCTTTCGCGAACACTTGTCCTCTCGCGGATACCATGACCTACAATAAGCCTAGGGTCTCCCATATCCGTATATATTCTTGATCATCATGTCACAACCTATTCAGATCCTGAATTTTGAACCGCCAGTGCGAACCTCCGCCAAGGAAGACTCACAAAACCGAAATTTCGTTCCTTTGTGTCCGAGCTGTATCTCATGAACCAGTGGGTAGAATGGCTTCCAATTGTGTGCGGTAATGTAACAGGGCGAGTAATGAAATAAATACTTGCAATACAAATTTTTTTAAAAGCAGAAACGTTACAGGGTCACTTTAGATTGATGTGCACATAAGGACAAAACGTGCACGAGAGGACTTAACAATCGTCACAATCGTATCGTATTGGGGTCAAATCGTATGCAGTGTGGCTGGCTCTTGTAGGTAGAAGAGGCTTGAGCGTCGTAGTCTGGTAAGATAAGTGAAGTCCATCTGGAGAGAAATGGCAAGCACTTCTGATGCATTGCTGGGGTTTAGCTGGACTAGGAGAACTAAAAGTTGTATGGCAAGTTTTACGATGTGTGCTTCATTCCGTGTCTGTCTTCGTCTCTGTCTGTCTCTGTCTCTTTCTCTGTCTGTCTGTCTATATGTCTTTGGTGTGTGTGAGAGTGTGTGTGTGTGTGTGTGCGCGCGCGCGCGTGTGTGTGTATACATGTGTGTGTTCACGCGCGCGTATATGTGCACGTTTGTGTGTGTTTATCTCTGTGTGTGTGTGTGTGTGTGTGTGTGCACACAATATGACATAACTGAATTTGGTGACGCATACATTGTCAGAACAAACAAACGAAGAAACTTGGTGCACGAGAGAGATTGAGGAAAAAAGGAAAAGAAAAGAGAAAGAAGGAAATATTCTAGAGGATGTGACGCTAAGAAAGATGGACAGACAGATAGACAGGGAGACAGACAGACAGACATTCAGACTGAAGCATAAACACACACACACACGCAGAGAGAGAGAGAGAGAGAGAGAGAGAGAGAGAGAGAGAGAGAGAGAGAGAGAGAGAGAGAGAGAGAGAGAGAGAGAGAGAGAGAGAGAGATCCAAAATCCAAAACCTTTTATTGATTAGGCCTTTATGCCCGTATCAAGTAGGGAAAAAAAAGGGGGGGGGGAAGATAACAACAAATATAATGGTGATTACAAAGCACAGAGAGACACAGGAAGATACGTTGGGGTTGGATGGGGGAGGGGGATGAGGTTACTACAAATACATACAACAACATTTGCATCGTTCACAAGGAGAGTGAGAGAGAGAGAGAGAGAGAGAGAGAGAGAGAGAGAGAGAGAGAGAGAGAGAGAGAGAGAGAGAGAGAGAGAGAGAGAGAGAGAGAGAGAGAGAGAGAGAGAGAGAGAGAGAGAGAGAGAGAGAGAGAGAGAGACAGAGACAGAGAGTATTCAGCAAGAACTGGAAGCGTAATTCCAATGCATTACGCGGATGCTGCAGTCGATGAGAACGAATGGAGATGCTGTAAGAAGTTTTACGGGGGAGATCGGTGCAATCAGCTCACTTGTTGCCACTACGGTGGAAGGTTTTATGCCTGTGGCTCCTGCTCTTGGTTTGGTGTGTGTGTGTGTGTGTGTGTGTGTGTGTGCGCGCGCGTGTATGTGCCTGCATGTACGCGTATGTAGGCATGCGCGTGTGTGCTGTATGCATACAATGTGTGTGTATGTGTGTGAACGTATGCGTTCGTAAGCATAGGCATGTGTGCTCTTTGTGTATGTGTGCGTGTACCCCTGGCCGCGTGCGTGCGTGTGCGTGTTCGTATGTGTATGGGTGCGTGCGTGCGTGCGTGTGTGTGTGCGTGCGTGCGTTTGTGTGCGTGAGTGTGCGTGCGTGCGTGTGTGTTCGTGCGTGCGTGTGTGTGTGTGTGCGTGCGTGCGTTTGTGTGTGTATGCGTGAGTGTGCGTGCGTGCGTGTATGTGTGTGCGTGCGTGCGTGTGTGCATGTGTGTTTGTGTCCACGTGACCCTTCGAGTCTAAATAATAGGCTAACCCTCATTAACCGACCCTGCGCATAGGGTCACGAAATGTAGCCTGGAAAGACAGAAACCCCCCAAAAAGCTGCGAATACAAAAATAATACCCCTTCCTCCATTTTGTAGCGGGGAACAAGGATCTTGTACATGTCCTACTCTCAACATGTCGATCTCTCTTTACTGACACAATTCTCTGTGCTAAAACTACAAAAAGCTCAGAAAGAAAGGGGGCAATTTGCAATGCAAAAGACGTGAGAGAGATTTTATCTCCAACCCCCCCCAACCCCCAACCTCCACCCCACACACACACACAACACACAGACACACCACCACACACACACACACACACACAGACACCACCACACACACACCCATAATAAAAAAAAAACCACCCAAAAAGAAACATTTTGAGCCAATGTGAAAAGCCACACAAAACCTAAAAAATTTCAAGAGACAAGAAAACGTCAGCATGATATTATTATGGAAATCAGCCAGAACGGGAGTTGGTTTAAAGAATCCATTGCTGCCATTCAGCATTGCGATGAATGAAAGGTTACCAAATGCTGGTAGTGTCTGTCTGTCAGTATGTCTGTCTACTTATCTGTCATTCTTTATTAGTCCCCGAGCCGAAGGTTCGGAGAGCTATTGTTTTTGTCTGGTCCGTCCGTCCGGTGTCCGTCCGGCGTGCCTCCGTCCGTCCGGCTATTCGTCCGTTTTTCTCAAAAACTATTCAGTCTATCATCATATAATTTCGTATACGAGTTTGCCAAGATGCAAGCTATCCAATAGGGCGTTTCCCACGAGTGTTCGTTCACTATACTAGACTACTAATTTTCCCGAGCTCGTTCTGCCCGCGTTGCGCTGACCTCTCTAATTCAACTCTCTAAATTCAACTCAGTGAAATTCAAGGTCACCGGCGCGTGGCAAATGCTCTATTGTGTATTTAGTTTTACATTAAGGTCAAGGTCGCGCCAGTTACGGGGTTCAAACCCCGAAACACATAATCGCTAATATCTCGCGAAGTTTTGCATGTATTTCAATGCAGGTTTTTTTCCACATTTCTTGATGAATGGTCTACAACACAGTTGTCATGAATTGTTCGGTGCGCTCGTGTGCGCATGATCGCGCGCGCTCAAATCACGGGTCCGAACCCCAAGGCTATATATAAAAAACTATTCAGTTACGTGCTGTTTTGATGCGTTTTTATGTAGTTACGTGCTGTTTTGATGCGTTTTTATGTATGTGTACAACCGACACATTCCGATTTCGGTCAACGTTCTTTCTCCTTTCAGGGACCAACTGTCTGGAATACACTTCCCATCAATATCAGACACTTACCTTCAACTTCTTCCTTCAAGTCTGCTGTGAAGACACACTTTTTTTCAACGATCATAATTCTTCCCCCACCAATCCGCTCCTCTCCACCCCCTTGTACTCAGTTTCCGTGAAATGATGAAGTGGCTGTCACATGGTGTGTGTGTGTGTGTGTGTGTGTGTGTGTGTGTGTGTGTGTGTGTGTGTGTGTGTGTGTGTTTGTGTTTCTGTAGTTGTGTACCTTTTTCAAGATATGCGTTTTTGTTCATTTGTATATATGTACTTTTCTATATTCTACTCATGTAAAATGTATGTATGTTCGTCATGTTCTGATTGTATAAGATAATTATATTCTATGTTGTATTTGTATTAAATATGTAAAGCGCTTAGAGCCCTAAATCAGAGAATAGGCGCTATATAAATAATCATTATTATTATTATTATTAGCTCGGCGATGCTGCGAGGGGACTTTGCAGCGCTCGGCGTTGCACTTGTTTTTTTTCTTATTTTTCTACAACTACTACTACTACTACTACTACTACTACTAACTACTACTACTACTACTACTACTACTAACTACTACTACTACTACTACTACTTTCGGATGAGACGATAAACCGAGGTCCCGTGTGCTCATGCACTTAGCACACGTTAATCCCAGTGGCAACAAAAAAGTTGTCATTTGGTCAAAATTTACCACTCCCCCTTCCCTTCCTCATCAGTCACAAAAAAAAAAAACAACCATGAGTGGCGCGCCTCTGGCTGCGACGCGCTCTCCAGTTGGGAGCAACCCGAATTTCACAGAGACGCATCTGTGACTATAATGTACCTAACCTAACCTAAACCTAAACCTAACCTAACCTAACTACTACTACTACTACTACTACTACTACTACTACTACTACTACTACTACTACTACTAATTTTCTACTAACTACTACTACTTTTTCTTATTCTTCTTTTTCTACTTCTTGTTCTACTGGTACTTATTTCCTTGTTCTTGTTCTTGTTCTACTACTTCTTGTCGTTGTTGTTGCTCTTCTTCTTCTTCTTCTTCTTCTTCTTCTTCTTTCTTCTTCTTCTTCTTCTTCTTCTTCTTCTTCTTTCTTCTTCTTCTTCTTCTTCTTCTTTCTCTCACCCATTGCACGCTTTTCCCTTCTCTCTTTCTCTTTTTTCTCACTGTCCCTCAACCCCTTTCCCTCTCGTGTTCCCTCCCAGTCGATATCTTATTTTCTGTCCTTGTGTTTCCTCTCTCTCTCTCTCTCTCATCCCTCTCTCTCTCTCTCTCTCTCTCTCTCTCTCTCTCTCTCTCTCTCTCTCTCTCTCTCTCTCTCTCTCTCCTCTCTCTCTCTCTCTCTCTCTCTCTCTCTCTCTAACCTCTCTTTTTCACCGCCAGCCATATTTCAGCCAAAACATTTCCATTAAATTTACCTGGGTAGAGAACAAAATCCATCTGCAGTATTGGGGATTCTTCTGTGACATATATAAAATAAGGTCTATCCTTACTTCCCAAAACTAAGACAATAGGGTCTTTGGATAATAGACCCCAATTTGATGCCTTTTAGTGACATAGGTGTTAAATCACTGTGGTGCTCAAAATGCGACTTTGGCGGTGAAAGGGTTAATCCTGACCTTTTCTCAATAATGTCCCCTTTCTTAGCTGATGCAACCCAGTATTTCTTTACAGAATCACACCCTATAAACCCCTGTGATGAACGGCACTGTCGTTCGCTTGACCAACTTCTGAGAGAAAATACAATAGAGGGGTAAATGGGAGGGGTGGGGGTGGGGGGTGGGAGGTCGACATTGGAATCTGTAGTTAAAAGATCGTCTGGCATTGACTCTACTGTAAAGGGACACAACTTTGAGGATGTGGCTATTTTGGGTTTGGAGATGACGTTTATGGTCTACCCATCATTCGGGTGTAAAAGTCTGTGTGCGTGCCAACGTTTTTTGAATACTCGGTCCTCCTCAAGAAAGCAATCAACGGATGTGAAACCTTCGACTAAGATGCAAATTGACACACACACACACACACACACACACACACACACACACACACACACACCCGCCACCCCCACTCTCCTCAATGTCTTGGTTCCTTCCGTTGTTGTTTTGTCTAGTCTTGCCTTTGTATTCTACTGCTAGCGAATGCATTCTTCGTTTATTAAATGGTTGATGATGACCACAATTGATTAACTATGATGCATATGTTGTTCAAGACATTGCGAGTTTAGTTCTGCATCTCATTAAAATTACTTCTTTTTGGTTTGACTTGAAAAGAACGAAGATACGAGCTT
>CM065680.1:16110917-16113417 GCA_017654935.2 Phymorhynchus buccinoides
GCCCATGCGCTTTTTACCCCGTCTTCCCCTAATACCATGAGCTCCTTGGTATATGGAATGAAAAGAGAACACATTACAATGAACATAATTATGTGTTGGTTCATTGTTTGCTTTAAATTCGTAATTAGCTTGCTGTGGTCAATATCTGAAAGCAGCGGAGCATATTCAGAATTAATGAGACAAAACAACAAACCCGAGACTGTAAAACTAATGAGCTATAAGAGATGCACTGATTAAAATAGGGATGTTCTTACAAGAGAAATACACATGACAGTGATGCGATTTATGAGTGCGTTCGAAAGGTTATGCAGAGAGAGAGAGAGAGAGAGAGAGAGAGGGGGGGGGGGGGAGAGAGAGAGAGAGAGGGAGAGAGAGAGAGAGAGAGAGAGAGAGAGAGAGAGAGAGAGAGTGTGTGTGTGTGTATGCGTCTTAAAATGTAATCTTTCTTTGAAGGAGATAGATTACTAAAGAATGTCTAGTTGATATTAAAAAGTATTTTGCAGTTATGTCCCTCCCTCTCCCTCTCTCTCTCTCTCTCTCTCTCTCTCCTCTCTCTCTCTCTCTCTCTCTCTCTCTCTCTCTCTCTCTCTCTCTCTCTCTCTCCCTCTCTCTCAAGCGCGCGCGCGCGTGTGTATATATGTATGCGTGCGTGCGTGCGTTTGCGTGTGTGTGCGCGTGCGTGCATGCTTGTTTGTGTGTGTGTTTGCATGTGTGTTCAGAGTCTTTGTGTGAGTGCGCGCATGCGCGTGCCTGTGTGTGTGTGTGCGCGCGTGCGCACGCGCGCGCGCGCGCGCGCGCGTGTGTGTGTGTGTGTGTGTGTGTGTGTGTGTGTGTGTGTGTGCTGGTAGATGAACGGAGTAAGAGTTTCGTTGTTGTTGTTTTTAATAGTTGTGTTAACATGGACGGAGAGCATGGGGGAAGGGTGTGTGTATGCATGCCCGCGCGCGAGTTTTAAAGATTTTGTTTTATGTTGATCAAAGAAATAGAAGCCGATATGAAGTGGCACTACAATGCCGCATTCTATTAATGACCGACCTGCCTGTAATGTAGGGGCCTCGACATGATATGTGCTATATTAAGGTGATTCCGGCACCCTCAGGCGTGAGAGGTGCACTTGCAAGTATTGATTTTTTTTAGAAACTTTTGACCAACACTTTTACAGGCGCATCTCTCTCTCTGTCTCTGTCTCTTTATCCCCCTTTTTCGTCTGTCTGTTTGTCTCTCTCTCCCTCTAAGATTATCTCTCTCCCTCTCTCTCTCCCTCTCTTTCTCTCTCTCTCCTCTCTCTCTCTCTCTCTCTCTCTCTCTCTCTCTCTCTCTCTCTCTCTCTCTCTCTCTCTCTCTCTCTCTCTCTCTCTCTCTCTCTCTCTCTCTCTCTTTCTCTCTCTCTCTCTCTGTCTCTCTTATCACTTTCATATCCACTTTGTTTCAATGTGAATCTCTCCCTGTCTGCTTCCCCCCCTCTCTCCGTCTCTCTCTGTCTATGTCCCTCTCTCTCTCTCTCTCTATATATATATATATGTCTTCTGTCTCTGTCTGTCTCTCTCTCTCTGTCTCTGTCTGTCTCTCTCTGTCTCTCTCTCTCTCTCTCTCTCTCTCTCTCTCTCTCTCTCTCTCTCTCTCTCTCTCTCTCTCTCTCTCTCTCTCTCTCTCTCTCTCTCTCTCTCTCTCTCTCTCTCTCTCTCTCTCTCTCTCTCTCTCTCTCTCTCTCTCTCTCTCTCTCTCTCTCTCTCTCTCTCTCTCTCTCTCTCTCTCTCTCCACGTCACCTATAATTAGCTTGTATGTCCGCAAGAACTTCCCCCCTCCTACATTATGCTGCCCCCAATGCTAAGTAAAATCATGACAAGATGGAACACCAGGCTAGAGAAAGACCGATGGCTTGGAGTCACTACTGAACTTCTTGCAAAAACTAAGAACTTGTATTAAAACCCTTTCAACGCCAGCCATGTTTCAGCCAAAACTTTCCATTAATCTTAACTGGGTAGAGACAAGATTTCGTCTGCAGTATTGGGGGTTCCTCTCTGACATGCATAAAATAGGACATATTCTTACCTCACAAAATTAAGAACATTAAGGTCATTGGTTAACAGACCCTCATTTGCTGCTTTTTAGTGACATGGGCGTTAAATCATTGTGGTGCCAAGACGCGACAGTGGCGATGAAAGGGTTTAATTAAAAAGACTGCAAATAATATAAAAAGGGGGTTATACATTTTTATATTTCTGCAGTCTTTTGTTTTAATTCAAGTTGTTGGTTTTCGTAATAAGTTCAATAACGCATCAATGGACTATCTAAAGATAGTCCGTTTTGGCTCTAAGACACCGAATTGTATTGAGCTAAATCGTATGAAGGAGGAAAAAGAAAATAGAAAAATGCGGGTAAGGTATAAAGACAAGTTCGTTATCGATCCCAGTAAGCTTAGTATGAAGGGACAAAACTTACCCCCAAAAATGCGCAAGAAAGAAAGATCTGTAAATGGATGCGTAGCGCTATCACTAC
>CM065680.1:16118417-16120917 GCA_017654935.2 Phymorhynchus buccinoides
CATCCATAATAGCAGCTGCTCCCTTTGCTATCTGGCAGTCATGGTCGGAAACGACAGACAGGCATACACATACAGGGAGAAAGGTGGCAGAGTGGTTAAGACGTTTCGCCTGGCAAATGTAATGCGTGACTGCAGCGTGAGTGACCCGGGTTCGAATCCCGGCCTCGCCCTTTCTTTCTAGTTTGACAGGGAAATCGAACTGAACGTCCAGTCCTACGTATGGGGACATAAAGCTAGTCTGACCCGTGCGCTTTACGCACGTAAAAGTCCCACGGCAGTTGAAAGTCGGTAAGAGCAGGGAGAAATCCCGCTGCCTGGTATGACCAAATTGATAGCTAGGTTTCCAAGTGTGCCCACACCCCCTCCTCACCCTGTCCCCAAAAAAACAAAAGTGGGATAGGCGCTGCACTTGCGGCGACGCTCTCTCCGGGGGAGAGCAGCCCGAATTTCACATACTGAATAAGTCTCTGTGACTAGAATATACCAAATACCAAATACTTGCTCTGGAACGTATGGGCTTTCCGTGAACCAATCCTGTACCTTTCCGATTCACTCTGTGGTTTTCTTATGATTACATATTTTACACGTATTATGAACAAGTTTGCAGAATTGTCAGAATCACTTTGGGCATAGCCTTACAAAACATTGCAAATAATACAGCAGCAAACACGTGCAAACAGCAAATCAAATGTTATTCCAACATGATTCAAATAATGATTAAATAGATTTTGCTTTGCTTTTATAACTATAATTTTATTCATGTATGCTTACATCGATGTAAGGGAACAACGTCGATATAATGGGTTGTATGGCACACTAATTGAATAAATGAAGCATTAGCTTTTTGTCTTCAAATCATCTATATTCCAAATATTTTATGCTGATCAGTATCTTTGCATCATGTTTTCAACGTAAATTGGAGTATTCGAGTCAGAAGCCACGTAAATCTTTCATGTTTGCATCGAATGCATTACAACGGTTATGAAACAGCTCGGAGTTCGTTTAACCCTTTCGTCGCCAGCCATTTTCAGCAAAACAAAATACCATTAAACTTAACTGGGTAGAGAAAACACAAATCTGCAATAGTGGGAATTCCTCTGTGACATGCATAAAGTAAGGCCTATCCTTACCTCCCAAAATTATGAAAATGGGCTCTTTGGATAACAGACCCTTGTTTGAGGCCTTTTCGTGACATGGGCGTTAAGTCATTGTGGTGCTAAAGTGCGACATTGGCGGTGAAAGGGTTAAAGCGAGAAAACCAATCATAGTGTTGACTTTGCTTGTTTTGTTATGTGTTCGCTGTGATTGATAGCTTTGTGGCAAGAGACGCGGATTCGGAATTAACGAGAACAAGAGAAGGAACAAGAGAAGGAATGGAAGAAACCCTATAACATTAATGAGCTCTTAGAAACGAGTTATTGTTGTTTTGTTGTTAGAGCTGGCATTGACAGACTTAAAATCACTCTAATTTACTTCCGCGGCCAAGAGGTTATCTAAATAGAAAAAAGCCAAATTGCAATAGGAAAGATGGGAAAGAAGAGCGAAGGTTGAGAGTTCCTTTCCTATGAACTTTGGGTATACTGCGGTGGTGTGTCTTAAAGGTGGACCCTGACGGATGGGTTTTTGCCAGGAACACGACGAGATCACCAGAACGACAGCCTTTTCAAGGATCGGAACACTCACTTTGATCTGGTTTCTTAGAAATCAAACCGTCAAAACGGCGATTCCTCCTTGGCGGAGATGCCGGAGAGAGAAGCCATTTTGGATGGGGTGGGTGGAGGAGGCCAATCCCATTGTGGTTGAAGCTTTTAATTTTTTGTGTAATGCAGTAAATAAAACCCAAAAAATTTGCAGCTATTTCCTTTGTTGTGAGCGAAACTCTTTTAGATAAAGTGTATAAAATTAAACAAAAATAAACAAAACGGCTTGTATTGCGAAAAGTTCGTGCAAACAATTTGGTCTAAGCTCGGGCGGCCATTAGAAAAGAGACGGCACACGCCTTCTCTTTCACTGAAATAATTTGACTTCCAACACCTCCGCCAAGGAGGAATCGCCGATTTGACGGCTTGATGTCTAGGAAACCAGAGCAAAATGAGTGTTGCGATCTCTATAAAGGGTGTTTTCATGGTGATCTTGACGTGTTTCTTGCAAACACTCATCCGTCAGGGTCCACCTTTAAGTCAGGGTATCCTTATCGTGCAAAAGAGTTCTGTTTCTCTTTTAACCCTTTCACCGCCAATGTCGCATTTTTGCACCACAATGATTTAACACCCACACCATTAAAACTCTTCAAATCAGGGTCTATTAGTCAATGACATTGTGTTCCTAAGTTTGGGTAGTAAGGCTTGACCCTATTCTAAATGTGTGACAGAAAACCCCCACAATATTGCAGAGAAAATCTTTACTGTAGCTAAGTAAGTTGAATGGAAATTTTTGGCTCAAAGATGGCTGGCGGTGAAAGGGTTAAATTGATTCATTGTAGAAAGAAAAACGGCCATAA
>CM065680.1:16160917-16163417 GCA_017654935.2 Phymorhynchus buccinoides
AGTACCTTCTGACTTTCACCCGACAAGTATGATAGTACCTTCTGACTTTCACCCGACAAGTATGATAGTACCTTCTGACTTTCACACGACAAGTATGATAGTTCCTTCTGACTTTCACCCGACAAGTATGATAGTGCCTTCTGACTTTCACCCGACAAGTATGATAGTGCCTTCTGACTTTCACCCGACAAGTATGATAATGCCTTCTGACTTTCACCCGACAAGTATGATAATGCCTTCTGACTTTCACCCGACAAGTATGATAGTGCCTTCTGACTTTCACCCGACAAGTATGATAGTACCTTCTGACTTTCACCCGACAAGTATGGTAGTACCTTCTCGCATATTTTATTGTATACTTTTGAAATTCCAGACACTTTTTTCCCTATCAAAGCGGTCATTTTCGTAAATGCCCGAATTTTTTCGGCATTACTGTATAAATATGCCTGAATTCCGAATATGACTGTAACATAATACACGTGCGCGTACGTCGGAGCTCTTGCGTGGGCATGCGCTTAGAGCTTAAAGGACAAGCCCTATGGAAATGTTCGTGATACATAAATATATATGTGCTTGTGTAGTCACCGGTCTTCTTTAATTATTCGCATCTATGTGTAAGCGTGCATGCTGGAGACAAATCGGCTGGGTATATAAAATCAGAGTTGCGAACCAAAGGAAGTTGATATTTCGTCAGTTGCTATATTGTTAAAAACTCGGGACTTTACTGGTGTTGCACTGCCTCCGGGAATTGCAGCCAGTATTGTTCCCAACAGCTTTGTATTTACAAATGTCCCATATGTGTCTATGACCGAGAGGACGTAAAACATCATTTTCACCAAAGGAATGAACACGTAGAAGAGACTAAGAGAGAAGACTGATTGATTGAAACTCGAGGAAGCAGCTGTAAAACAAAGGCGGGGGGGGGGGGGGGGGGGGGGGGGGGGGGGGGGGGGGGGGGGGGGGGGGGGGGTGGGGGGGGGGGGTGGGGGGGGTGGGGGGGGGGGGGGGGGGGGTGGGCATGGGCATGGGCAACGGACGTCATTAACTAACAGAAGCTGAAAACGGGTCACTGCCCTTCCAAATCGGGCACAATTATAATGTTAACCAGAATTATCAACATAATGATCTTGAGCTCTGGAGAGAAGAAGAATGATAAATAGACTGCCTCAGTTTGGAAACCATACCTTAGCAACATAAAAACAAAAAGGGCCAAGGACTATAACTCTCTCTTTCCGGAAGTAAGTATGATCTCCCTTTATTTCCGGTCACGCGGTCCCTTTCCCTCAGGAGCTCGCTTTTACATTGTCCCGCATCAGGAGGGAGGCGGGTGGGATGCTTATATTGTTTGAGCGTTGGTAAGTATTTAGTTAGAATATATTTAGGTCTGTCAGTATAGTGAGTGTTTTTATGTCAAACTTCCACACTCACATAGGCAATGTGGCGCACAGAAACTGCAAGATCCAGAAACAAATGTAAGAGAAGATACTTCAAGGTCAATGATGCAACAAGTACTACATGGGTGGCTCTGTCGCAGCGGTGTCGTGCTGTCTCAGCGAGGGTAGCCCGAATTGCACAGGAAACTGTGACAGTCAGCTTTATGCAAAATATTTCAACAAATAAGCCGTATCTTATGAAACTAAACTATGTAGGCAATATTCGAAAGTGCATCGTTGGGATGCAAACTGTAAGCTTACGCACAATCAAGGCTCCTGCGAGACATCCGCGTTAAAGCCTATGCACACGTGAACGTTTCTCACTCTTTCCCCATGACAACACAGCGATATGCAAGTAATCTTATGAGTGGCTATCACTGTGCTACCATGGGAAAACAGTGAAAAATATTCACATTTACAGAAACCTTTGCGTTGAGGAAGTGAGCAAGTAGTGAAAGCTATCGGTAGGCTACTTTTATGTATAACCGTATCTGCAGCAAACTGCCCCAACACACTTCCTCTCCCATTGCAAATCCCGGAAAATCGGCCATCAAGAAAGGAAGCCATCAGACGGTGTTGTGAAGACGTTGCTACTCACCGGATATCAAGCCCAGTCTCGACTGAATACCTTTATCTTACACTAGCCGGCTTCGCGGATTTAAAAAAAAAATAAAAAATTGGGACGGACCCGGAACCTGGAACGTTTGGTTGAGGTGCGACGACTTAACCATTAGGCTATTGTATCTTGCTGGTGTCTGTTGAACATTTTGCCTTATACTTGTAAAAAGCAGTGGGTAGAACCACTGAGCTGGTCGACTCGCTTTCTAATTACGCTTAATACGCTAATTACGGAGCGTGTTGCAAAATGTAATGTGCCCTATGTTACCCCGGGATCATCCATCTCGATACTGTGAAAGTTTGGTGGCGATAAAACCACGCTAAATATGGTTTTATCCCGAACAAACACACACACACACACACACACACACACACACACACACACACACACACACACACACACACACACACACAGACACACACACACACACACACACACACACACACAC
>CM065680.1:16168417-16170917 GCA_017654935.2 Phymorhynchus buccinoides
GGTCTTAAAGGGGAACCTTGACGGATGAGGTTTTTTTGCAAGAAACGCGTTGAGAACACCAGGAACACACCCTTTACAGAGATCGCAACACTCCCTTTGCTCTGGATTCCTAGACATCAAACCGTCAAATCAGCAATTCCTCCTTGGCGGAGGTGCTGGAAGTCAAATTCTATCAGTGAAAGAGAAGGCGTGTGCTTTCTCTTTTCTAATGGCCGCCTGAGTTTAGACCAAATCGTTTGCACGAAATTGTCACAATACAAGCCTTTTTATTTTTATTTTTTTATAATTTTATACAGTTTACCTAAAGGAGTTTCGCTCACAACAAAGGAAATAACTCGTATGTTTTACTGCACTACAAAAAAAGAAAAAGCTTCAACCACAATGAGTGGCCTCCACCCACCCCATCCAAAATGGCTTCTCTCTCCGGCATCTCCGCCAAGGAGGAATCGCCGTTTTGACGGTTTGATTTCTAGGAAACCAGAGCAAAGTGAGTGTCCCGATCCTTGAAAAAGCTGTCTTTCTGGTGATCTCGACGTGTTTCTTGTAAAAACTCATCAGTCAGGATCCACCTTTAAGAGGTTTGCTGGAGAGAAAAAAAACCCACAATAAATTGTGATACATGTTAAAAAAGAAATAAGAACAGAATAGAAATGTAGTCCTTTGGCTGTAGTGTCTGACTCGTAAGAACAGAAAACCCCGTGTATAACTAGTTTAATATCTGATGGAGACAACATTATTACCGTATTTAATTTCAGGGGATGATGCAAATGTTATCGACTTACATTTGTCATTTCGACCCACCATTGGTGGAATTAGTTGTGTTCTTGTCTTTGTTAAACAAAAAGAAATTGTGGGGGGGGGGGGGGGGTAGAAAAGAAAGTTAGTGAAACAGACAAAGCAGAGAGAGAGAGAGACAGAGAGAGAGAGAGAGAGAGAGAGGGAAGAGAGAGAGAGAGAGAGAGAGAGAGAGAGAGAGAGAGAGAGAGAGAGAGAGAGAGAGAAGAGGGAGAGAGAGAGAGAGAGACTAGAGAGAGAGAGAGAGAGAGAGAGAGAGATGAGAGAGAGAGAGAGAGAGACAGACAGACAGACAGAGAGAGAACGATAGGGATATGGAAGTATGAGAGGAAGAGGGAGTGACAGAGAGAGGCAGCGGACATATGGGGGTGGGGTGAGGTGGGGGGATATAACTTGGAGATACAATGACAGACAAAGATTTAAAAAAAACCAAAAAAAACGTCATGTTCATGTGTATGTTTAGCTACATTTGTGATGTTTGCATGCGTCTAGTTTACTCTCTTCGTTCTCAGTCTCTCTCTCTCTCTCTCTCATCTCTCTCTCCTCCTCTCTCTCTCTCTCTCATCTCTCTCTCTCTCTTTCCCTCTCTCTCTCTCTCTCTCTCTCTCTCTCTCTTCTCTCTCTCTCTCTCTCTCTCTCTCTCTCTCTCTCTCTCTCTCTCTCTCTCTCTCTCTCTCTCTCTCTCTCTCTCTCTCCCTCCTCTCTCTCCTCTCTTCTCTCCTCTGCCTCTCTCTCTCTCTCTCTCTGTCTCGTCTGCCTCTGCTCACTGTCTCTTCTTTCTTCTTCTGCCTCTCTCTGTCTCTCGTCTCTGTCCCTGTCTGAATATAGCTTTTTCACTGTCACCGTCACTATCTCTGCCTCTTTCAGTCAGTCTGTCTGTCTCTTTATCTCCCTTAGTTCTCCCTCCCTCGCTGCCCATCTCTCTCTCTCTCTCTCTCTCTCTCTCTCTCTCTCTCTCTCTCTCTCTCTCTCTCTCTCTCTCTCTCTCTCTCTCTCTCTCTCTCTCTCTCTCTCTCTCTCTCTCTCTCTCTCTCTCTCTCTCTCTCTCTTAATGAGTTTATTTGTTTTCTATTTTGACATTTTTATGCCACCTTGTTATATTGTATTCTTTCTATTTTATTATTTTCATTAATTCATGTTTTGTGGATGTATGTTCCTTTTATGTACTCATTCTTTGAAATGGGCCTAAGGCCTAATCAGTAAATCATTCAGACTCAGACTCAGACTCTCTCTCTTATCTATCTATCTCTCTCTCTCTCTCTCTCTCTCTCTCTCTCTCTCTCTCTCAGCTCCTCTCTCTCACTCTCTCTCTCTCTCTCTCTCTCCCTCTCTCTCCCTCCCTCTTCTGTTTTTGCTGTATATTAATGATCTTCCTCTTTATATTAAAAACTCTAGTGAGCTGTTTGCAGATGACACATCAATCCATTCAAACCATACCAATCTCAATCAATTAACCTTTAGTTTACAAGAAAGTGTAGATCAGCTGCTTGACTGGACTGAACTTAATCATATGGCATTAAATGATACAAAAACTAAGTATATGATTGTAACGTCACGGCAAAAGCGACAAAATATAACAAGTATTATCCCCCCAATATATATTCGCAATAAGCCAGTTGAAGAAGTCAACACACATAAAGTTTTAGGGATTACTCTAGATAACAACCTTACTTGGTCCTCCCATATTAGTAGCTTAAGCAAACGA
>CM065680.1:16178417-16180060 GCA_017654935.2 Phymorhynchus buccinoides
AGTCATTTGTGCCCATGGTATTTTTCTTCATTTCGGCCCAAGGCAATAGTCATAGTAATAGGCTATAGTCATTTGTGCCCATGGTATTTTTTCGGGGGGGCATTTCGGCCCAAGGCAATAGTCATAGTAATAGGCTATAGTCATTTGTGCCCATGGTATTTTTCGTCATTTCGGCCCAAGGCAATAGTCATAGTAATAGGCTATAGTCATTTGTGCCCATGGTATTTTTCGTCATTTCGGCCCAAGGCAATAGTCAATAGTAATAGGCTATAGTCATTTGTGCCCATGGTATTTTTCGTCATTTCGGCCCAAGGCAATAGTCATAGTAATAGGCTATAGTCATTTGTGCCCATGGTATTTTTCGGTCATTTCGGCCCAAGGCAATAGTCATAGTAATAGGCTATAGTCCATTTTGTGCCCATGGTATGTTTCGTCATTTCGGCCCAAAGGCAATAGTCATTAATAGGCTATAGTCATTTGTGGCCCATGGTATTTTTTTTCTTTTTCATTTCGGCCCAAGGCAATAGTCATAGTAATAGGCTATAGTCATTTGTGCCCATGGTATTTTTCGTCATTTCGGCCCAAGGCAATAGTCATAGTAATAGGCTATAGTCATTTGTGCCCATGGTATTTTTCGTCATTTCGGCCCAAGGCAATAGTCATAGTAATAGGCTATAGTCATTTGTGCCCATGGTATTTTTCGTCATTTCGGCCCAAGGCAATAGTCATAGTAATAGGCTATAGTCATTTGTGCCCATGGTATTTTTCGTCATTTCGGCCCAAGGCAATAGTCATTTCTGTAATAGGCTATAGTCATTTGTGCCCATGGTATTTTTCGTCATTTCGGCCCAAGGCAATAGTCATAGTAATAGGCTATAGTCATTTGTGCCCATGGTATTTTTCTTCATTTCGGCCCAAGGCAATAGTCATAGTAATAGGCTATAGTCATTTGTGCCCATGGTATTTTTCTTCATTTCGGCCCAAGGCAATAGTCATAGTAATAGGCTATAGTCATTTGTGCCCATGGTATTTTTCGTCATTTCGGCCCAAGGCAATAGTCATAGTAATAGGCTATAGTCATTTGTGCCCATGGTATTTTTCTTCATTTCGGCCCAAGGCAATAGTCATAGTAATAGGCTATAGTCATTTGTGCCCATGGTATTTTTCGTCATTTCGGCCCAAGGCAATAGTCATAGTAATAGGCTATAGTCATTTGTGCCCATGGTATTTTTCGTCATTTCGGCCCAAGGCAATAGTCATAGTAATAGGCTATAGTCATTTGTGCCCATGGTATTTTTCGTCATTTCGGCCCAAGGCAATAGTCATAGTAATAGGCTATAGTCATTTGTGCCCATGGTATTTTTCTTCATTTCGGCCCAAGGCAATAGTCATAGTAATAGGCTATAGTCATTTGTGCCCATGGTATTTTTCTTCATTTCGGCCCAAGGCAATAGTCATAGTAATAGGCTATAGTCATTTGTGCCCATGGTATTTTTCGTCATTTCGGCCCAAGGCAATAGTCATAGTAATAGGCTATAGTCATTTGTGCCCATGGTATTTTTCTTCATTTCGGCCCAAGGCAATAGTCATAGTAATAGGCTATAGTCATTTGTGCCCATGGTATTTTTCGTCATTTCGGCCCA
>CM065680.1:16180560-16183060 GCA_017654935.2 Phymorhynchus buccinoides
AAATCGATGGAGGATAGTAAATAATTATGTTCGTGTATAAAGCTTAGAATATACACATAAAGAACTTCAACATAAACTGGATGAACACTGCGCGTGCACACATAAAAACACATACAAACAGGCACATATTATACCACACACACATACACAACACACATACACACACACACACACGATATATATATATCACACAAACACACAACACACACACACACACACACACACACATACAACAACACACCCACACCCGCACACGCCACCGCACCGCACACACGCACCACACCACCACACCACGCACACACACACACACACACCAGCAACACAACACACCACACAACACACACACCACACACACATTTATTTCAATTTTGTTTTGTGTCTAAATCACCATTGCGTGAAAGACGTTAAATTAACTACTGAACTGAACACGCCACACACACGCGCGCGCGCGACACACACACACACGCACACAACGCACACGCACACACACGCACACGCACACGGCAACGCACGCACTCACACACACACACACCACACCACAAAGCACCTACACTCACACACACACACCACACACACACACACACACAGAACACACACATACCAACAACACCACACCACACACACACACACACACACCAACACCAACACACACACACACACACACATTATCATCATCATCATACAGTATTTATACGGCGCTTAATATTGATATAAATCAAATCAAAGCGAACACACACGTTAGAATTCATAACGCATTCAAACAAAAACGAAATACAAAGCGAACACACACAGATAACATAAATGGAATAAAGCAGAAACAGACCTAATGGCAAGAGAGAGGAGAGAAAGAGAGCAGAGCTTTAATGATACGCGCGCACACACACGCGCGTGCGCGTGCGCACACACGGCACACACACACACACCACACACAATCACAAGAAGCACACACACACATACACACACATACACACTACCACGACACACACACACACACCCTTCACATCCACGTTAAACCCAAGTTTCTCTCCTAGACTTTAGGAGACAAAAGCATGTTTCTTTCTGGGTTGGGTGTTTGTAGCAGGGGCTCATTCAACATAGCAGCACTACAACATAGGTAAGGAGGGTCTTCTATCGATCCTGGTGTACTTGTATACGGTTTTAATAAGACACAGAAAATCTTTGGTATGCCTACGCACCCCACCGTGTTTCTTTGCGTCTAAAAACTTTGATATGGTCTAACATTTGGATGAAATCAATGTTCTTATGGTATCAACGCATTGGTTGATACACCCAAAAATAGCACGTATTGTGTAAGCTATGACAGTTTGCATAACGGCAAGCAAGGTTAATACTGACATGGAAATGCACACACGCACACAGACACACACATGCAAGGCAGACAAGCAAAAACGCTCATGCATAGTGTTTGTGTGGACGAGCGCGTGATATACAATGTGTGTGTGTGTGCGTATATACACAGGCGCGCACACACACACGCGCTTGCTTGCTATTCAAAAGCCTTACGCTGATGTGTGCACGAATAAGCACACACCGCAAGCACACGGGTGTGCATGCGTACGAGCAACTGCACGTGCATGCATAGGCTACACACTTAGACACACACACACACTCAGGCACCCACAACGATCCCACATACATACACACATACACACACAAAACACACACAAAACACAAACACGAACACATACACACACACACACAACACACACACTACACCACACCCACACACACCACAACACACACCACACACACCCACACACCACACAGGGGCGGGATTGGTGGGGGTGTGGGGTGTTTACAAGGGTTTTCCGGACGCCCCCCCCGAACCCCTCCCCCAAAAAAGAAAAGAAAAGGAGGAAAAGCCCCTGTACTCCAAGATATGTTTATTTATTTATTTATTCATACAACTTTTATAGCGCCTACTCTTTAAGAAGCTCTAAGCGCTTTACAGAAATCGCTAAAATGAATAGTAAACACAATGAATAAAAAGTATACATCAAACATTTACCAACACCCCCCTTCCCTGATCCCTCAGTAAATTTCTCAATCACGCCCAAATAATGAAAGACATAATCTACAGTACACTTTCGCAACCAACTTTAAACAATCACACTGATGGACACTTAAAGACGCCCAGGCCACACTATTGACAAATCAAACTCACACCCACACTTATGACGATAGAGAGAGAAAGAGAACGAGAGAGAGAGAGAGACAGACAGACAGATAGACAGTCAGACATACAGACATACAGACAGAGAAAGACAGAGTCGGAGACCCAGAGAGTCCAGAGTCAGAGGTACAGACAGAGAAAGAGAAGAGAAGAGACACACAAACAGAGACAGATATATATTATAGGACTGAAATACAGTTGCATGCATCATAAAATAACAACTTACTATCATTTGTACATACAATAGTCACACAAAAGGCAAGTCACATTTATATTCAATATTAATAAACATTCACACACACACGC
>CM065680.1:16185560-16195560 GCA_017654935.2 Phymorhynchus buccinoides
CAATTTTAGTCCGCCGATGCCGAATTACCTCCCCTAACAGGTTTAATTTGTTTTTTAAAAATATTATGATTCTTAAAATCTTCTGATGTTAAGGAACTTGATTTCAATAGAACTAGTTTTAAAGCCGCGATTGCGATATAAGAGGCGGAAGGACCAAGGGCGGTGGGTTTCAAAGTGTTTTTTTGTTCATTGGGCACAGTCCCAGAGTTGAGTGGCCGAAGCAAAAGTCAACTAGTGATGAATTCTTGATATGTTTTGTGTTGCAACCTGAAAGAAGAGTTTCCTGGCTTCCTGATTTAGAAAAAAAAAAGTGTTGTTTTTTTGTGGATAATTGGAAGACTTTTTTGGCGATGTTTTTGCTTAAATGAGTGATATGGTCCTGCCAGGAGAGAGAGAGAGAGAGATGAGAGAGAGAGAGAGAGATAGAGAGAGGAGAGAGAGAGAGAGAGAGAGAGAGAAGAGAGAGAGAAAGAGAAAGAGAGAGATAGAGAGAGAGAGAGACGAGAGATGAGTTTATACGGTTGCCAATTCATTTCGCCTTACGCAATAGTCCATTCCGGCCCAAGGCAATAGTCATATTCCGAGCCCGATGGCTATAGTCATTTCGGCGCAGGCCAATATAGTCATATCCGCACAAGGCTATTGTCATTATCGTCACAGGGCTATTGTCCCATTTCGGCCCAAGGCTATTGTCATTTTGGCCTAAGGCTATAGCACTGCTTCGAAATGAAAACGGAAGTAACAGACGAGTTGTGTGCCCGTCACTTAGTTCCGGTTAGGAAATGCTGTAAACACGGGATGGCTGCTCCGTAATTGAAATAGAGGGTTGTTTAATTGCTCAGTTATCAGTTTGTAGGTTTCAGACTTGAAGACAAGAACAAAATATAGTTGTTTGTAAAGGTAGGTAACTTCCATTTTTTAATTCTAAACATTTTGGAACCGGAACTACCCCAAACCGACTTCAAGACGAGACATTAGGGAAAGATAACCCCCAAACACCGAATTATGAATCAGTGCTATAGTCATTTCGGCCCAAAGCAATAGTCATTTCGGTCCAAGGCTATAGTCATTTCGGTCCAAGGCAATAGTCATTTCGGCCTAAGGCTATCGTCATTCATTTTCGGCCCAAGGCAATAGTCATTTCGTCCTAAGGCAATAGTCATTTCGGCCCAAGGCAATAGTCATCTCGGCCTAAGGCTATAGTAATTTCGGCATAGGGCTATAGTCATTTCGGCCTAAGGCTATAGTCATTTCGGCCCAAGGCCATAGTCATTTCGGCCCAAGGCTATTGTCATTTCGGCCCAGGGCAATAGTCAATTCGGCCCAAGGCTATTGTCATTTCGGCCCAAGGCAATAGTCATTTCGGCCCAGTGCAATAGTCATTTCGGCCCAAGGCAATAGTCATTTCGGCCCAAGGCTATTGTCATTTCGGCCCAAGGCGATAGTCATTTCGGCCCAAGGCAATAGTCATTTCGGCCCAAGGCAATAGTCATCTCGGCCCAAGGCAATAGTCATTTCGGCCCAAGGCAATAGTCACTTCGGCCCAAGGCAATAGTCACTTCGGCCCAAGGCTATTGTCATTTCGGCCCAAGGCAATAGTAATTCGGCCCAAGGCAATAGTCATTTCGGCCCAAGGCAATAGTCATTTCGGCCAAAGGCAATATGTCATTTCGGCCCAGGCAATAGTCATTTCGGCCCATTTTCAGGCAATAGTCATTTCGGGCCCAAGGCTATAGTCATTTCGGCCAAAGGGCTATAGTCATTTCGGCCCAAGGCTATAGTCATTTCGGCCCAAGGCTATAGTCATTTCGGCCCAAGGCTATAGTCATTTCGGCCACAAGTCTATAGTCATTTCGGCCCAAGGCTATAGTCATTTCGGCCCCAAGGCAATAGTCATTTTGGCCCAAGGCAATTCATCATTTCGGCCCATGGCTATAGGGCAATTTCGGCCAAGGCTAAGGCATTGTCGCCTAAGCAATAGTCATTTCAATCCAAGGCAATAGTCATTTCGGCCCAAGGCAATAGTCATTTTTGGCCCAAGGCAATAGTCATTTCGGCCCAAGGCTAATAGTCATTTTGTGCCCAAGGCTATAGTCATTTCGGCCAAGGGGCTATAGACACTTCGGCCCAGGGCTATTGTCTTTACGGCCCAAGGCAATAGTCACTACGGCCCAAGGCTATAGATCATTTCGGCCCAAGGCTATTGTCACTTCGGCCCAGGGCTATTGTCATTTCGGCCCAAGGCTAATAGTCATTTCGGCCCAAGGCAATAGTCATCTCGGCCTAAGGAAATAGTCATTTCGGCCCAAGGCTATAGTCATTTCGGCCCAAGGCTGGCAGTCATTTCGGCCTAAGGCAATAATCATTTCGGCCCAAGGCAACAGTCACTTCGGCCCAAGGCAATAGTCATTTCGGCCCCCCACCAGCCATATTCAAGGGGGCAATCTCCCAACTCTCCGTTTGCCCTATCAAAAGCAACAGACCACAAGTGATTCAAGGATTGTTAATATTGGCAGGACAACGTTACATGATTGACTGATAGAATGATTGAATGTTTGATTGATTGGTTGATTTTGTTTATGCTGAGTGAATAATTATAGTGTTAGGATGAATGGGAATTGGCCGAGATGACTCTTGGCGAGGGCCAACATGATTATTGCTTTAGGCCGAAATGAATATAGCCTTGTGCCGAATTGACTAATGCCTTGCGCCGAAAGGACGATATCCTTGGGCCGAAATGACGAAAAATACCATGGGCACAAATGACTATAGCCTATTACTATGACTATTGCCTTGGGCCGAAATGACGAAAAATACCATGGGCACAAATGACTATAGCCTATTACTATGACTATTGCCTTGGGCCGAAATGAAGAAAAATACCATGGGCACAAATGACTATAGCCTATTACTATTGACTATTGCCTTGGGCCGAAATGACGAAAAATACCATGGGCACAAATGACTATAGCCTATTACTATGACTATTGCCTTGGGCCGAAATGAAGAAAAATAGCATGTTTTTTTTATGACTAATGAGCCTGGAATAATGACTATTGCCTTGGGCCGAAATTTAGAAAAATACCATGGGCACAAATGACTATAGCCTATTACTATGACTATTGCCTTGGGCCGAAATGAAGAAAAATACCATGGGCACCCGAAAAATGACTATAGCCTATTAGAATGACTATTGCCTTGGGCCGAAATGAGAGAAAAATACCATGGGCACTAATGACTATAGCCTATTACTATGACTATTGCCTTGGGCCGAAATGACGAAAAATACCATGGGCCACAAAATGACTATAGCCTATTACTAAATGACTATTGCCTTGGGCCGAAAATGAACGAAAATA
Organism: Phymorhynchus buccinoides; assembly: GCA_017654935.2. NCBI lineage: Eukaryota > Metazoa > Mollusca > Gastropoda > Neogastropoda > Raphitomidae > Phymorhynchus > Phymorhynchus buccinoides. The sequence goes on from CM065680.1 coordinate 16,188,920, forward strand.
ACCGAAACATGGGGTGGGCACAAATGAACAAAAATGACTATAGCCCTATTACTATGACTATTGCCTTGGGCCAGAAATGAAAAAATCCGAAAAAATCGAACCATTGGGCCAACAAAAAAAAAAAATGACTATAGCCCTATTTACTATGACCCTATTGCCCTTGGGCCGAAATGACGAAAAAAATACCATGGGCAACAACCAATGACTATAGCCTATTACTATGACTATTGCCTTGGGCCCCCCGAAAATGACGAAAAATACCATGGGGCACAAATGACTATAGCCTATTACTATGACCTATTGGCCTTGGGCGAAAAAATGACGAAAAATACCATGGGCACAAATGACTATAGCCTATTACTATGACTATTGCCTTGGGCCGAAAAAACCGAAAATGACCGAAAAAATACCAAATGGGCCACAAAAGACTATAGCCTATTATTACTATTGACTATTTGCCTTGGGCCGAAATGAACGAAAAAAAATACCATGGGCACAAATGACTATAGCCTATTACTATGACTATTGCCTTGGGCCGAAATGAAAAAACGAAAAAAATACCATGGGCACAAATGACTATTAGCCTATTACTATGACTATTGCCTTGGGCCGAAATGACGCGAAAAAAATACCATGGGGCAAACAAATGACTATAGCCTATTACTATGAACTATTGCCTTGGGCCGAAATGAAGAAAAATACCATGGGCACAAATGACTATAGCCTATTACTATGACTATTGCCTTGGGCCGAAATGACGAAAAATACCATGGGCACAAATGACTATAGCCTATTACTATGACTATTGCCTTGGGCCGAAATGACGAAAAATACCATGGGCACAAATGACTATAGCCTAAAACTATGACTATTGCCTTGGGCCGAAATGAAGAAAAATACCATGGGCACAAATGACTATAGCCTATTACTATGGACTATTGCCTTGGGCCGAAATGACGAAAAATACCATGGGCACAAATGACTATAGCCTATTACTATGACTATTGCCTTGGGCCGAAATGACGAAAAAAAATACCATGGGCACAAATGACTATAGCCTATATAAAATGACTATTGCCTTGGGCCGAAAAAAAGCAATCCGAAATGACCATGGGCACAAATGACTATCATCGAATTACTATGACTATTGCCTTGGGCCGAAATGACGAAAAATAACCATGGGCACCAAAATGACTATAGCCCTATTACTATGACTATTGCCTTGGGCCGAAAACCGACGAAAAATACCATGGGCACAAATGACTATAGCCTATTACTATGACTATTGCCTTGGGCCGAAATGAACGAAAAAAATACCATGGGCTCGAAACAAAATGACCTATAGGCACAAATGACTATAGCCTATTACTATGACTATTGCCTTGGGCCGAAATGAACGGGAAAAAATACCATGGCCCACAAATGACCTATAAGCCCTATTTACCTATGACTATTGCCCTTGGGCCCGGAAAATGACGAAAAAATACCAATGGGCACAAATGACTATAGCCTATTACTATGACTATTGCCTTGGGCCCGAAATGAACGAAAAAAAATACCTATGGGCACAAATGACTATAGCCTATTACTAATGGGACTATTGCCTTGGGCCGAAATGACGAAAAAAATACCATGGGCACAAATGGGACTATAGCCTATTACTATGACTATTGCCTTGGGCCACACCGAAAAATGAACGAAAAAATACCATGGGCCACAAATGACTATAGCCTATTACTATGGACTATTTGCCTTGGGCCCCGAAATGAAGAAAAAATTTACCATGGGGCACAAATGAACTATTAGCCTATTACTATGACTATTGCCTTGGGCCGAAAAAATGACGAAAAATAACCATGGGCACCAAATGACTATAGCCTATTACTATGACTATTGCCTTGGGCCGGGCCCGAAAATGACGAAAAAAATTACCATGGGCAACAAATGACTATAGCCTATTTACTATGACTATTGCCTTGGGCCGAAATGGACGAAAAAATTACCTCAAAAATACCCAGGACTGGGCACAAATGACTATAGCCTATGGGCACTATGACTATTGCCTTGGGTCCCGAAATGGACGAAAAATTTACCATGGGGCACAATGGACTATAGCCTATTACTATGACTATTGCCTTGGGCCGAAATGACGAAAAATTACCATGGGCACAAATGACTATAGCCTATTACTATGACTATTGCCTTGGGCCGAAATGACGAAAAATACCATGGGCACAAATGGGACTATTAGCCTATTACTATGACTATTGCCTTGGGCCGAAATGACGAAAAATACCATGGGCACAAATGACTATAGCCTATTACTATGGGGTGACTATTGCCTTGGGCCGAAATGACGAAAAAAAATACCATGGGCACAAATTGACTATTGCCCTATTACTATGACTATTGCCTTGGGCCGAAATGACGAAAAATACCATGGGCACAAATGACTATAGCCTATTACTATGACTATTGCCTTGGGCCGAAATGACGAAAAATACCATGGGCACAAATGACTATAGCCTATTACTATGACTATTGCCTTGGGCCGAAATGACGAAAAATACCATGGGCACAAATGACTATAGCCTATTACTATGACTATTGCCTTGGGCCGAAATGAAGAAAAATACCATGGGCACAAATGACTATAGCCTATTACTATGACTATTGCCTTGGGCCGAAATGACGAAAAAAATACCATGGGCACAAATGACTATAGCCTATTACTATGGACTATTGCCTTGGGCCGAAATGACCAAAAATACCATGGGCACAAAGGACTATAGCCTTATTCCTATTGACTATTGCCTTGGGCCGAAATGACGAAAAATACCATGGGCACAAATGACTATAGCCTATTACTATGACTATTGCCTTGGGCCGAAATGACGAAATAGCTCATGGACTAAAATGACTATTGCCTATTACTATTGACTATTGCCTATGGGGCCGAAATGGACGAAAAATACCATGGGCAACAGTGGATATTCATAGCCTATTAGGCTCATAGACTATTGCCTTTGTGCCCATGGTATTTTTCGTCATTTCGGCCCAAGGCAATAGTCATAGTAATAGGCTATAGTCATTTGTGCCCATGTCATTTCGGCCCAATGAAATAGTCATTTCGTATTTTTGAGCTATTTTTCGTCATTTCGGCCCAAGGCAATAGTCATAGTAATAGGCTATAGTCATTTGTGCCCATGGTATTTTTCGTCATTTCGGCCCAAGGCAATAGTCATAGTAATAGGCTATAGTCATTTGTGCCCATGGTATTTTTCTTCATTTCGGCCCAAGGCAATCATTTCGGCCCAAGGCAATAGTCATAGTAATAGGCTATAGTCATTTGTGCCCATGGTATTTTTCTTCATTTCGGCCCAAGGCAATAGTCATAGTAATAGGCTATAGTCATTTGTGCCCATGGTATTTTTCTCGTCATTTCGGCCCAAGGCAATAGTCATAGTAATAGGCTATAGTCATTTGTGCCCATGGTATTTTTCGTCATTTCGGCCCAAGGCAATAGTCATAGTAATAGGCTATAGTCATTTGTGCCCATGGTATTTTTCGTCATTTCGGCCCAAGGCAATAGTCATAGTAATAGGCTATAGTCATTTGTGCCCATGGTATTTTTCGTCATTTCGGCCCAAGGCAATAGTCATAGTAATAGGCTATAGTCATTTGTGCCCATGGTATTTTTCATAGTAATTAGGAATGGGCTATATTCATTTTGTGCCCAGGTATTTTTCATTTCGGCCCAAGGCAATAGTCATTTCGGCCCAAGTAGTCATAAGGCTATAGTCATTTGTGCCCATGGCTTTTTATTCATTTCGGCCCAAGGCAATAGTCATAGTAATAGGCTATAGTCATTTGTGCCCATGGTATTTTTCGTCATTTCGGCCCAAGGCAATAGTCATAGTAATAGGCTATAGTCATTTGTGCCCATGGTATTTTTCGTCATTTCGGCCCAAGGCAATAGTCATAGTAATAGGCTATAGTCATTTGTGCCCATGGTATTTTTCGTCATTTCGGCCCAAGGCAATAGTCATAGTAATAGGCTATAGTCATTTGTGCCCATGGTATTTTTCGTCATTTCGGCCCAAGGCAATAGTCATAGTAATAGGCTATAGTCATTTGTGCCCATGGTATTTTTCTTCATTTCGGCCCAAGGCAATAGTCATAGTAATAGGCTATAGTCATTTGTGCCCATGGTATTTTTCCCATGGATCATTTCGGCCCAAGGCAATAGTCATAGTAATAGGCTATAGTCATTTGTGCCCATGGTATTTTTCGGCCAGGCATCATTTCATTTTAGCCCAAGGCAATAGTCATAGTAATAGGCTATAGTCATTTGTGCCCATGGTATTTTTCTTCATTTCGGCCCAAGGCAATAGTCATAGTAATAGGCTATAGTCATTTGTGCCCATGGTATTTTTCGTCATTTCGGCCCAAGGCAATAGTCATAGTAATAGTCATTTGTTGCCCATGGTTATAGGCCCAAGGCAATAGTCATAGTAATAGGCTATAGTCATTTGTGCCCATGGTATTTTTCGTCATTTCGGCCCAAGGCAATAGTCATAGTAATAGGCTATAGTCATTTGTGCCCATGGTATTTTTTTCGTCATTTCGGCCCCAAGGCAATAGTCATAGTCATTTTAGTCATATTTTTTTCGGCCAAGGCAATAGTCATTAGTCATAGTCATTTGTGCCCATGGTATTTTTCGTCATTTCGGCCCATTTCGTAATAGTGCTATAGTCCCCAAGGCAAAATAGTCATAATAGGCTATAGTAATGCGGCCCAAGGCAATAGTCATATAGTCATTTGTGCCCATGGTATTTTTTAGTAAGTAGGCGTCATTTCGGCCCAAGGCAATAGTCATAGTAATAGGCTATAGTCATTTGTGCCCATGGTATTTTTCGTCATTTCGGCCCAAGGCAATAGTCATAGTATTTGTGCCCAGTATAGGCTATAAGTCCATCATTTGGCCCATGGTATTTTTCGTCATTTCGGCCCATGGCAATCATAGTAATAGGCTATAGTCATTCAGTGCCCATCGGTATTTTTCGGTCATTTCGGCCCAATAGTCATAGTAATAGGCTATAGTCATTTGTGCCCATGGTATTTTTCGTCATTTCGGCCCAAGGCAATAGTCATAGTAATAGGCTATAGTCATTTGTGCCCATGGTATTTTTCGTCATTTCGGCCCAAGGCAATAGTCATAGTAATAGGCTATAGTCATTTGTGCCCATGGTATATTCATTTCGGCCCAAGGCAATAGTCATTAGTATTATAGTCATTGTGCCCATGGTCATTTCGGCCCAAGGCAATAGTCATAGTAATAGGCTATAGTCATTTGTGCCCATGGTATTTTTCGTCATTTCGGCCCAAGGCAATAGTCATAGTAAATAGGGCTATAGTCATTTGTGCCCATGGTATTCATTCATTTCGGCCCAAGGCAATAGTCATAGTAATAGGCTATAGTCATTTGTGCCCATGGTATTTTTCGTCATTTCGGCCCAAGGCAATAGTCATAGTAATAGGCTATAGTCATTTGTGCCCATGGTATTTTTCTTCATTTCGGCCCAAGGCAATAGCCCAAGGCAATAGTCATAGTAATAGGCTATAGTCATTTGTGCCCATGGTATTTTTCGTCATTTCGGCCCAAGGCAATAGTCATAGTAATATTTAGTGCTATAGTCATTTGTGCCCCATGGTATTTTTCGTCATTTCGGCCCAAGGCATAGTCATAGGATAGGCTAGTCATAGTAATAGGCCTATCAATAGTAGGCTCTAGTCATTTGTGCATTTCGGCCCAAGGCATAGTATAGTTTTATAGTCATTTGTCCCATGGTATTTTTCGATCATTTCGGCCCAAGGCAATAGTCATAGTAATAGGCTATAGTCATTTGTGCCCATGGTATTTTTTTCGTCAGCTCATTTCGGCCCAAGGCAATAGTCATAGTAATAGGCTATAGTCATTTGTGCCCATGGTATTTTTCGTCATTTCGGCCCAAGGCAATAGTCATAGTAATAGGGCTATAGTCTATATGTCATTTGTCTTCATTTCCCATAGTAATATGGCTATTTTTTTTCCCAAGTATTTTTCGGGCCCAAGGCAATAGTCATAGTAATAGGCTATAGTCATTTGTGCCCATGGTATTTTTCTTCATTTCGGCCCAAGGCAATAGTCATAGTAATAGGCTATAGTCATTTGTGCCCATGGTATTTTTCTTCATTTCGGCCCAAGGCAATAGTCATAGTAATAGGCTATAGTCATTTGTGCCCATGGTATTTTTCGTCATTAATAGGCTATAGGTCCCATGGTATTTTTCTTCATTTCGGCCCAAGGCAATAGTCATAGTAATAGGCTATAGTCATTTGTGCCCATGGTATTTTTCTTCATTTCGGCCCAAGGCAATAGTCATTTCGTCATTTTTGCCCATGATAGGCAAGGCAATAGTCATAGTAATAGGCTATAGTCATTTGTGCCCATGGTATTTTTCTTCATTTCGGCCCAAGGCAATAGTCATAGTAATAGGCTATAGTCATTTCGTGCCCATGGTATTTTTCGTCATTTCGGCCCAAGGCAATAGTCATAGTAATAGGCTATAGTCATTTGTGCCCATGGTATTTTTCGTCA
>CM065680.1:16228060-16235560 GCA_017654935.2 Phymorhynchus buccinoides
GTAATACCCAGTACTGGTAACGCCACGTACTGGTAACGCTGAGTACTGGTTTCGCTGGGTCCGCGAAATATTATTACTTTTGTCTCTCTCCCTCCTTCCATCTTCTTCACTCATCCCGTTCTACTACCCACCTTCCAAATGTGAAGGCAATCCGTCCAGATATACCGGAGATATGGGCGCCAAGAGGCCGATGGATACGCGTTTCGCGCATTTGCCAAACCGTGCAAACAACACAGCCGCCTCGGTTGCTGTTGCCATCTCCCCATTAGGGCTCATAGCACATTTGAGGCAATTCGGTCGAAAAACGGCGGAGTTATAAGATCCGTTCTGTGTTCCACACATATCACGCGCGTTTATGAACAGATGCTGTTGAAATTTTGCACCAAGATAGTCACTATCCCTGGTCATGCCCGTTCCAAATTGCGAATCAATGTCGGGTCTGGTTACGCCGTGGTTTGTGAAAAGGTTAAGCGGCGTATATCCCGCGCGTTTCTTAATCGATTCGCTTCCGGTTTGGCACACGGATAGTCACCATCCCCGGTCATCTACCTTCCAAAATTGAAGGCAATCCGTCCAACCATACTGGAGATACGGGCGCTGAGAGGCCGGCGGATACGCGTTTCGCGCATTTTCCAAACCGCGCAAATGACGCGGCCGCCTCGGTTGCTGTTGCTGTTGCTGTAAGGGCTCATAGCAAACTTGAAGCGATTCGGTCGAACAACGGCGGAGTTATAAGGCCCGTTTTGTGTTTCAGACACACACACACACACAGCCACACACACACACACACACACAGCCACACACACACACACACTTGCCTTTTTATTATATGATTCTTATTCTTCCAACATTCAGGCAAAGCAGTTGCAACTCTTCCATTCTGGACTGAAAGGAAGAAAAATAAATTTAAAGAAAGTAACGAAAGGGGGAAAAAACGTGCAGAAAACTTTTTTGGCCAAGACTAATACAGAGATGGTCAGCAAATAAATGGCATTGGAAGAAATGGACCATCTAAGCTCCTTGCAATAACAATCACATTATGACTGTGTCTGTCTGTCTGTGTGTCTCTGAGAATAGTTACAGTTATAGTTTGAAAACCGTTAGCGTTAGACCCGCATAATCATAAAATAATTATTATTCTCCAATCATCAGCATAAACTGGGGGGGGGGGGGGGGGGGGTACAATATAGGAGACGAATTTTGAAGGGGCCATACGGTACGACGTTCTCCCAGACCCGTGGCCATAGTTTGAAAACCATTGGCCGTGGATCCTTATAACCATGATATTCGTGGCCAGATGGATATGTAGTGAAAGACATGCACTTGCGCCATTCGATACGACGCGCTCGCCCCAAGAGAATCGGCGGAGCGGCAGTGTGTTTATATTCTGAAAATGTTTTGAACTATTTTTTACCTTTACCGAGCTCGCTCTGAAGTATGGAGAGAGAAAATAAAAGGCGTAGAATAGTGTGTTTTCTCTCTCTCTCCTTCGCTGTTTGTTTTACATCTGGTCTGTGTCCAGAAATCACAAAATAAAAGCGTTAGTCAGAATGAGAGTGAGGGTGAGGGTGGAAAAGCTCTACAAAACACTTGTGCGTCTGTGAGAGGTCTCTCTCTGTCTCTCTCTCTCTCTCTCTCTCTCTCTCTCTCTCTCTCTCTCTCTCTCTCTCCTCTCTCTCTCTCTCTCTCCTCTCTCTCTCTCCTTCCTCTCTCTCTCTCTCTCTCCCTCTCTATCTCCCTCTCTCTCTTTCTCTCTCCTCTCTCTCTCTCTCTCTCTCTCTCTCTCTCTCTCTCTCTCTATCTCCTCTCTCTCTCTCTCTCCCTCTCTCTCTCTCTCTCTCTCTCTCTCTCTCTCTCTATCTCCCTCTCTCTCTCTCTATCTCGCGTTTTCCTTGTTATTCAAGCTATGCATAAACTATCAACCCTTTAATGAAGTCAAAGTAAATTGGTCTTAGTTTCAGGCAATCAGCTCTCGGCTATGAGACTCCTGAATTATGAAAGACCATACCCACCCCCTGACGTCATAGGAAGCAAAGCAATATATGTCTGCCTACCTGCCTGCCTGCCTGCTTGTGACCTCTCTCTCTCTCCCCCCTCTCTCTCTCTCTCTCTCTCTCTCTCTCTTGTGCCCCTCTCTCCCCTCCCCTCTCTCTCTCTCTCTCCCTCTCTCGCCTAAAGTCTTTACCCTTGTCAAATAAAGTTATCCGGTGTCCACTGTCTCTCTCATCTCTCTTTCCGTCACTCTTTCTCTCTCTCATTGTCGCTCTCTCTTTTTATTAAATATTGTTGTGGTGTTGCTGCTGCTGTTCTTTGCTTGTTTGTTTTCAATATTCCTGTTGGTTGTGTCAGCATAGGGGCTGCTCTCTCTCTCTCTCTCTCTCTCTCTCTCCTCCCCCTCTCTCTCTCTCTCTCTCATCTCTCCTCTGCGCGCGCACGTGTGTGCGTGAACATGTGTGCAAGTTCTTGCTTGTGTATGTGTGTATGTGCGCGCGTCCATTACTATTGTATGATTGTGTCTATGCTTTCTCCATGACCTAGTTTTGCTGCGCGCGCGCACACACATACACACACACACACACACACACGCACGCGCACACACGCACGCACGCACGCACGCACGCACGCACGCCAACTACCTCGACAACGCACGCACGCACACGCACACGCAACGCAACGCACGCACACACGCACACGCACACACACACACACACACACACACAGCTAGCTCTGGCGCTGAGATTAGCTCTGCTGTCCGAAATGCCGGGTGGAAAACTCAGCCTTCCGGCATCAGCATCAGCACTGTTATGCAGGCCAATTCCATCATTTGTCAGCCTGTCGCCCTGGGCCAGTTGCTTGTTGAAGTATGCGTGCTTGATCAATTGCTGCCCCAATTCCACAAGATTCAAGACTTGACAGGGGTGGAGTCAGGAAACTAACAAACATGTCATTTTTTGTTTTAAACCTTGCGACGTTGTTTACTAACACCATTTCAAATCAACAGTTTTGTCACATGCTTTATCAAACCATTCTTCTATATAATATTGTTTTGAATTGCAGGGAACAAACAAAACAAAGCAAACAAACAAAATAAAATCACACGCACACGCAAAATCTAAGAAGTAAACAAAGGTGAATAACTCTCCACATTTTGTTTCAAGGGCACACAACTCCCATCACAGCTCAAATATTTGTTTAAGTGTTTCTTGAAGAAAAAAAGGCAGGAGAATGGACCGGTAAGGCAGAAAGATAGTAGATAGATACAGTTAGCAAAGGGAAAAGGCAGAGTCAAAGAGAGTGACAGATTAGAGGAAGTTACAAGCACAGAACTTCCAGAAGGTGGGGGAAACTATTTATGCAAAGCCCTCCCCCCCCCCCCCCCCCCCCCCCCCCCCCCCCACCCACCCCCCCCCCCCCCCCCCACCCCCCCCCCCCCACCGGTATCTCCACAGGGTTGGTTCAAGTCTTGATGCGTCTTAGGATGTCATCAGCATCGGTAACAGCATCAGCGTCGCGATCGACGAGATAAGCTGGATTGCATTGTGGGATAGCTTTTGGTTGTCGTTCTCTTTGCCCTGCTTTACTTGCCGCTTGTTTTATCGTTGACCTCCCAACTTTTCCCGGGAAGATTCCGAAATTTCCCCAAACTCGGGAATATTGCGGAATTTTTCCCAGGAAAATTCCGAATTCTCTCGAATTCCAACATTTCCCGTAACACATACATACATACAAATTATACGGAGGGGGGGGGGGGGGGGGGGGCAGATTCATATAAAGCAAAAACACATATGAACACCACCATTGCATTAAACGCAAGTTCAGCGAGGCCGCCCCACAACGTCGAGAAACAAAATCTCTATTAAATGCATTAAACAGAAACCCATTCAACAAAATACTTCACCAAAAATATTTCCTTGCTAGGAAAACATATAACAAAATTATTAAGAAAAAGAGAGAATATACAAAGCCAGGTTATTAACTTTATTGAACAAAAACTTGAATGAAAATCCAAACGCTGTTTGAAAAACCTTGAAAGAATTACAATCCATGGAGACTCAAGAGCAGACACAACCACTACCTATTAAAAAATGGATGACCCATCTTGAAAAACTAATAGGAAAAGAAGTTGATATAGAGAACAAAGAAGATGTAGTAACAGATGCAAATCCAGAAAATGAAGGCAAAAAAGCGGCTCTGAATGACGCTAATGTAGATTATGAGATATCTGATATAGAAATTATAAACGCTATCAAGAAATTAAAAAAGAACAAGTCATCCGGAATAGATGGAATGAGGAATGAATTTCTGAAAGCTGGGATTTCAGAATTATTACCCACAATAAAAAAACATATTTTATTTAATTTTAAAAACCGGCCAATATCCAGATTTGTGGAAAAAGGCCTTTCAGTTCCTATACATAAAGGGGGAGACAAAACAAACCCCAGCAATTACAGAGGAATCACACTTAATTGTTCATTAGGCAATGTTTTATGTCAAATACTAAACGCTCGAATAAACAAGTACTTAGAATCAAACAATTTGTTATCTAAGGAACAAGCAGGTTTTAGAAAAGGCCATAGAACTACGGATAATATCTTTATTTTAAAAAGTATTGTAGACCACACAATGAAATCGCGTAATGGCAGATTGTATGCATGCTTTGTGGACTTTCAGAAAGCGTTTGATAACATTTCACACGAAGGACTATTAATAAAATTACAAAGATTTGGTATCAACGGTAAATGGTTTCATTTAGTTAAAAACATGCACACAAATACACAAATCTACTCAGCTGGAAAAAATGGAATTTGTCATTCAGTCTATATGCGAAGAGGAATTCTGCAAGGGAACTCACTAAGTCCAACACTATTCAATGTGTTTATAGACGATTTAACAAACTGGATTCCAAAAGATGATTCACCAACACTGGATCCTTCGAGCAATACATGTATATCTACTTTATTATATGCAGATGATCTTATACTCCTTGCAACATCTAAACAAGGTTTAAAATTAAAATTAGATCAGTTATACTTATATTGTAAGGAATGGGGTTGCAAATTAACATTGAAAAAAATAAAGTAATAATATTTTATAAAACAGAACCTAAAACTCGATTATTTATTTAAATGTGGTACAGAATTCATTGACACAGCAGAACAATGCAAATATCTCGGAATAACTTTTCATAGGTCAGGAAAACTTGATATGGCAGCAGAACATCTAAGCAAGCAAGGGAACAAAGCAACATATACCCTAAAAAGAACGTTTCAAAATGAAAATATTAATGATATTAGTCTTGTGTCACCAATATTGATGTATGGTGCAGATATATGGCTACCTTTTTGCTTGAAGTTAAATGACAACTTTACTCTAGAAAACATGTTTAATCAATGCCTTTCAAACAAATTACCACATGAGCATACTCAACATAAGTTCTTCAAGCAAACTTTAGGAGTTCACAAAAAAGCTACAAACTTAGCTGTTATTGGAGAACTCGGAAGTTTGCCAATTAGCTTAACAATAATCAATCAGATTATAAAGTTCTGGTACCATATTTTAGAATCTAAAGACAACTCTCCTATCAAAATCATATACACGAACATGTTAAAGAATGACGATCATCAAACACCTTGGTTTAAATTTGTCAAACAAATTCTTAACCTAATTGGATTGGAGCATGTTTGGAACAACCAGCATACTTTTAATATTAATAAGTTATGTCATGTTGTCCAAAATAAATTAAAAGCTGAATACATATTATTTTGGAAGAAAATAAAATCAGAAACAGAATCAAAGCTTAAATTTTACAACAGTATTACTACAGAATATAGAATGGAACCATATTTAGCAAACTCTTTCATAAGATTTAACCAAAAACAATCATTATGTAAATTGAGAATTTCTTGTCACGACCTTAAAATAGAAAAAGGTCGATATACTAAAACTCCAAGGGAAAGAAGATTATGTTTGGAATGTAATGAAATCGAAGATGAAATTCATTTCTTAGATAATTGTATCAAATATGACGATATAAGAAAGCACTTTTTAAAACATGTTGAAGACAAATACAAAATACAAAACGCGCTACCAACCAATTTAATATCAAATGACAATGTTATCAGCGAGGTTGTGAAATATGTATATGAGTGTCAGCAGTTACTAAAGTAGAACGGGGAAAAAAGTACAAACAAGAACAGAATGTTTGATGAAAAAGTTCATTTTACAAATGCTTTGTTTCTTACATTTAGTGTTTCGCTTGTTTGTTTTATTATTATTATTTTATTATTTTATTTTAGTGTCATATAAAACCTGTTACGGTTTTCAAAGACAATAAATATCTGAATCTGAATCTGAATCACACACACACACGTACACACACACACACACACACACACACACACACACACACAACACACACACACACACACACACACAAACACGCAACGCACGCACGTGCACGCACACACACACCACACACACACACACACACACACACACACACACACACACACACACACACACACACATAGAGAGAGAGAGAAGATAGCCCCTAACCACCCCATCTCCCTTTAGGGTGAAGATACCCATCTCAGCAATAGTTCAGCAGTGGCCTCGAACTTCTTTGGAAATAGTCTATATGGCTATAAATCTGGCATCAGTGTTAGAGATCCAACCCACGTTCACGCACACACGCACACGCTCACACACATGCACGCATGCACACACACGCGCACACGCACGCACGAACAGGCACACACGCACACGCACACACACACGCACACACACGCACACGCACAACACATATCACATATGCACGTACACACATACTCATACACACACACTACACGCATGCACACAGACACACATACACACACACACCACACACACACACACACACACACACACAACACACCACCACACACACACACACACACAACACACACACACACACACACGCACACACACACGTGCGTCCCTACATTCATACTTTTAAACACACTAAAGTGCACCGCAAGAGCTTCTTCTTCTTCTTAATTCTGGAAACAACCGTCATCATAAACATAAACGCTAATAATTGTAGTAAGATGTAGGCCTATGCCTTACTTAAACAAAAGTAATAATATCGCATGAAAACACAACAATACTAATGCTGTTCAAAAATGCCAATCTTGGTACTTGGTACTTAGTACCTTTATAGTCACAGAGGTATCTGTGAAATTCGGGTTGCTCCCACCTGGAGAGCGCGTCGCAGCCAGAGGCGCGCCACTCAATTTTGTTTGGTATGAGATTCTTGTGTGACTGATGAGGAAGGGCATGGGGGGGGGGGGGTGTAAATATTGACCAAATGACATTTTTTTTGTTGCGACTGGGTTGAACGTGTGCTAAGTGCATGGGCACACGGGACCTCGGTTTTATTATCGTCTCATCCGAAAGACTCCATGTTCAGACCGTAAGGTCTAGTGCAGAGTGAGAGGAAAAATCCCCTGTACCCAGGTTCGA
>CM065680.1:16245560-16260356 GCA_017654935.2 Phymorhynchus buccinoides
GGTTCATCCAATAATCTAATCTTTGTCTCCTGTTCAGCTCTTGCACCTCTCCCTCCCATCTCGTCTACCAAGATCATTCTCATGCTGCTGATTCTCGGGTTTTCGCTCCCCTCTCTCGCCTGATTTGCTCGGTTTCTTACTTCTCTCCTTCGTTCTCAGCACCTCTCTCTCTCCTCTTCTCTGCGTCTGTCTTCGTACAGTTCATCTCAGTCTCCTGTCCTCAGTGCATCATTGCTTCGTCTCTTCTTTTCTCTCCGCATGCGCACTCCTTCCCTCCACAATTTTTCATCATGCCTAATCGTTTCTCCGTCGTCTTTCTTGTCTCGTTAGCTATCTCTCTCTAAGTTCTGCGGCTAATTACGCTTCGTTGCCCCGGTTTCTCGTCTCTTCTATTCCCTATCTCTCTACTCACTTCTCAAGATCATCTCTCCTCGTCTCTCTCGATTCGGTTCTTCTCTCTCTATTCGTTCCATTCGTGTTCATTGATTCATCACCTTCATCTCTCTCATCGTCGAGTCATCTCTGTCATCTCTCGTCGTCGTCTCTTGATGTCAATAATCTCTCTCATCTCTCTCATCAAATCTCTTTCATATCTGTTTCATTGTTCTCGAGCCTCTCTCTCTAATCTCTCTCCTCTGTTTTTCACTCTCAGAAAGGGGAAGCTTAAGTCTCATCTCTTCCTCAATTCGTCGCTGTGTCAACGTTCCAAGTCCTCAAATTGTGCTAGATCGTCTCCTTCTCTCGTCTCTCTCTCCTCCGTTGCATTGTCTCTCCGCTCTCTCTCTGTCTTCTCTCTCTCTTCGTCTGTCTCTCTCCGTCATGCGTTTCGAGTGAGCCTAATCGAGTCGTTAGAGTCATCAGGATTCGTGCTCTCGTTACTATCCACTCGTCGTCTCATAGAGTTCGAGTAGTCTTCTCTCTGGCCCGTCTTCACGTCTCCCTCTCAATCTACTCTTATCTGTTCATTTGTTCTGCTCTCCTCTCTCTCATCGTCGTCGTCTCGTCTCTGCACTCCATCATCCGCCTCCATCTCCTCCCTGCTCCTGCATCCTCTGCTTGTACTTGATTTGTCGCGGCGCGAACATTTGTGTTGTGCTTGTGATGCTCTCTCTTTTTTTCTAAAACATGTTTGGTTTAATTTTTTTGTTGGTTTTGACTTTGAATTCGGCATCATTGATGAATGGCTCCACAAATGTGTGTGCTAGCTTGTTATTGTATTCCCTTGAATCCTCGTCATACCTCTCAATGACAGGTAGTGGTAAACTACTAGTTGGTCACTAACATCCTTCTTGTTCAATGTTATTTTAATTAGAATTATGCTGCTCTTTGATAGTCTTTTATGGGCTTGTAACTACTTACGTGGCGGCGCGGATCCGGTATTTCGATACTTGACGAGATTTTAATAACAGTTTTAAAAATCATAGCACAATAAACTTATACTATTTTTAACGAAGCGACTCTGAAAAGTCGCCCCAAGAGCAGCGCTCCACTGACTCCCCTTTCACTTCCACTTCGCCCCTTTTATGTAGATCTCTTATTTATAAATCTTTAAATTTTTGTTATCCTGCTAAGTCGGTCGCCGAGATACTGCGAAAAAGCGGGTAGGGACTATTAAGCTCCTCGAAGAAGACGAGTAAAGTTGAAGTCCTAAACTGGTCTTTCAATCGGCTTTGTCAAATTAATGTTTTGTGGAGTTATGAGTGGTTTCCCATCTCTCTGCTCTCGTCTCTCGATCTCGGAGTTACCCTCCGTGTCTCGTCTCACTCTTCTTCTGTCTTCTCTCGCATCTTCTGTCCCCATTCGTCCCCGACGTCCTCCCCACCCTCGCTTATGCAACAAGGTAAGCTTCCCTCACTCCTCCTATCTTCACTTTGTCCCCGCACCTCGCCATTCCCTTGTGTCTTTCGCTCCGCACAACCGAATCTTGGTCAAGTTATATGCGGTGTTGGAAGGCTATTCATAAGGGCAGGTAACATGATTCTCACAGCGGAATGTCTAAGTGCCATCGCGACTGCTGTCATCACTGTGTCCTGTGAAGTAAGCCAGCTTAAAAGGGGTCTCTCTGCATGATCTTCTTCCATTCTTCTGTCTTGCTTGCTTCTTCTCTTCTTCTTCTTTCTTCTCGCTTGCTTCTTCTTCTTCGATCGGGCTCCAAGACTAGTTTCTCTGATTCAAGGTTATGAGCGGCAGATTTATGCGTCAATGCTGCCAAGTTATGGTCTCTAACTAAGGACCTGAGTTTAGGCCAGGCAAGTCCGACTTCGGCTGGAGGTAATATTCTTTTTGAAAAAAGTGTTTCTCGTTGGGAAATAACAAAAGGCAGGGAGAGGACCTTGAAGGGAAGGTGCTAGTATAAGTATAGCGTTAGTATGACAGTTAAGTCAAAGGGATAGAAGGTCATGAGTCAGAAGTAGAGTGGCCATGTAATTAAAGAGATAGTTAGCACACACGGGAAAGGCTACGCCAGAAGTGTGCGGGGAACTATTTATTGGGTGTATGAGCAAAAGAAGACGCTATGATCCGTTTATACCCACGGTGGGTTGATTGCTCATCTCTCTGAATACTAGGCAGGCCATTGCGTCCAAAAACTATGGTGTGCGCTTAATTGATAAATGTTCAACTCTGTTGATGATGGAAAGCTGGAAGAAGATAACAAAATAAAAGCGATAACCATAATAATGCTCTGTTTTGGTTTATAAAAGTGCGCTGGAATATCCTTTAAATATGGATAAGAAGCTTTGCTACGTGGGTCTATCATGATGTTTTAATCTTTTTGCATGTGTAATGAATCATTTTAACTCCATTATCATCGGAATAAAAATGTAGCTCTAAATCTTGTCAAAATCTAGACAAAGTAATCAATGTATGGGATAAAATGTGCCTAAAACGCATTATTAAGTGTTCAATAAAATAAGTGTATTGTAGTTGTACAATCATATTTTTCTGCAAACGTTGTAGGGATTTTATCTCCTTAACATATTTGAACACACTGTTAGCTCATCAACAGAATTGTACTCTGTCGGGTTTGGGCATTGGAACATCTTTTTGTTTACATCAGAAACCAGTACGAACGTATTTCAATGTTTATAATGGCTTACGCTATGGCAAATGGAATACATTTTTATGGATAAATAGTAAATTCGTATACACAAACAAAGAATATAGAGAAAGAAAACGCTATTATGATTGAAAGGAGTTGTTGTTTCTCTTGCAGAGCAGAATCAAGTAGGCACTTACTGGAATTGGTTTTAGATTTGGTAGAAATGTAGGTGATGTAAAAGATGTTTGCAGTAAGAAAATAAGGTAAATCGTCTCACCCCTCTCTATCTAATCTTATTATTTATTATTAATTATTATTATTAGTATTATTATTATTCTTATTATTTATTATTATATATATTATTATTATAAAGCGCATTTCGTGCTACGCAACACACTGCGCGTTCACCCACCTCATTCATAACTAACTCGTTCACCCAGCAGCAGAGTTAATATTTTATAAATGGCAGCGATTTAATGCTCCAAAAAAATAGATGACTTTGACCCAAAAAACAGATGCTTATGGCAAAAGAAAAGACCATCTAACCCTAACCGTATCCTGCATACGCCTAACCCTTAACCACTATGTTTCACCCACGGAAAGAACCAAGACATCGAGCCAGGATGGTGTTAAATCTACCTATTTGCCAAGAAATCTATGTACAAATAAAAGCATGCCAATTATACTATGTTTTTGGTGGAACCATTCCTTTTTTTGGTTGAATTAGATTTTTAAAAGTCTTTATAAATCACCAAAATCAGGATAAATAGATAAATAAAACAATAAATAGAATAAGCACGCGCGCCAACAACCACACACACACGCACACACAACATACCACACGCCATACATACCACACATACCCACAATGCACGCGGCACACGCACACAACACACGCCACGCACATCGCACACGCACACGCACACAACGCACGCACACGCACGCACAACGCAAACACACAAACACACCCACACCACACACACACACCACACACACACACACACATAATTGTTGGTGGGGCGGAGGGTAAATACTGACAACTGTTAGGAAGAGATCTTACAGAAGAGAAAAAATAAATAAATAAAATAAATAAATAAGGAGAAAAATCTTTTTGAAGATGTAGGTCTTGAGTTGAGCATCTCGCTTCTCCCTCTTTCTTTTTGAAAATATGTCCTCTGTGTTGGTGTGTTGTGTGTGTGTGTTTCTGTTTGTCTGTCCTGTCCCCCTCTGTCTGACTGTTTCTGTCTCTATGGCGCAGGGCGTCCTCTTCTTTGTCTATGTCTCTGTCTCCTCTCTCTCTGTGTCCCCTCTCTTTCTCTCCTTCTGTCTCCTTGTCTCTCTGTCTGCCTCATCTCTCTCTCTCTCTCCTCTCTCTCCTCTCTCTCCTCTCATCTCTCTCTCTTTCTCTGCTCCCTCTCTCTCTCCCTGTGTTCCCTTCTATCTCTTTCTCTCCCTTTCTCTCTCTCTCTCCCCTCTATCCTCTCTCCTCTCCTCTCTCCTTCTCCCCGCCCTCTTCCTCTTCCTCCTCTTCCTCCTCTTTCTCTCTCCTCCTCCTCTCTCTCTCTGCTCTCATCCTCTCTCTTTCTCCTCGCTTCTCTCTCTCTTTCTGTCTCTCTCTAACTCTATCGCTTTTCTCCTCTATCTCTCCTCCCTCCTCCTGCGTCCCTTTGTCCACTCTCTGGATGTAACTTGTACGACACATACTTATTGTACCTAGTATACATATGAAGAAAATGACCAATAATAGAACAGATTTTAGTACCAGTTAGTTCCTCATTTTCGCATGACTATTACTTAACCGAAACGATCAGCACCGATGAAAACAAAGACAAAAGAAGAAAGAAAGGAAAAACAAGAAAGTAAGAAAGATAGAGCAAAAACGAACAAATGAAAGAAAGCAAAGGGCGGGAAATGAAAAGGCCAAGCACGCAGAAGGGCCTTAGATACTCCAGAAGAAGCTTCAGCGAGAGACGAATCACAACCGATAGCATGAACGAATTGATCTTAGTTGGAAAAAGAGAGACGAAAAGAAAAAAAACCGCATTGCGGTGGAGTGTAAAAAAAAAAAACCTGTTGTTTTTAAAAGCCCAGCTATGCTTGTATTTTAGCCCGCCGTCTCCCCTCCCCTCCACCCCCCCCCCCCCCCATCCGGGACCGATAGGGTTAGGATCAGCCAGGATTATTTTCAGTAAAACTGAGAGAAGCTCAGATTTTTGAGATTGAGGGTCGGTAAAATGAAGTGTGTAGTGTGTGGTGTGTGTGTGTGCTGTGTGCTTTTGTGTGTGGTGGTTGTGTGCGTGTGCGTGTGGCGGCGTGCGTTGTGTGGTTGTGTGCGCGTGCGGGTTGTGTGCGTGTCATGGTGCGTGTGTCGTGTGGTTGTGTGTTTGTTAGCCATAGCTTGCTTACAGTGGGGGGGGAAAAAGAAAAAATGGGAAAATTAAATCAGTTTTCTGTCTTGGAAATAGTATGGTTTTGTGGTTTCTTAGATTCGTTGATTATACTAGTATATCCCTATGTTTCGTTTGGTGTTTTACTTCGCCTGTACATTTGAACGATTTCGTGCGAATTGGATGTTAATTTATTTATGTTTTTTTTTGGATTTTTTTATATACTTTATTATACCACATTTTTTAAAAATGTAACCATATAACCTTACTAATCACTGTATTCAGTTGTTCATGTTTCTGTTGCGTTGCATTTGACTCAAATATTTCTTCTTTTCTTTAAAATTTAGTTAATATCTATTTTCATCATGTGTATATGCGTGTTTCAGTCTATTACAGAAATGTATGACTTTATTATTTTAAATAAGCTTGTATTATAAGGGTGTTGTTGTTTGCTATGCTCTCAAGTTGATGAGTTATGCTCTCATTGCAATCAACTTTAATCGTTCACGTAAGTTCCATAATATTCGAGTCAATCTCATGCAAGTCTTTTCTTCATTCCAATTTATCTTTCTTGAATTCCTAGTTTCGTGTGACTTCTTCTGTTGGTGTTTGAATGTAGTTTTTATACCTTCTGTCTTTATCAAACCAACAACACAAAAAGTCAATTTTGGCAGCTAATTTCGTAAAAGACATTCAGCTTTTAGCTGCAGTTGTGCCCTAGGAACCCCCCCCCCCCCCCCCACCCCGCCCCGCCCCCCCTATTGGCCCATGGACCCCCCCCGGGGACCTTCGGTGCCCCCCCCCCCCCCGGATCCCTGTACTTCTGTCTCCATCCCCCCCCCCCCCCCCCCCCCACCCTTTATCCCACTTCCTCCTTGCCCTCCCCCCCCATCCCTATTTTTGGTCTTTTCCGCTTTTTTTTTCTTTCTCTCTATTTCCATTATTCAACCATTCTTCAACCGCACCAAAGTGTTTTGGGGTTGTTTCTCACAAGTACACACATCACGAACAACCCCATTATTTTCAAGCTTTCCAAAAACCCAACGGGGTTTTTTTTCTCCCCTTTCATGAATTATTGAAGGAAATGACAATGAACAAACTTGTACAGGTAACCGTGAAGCATTGCTTGGAAACAATCTAAAAGACTCGAGAGATGTGAGAAACACAATACCGCTGAACCGACGTCATTAACTTAACCCTTTTCGCCGCCATCCATTTTTTCAGCAGCCAAAAAAAAATACCATTAAGCTTAACTGGATATATAAAACCATTATCTGCATATATTGAGACTGCCTTTGTGACATGTATAAACAAATCTCCCCTAACCTTTACCTCCAAGTTAAGTAAAATAGGGATTTCCAGATAACAGACCAGATTGAGATTCCTTTTTCGTGGCTGGGTGTTTAACCGTTTGTGGTGCAAAAATGCGACATTGGTTCGGTGACAGGGTTAAAATCTGGGAGAACATTTCACACACAAACTCATGATTCTTATCTTGGGGGGGGGGGGGTGGGGGGGTGGGGGGGGGGGGGGGGGGAGGGTGTGGGGGGGGGGGGGGGGGGATTATTTTTTCAAAAATCCCTCCAAGGTTGCAGGGCTGTTTGGACGATTTTATTGTGTGTGTGTGTTGGTGTGTGTGTGTGTGTGTGTGTGTGTGTGTGTTGTGTGTGGGTGTGTGTTGTTTTATCGTTTTTAAATCAAAGTTAATAATATGTTCATTTTAGAGTTTATATATATTACTGTATTATTATTAATCTTAGTTTGTTGTCGAATGTGACATAGCCATATTTCTAGAAACCCAATCCCAGGAGGCCAATGAATCGATGACAATTGTTTCTCTCTCTTAATTTCTGTTTATTTTTGTTTGTTGTTGTTTTTTATAAATTTCCTACTTGATAACTGTGCCGGAAGCAATACTGAACAATTAAGGACAGTTTTTCCCGATGTTTCCCCTCCGAACTAACAATGAATGATGGTGGTGGTGTGCAACTGACAGAAGAACATGATGCATGAACAGAATGTCTAATAAAGGAAACCTTATTTGTTACTTATTGCCTTATATGTGTCTTTGTCGGACACACTACATTTGTTGAAGACCAAATTTCGTTCCCCATGGTCGGTTGCCAATTGCCTCTTAGTGCAATCGCCTTAAAAGATGCAACGAGATCCACGTGTCAAAAAATCCACCGAAAAGGTTTTAATCACCCCACCATCTCACCCACGGTTTTTTGTTTTTGATGGCCTCTTTATTAGCTGGACATAATCTTGCTTTTGACGTCAGGATCTCACTTCCCCTACAAATTTCCCTCACAATTCAAAAACCGAAACATCATTTTAAAAGAGCAAACGCAAATGAAAGGGCCTCAGTTTGAAGTTATGGACGTGTGGTATGTGGGTCAACATCACAGCTACCCAGAAAAAAAACCAATTGGACGGTGGGGTTCATGCGTGGTAGCTTCATTGTACTTTAATCGACTACTCGAGAAGATTGTTTTTGGAAAAAGTAATCCCAGTGAGCATGTACAACCTACCAAACCATCTCCCCTAGAACACTTTTTTTGCCCAGACAGTTTCTCTCCCACCCTACTCTCTCTGTATTGGAAGTACGAGAGTTGGTGTGGGCGTGGTTTAGACTGTGGTACCAGTTTGCCTCGGGTAACAGGAAGAGAGAACCGCGTCGCCTGTAACGCTAGGAGACAACTTACTTTACTTTCACTAATTAAATGGGCCCGCTACCCTTACTCCTTCCTTTCGTATCTGAAAATGCGCTGGTCGATTTTGACGATGGGGTGGATCTGATTGACTCACCGTGCACTCTTCCGTGTAGTTTCTTGTTGTTGGTCTACTTTGTTCTAATGAGCGCCCCCCACCCGGCAGACATTAGTTTTCACCACAAACCTGAATTCTTTTCACGGTGAATCATGACTCGCCAGTTGTACCAATTGCCCAATCGCTATCTCCATACGAAGTTACCGCGTGTTTGACGGCCCTGCTTAAGTCCGGAATCCCCGCAGACACGATTAATCTTGTAAGACGTTTATACCGTTTTAGTTGTAGAGCGTATAACTTTTTTACGTATTGAGGGGCTGTGATTTGGTTTTGATTACTCTGTCTCGTTGGTCCTCCTCCTCTTCTCTATCCATTTATTTTTCCTCTCCAATCTTTTTCCAACCCAATCTTCTCCCTTAGTAATGTTTTTGCTTCACTTTGGTCCGATAACATCAATGTCTGTCTGTGGCCTTTGTATCCCCCCTTTTTGTTCCCCACAAAATGAAAGAGAAACCCATAAGTTCTGGTTTAAAAAAAAAAAAATATCGTTTTGTTTTTTTCGAAAGAAACATGAACAAAACAACAAACAAACAACAAACACCACAACATAACTGAAGCGCCAACAAGCAACGCTAAAAAAAGCAGAAGAAGCCCACAACTTTCCCCCCCCCTCTTGATCCTTGCTTAATAGTTCCTATATTTCGTATTCAACTCAAATATTTTCTGCTTGTTCTCTCTTGGCCATTTTTTGTTTTTCATTTCAATGCATATTATGTTTACTTATCTGTAATTATTATCTCCTAAAAAAGCCAGAAGAAGCTAGAAGGGCGAGCAAATTTATACCCTTTTTCCCCTCCCCCTCCCCTTCTCCTCCCCCTTCTTTTCCGATCTTTCCCTTTGCAATTCCCCCCTCCCCTTTTCCCCTATGTTTCTTTTCTTTTCTTCTTATCTTTTCAATTTCTTTTTTTTTTTAAGTTTTCCTCTTTGTCTCGTTGTTTATAATTTTCACATGTATATTCAGGAAAACGTATTTTTGTTATACACATAATTTCTGTACCTATTTTCTTTTTTTCGTCTTTCCCTTCTCCTACTAATCTATATTTCGCTTGGTTACAATTTGTTTCAAATTCCTTTTTTGCATTACCATAAAAAATCGCCAAAGCAACTAAAAACCAACATCAAATACCTCTGGTATTTATTTTAGTTTGTCTGTTCTTTGTTACAGTTTTTGTCTTTAGAAATAAAAGTTTTTAAGTTTAAAATTGATTAAAGTTTATTAAGTAAAGAGTTTTTGTTTTTGCATGTGTGTCTCCATCCATGCCACTCTGAAACGTTTATTAATTATTTCTTCTTTTCTTTCCTCTCTCTGGTTTTTTTTTTTGTAGGCCCCTCGGTAGATGAGAAAGGAAAGGGGGGGGGGGGGGGGGGGGGGTGGGGGGTGGGGGCAGGGTGGGGGGGGGGTGGGGGGGGGGAGTGGGGGGTGGTGGGAGGGGGTGTGGGGGGGGGGGTGGTGGGCGGGGGGGTGGGGGGGGTGGTGGGGGGTGGTGGGGGGGGGTGGTGGGGGGGGGGGTGGGGGTGGGGGGGGGGGGGCGGGGCGGGGGGGGGGGGGGGGGGGGGGTGGGGGGGGGGGTCGGGGGAGCGGGGTGGGAGGGGTGTGGGGGGGTGGGCGGGGGGGGGGGGGGGGGGGGGGGGGGGGGCGGGGGGGGGCGGGGGGGGGGGAGGGGGGGTGGGGGGGGGGGGGGCGGGCGGTGGGGGGAGGGGGGTGGGGGGGGGGGGGGGGGGGGGGGGGGGGGAGGGGGGGGGGGGGGGGGGGGGGGGGGGGGGGGTGGGGGGGGGGGGGGGAGGGGGGGGGGGGGGGGGGGGGGGGGGGGGGGGAGGGGTGGGGGGGGGGGGGGGGGGGGGGGGGGGGGGGGGGGGGGGGGGGGGGGGGGGGTGGGGGGGGGGGGGGAGGGGGGGGGGGGGGGGGGGGGGGGGGGGGGGGGGGGGGGGGGGGGGGGGGGGGGGGGGGGGGGGGGGGGGGGGGGGGGGGGGGGGGGGGTGGGGGGGTGGGGGGGTGGGGTGCGGGTGGGGGGGGGGGGAGGGGGGGGGGGGGGTTGGGGGGGGGGGGGGGGGGGGGGGGTGGGGGGGGGGGGGGGTGGGAGGAGAGACGAGAGGACCAGAGAGAAGACAGTAAAAGAAGACAGAGAGGCTAGCAAAAAAGAGAGACAGGACCCCACGAGTGTGTGCGTGCCTTGCGTGCGTTGCGTTCGTGGCAGTTGCGTCTTTTGACAATGTGCGTGGCGTGCGTGTGTGTGCCAATTATGTATGCGTGTGTGTGTGTGGAGAGAAGTGTGTGTGTGTGTGGCGCGCGCTTTGCGTGCGCTCCCAGGCATACCAGAACCCATCTTCATTCTAGTCATGGAGCACCATGTGTGGTTTTAGTTTTTCCCTTTTCTGCTCGTGTCTCCTTTAATTTTTCATTGAATCGGGCTTTTAAAAGTGGCTAGCCGCGCTGCGTGTGTGTATGTGTAGCGTGCCTACGTGTCTGTGCTGTCGTGTAGATGTGTGTTGTGTGTCGATGTGATGGGTATGTGGCGTCGGTGTGTGTGATGCTTGCTCGAGGCGTGCTGTGCGTGCTGCGCGTCGCGTTGTGTGATCGTATAAGTGTTAAGCTGCTGCGATTGTGGCTTTGATGTATCTGCGTGACATGCTTGTGTCAGTGCTGTGAGCCAAGTGTATTTGTCTTATGCGTGCGTCTAGTTCACATCATGCGTGCAGTGCTGAGCGCTCTAGTCTACACACAAGCGTGAGAGAGAAAAGGAAGAAACAAGCAAATGGTTACTGAAAAACAACTGCCATTGAAATCACATGCCGAAACTTCGCCGAGGGATATTAAGCGCATTATCGTGTTTTTCGCGGGTTTGGAAACCCCGTAACTGGCTACTCTCTTCCTGCTTGGCGGGCGACTCCGCTTGACACTATAATGTTAAAACTAAATACATCAATGCGATTAGCTTGCAATACTGGCAAACTAGTATAACAACATTTTGATGATGATAGACTGAAGTAGTTCTATTGCAGAAACACGCGACGAATAGCTATAATGAGAATCCCCAAAAAGAGAAAAAAAATTACCGGCGACGGACGGACGACGGAACGGAGCACGCGAGGCCAGGAGGTGGCACGGACGCCGATCAGAACAGAAACAAATAGCTCTTTTCTAGTTCCCCGAACCTTCGCGCTCGGGCATAAAATAATGAAAGAAAAATGGACCAGTCACCGTCAATTCATGCAGTTGAAAGAAGATTAAAGAAGATGAAGCCAGACACCTACTATATAAGCCCAGCACATATTCCTGTACTAATATCTTCTTTTTATTTTTAGAATACCAGACAATTGTATTGCATGCATCTGAACTCGATATTATTTTTCGATGTCCGCTTACTTCACCTCTTAGACTCGCTCGCCCTTATACTACTTATGACAATTAATTCATCCGCTGCAATCATTAATTTCTAACTTCTTCTTTCTTTTTTATTTTTTAAATTTTTTTATCGCCGCCAGTGCCTACATCTTTTTTTTAATAAATTTAGACTGCTAGCTCCAAGACTGTTTGTCTCTATTCTTCTTCCATTTCCCAATTGTCGCGCTCAATTCGACTTTTCTGTCTTTGCCCTGCAGCAGGGGCCTCTGCATCCTGCCGTCTTGTATCCTATTCATGGTTATTCCAATCAACTGTGCATATTGTTTGCATCCTCCAAGTCAATTAAAGCCTTTTACCTGAAAGAGCAATACTTCTTTCATTACTTTGCCTTAACTCCTTTCTTTCGTTCGCTTCTCTTCTTCTTTCTTTCTTTCTTTCCTGTTACTTAAGCAGTTTTCGTCTTTGTTTCTTCTTGTTAGTTGCTGTGACTTCTCAATACTGTGATTCTTTATTTTGTTTCTATGTTTTAGGCGGGTTATGCCCAGTGCTGCAAGCTGCTGTCGTAATATGTTTCATTGCAGTGTTTATTGTTTTTGTTTATGCTTTTATAAAAAAACAGATGCACCCATTTTGTATTCATCACTGGAAGGAAGCCAAAGCATAGTTGATCTCACCAGAAATGAATGCAAAAAGGTATGTTTCTTACGTACCTCACGCGTCACAGAACACATATGGGACATTTGATAAATTACCAGAAATATGGTAGCCGAACCTAATAACTGGTCCCAGAGGGCAGCTTTCATGACCCACAACACCAGTACAGTTCCGAATTTTTCAACAATACAGATCAATGCGCCCTCAGACAGTAACCACGCCTCGGTTAAACCTAATTGGCTATGGTACTGCCACAGGTCTATAGTTGATTACCACTTTAGCGGACCACACGTACAAAAGTTCGCAAGGAAGAAAGAGATGCTATGCTGTAGAGCTGAATGCCTCGCAAGGTAATGAACGGTATTCTGATTTACTTTTTTTTTTTAGCGCCCGCTCGATTAAGCTAAGTATAAGTGCTTCTAACCTTACTCTTATTCCGCAAAATGTCAACTTGTTGTATAATCGTTGAATTCTTATGTGACTCTGTTCTCCTTCAAGCTTATTATTGCTGCGCCGAAATGTTATTGGTTTGATCATTTCTGATAAACGTTGCTACTAGTTTTAGTATCCTCACTGTAATTTGTCTGTAAGAGCTGGCCTCATTGAGGTTCAAATTCACCTGCTGTTCTGCTGCCTTTGTTTGTCTCTGTCCCGTGTTCTGATTTGGCTCGATGAAAAGGTTGTCATTTAGGTGTCTACTTTTACCCCCACCTATACGCCCTTTTCTTCTCCCTTTTTCCTTTTTTCCCTTTTTTCCTTCCTCTCAGTCACACAAAACTAACTCTCTCCTCGCATTGTTCCTCTGGCATGCTAAAACGGGGGCGCTCTCTAGGTGGGTGCAACCCGATTTCATTTTTCCACATGACGCCTCTGTGACTATAAAGTACTCTCTAAATTTAATTACCTATTGCCTAATAGTTGTTCTAATAATTTTTCTCCTGCAGTCTGTCCCATCTTTTTTGTTCTGGAAGAGAAAAGAGGGGAAGGGGGTTTTTAACGTAACCAACAAATTACATGATGCTCTACACTTAACAAAAACCATCTCCGCAAAAAAAACCAAATCACATGGCAAACTCCTCGCTATTGTAATTAAATGGTGGGCTTTCTCTTCCCCCCCCCTTTTTCCCCCTTTCTCCTTCAGTGGAATAGCAAAGTGCAATTGTCCACCACAAATACGAGGGACAAAACACACTGCCGGCCCAGGGGTAGCTAACCAGTCTGGGTATCAGCAGCCCCAGCAACTGTCCAACGGGGTCAGCAAGGACAGAGAGCTAAATGCAATCCGCTTACCTTCCACAAGAGAGGCTTCCTGCTAATGTCCATTAAATCGGCAATTACTTTTGCCCCTAAAAACCACCATCCCACACCACCCAACCCAAGCACTTTCTAATATATCTGTTGTCCTAACTTTAGTAGAAACAAAACAACCCTCATTGTGCTGAAGGGTCAAGAGTCAAGTCAAAGGCAAAAATACTTTATATCAGTTAGGGAGGTGAAATTATAGTGTGGGTCTCCGTAACAAGCAAAAATCAACAAGCAAGGAAACACGTTTGCATTGCATTAAAAATGGAAACAAAAAAACTAATCGAAAAAATGAATAACAAATCATTGCTTTCGCAAAAAAAGAGAAATTGAAACATAGTTTAGGGGGCGATAGCAAGCGACTATATCAAAACATTAGAACTCTGCCCTCTTCACACCGTTGCTATCCTCAGCATTCATTGTATTTCACATTTATGCACGCCCCGACCCCTAACCCCCAAAACCACCCCCAACCACTCTCCTCTCCAAGTCACCCCAATCTTTCACAATATGTTGGGGTCCCTTCTTCATCCCGTTCCCACAGTTTTCAGCAGGGTGTGTGTGAATGAAGTCCTGCGAGTGAACATAGTGTTAGTTTTAAAATTTTTTATGTTTTAATTTTAATAAAAAGTAAAAAAAAAAAACAAAAAAACCAACAAACGACATGGCTGTGAATATGTCAATATAGCACAGTTGACATACCCCAGTAAACGTAACATGTCAAGTAATATAAATATAAATATATGAGAATGTTCGGATCAAAAGAACGGCGCATCGTATACTATTCCATTTTCTTTCTAAAGCAGATATATGGACATGACAATCGGATGCACATATCAGAGAGGTAACAAATATGGATCAAATACATGGAGAAAAAATTAAAGGAAGGGAACTGCCAGTGGTGTCTGTATTCCCCACATTGGAGAATAGAGGAGGACATGAGATCGACATGATATCTTCTTATAAGTTTATTCTTTTTCTTTTTTCTTTTTTTTTTTTTTTTTTTTTTATTTTCTATTTTTTCGCGTTTACAAAAACCACTAAGAGCCGTGAACCTTGTTGTCAAGTTTATAACACCTGCAATGCGAATATGCTTTGGCTTTGGTGTTGGATTTTTGTTTTCAAAAGCTTGCCCTGCACTTGTTTTCGCATTCTCCACTTGCTTCTTACCTTTCTTCTTTTTTTTACCCCCACTTATTTCTTTCTTCTTTTGTGTGTTTTTTCGTTTGTCTCGCTCTGTC
>CM065680.1:16260856-16278356 GCA_017654935.2 Phymorhynchus buccinoides
GGCGCTGGAGCGGCGGATACCGTTTAGCGCATTTCCAACCCGCAAATGACGCGGGCCTCCTCGGTTCGCTGTTGAGTTGCGTAGGACATAGCAAACTTGAAGCGATTCGTCGAACACGGCGGAGTTATAAAGCACGTTTTGTGTTTAACACCCACAAAACACCACCACGACACAGAAGCCACACACACACACACTTGCCTTTTTATTATATGATTCTTATTCTTCCAACATTCAGGCAAAGCAGTTGCAACTCTTCCATTCTGGACTGAAAGGAAGAAAAAAATTTTTAAAGAAAGTAACGAAAGGGGGAAAAAACGTGCAGAAAACTTTTTTGGCCAAGACTAATACAGAGATGGTCAGCAAATAAATGGCATTGGAAGAAATGGACCATCTAAGCTCCTTGCAATAACAATCACATTATGACTGTGTCTGTCTGTCTGTCTGTTTCTCTGAGAATAGTTACAGTTATAGTTTGAAAACCGTTAGCGTTAGACCCGCATAATCATAAAATAATTATTATTCTCCATCATCAGCATAACTGGGGGGGGGGGGGGGGGGTGGGTGGGTGGGGGGGGGGGGGGGGGGGGGGGGGGGGGGGTAGGGGTGAGAGTCGAATTTTGAAGGGGCCATACGGTACGACGTTCTCCCAGACCCGTGGCCATAGTTTGAAAACCATTGGCCGTGGATCCTTATAACCATGATATTCGTGGCCAGATGGATATGTAGTGAAAGACATGCACTTGCGCCATTCGATACGACGCGCTCGCCCCAAGAGAATCGGCGGAGCGGCAGTGTGTTTATATTCTGAAAATGTTTTGAACTATTTTTTACCTTTACCGAGCTCGCTCTGAAGTATGGAGAGAGAAAATAAAAGGCGTAGAATAGTGTGTTTTCTCTCTCTCTCCTTCGCTGTTTGTTTTACATCTGGTCTGTGTCCAGAAATCACAAAATAAAAGCGTTAGTCAGAATGAGAGTGAGGGTGAGGGTGGAAAAGCTCTACAAAACACTTGTGCGTCTCTGTGATAGAGGTCTCTCTCTGTCTCTCTCTCTCACTCCTTCCTCTCTCTCTCTCCTCTCTCTCTATCTTCCTCTCTCTCTAGACTTCCCTCTCTTCTCTCTCTCTCTCTTTCTCTCTCTCTCTATCTCCCTCTCTCTCTATCTCCCTCTCTCTCTCTCTATCTCTCTCTCTCTCTTCTCTCTCTCTGCTCTCGCTCTCTTCTACTCTCCCATTCGGCGTTTTCCCTTGTTTATTCAAGCTATGCATAAACTATCAACCCCTTTAATGAAGTCAAAGTAAAATTGGTCTTAGTTTCAGGCAATCAGCTCTCGGCTATGAGACTCCTGAATTATGAAAGACCATACCCACCCCCTGGACGTCATAGGAAGCAAAGCAATATAATGTCTGCCTACCTGCCTGCCTGCCTGCTTGTGACCTCATCTCTCTCTCTCACCTCCCTCTCTCTCTATCTCTTTTCCCCTCCCCCTCCCCCTCCCCACTCTCTCTCTCCCCCTCTCTCGCCTAAAGTCTTTACCCTTGTCAAATAAAGTTATCCGGTGTCCACTGTCTCTCTCATCTCTCTTTCCGTCACTCTTTCTCTCTCTCATTGTCGCTCTCTCTTTTTATTAAATATTGTTGTGGTGTTGCTGCTGCTGTTCTTTGCTTGTTTGTTTTCAATATTCCTGTTGGTTGTGTCAGCATAGGGGCTGCTCTCTCTCTCTCTCTCTCTCTCTCTCTCCCCCCCTCTCTCTCTCTCTCTCAGCGCGCGCACGTGTGCGTGAACATGTGTGCAAGTTCTTGCTTGTGTATGTGTGTATGTGCGCGCGTCCATTACTATTGTATGATTGTGTCTATGCTTTCTCCATGACCTAGTTTTGCTGCGCGCGCGCACACACATACACACACACACGCACACACGCACGCGCACACACACGCACGCACGCACGCACGCACGCGCGCACACGCACGCACACACGCACAACACGCACGCACGCAAGCACGCACGCCACACGCACTACGCACACGCACACACACACCACACACACAGCTAGCTCTGGCGCTGAGATTAGCTCTGCTGTCCGAAATGCCGGGTGGAAAACTCAGCCTTCCGGCATCAGCATCAGCACTGTTATGCAGGCCAATTCCATCATTTGTCAGCCTGTCGCCCTGGGCCAGTTGCTTGTTGAAGTATGCGTGCTTGATCAATTGCTGCCCCAATTCCACAAGATTCAAGACTTGACAGGGGTGGAGTCAGGAAACTAACAAACATGTCATTTTTTGTTTTAAACCTTGCGACGTTGTTTACTAACACCATTTCAAATCAACAGTTTTGTCACATGCTTTATCAAACCATTCTTCTATATAATATTGTTTTGAATTGCAGGGAACAAACAAAACAAAGCAAACAAACAAAATAAAATCACACGCACACGCAAAATCTAAGAAGTAAACAAAGGTGAATAACTCTCCACATTTTGTTTCAAGGGCACACAACTCCCATCACAGCTCAAATATTTGTTTAAGTGTTTCTTGAAGAAAAAAAGGCAGGAGAATGGACCGGTAAGGCAGAAAGATAGTAGATAGATAGAGTTAGCAAAGGGAAAAGGCAGAGTCAAAGAGAGTGACAGATTAGAGGAAGTTACAAGCACAGAACTTCCAGAAGGTGGGGGAACTATTTATGCAAAAGCCCTCCCCCCCCCCCCCCCCCCCCCCCCCCCGGTATCTCCACAGGGTTGGTTCAAGTCTTGATGCTTAGGATGTCATCAGCATCGGTAACAGCATCAGCGTCGCGATCGACGAGATAAGCTGGATTGCATTGTGGGATAGCTTTTGGTTGTCGTTCTCTTTGCCTGCTTTACTTGCCGCTTGTTTTATCGTTGACCTCCCAACTTTTCCCGGGAAGATTCCGAAATTTCCCCAAACTCGGGAATATTGCGATTTTTCCCAGGAAAATTCCGAATTCTCTCGAATTCCAACATTTCCCGTAACACATACATACATACAAATTATACGGAGGGGGGGGGGGGGGGGGCAGATTTCTATAAAGCAAACACATATGAACACCACCATTGCATTAAACGCAAGTTCAGCGAGGCCGCCCCACAACGTCGAGAAACAAAATCTCTATTAAATGCATTAAACAGAAACCCATTCAACAAAATACTTCACCAAAAATATTTCCTTGCTAGGAAAACATATAACAAAATTATTAAGAAAAAGAGAGAATATACAAAGCCAGGTTATTAACTTTATTGAACAAAAACTTGAATGAAAATCCAAACGCTGTTTGAAAAACCTTGAAAGAATTACAATCCATGGAGACTCAAGAGCAGACACAACCACTACCTATTAAAAATGGATGACCCATCTTGAAAAACTAATAGGAAAAGAAGTTGATATAGAGAACAAAGAAGATGTAGTAACAGATGCAAATCCAGAAAATGAAGGCAAAAAAGCGGCTCTGAATGACGCTAATGTAGATTATGAGATATCTGATATAGAAATTATAAAAGCTATCAAGAAATTAAAAAAGAACAAGTCATCCGGAATAGATGGAATGAGGAATGAATTTCTGAAAGCTGGGATTTCAGAATTATTACCCACAATAAAAAAACATATTTTATTTAATTTTAAAAACCGGCCAATATCCAGATTTGTGGAAAAAAGGCCTTTCAGTTCCTATACATAAAGGGGGAGACAAAACAAACCCCAGCAATTACAGAGGAATCACACTTAATTGTTCATTAGGCAATGTTTTATGTCAAATACTAAACGCTCGAATAAACAAGTACTTAGAATCAAACAATTTGTTATCTAAGGAACAAGCAGGTTTTAGAAAAGGCCATAGAACTACGGATAATATCTTTATTTTAAAAGTATTGTAGACCACACAATGAAATCGCGTAATGGCAGATTGTATGCATGCTTTGTGGACTTTCAGAAAGCGTTTGATAACATTTCACACGAAGGACTATTAATAAAATTACAAAGATTTGGTATCAACGGTAAATGGTTTCATTTAGTTAAAAACATGCACACAAATACACAAATCTACTCAGCTGAATAAAATGGAATTTGTCATTCAGTCTATATGCGAAGAGGAATTCTGCAAGGGAACTCACTAAGTCCAACATTATTCAATATGTTTATAGACGATTTAACAAACTGGATTTCAAAAGATGATTCACCAACACTGGATCCTTCGAGCAATACATGTATATCTACTTTATTATATGCAGATGATATTATACTCCTTGCAACATCTAAACAAGGTTTACAATTAAAATTAGATCAATTATGCTTATATTGTAAGGAATGGGGGTTGCAAATTAACATTGAAAAAACTAAACTAATAATATTTTCTAAAACAGAACCTAAAACTCGATTATTTATTTAAATGTGGTACAGAATTCATTGACACAGCAGAACAATGCAAATATCTCGGAATAACTTTTCATAGGTCAGGAAAACTTGATATGGCAGCAGAACATCTAAGCAAGCAAGGGAACAAAGCAACATATACCCTAAAAAGAACGTTTCAAAATGAAAATATTAATGATATTAGTCTTGTGTCACCAATATTGATGTATGGTGCAGATATATGGCTACCTTTTTGCTTGAAGTTAAATGACAACTTTACTCTAGAAAACATGTTTAATCAATGCCTTTCAAACAAATTACCACATGAGCATACTCAACATAAGTTCTTCAAGCAAACTTTAGGAGTTCACAAAAAAGCTACAAAATTAGCTGTTATTGGAGAACTCGGAAGTTTGCCAATTAGCTTAACAATAATCAATCAGATTATAAAGTTCTGGTACCATATTTTAGAATCTAAAGACAACTCTCCTATCAAAATCATATACACGAACATGTTAAAGAATGACGATCATCAAACACCTTGGTTTAAATTTGTCAAACAAATTCTTAACCTAATTGGATTGGAGCATGTTTGGAACAACCAGCATACTTTTAATATTAATAAGTTATGTCATGTTGTCCAAAATAAATTAAAAGCTGAATACATATTATTTTGGAAGAAAATAAAATCAGAAACAGAATCAAAGCTTAAATTTTACAACAGTATTACTACAGAATATAGAATGGAACCATATTTAGCAAACTCTTTCATAAGATTTAACCAAAAACAATCATTATGTAAATTGAGAATTTCTTGTCACGACCTTAAAATAGAAAAAGGTCGATATACTAAAACTCCAAGGGAAAGAAGATTATGTTTGGAATGTAACGAAATCGAAGATGAAATTCATTTCTTAGATAATTGTATCAAATATGACGATATAAGAAAGCACTTTTTAAAACATGTTGAAGACAAATGGGTCTCTCTCCTGAAAACTGGTCCAATATGTGACATAGAAGCCAAAAAATAAAATTGGGCAAATTGAACAGAAAATGCATGCATAGAGTAGCTTTATGAATCAACTTTCTTATGAAATGAAAACAAAATCAGTCAAGGCTATCGTTGCTGGGTTTTATGACTTTATTTATATGCGTCCAGAGCTGGTAGCGCTGACAACACGGTGTCCTTCATTACATAATTTCATCAACTTAAATAAACTTTATGATGCATTTATCTCTTTAGAATAACAGACTGTCTTGAAATAAAGAGTTATGAATGATTTCATTAAAAACTTTTTTTTTTAAAGTTTAATATTGGTGTTGGTTTATACCGTCTTTGGATCTTACCATAATTGATTGTTTTATTTTTCGTTATATAATGTAGTGCCACTCAAAATGCCATTTATTTTATTTCAAATGTGTTAGAATAGTTTCATTATTATCTCTGATATTCCATTAATTTGACAATTAAAAAATAAGTGTTAAATTTTAAAAATTAAATTTCTGGGTAGCGCTGACAACAGGACACCATCTGGTAGCGCTGACAACATGGTGTCCTCCATTATATAATTTTACCCACTTAAATAGACTTTATGGTGCATTTATCACTTTAACATGGCAGACTTTCTTGAAATAAAGACTTACAAATGGTTTCATTTGCAAAATAATACAAAAGAAATGTGTTTAAATACTAGTGTTGGTTTGTGTCATCTATGCACATTACCATGGTTCATATCAAAATGTCGTTATATAATGTCTCACCACTCAAAATGACAATTTTTCATAGCGGATGTGTTAGAATAGTTTCATTACCACCAGGAATAACCCATAGATACGGTAATTTACAATATAAAGAGCTTAATAAAAATTCAAAAATTCTGGGTAGCGCTGACAACAGGGACGCCAACTGGTAGCGCTGACAACATGGTGTCCTACATTACATAATTTTACCTACTTAAACAGACTTTATGGTGCATTTATCACTTTTAACTTACAGATTACCTTGAAATGAAGACATGTTTTCAATGATAGAAAAAAAAGTAAAATATAAAGAGCTTAATAACAAAAATAATTTCTGGGTAGCGCTGACAACAGGGACACCATCTGGTAGCGCTGACAACATGGTGTCCTCCATTATCATTACATGATTTCACCTACTTAAACAGACTTTACGGTGCATTTATCACTTTTAACTTACAGATTACTTTGAAATGAAGACTTTTATATGTATCCAATGATAGAAAAAAAAGAATAAGATTTAAATTTGAGAAAAAAATTGTGGGCAACACAGACAACAACAAGGACGCCATTGTTATCCATCCACTAAAAGAAAATTGTATGAATTAAATTTCTTGTGAATTGAAAGATATGTCTGCTACAAGAGTAAATGTGTATTGTATTGGCAAATTTGGTCTTATGGTTAAGAACTTAACTCTGAACAAGTTATTCTACACATAGAAGGCCCATTCAGTGTCCAGGTAGCGCTGACAACGGGCCTTTTACATGTGGACACCATACTTTTTTTGTGCTCTCTTGACCAATCAAAACATCCCACACATTTGAAATTTTGTATGAATAATGATCTTTAGTAGTTGTTTGAAAGTAGTAAACTTTTGACTTGGGCAGAAGAAGTCCCTAGGTGAAAATTTTTAATTATGTAGGTAGCGCTGACAACGCATTTTGTGGACACCACAATGACCAAAGATTTTTTAAAAATTGTAAAAAATCTATTTAACAATTATATTTACTGTTCATGCACATACATTGTCAAAAATATGTTTTTGGATAACTAAATAAGAAAAAAATGGGTCTTAGAGATTGTTGAGGCAAAGAAAATCTGCATTATTTTTTTTATTATATTTGAGGACACCACATGTTGTCAGCGCTACCTGGTATTTAAAATGTTATTTTAAAACACACTTTTTGGTAAAATCCACAAAATTGTTGCTATAAAGGAAGGACTACTACTCATCTTGGGTGTGCATGCATATGTGTGCAGAATCTTTTGTGGTTTCTGAAAAAATAGAAACTTTATGCAAGACTGTTGGGCATGTCACAAAACTAAGCACCCAAAATGCCCATTTTTCAAGACAAAATTGTTTATTAAACACATTTTGGTACATGCACAGCTAAAAGAAACATTTTATATGATTCTTACAACTATTTAGAGCTGAAATACACAAATGAATGATATCTCATTGTTTGATTTGATTTTTTATTGTTTAATAAATAGGATAGGTCACAATGACCCAGTTTTCAGGAGAGTTACCCAAATACAAAATACAACACGCGCTACCAACCAATTTAATATCAAATGACAATGTTATCAGCGAGGTTGGGAAATATGTATATGAGTGTCAGCAGTTACTAAAGTAGAACGGGGAAAAAGTACAAACAAGAACAGAATGTTTGATGAAAAAAGTTCATTTTACAAATGCTTTGTTTCTTACATTTAGTGTTTCGCTGTTTGTTTATTATTATTATTTTATTATTTTATTTTAGTGTCATATAAAACCTGTTACGGTTTTCAAAGACAATAAATATCTGAATCTGAATCTGAATCACACACACACACACGTACACACACACACACACACACACACACACACACAGAGAGAGAGAGAGAGAGAGAGAGAGAGAGAGAGAGAAGATAGCCCCTAACCACCCCATCTCCCTTTAGGGTGAAGATACCCATCTCAGCAATAGTTCAGCAGTGGCCTCGAACTTCTTTGGAAATAGTCTATATGGCTATAAATCTGGCATCAGTGTTAGAGATCCAACCCACGTTCACGCACACACGCACACGCTCACACACATGCACGCATGCACACGCGCACGCGCACGCACGAACAGGCACACACGCACACGCACACACACACACACGCACACACATATCACATATGCACGTACACACATACTCATACACACACACTACACGCATGCACACACACACATACACACACACACACACACACACACACGTGCGTCCCTACATTCATACTTTTAAACACACTAAAGTGCACCGCAAGAGCTTCTTCTTCTTCTTAATTCTGGAAACAACCGTCATCATAAACATAAACGCTAATAATTGTAGTAAGATGTAGGCCTATGCCTTACTTAAACAAAAGTAATAATATCGCATGAAAACACAATACTAATGCTGTTCAAAAATGCCAATCTTGGTACTTGGTACTTAGTACCTTTATAGTCACAGAGGTATCTGTGAAATTCGGGTTGCTCCCACCTGGAGAGCGCGTCGCAGCCAGAGGCGCGCCACTCATTTTGTTTGGTATGAGATTCTTGTGTGACTGATGAGGAAGGGCATGGGGGGGGGGGGAGGGTGTAAATATTGACCAAATGACATTTTTTTGTTTGCGACTGGGTTGAACGTGTGCTAAGTGCATGGGCACACGGG
This sequence comes from Phymorhynchus buccinoides, assembly GCA_017654935.2. Classification (NCBI taxonomy): domain Eukaryota; kingdom Metazoa; phylum Mollusca; class Gastropoda; order Neogastropoda; family Raphitomidae; genus Phymorhynchus; species Phymorhynchus buccinoides. The sequence goes on from CM065680.1 coordinate 16,269,628, forward strand.
ACCTCGGGTTTATTATCGTCTCATCCGAAAGACTCCATGTTCAGACCGTAAGGTCTAGTGCAGAGTGAGAGGGGAAGATCCCCTGTACCCAGGTTCGAACTCGAGTTTATTGTATACGAGGAGAGAGCGTTACATGTGTGCCACTCTACACCAATCTCACCCCTAGGTCTCAATACACGTTAACAACACGTTTCACTCTTTCCCCTGCCATATGGAAATAATAGCCACTCACTCATATGACTACTACTTGCATATCACTGTGTTGCCTCGGAAAAAGAAAAAAAAGTTAACGTTTATTGAGACCGTAACCGATCGACTCAGCAATATCAGTGCCAGCAGTGAGTGTGATGGCGAGGTGAGATAATCGGTACGGCTATTAATCTGGCATCAGCGATATAGTAGAGAACAAAATCCACATCCCTCCCCCTGTGTTACGCTTCGTGCCCGTGTGCCCTTGAGACAGTGATGGAGGGTTAGATAATGACGCCACCAACACAAGGTTGCCTCTGCTCTGCGCTCGCCAGTATTGATCTGCTCAAAGGGACACCCTGACAGAATGGATTTTGTAAGAAACACGTCGAGATCACCAGGAAAACACCCTTTACACAGATTGCAACACTCACTTTGCTCTGGTTTCCTCGAAATCAAACCGTCAAATCGGCGATTCCTCCTTGGCGGAGGTGCTGGAAGTCAAATTATTTCACCCAAAGAGAAGGCGTGTGTCGTCTCTTTTCTAATGGCCGCCAAATGGTTTGCACGAAATTTTCGCGATACTAGCCTTCTTTTCCTTCTTTTTTTTAATAATTTTATGCAGTTTATCTAAAGGAGTTTCGTTCACAACAAAGGAAATATCTCCTATTGTTTTTGTTTTTTACTGAACTACCAAAAAAGAAAACTCTTCAACCACAATGAGTGACCTCCACTCACCCCTTCCAAAATGGCTACTCTCTCCGGCATATCCGCCAAGGAGGAATCGCCGTTTTGACGGTTTCATTTGTAGGAAACCAGAGCATAGTGAGTGTTCCGATCCTTGAAAAGGCTGTCTTTCTGGTGATCTCGACGTGTTTCTTGCAAAAACTCATCCGTCGGGGTGCCCCTTTAAGGGACAGCCACACGACATAGGAATCGCATCTGAATGCGATGCGATTTTGACGATGTGATGCATGACTCACGCGGAATTCGTGTATTGGGTCCACTTGAGTAGAGTGAGCGAAAATGACTCACGTGACACAATCGCATCGCATACACATACGAGTTTACGCGCCGTGTGACGCTCGCTGGCTTTAGTAGCGTGAGAGCTGAGGCCAAGCCTTTTTTCAGTTATGGTTCAAACGATATATTATTGCATTGCATCTGGTATTTTAATTGCTGTTGATTACGAATTTTGATAGAGGCAAACTCTTAATTCATTATTTGATGAGATATGTAGCTTTTTTTGAAAACCGCAAATAAATAGTTAAAAGCTATATTGACAAGAACGGGAGGGTCCCGATTCGCCGTTTCCGTATTCGCCGTCTTTAGTCCAAACCGCATAGCAGTGTCAAATTGCCGGGGGGTTTTCAGTGCTATTTCGCCTTCACTGTTTACTGAATTGATGCCATGAATTGTGTTCTTGCTTTTGGCCGTATGGCCGGTGTGGCGTTCTCAAAATGGATTTGCTCTCAACATGTCTGCGCATGTGCGAAGAGTGAGGGATAGGTTTAGGGTTAGGGATAGGGATAGGTTTAGGGTTACGGTTGGGTTAGGAATAGGGTTAGAGATAGGGTTAGGGATCGGGTTAGGGATAGGGATAGGGTTAGGGATAGGGTTAAGGATATGCTTAGGGTCAATTTAGTGTCGAATACACAAAAGATACAATTTTACTACTGCTTCTATCCCTGGTCTATGCGGCGAAATGCAACAGATTGTAAAATTGAAAAACTTATACGGCGAGCTAGAAAACGGCGAGTGGGGAAACGGCGAGTTGGGAGACGGCGATTCGGTACCTCGCCGACAGGAACAATTCACCATACACCGGGTTTTTTCCAAAATTGGGATCACCTCCTTCCTTTCCCCTTTATCTCCCTCACCCCTCCCTGGATTCACGTGCATTTGTTGTTGTAACAACTCACATTGTTGATCGCTATGCACAGTTACAAATAGATTACAAATAGTACCGCTATGTACCGTTACAAATAGATTGCAAATAGTACCGTTACAAATAGATTACAAATAGTACCGCTATGTACCGTTACAAATACATTGCAAATAGTACCGCTATGTACCGTTACAAATAGATTGCAAATAGTACCGTTATGTACCGTTACAAATAGATTACAAATAGTACCGCTATGTACCGTTGTAAATAGATTACAAATAGTGTATGTCAAGCGATGAGATTGCCTTTTGTTCACTACGTAATTGTCTTATCTTTAACGGGCCACCACGTACCCTGGGTTTTTTGACAATACATTGGTGCGACTTTGTGCCGTGTACTTCTATTAAAGACCCACCGCATCCATTAGTGACAATCACGGGTGTCACGTGTTTCTCTCTCTCTCTCTCTCTCTCTCTCTCTCTTTCTCTCTCTCTGGTAAGAAATCTTAATTTGACCAGGTTTGACTCCCATACAAATGCCCCCAAATTGAAAACGAGACAGAGACTTTGAAAAGCAGTCTCATTTTGAACGTGGGAACTTTGTATGCGGATCACCCCTACCCAGAAAAAAACACAAATGACTGAAATCTGCTGGGTCAGTGGGTCTATTAAGGATCCTGATGGTTCCGATGGTAAAGAGAGGGCTGTGCAATCAAATGATTCTGAGGGTAAATGAACAATCACCACGCAGCTTAACCCCTTGACTGCCAGGGGAAATGAAAGAAAAATCACTGGGCAAATCATGCCATAAAAAAGACAACTGATAGAGAGAATCTGAAAACCTGGTCTGGGGATATAGATCTCTTGACTGTGCAAGAGCAAAAGCCAGCATGTCAGGGTTATTCCTCTTCATCTGATGACATCATCAGTGATGACATCAGGTCAGTACGTAATACGTTGGTGGCAGCCAAGGGGTTAAGTTTTTGTGTATTTGGTATTTGATACTTTATAGTCACAGAGGCATCTCTGGGAAATTCGGGTTGCTCCCACCCGGAGAGCGCGTCACAGCCAGAATAATTGAAAAAGAATCAAAAATGGGAATTAAAAGCAAACATGGATAGTAATTAACAATGGTGAACTTGAATTGGTGATTTAAATTGAGTACGAAAAAAAGTGGAAACAATTCTGAGACAATGACTATTTTTCAGAATAATACCACTTTTAAGGGAGAAAAAAATAAGGAAAAAAAGATGGGAATAAGAGAGTGAGAGAGAGAGAGAGAGAGAGAGAGAGAGAGAGAGAGAGAGAGAGAGAGAGAGAGAGAGAGAGAGAGAGAGAGAAGAGATTTATAAGAATCTAGGCATAAGTTCATTGCATTGGTAACGTTTGTAGTAAGAGAGAGAGAGAGAGAAAGAGAGAGAGAGAGAGAGAGAGAGAGAGAGAGAGAGAGAGAGAGAGAGAGAGAGAGAGAGAGAGAGAGAGAGAGAGAGAGAGTGGCAGATATATGGACGCAGTAGACTAAGCCTAATCGACGTGAGCAAGAATAGCATCCCTAAAGCTCTGAATCGATCATATTGACACATTGAGGTAAGGGTCATTCCACAAGAATCCATTTGATTCATTTTAGACTTCCTTTATATAATTTACCATATCTATGTTATTGCCTCAGAATGGAGTGTTACCATTTTCAACATACTGAATATATTTTTTTTAGTGTTTCCCTTTTTTTTTTCTGTGAAGACAAATCAGTAAAATGAGGTGTACTATAATTATGTTTACTTTAATTTTTATAATTATTTATTGAAGACAAAATATAGTACACTTGTATTACGCAATGACACTTACTTCCCAATTCTGTTACGTACTTGTGCATGGCGTTTTGGTTTCTTGTTTGCGCGTGCTTATTTGTAGTGTGTGTGTGTGTGTGTGTGTGTGCGTGTGCGTGCGTGCGTGCGTGCGCGCGCGCGTGTGTGTGTGTGTGTGTGTGTGTGTGTGTGTGTGTGTGTATAAGTGTGTGTGTGTGTGGTGTGTGTAAATGTGTCTGTGTAAGTGTGTGTGCGCGTGCGCGCGCGCGCGCGCGTGTGTGTGTATGTGTGTGTGTGTGTGTGTGTGTGTGTGCTTTCGTGCATGTATGTGCTTGTTTTCAGACAGAAAAGGGAGAGAGAGACACACACACACAACAAAAGAGAGAAATGTCTCATGTTACGGTTTTTTGTTCCCTTTTTGTTTTAGCCGGATAGGGGTGGAGTTCCAATTATTGTTCCCAGCTGTTAAAGACCCCCCACGTCACGTGTCACATTCCATTTTATGCTAGGAAGAATTCTTAAAGACACGCTGACGCTCTACGATGAAGTCCCTTGGGGTTTTTTTGGGTAGCTGTGACCCACATACGCATGTTCCCAACTTCAAATTGAGGCTACTCTTTCAAATGATGTTTCGGTTTGAATTTGGGGGCATTTATATGTGAGTCAGACTTGGTCAAAACAAGATTTATTTCCAGCTATAAGAAGGAAAACACGTGAAACCCGTGATTTTGACACGTGATCTGGTGGGTCTTTAAGATTTCTTAAGAAAGAGAGAGAGAGAGAGAGAGAGAGAGAGAGAGAGAGAGAGAGAGACTGAGGCAGGGAGAGACAAATAAAGGAAGAGAGAAAGCAAAGAGAGAGACACAGAGACAGAGAGGGAGAGAGAGAGGGGGGGGGACAGACAGAAAACAGACAGACAGACAAACAGACAGACAGACAAACAGACAGACACAGAGACAGACAGTGCATTTTCATTCATGCCACTATACGTTGCTTCCAGTTCCGCGGAACACTTAGCGAAACATACGACGCTAGCTTAAGTTAAAAATGTCTACAAACCTGTACTATGAATATTGTATTGCGGAAAAGCTATTAGGTACTAGGCTGGCTACATTGAGCGCGCGTTGGCAAAATACTGTGTGTAAGACTGAAGACAGACAGACAGACAGACAGACATTTGACTTGGGGTTTTTTTAATATTAATTTTATTTTGTGAAGGAGCAGCATGAAGAAACCTTACAAGAAAAGTAATGAAGGCGACGATGTCCTAAATATGTCAGCAGAGATGACAAAGATGCCATCCTGGACAACGATTTCCTGAAGGACATCATGATGATGATGATGATGGTGATAATGATGATGATGACGACGACGACGACGATGATGATGATGGTGATTACGATGATGCTGATGATGACGACGGCGGAGACGATGCCGATGATGATAACGACGACGACGATGATGACAACGACGACGATGATGATGACGATGATTCTGACAATAACGATAACGATAACGATAACGATGATTGTCTTCCCAGGTCCAAGCAGCAGATCAAGGATGCCATACTGGACAACGATTTCCTGAAGAACCTGGACCCCACCCAGGTGCGGGAGATGGTGGACTGCATGTACTCCCGCAGCGTGAAGAGAGGCCACTTCATCATCAAGGAGGGCGAGCCCGGACAACACGTCTATGTGGCAGCTGGTAAGTGTGTGGGGGGGGGGGGGGGGGGGGGGTGGACAGGGAGGGAGATGGTGGACTGCATATACTCCCGCAGCGTGGGAGAGGCCACTTCATCATCAAGGAGGGTGAGCCCGGACAACACGTCTATGTGGCAGCTGGTAAGTGTGTGTGGGGGGGGGAGAGGAGGGGGGCAGGGAGGGAGATGGTGGACTGTATTGTACTCCCGCAGCGTGAAGAGAGGCCACTTCATCATCAAGGAGGGCGCGCCCGGACAACACGTCTATGTGGCAGCTGGTACGTGTTGGTGAAGAAGGGGGGCGCAGAGAGAGAGAGAGAGGGGGGGGGGGAGTGAGAGAGAGAGAACGAATGAACACACGAAGTAGCGAATGTTATTTATAAAGGGTAGTAGAATAGGCAAATACGTGTTGCTGTTTATTGCTATATCCAGCACTCAGCCCTCCAAACAACGTGCAGACAAACAAGGGAGACTATAACTGTCCATTGCAGAGTACATTATCCATGTGCATACAAAGCTCCATGAGCAGAAGTGACGTCAAACAAGGCCCACGGGACGGACACCAAGCCCGCGCAATATCTCAGCCCTTCTGGGCCTCGCAATAATATCTTCACAAAGCAAAGATCTATGTTTTTCCGTCCTGCAGAATGACCATCGGTTCAACGATTGAGGTTATCAAAGAGAGTCAGGATGTTGGATGAGTTCTTACAGACAAAGCAATACGAAGCGCGCAAAACACAACGTAGCAACGCTTAATAATAATAATAATAATAATAATGGGAATTTATATAGCGCTCTTTCTTACATGAGCTCAGTGCGCTTTACATTGATAACAAGAACATTAAAGGCAAACAAATAATTAATCATTAGAAAGTAAAATAAGCACGATGCGCGCGCGCGCGCGCACACGCGCACACGCACACACGCACACGCACACACAATTAATTATACAAGAGTAAAATAGTTACAATATGAACATTCTAAGAAGAAACAGAGACCACATTCACATTCCCAATCAAGTTTGAATACAATACTGCAACTTGAAATAAAATCATACTGCCATCGACATACCAATTACATGACTAATTATAATAGACAAAAAAATTTTAAAAACAAAAATACCCTTCTACCTCATTTACAAGCATTTAAAGTTTACAAGACGTAAACATTCTACATACAAAATACGAATTATAAAATATTTGTATGTAATGGGGTGGTAAGGGGGTAAAGGCGATCATGCTGAATAGGGATAAGGATAGGGAAGAGTTGATGAGGGATAAGGATTGGAGGGTGAAGATAGGCACACTCCGCACAGACCAGGAACATATAGAGGAAACCAGACAGTTGTTTAGCTTTTGTTTATTTGGGTACTAGGAAATACTAAGGAAGACATAGGAAGACATAGGAAGACTAAAGAAGACAGTGCAGAGATTACATCCTGCAACAATATAAAATATGCAAGCATAAATATAAACAAGAAATAACAATGATTAAGTATGATTGTAGGCCTTGTGCCATAGCACTCAATGCTAAAATAACATGAGGTAATAGACAGTCACAGCAGTGGAAGGAGCTCACTTTATGACTTAAATGGCATGATTAAACTGACACTGACACAAGCCTAGTTGGGGTTTGGAAACATAACATAGGTCGGTTTTACCTGACCCTATGCTTGCTTAACCCATACACAAACATTTGAGTTCATGTGAGTTAACCCAAACCAAGTATTGTAACACTGACATCATCATCTGCTGTGTTACTAAAAATAGACTACACATCACAGTAAACTGAATGAGATCAGTTTGTAGTGGGAAACTGACTAAAGGCAAATGTAGGCCTATTGAGAGTTTAGCATTGAAGTGGCAAGAAACTCAACCAAAAAGGAATGCCTTGTTAATACTATAGTATCAGTATTAACACAACACCATACTAGGCCTAGCACACACACCTAGGCCTATGAATGAAACTATTGCCAAGTAGGCCTACACCATAGCATGGTATAAGCCTAGATCAATAATATTAATACAATGTAACATGGAAAAGAGCAAGTTAGGCCTTTAAACAATATAATGTCTGCAATAGTATTAATAGCATAAAAATGAGCAAGTTAGGCCTTTAAACAATATAATGTAGGCGAAGTGCCCCTTCATTGCTTACACGCAGTAGACTGACGTCACACACGAGTGGGTGTGAGGATAGACCAGAACGATCGGAATGTTCTAATTTTCAGTCTCTCAACATAAACTTTGGCCTAGTGCCGTTATATTTCTGAATGAACTGACGTCACGATGGTTCAGTGACGGGAATAGCAGTGTACAACGGCAATGCCTAAACAACCGTTAGCAGTGTTGAAACGGCAGTGCCTATAAACAACAGTTAACAGCAGTGTCTTTTGTGTGTTGATCTAGATCATCACATAGATTCACGGCAAACTCGAACGTCATAAGTTCGGCAAAAAGTAAACAAAGTTGGACTTCCTGCTGTTAACAAACATAAAAATACATCAAAGCATAGTTCAAACATCAGTACTTACAGTAGTCACTGTAGATTCACATCAACAGCATGAATGAGAAGGCAGGCCGAGATCGAGCAGACGAAAATCTATAAACCTAGTGCTAAATTATTAATTTGATTGAAAACGTGTGTACCCAGATGAATGAATGAAAAATGGTGTTTTACGTCCTCTCGGTCATAGACACATATGGGACATTTGTAAATACAAAGATGGTGGGAACAATACTGGCTGCAATGCCCGGAGGCAGTGCAACACCAGTAAAGTCCCGAGTTTTTAACAATATAGATATGTACTATATGTACTGTGGATAATATAATGTGTGTACCCAGATTTGGGCACTTTATATATATATGCTCGAGAGCCGGACCGCAAGGACAGCAGTCGCTGGATGTAGCGAAAATGGCTCTGTGGGTGGCGAGAGTGACCAGATCTGTGTTTGTTTGGTTTTGTACAACACAGATATCTATGCCACTAATCACTAAACCCTGGCATGTTGTATATGAGAAGAAAGAGGATGAACTAAGCTCTATTCTGACTACTATTATAATAAGGAGATCTAACTATATATTTATAATAATTATGAAAAACCTTGTATTTTAGACCCCACTGAAACAGGTTCAAGCTACTAAAT
>CM065680.1:16283356-16295856 GCA_017654935.2 Phymorhynchus buccinoides
AACGTTGTAGGGATTTTATCTCCTTAACATATTTGAACACACTGTTAGCTCATCAACAGAATTGTACTCTGTCGGGTTTGGGCATTGGAACATCTTTTTGTTTACATCAGAAACCAGTACGAACGTATTTCAATGTTTATAATGGCTTACGCTATGGCAAATGGAATACATTTTTATGGATAAATAGTAAATTCGTATACACAAACAAAGAATATAGAGAAAGAAAACGCTATTATGATTGAAAGGAGTTGTTGTTTCTCTTGCAGAGCAGAATCAAGTAGGCACTTACTGGAATTGGTTTTAGATTTGGTAGAAATGTAGGTGATGTAAAAGATGTTTGCAGTAAGAAAATAAGGTAAATCTCTCACCCCTCTCTATCTAATCTTATTATTATTATTATTATTATTATTATTATTATTATTATTATTATTATTTATTATTATTAATTATTATTAAAGCGCATTTCGTGCTACGCAACACACTGCGCGTTCACCCACCATTCATACTAAGTCGTTCACCCAGCACTACACTATTTATAAATGGCAGCGATTTAATGCTCCCAAAAAATAGATGATTTTGACCCAAAAAAACAGATGCTTGTGGCAAAAGAAAAGACCATCTAACTCTAACCCTATCCCTAAGCCTAACCCTAACCCTATGTTTCACCACGGAAAGAACCAAGAAATAGAGCAGGATGGTGTAAATCTACATATTTGCCGAGAAATCGATGTACAAAGCCATGCACTTATACTATGTTTTGGCTGGAACCATTCCTTTTTTTGGTTGATAGATTTTAAGTCTTTATAAATCACCAAAATCAGATAAATAGATAAATAAACAATAAATAAATAGCACGCGCGCACAACCACACACACACACACACACATACACACGCATACATACACACACACACATGCACGCGCACACGCACACACACACGCACACGCACACGCACACGCACGCACACGCACACGCACACGCACGCACACGCACACACACACACACACACACACACACACACACACACACACACACACACACACACACAACATAATTGTGGTGGGGCGGAGGGTAATACTGACAATGTTAGGAAGAGATCTACAGAAGAGAAATAAATAAATAAATAAATAAATAAATAAGAGAAAAATCTTTTTTGAAGATGTAGGTCTTGAGTTGAGATCTCGCTCTCTCTTTCTTTTGAAATATGTCTCTGTCTTGTCTCTGTTTTTGTGTCTGTCTGTTTGTCTGTCTGTCTCTGTCTGACTGTTTCTGTCTCTATGGCTCGGTCTCTCTCTTTGTCTATGTCTCTGTCTCTCTCTCTCTGTGTCCCTCTCTTTCTCTCTCTCTCTCTCTCTCTCTCTCTCTCTCTGTCTCTCTGTCTGCTCTCTCTCTCTCTCTCTCTCTCTCTCTCTCTCTCTCTCTCTCTCTCTCTTTCTCTCTCCCTCTCTCTCTCTCTTTCTCTCTCCCTCTCTCTCTCTCTCTCTCTCTCTCTCTCTCTCTCTCTCTCTCTCTCTCTCTCTCTCTCTCTCTCTCTCTCTCTCTCTCTCTCTCTCTCTCTCTCTCTCTCTCTCTCTCTCTCTCTCTCTCTCTCTCTCTCTCTCTCTCTCTCTCTCTCTCTCTCTCTCTCTCTCTCTCTCTCTCTCTCTCTCTCTCTCTCTCTCTTTCTCTCTCTCTCTTTCTCTCTCTCTCTTTCTCTCTATCTCTCTCTCCTCGTCCTTTGTCCCTCTCTGAATATGTACTCACATACTTATTGTACCTAGTATACATATGAAGAAAATGACCAATAATAGAACAGTTTAGTACCAGTAGTTCTCATTCGCATGACTATTACTTAACCGAAACGATCAGCACCGATGAAAACAAAGACAAAAGAAGAAAGAAAGGAAAAACAAGAAAGTAAGAAAGATAGAGCAAAAACGAACAAATGAAAGAAAGCAAAGGGAGGGAAATGAAAAGGCCAAGCACGCAGAAGGGCCTTAGATACTCCAGAAGAAGCTTCACGAGAGACGAATCACCGCTAGCAGAACGAATGATCTTAGTGGAACGAAAAAAAAAAAAACGCATTGCGGTGGAGGTAAAAAAAAAACACTTTGTTTTTAAAGCCCAGCTATCTTGTATTTTAGCCCCCCGTCCCCCCCCCCCCCCCCCCCCCCCCCCCCCCCCCCCCCCCCCCCCCCCCCCATCCGGGACAGAGTTAGGATCAGCCTAGGATTATTTTCATAAAACTGAGAGAAGCAGATTTTGAGATTCAGGGTCGCAAACATGAAGTTGTGTGTGTGTGCGTGTGTGTGTGTGTGCGTGTGTGTGTGTGTGTGTGTGTGCGTGTGCGTGCGTGCGTGCGTGCGTGCGTGTTAGCCATAACTGCTTACAGCTGGGGGAAAAAGGGGGAAATAAATCAGTTTTCTGTCTTGGAATAGTATGGTTTGGGTTCTAGATTCGTTGATTATAATAGTATATCCCTATGTTTCGGTGTTTACTTCGCTGACATTTGAACCGATTTTGTTCGAATTGGATTTTTTTATATACTTTATTATACCACATTTTTTAAAAATGTAACCATATTACCTTACTAATCACTGTATTCAGTTGTTCATGTTTCTGTTGCGTTGCATTTGACTCAAATATTTCTTCTTTTCTTTAAAATTTAGTTAATATCTATTTTCATCATGTGTATATGCGTGTTTCAGTCTATTACAGAAATGTATGACTTTATTATTTTAAATAAGCTTGTATTATAAGGGTGTTGTTGTTTGCTATGCTCTCAAGTTGATGAGTTATGCTCTCATTGCAATCAACTTTAATCGTTCACGTAAGTTCCATAATATTCGAGTCAATCTCATGCAAGTCTTTTCTTCATTCCAATTTACCTTTGTTGAATTCCTAGTTTCGTGTGACTTCTTCTGTTGGTGTTTGAATGTAGTTTTTATACCTTCTGTCTTTATCAAAGTGTAGGTTTAAAAAACCAACAACACAAAAAGTCCATTTTGGCAGCTTAATTTCGTAGAAAACATTCAGCTTTAGCTGCAGTTGCCCCTAGGACCCCCCCCCCCCCCCCCCCGATTGCCCATGGACCCCACCGGGGACCTTCGGTGCCCCCCCCCCCCCCGGATCCCTGTACTTTCTGTCTCCATCCCCACCCCCCCCACTCCCACTCCCCCCATCCATGTTTTGTCTTTCTCTATTTCCATTATTCAACCATTCTTCAAACCAACAAAAAAAAGATTGTTGGGTTGTTTCTCAAAGTAAACACACGAACACCATTATTTCAAGCTTTCAAAACCCAACGGGGTTTTTTTCTTCAGGAATGAGTGAAAGGAAATGACATGAAACAAAACTTTTACAGGTACAGGTGAACATTGATTGGAAACAAATAAAAGAATCGAGAGAGTGAGAAACACAATACAGCTGAACAGAAGTCATTAACTTAACCCTTTCGCCGCCAGCCATTTTTCAGCCAAAAAAATACCATTAAGCTTAACTGGATAGAGAAAAACATTATCTGCAATATTGAGAATTCCTTTGTGACATGTATAACATCCCTACCTTACCTCCCAAAGTTAAGAAAATAGGGTTCCAGATAACAGACCCAGATTTGATGCCTTTTTAGTGGCATGGGTGTTTAACCGTTGTGGTGCAAAAATGCGACATTGGCGGTGAAAGGGTTAAAATAGAGGGAGAACATTGCACACACAAACTCATATCTTGGGGGGGGGGGGGGGGGGGGGGAATTTCAATCCTCCAAGGTTGGCAGCTGTATGGACGAGTTAATATTGTGTGTGTGTGTGTGTGTGTGTGTGTGTGTGTGTGTGTGTGTGTGTGTGTGTGTGTGTGTTTATCGGTTTTATCAAAGTTAATATGTTCATTAAAGTTTATATATATTCTAGTATTATTATCTTAGTTTGTGGTCGATGTGAATAGCCTATTCTAGAAACAAAATCCAGAGGCATGATCGATGACCAATTGTTTCTTAATATTCATGTTTTTTGTTGTGTGTTTTTTTAATGTCCTTACTGCGAACAATACTGAACAATTAAGAAACAGTTCCCGAATATTCGCTCCGGAACTACAAATGATGATGGTGGTGTGCACTGAAAGAAGAACATGATGATGAACAAAATGTCTATAACCTTATTTGTAATTGCCTTAATGTGTACGACACATACATTTGTTGAGACAAATTCAGGGGCATTGCCAATTGCCTCTTAGCAATCGCCTTAAAGATGCACGAGATCACGTGTCAAAATCACGGGTTTCACGGGTTTTGCCTCTTATAGCTGGACATAAATCTTGCTTTGACCAGATCTCACTCCCATACAAATGCCTCCAAATTCAAACCGAAACATCATTTTAAAGAGCAGCCTCAGTTTGAAGTTAGGGACATGTGTATGTGGGTCACAGCTACCCAGAAAAAAACCAAGGGACTTAATCGTGGTGCGTCAGTGTATCTTTAATACGCTCAGCGAGAATGATTGTGTGTGGAAAAGGAATCCAGGAGCATGGACAACCATCTCCTAGACACTTTTGCCCAGACAGTTTCTCTCACTCTGTATGGGAAGTAAAGGAGTGGGGCGTGGTTAGAATGTGTACAGTTTGCCCGAGGAAGAGAGAACGAGAGACTGGAAAGCAGAGGAGAAAATTACTTACTGTAGAACTAAAGGGCCCGCTACTCACATACGATTCGGATCTGAATGCGATGCGATTTTGACGATGTGAGTCATGATTCACGTGAAATTCGTGTATTGGGTCTACTTGAGTATAATGAGCGAAAAAGGCAGAATTAGTTTTAAACGGAAGTATTTTACGTGAATCATGACTCACGTGACACAATTGCATCGCATCTCCATACGAAGTTACGCGTGTGTGACGCCGGCTTAAGTCCGGAATCCCGCAGACACGATTATCTTGTAACGTTTACGTTTTAGTTGTTAGAGCGTATATACGTATTGATGGTCTGTGATTTGGTTTGATTACTCTGTCTCGTCCTCCTCCTCTTCTCTATCCATTTATTTTCCAATCTTTCCAACCCAATCTCTCCCTTGTAATGTTTTGCTTCACTTGTCCAGATAACATCAATGTCTGTGGCTCCCCCTTTCAAAATGAAAAGAAAACCCAGAAGTGTCTGGTTTAATCGTTTTGTTTTTCGAAAGAAACATGAACAACAACAACAACAACAACATAACTGAAGCAACCACAAGCAACGCTAAAAGCAAAGCCACAACTTTCTCTTGATCCTTGCTAATTCGCTATATATCTATTCAACTCAATATTTCTCTTCCATTTGTTTCATGCATATTATGTTTAATATCTGTATTATTATCTCCTAAAGCAGCAACAATTTACCCTTTTCTTTGCAATTTCTTGTTTCTTTCAATCTCTTTTTTTTAGTTTCTTTATCGTTGTTTATAATTTCACATACACTACTCACAAAAAGTTAAGGATCACTATGAGAAAACAGGTGCGCAAGAAACTCCGTTCGCTCCTGTTATTTTTTTCTCAGTCAAGCCAAATTGTTATGAATTCTTGTTCAGCTGTAAGTGGGCGATGTTGTGTTAGTGGAAACATTGCACGTGATTCTCTATTACTGAGCTTGGCAGCAAAAAAAAAAGCGGAAACTTGCGAAAAAGGACCTTGTTTTGGATCGTTCTGCATGAACACATTGCACAAGCCAGATGGAAAAACCATTATGCACGTGCAAGCACTGCTGTTTATGTGTGAGATGCTGTCTCTTGCTTGGCTTTATAAGAAGACATACCACCAGTATTAGGCCTGATTTGACAATGCCTCCACGACGAAAATTGAGCGAGTTGGATAGGGGACGAGCTGTTGCATGGTTCCAAGATGGTGTTCCCAAGCGAGAAGTGGCCAGGCGACTTCAGGTGTCCATCTCGGTCATTGTCAGACTGATTCAACGCTTCACAGCCACTGGGAGGGTCCATGAAAGACGCAGATCTGGTCGACCGAAGAAGACAACTCCACGTGAAGATCGTCTCATTGAACGACAAGCCCTGCAGACAAGAACAGCCTCTTCCAGCATCATTCGAAGGCAGCTGAGGGTGGCTACTAACATCAACATCAGCCAGCAGACCATACGGAACCGCCTTCATGGGTTTAACCTCCGTTCTCGTCGCCCAGCTGTACGGCCACGCTTAACTCCAGCCCATAGGGCAGCACGCCGCGCCTTCTGCAGACGTCACGTGAGGTGGACACGTCAGCAATGGTCCCAGGTCCTGTTCAGTGATGAATCACGCTTCACCCTGAACCACAACGACGGCCGACTGAGGGTCTGGAGGCGCCCAGGGGAACGCTTTATTGACGCCACTGTCCAAGAAAAGGTGGCCTTTGGTGGAGGTTCTGTAATGGTCTGGGGGGCCTTCAGCCTTCACCACAGAACACCCTTGTATCATGTACAGGGTAACCTGACTGGCCTCCGATACCGGGATGAGATCCTTCGACCGCTGGCTGTGCCTACACTGCAGCAGATGGGACCGCCGGCTGTCTACCAGGATGACAACGCTCGCCCCCACAGGGCAAGGGTGGTCAACGACTTCCTGCAGCAGTCTGGAGTCAACAGAATGGAGTGGCCAGCATGCAGTCCCGATCTCAACCCGATTGAGAACCTCTGGGATGAGCTGGATCGCAAAGTGAGGAGCAACCACCCCCCTCCCAGGGATGCCCAGCACCTCTACCAGATGCTGCAGGCTGAGTGGCAGGCGCTTCCACAGAGGATCTTCACCACCCTGGTCAACTCCATGAGGACTCGCTGCGTCGAGTGCCAGAACAGCCATGGCGGATACACGCATTACTGAACTTTTGGGAGCATCAGAATGCCCTGTCTTGTGATTTCAATGACTTTGGGAAATCAAATTTCGATACGTACCCACTTTGATCAAATGTACAGACCAAACGATTGCTCGAAATTGAAGGCAATTGTGTATCGTTATCACTAAAGCATTGAATTAAATGTTGGCCAAAATTCAACGCATTGGCTTTCTTATTTGGAAAGTTATGAATTAGTTTGCAAGTGATCCTTAACTTTTTGTGGATAGCTTATATATTCAACGTATTTTTATACACAATAATTCTTTACCTATTTCTTTTCGTCTTTCTCTACTAATCTATAATTCGATTGTTTACAATTTGTTTCAAATTCCTTTTTGCATTACCATAACAATTCGCCAAAGCAACTAAAAGCCAACATCAAATACCTCTGGTATTTATCTTAGTTTGTCTGTTCTTTGTTACAGTTTTTGTCTTTAAGTGTTTTGCATGTGTTCTCATCCATGCACTCTGAAAACGTTTATATTATTTCTCTTTTTTTGTAGGCTCGGTAGATAGATGGGGGGTGGAGAGAGAGACAGAGAGACAGAGAGAGAGACAGGAAGAGAGGCAGCAAAAAAGAGAGACAGACACACAGAGTGTGTGCGTGCTTGCGTGCGTGTGTTCGTGCATGCGTCTTTGTGTGCGTACGTGCGTGTGTGCATGTATGTATGCGCGTGTGTGTGTGAGAGAGTGTGTGTGTGTGTGCGCGCGCGTGCGTGCGCTCGGCATCCCATCTTCATTCTAGTCATGGAGCACCATGTGTGTTTTAGTTTTTCTGTTCCTTTAATTTTTCATTGATCGGGCTTTTAAAAGTGGCTAGCCGCGCGCGTGTGTGTATGTGTGTGTACGTGTGTGTGTGTGTGTGTGTGTGTGTGTGTGTGTGTGTGTGTGTGTGTGTGTGTGTGTGTGTGTGTGTGAGCGTGTGTGCGTGCGCGCGCTTGTGTGTGTATGTGTGTGTGTGCGTGTGCGTATGTATATGCGTGCATGCTTGTGTCAGTGTGTGCCTGTGTATTTGTCTATGCGTGCGTTTGTTCACATCATGCGTGCATGTGAGGCTCTAGTCTCACACAACGGAGAGAGAAAAGGAAAAAACAAGAAATGTTGTGAAACAACTGCATTGAAATACATGCGAAACTTCGCGAGATATTAGCGATTATGTGTTTCGGGGTTTGAACCCCGTAACTGGCGCGACCTTGACCTTAATGTAAAACTAAATACATCAATGGATAGCTTGCATCTTGGCAAACTAGTATACCAAATTTGATGACGATAGACTGAATAGTTTTTGAGAAACACGGACGAATAGCCGGACGGACGGACGGACGGACGGACGGACGGACGGACGGAGGCACGCCGGAGGCACGGACGGATCAGACAGAAACAATAGCTCCCCGAACCTTCGGCTCGGGGATAAAAAGAAAAGAAAAATGGACCAGTCACCGTCAATTCTGGCAGTTGAAAGAAGATTAAGAAGATGAGCCGACACCTCTTTAATGCCAGCACATATTCCTGGTCTAATCTTCTACCAGACAATTGTATTGATGATCTGTCGTTTATTTTTTGTCCCTTCTTCACTCTTAGCTCGTCGTCTGACAATTAATTCATCCGCTGATCTTTAATTTCTCTTCTTCTTTATTTTTTAATTTTTTTATCGGGTGTACATTTTTTTTAATAATTTGTGCTGTCCAAGACTGTTTGTCTCTTCTTCATTTCCCATGTCCGTCCATCGCTCCTGTCTTTGCCTGCAGATGGGCCTCTGATCCTGGTTTTTATATTCATTCCATCAACTGTGATTTATTGTTTGTTCCAAGTCAATTTGCTGAATCTTTTTCATTCCTTTTTGTTCTTCTTTCTTTCGTTCGTTCTTTTTTTTTCTGTCTTCAAGTTCTTTGTTTCTTCGTGTTTGTTGTTGTGACTTTCAATCTGTGTTTCTTTATTTTGTTTCTTTGTTTTAGGGGGTTTGCAGTGCTGCCAGTGCTGTCGTATGTTTTTGCAGTGTTTTGTTTTTGTTTTGTTTTTTAAAAACAAAAATGCATTTTGTTTCACTGGAAGGAAGCCAAAGTATAGTTGATTACCAGAATGAATGAAAAATGGTGTTTTACGTCCTCTCGGTCATATACACATATGGGACATTTGTAAATACAAAGATGATGGGAACAATACTGGCCCAGAGGCAGTGCAACACCAGTACAGTCCCGATTTTTTCAACAATACAGATAAGCGTAGCAGTAACCACGCCTCGGTTAAACCTAATTGGCTATGGTACTGCCACAGGTCTATAGTTGATTACCACTTTAGCGGACCACACGTAGTGCGCAGTAAGAAGAACATGTATGTGTATGTGAAGCCTGAAGGTAATGGGTTTCTGATTTCTTAGCGCGCTCGTGTAGTTAAGTGTTCTAACCTCTGCGCAAAATGTCAACTTGTTGTATAATCGTTGAATTCTTATGTGACTGTTCTCCTTCAAGCTTATTATTGCTGCGCCGAAATGTTATTGGTTTGATCATTTCTGATAACCGTTGCTACTAATTTTAGCCTCACTGTAATTGTATGTAAGCTGAGCCCTCATTGGTCCAATCACCTGCTGCCTTGTCTCTGTCCCGTGTTCTGATTGGCTCTATGAAAAAGTTGTCATTTGGTCTACATTTACCCACCCTCCCTTTCCTTCCTCATCAGTCACACAAAACTCGCATGCCTCTGGCTGCGACGCGCTCTCTAGGTGGGGGCAACCCGAATTTCACAGACGCCTCTGTGACTATAAAGTACCTAATACCTATTGCCTAATAATGTTCTAATTTTCTGAGTCTGTCATTTTTGTTCTGGGGAAAAAAGGGGGTTTACAAATTACATGATGCTCTACACTCCGCAAACAAATCACATGGCACTCCCCGCTATTGTATTATGGTGGCTTTCTCTTCCCCTTTCTCTTCAGTGGATAAACAAAGTGACAATTGTCCACCACAAATAGCGAGGGACAGCTGCCGGCCAGGGTAGCTGACCATTTGGGTATCAGCCCACACTGTCCAGGGATCAGGAAGGACAGAGACTAATGCATCGCTTACTTCAGGCTTCTGCTATGTCCATTAACGCAATTACTTGCCCCTAACCACCATCCCAGCCCAACCCCAAGCACTTCTAATATATCTGTTGTCTACCTTTAGGTAGAACAAAACAACCTCATGTGCTGAGAGGGTCAAGTCAAGTCAAAGTCAAAAATACTTTATTATCACGTTAGGTGAAATTATAGTGTGGTCTCGTACAAGCACAATACAAGCAAGGAAACACATTTGCATGCATTAAAAATGGAAACAAAACTAAGGAAAAATGAATAACAAATCATGCTTCGCAAAAAGAACTGAACATAGTTAGGGTCGATACAAGCGACTATCAAAACATTAAGAACTGCCCTCATTCCCACCGTTTCTATCCTCGCATTCATTTATTCACCCCCACCCTACCCCCAAACCCCCACCCTCTCCAAGTCACCCCAAGCTTTCACATATGTTGGGTCCCTTCCCGTTCCCCACATTTCAGGGTGTGTGTGAATGAAGGTCCTGCGAGGAACATAGTTAGTGATAACATTTATGTTTTACCCAAACGACATGTGCTGTGATATGTCAATATAGCACGTTGACTACCCAGTACGTGAACATTCAAGTATATAATATAAATATATGAGAATGTTCGTATCAAAGAACGCATCGTATATTATCCAGTTTCTAAGCAATATGGAAATGACAATCGGATGCACATAGAGAGAGATAACAAATATGGAGCAAATACATGGAGAGTTAAGAAGGGAAATGACCAGGGTCTGTATTCACATTGAGATAGTATGAGACTTATCATCATGATATCTTAGAAGTCTATTCTTTTTCACGTTAACACGTAAAGCCGAACCTTGTTGTCAAGTTTACTGCATGCGAAGATGCTTTGCTTGGTTTTGATTTTTGTTTTCAAAAGCTGCACTTGTTTCTCCACTTGCTTCATTTTCTTCTTTTACTTATTTCTTTGTGTGTTTTCGTTCTCTGTCTTCCTTTCTTTATGACGAGTTGAGTAAAGTCGTTCAATACGCCGTGTATGGTTATTTCATTCTTTCAGCTGTTTGTTAATAATGTTGCCTTCTACTGTAACCCTTGTTTTTTGGTTTATTTTCCTTGACGATCTTGGAAACTTGAGTTTATTTTGCTTCAATTCATTCCCCTTAAGCATGACAGAACTTGTGTGTTGTATTTGCCAGCTGCCATAATTATGTACATTACAATAGTAAAAGTAGGCTTATTATAAGCTTCAAGCTTGTTGATGCCATTATCCATATTTGTATAAATTGTGTTGTTGGTGACTAAAACCCTATTTAACCCTTTTACCGCCAGCCATATTTCAGCCAAACCTGTCCACTAAGTGTACCTGGTTAGAGAACAAAATTCATATGCAGTATTGGGGATTATTCTGTAACAGATATAAAATAAGGTCTATCCTTACTTCCCAAAACTAAGACAATAGGGTCTTTGGATAATGGACCCCAATTTGATGCCTTTTAGTGGCATATAAGTTAAACCATTGTGGTGCATAAATGCGACATTGGCGGTGAAAGGGTTCAACCAAGTCCTTCTAAAGTAGTAGGATTTAATATGAGTTTAGAGATACTTCTAAGAAATGATGACGATAAGTCTCATATTTGGATGTATCTTGTTTCTTATTTTCATTAGTTTCCTGATGAAGGATTTGAAATGTACCTATCTTTATCAAGTTTTCTTTGATAATGTTTAGATCAACCTGTTAAGTCTTGTACTTGCTAGCCGCCATTCAGAAATCCATGCATAGTACGTTGGCACAGTATAAGCTTTAAGCTTGTTGTTGCCGTTATGCTTGCTTAACACGAGTGTAATAACGTGCTTTTTGGTCAATAAAAATCATTTAAACCAAGTCTCATATTATTTCAATGTGAATACAGGCCCAGGTCCTCTTTCATGCTCCAAAGCACTCTCGTAAAAATGCAAATGCAAGAAAAGATCACAGCGAGAAAAACAAACAATCCATATTATGAGAGCAATGGGGAACAAATCCGCTGGTGAGAGTGAAACTGGAAAAGAGTATATGAATCGCTAATTCGATGGCTTGGAGTCAACACGGACTATCTTTAGATAGTCCATTGACATATTATTGAACTTAGTACGAAAACTAATAACTTGTATAAAACAAAACTGCAGAAATATAAAAATAAAAAAAAACCTTTATATATTTCTGCAGTCATTGTTTGATACAAGTTATTAGTTTTTGTAATAGGTTCAATAATACGTCAATGGACTATCTAAGGATAGTCCGTTTTGACTCCAAGCCATCGTTATGCAGGGAGATGCAGAAACAACAACAATGGCTAGAAGTAGGGCGAGAGGAAGCAAGGGGCCAACAACAATCTAATTTTCTGAGCACGTGATGCTCGAAGCATTCCCTGGTGACAGGTCAGCGGTGCTGTGTTGTTGGGGCTCTTAAAGCCTAGCCACACTGCATACGATTTAACCCCAATACGATACGATTGCGACGATGTCTGTGAGTCACGATTCACGTGAAATATTTCCGTCTAAAAATAACTCTACTGTTTTCGTTCACTGTGCTCATGTAGGCCGCAATGCACGAATCGAGTCAAATGTCCGGCACAAAAAATAAGATATTTTATCAGA
>CM065680.1:16300856-16305856 GCA_017654935.2 Phymorhynchus buccinoides
ACACATACTAAAACGTTCGACAGACTACCTCTGGACTATTACTGTGGGAGTCACGTGCCTGTAGTATTTAACCCTTTCACCGCCAATGTCACGTTTATTCGCCACAATGGTTTAACACCCATGTCACTAAAAGGCATGAAATCAGGGTCTGTTATCATCCGAAGACCCTATTTTATGAAGTTTGTGGGGTAAGGATAGGCCCCATGTTATGCATGTCGCAGAGGAATTGACAATATTGAAGATTGTTTTTCTACCCAGTTACGCTTAATGGTATGTCTTGGCTGAAAAATGGCTGGCGGCGAAAGGGTTAATCTGTATCACTCTTTAACACTATCTGTCTTCATGGTTTGCTAGTGCTTCCTGTGCTCCTTCTTCTTCTGCGGTCCTTTCCTGTGGTGTTTCTTGCGTTTTCCATTCAACCTTTCTCTGGTGTCTTGATGAATTAACCCTTTCGCCGCCAGCCTTTTTTCAGCCCCAAAAATACCATTAAAATTAACTGGGTAGAGAAAATAAAATATCTGCAATACTGGGAAATTCCTCTGTGACATGTATAACATTAGGCATGTCCTTACATCCAAAAATTACGAAAATAGCGTCTTCGGATAACAGACCCTGATGTGATGCCTTTTTAGTAATATGTGTGTTAAACCTTAGGTGGTGCATAAATGCGACATTGGCGGTGAAAGGGTTAAACCCATCCTCACACTCTCTGTTCTTTCTTCAGTTTCCGTTCTTCTGACTTTTTAGTATCCATGATCTGTCTTTCATTTTGTGTGATGACTTCACCATCCTAACTGTCTACCTCTGTTGTCCTTTCTTTCCCATGCCATCCCTATCTTGTCTCCTCTTCTCTTTAAAAAGAAACGTTTCAGCAAAAAGAAAGACAAAAGTGTGTGTTTATTGTTTATTTAAGAACATGTATATAGCGCTTCACCTTTAAGCTCTAAGCGCTTATTGGAGATGGAGATCTGATGCATTGGTCAATGTCCCCTCTAATCATTGGACTCTGGTCACTGATTCCCTTCCTGGTCAGCCATCTATCTGGCTGACAGCTGTCCATAGCAGTTTGGCTGGTCATCTATTTTCAGTGCTTGGTTATCGAGACATTGAAACGATAGTAGAAATGTACGTGAATTGCACGGAACCGGAGCCATGCTTACACGTTTTTTACATAATTAAAAAACAAAACAACAAAACTGCCGACCATTTAGCACAAGATAATTACGCAGAACGATGTAAGGTATTTACATTTCTCCTTCGTATTTAGAACAGCGAAGAAATAATTATGTTTCCATTTTATTGTTCGGCCATATTTGTTTTATATTGCACAACGTATGTATAACTATGATGCATTAATTTTGTGATGGCAAAGATTACTGATTTTGGAATTAGCAAAGACCTTGAGCCATTGTTTACCAGAAATTCTGTATTTATAAAATAAGGGTGATGATTTTACAGCGTTTGTGTTTACTGTACAGAGACAACATGTGATAAACGTGTTACCACCCCACCCCCCCACCCCCGTAACAGAAATGAGTCCCACTCCACTCCCCGTCCCTCCCAACTATAACTATGGTGAAAAATGAGGGGTGAATGCCAGAACTGTCCATCTGTGCTCTTTATTCCTTTTGAGATAGACCGTTCTGGCAGGCACCCCTCGAAATATACTCTTAATGTATAATGTTCATATGCTGGTCTTCTTTGGGCATACGTGTGTGCGCGTACGTACATGCATTGTTTGGAGTGGCATGCGTGCCTGTGACTGACTCTGGACGAATGTATGTGTGCGTGTTTGATAACACGATAATTCATGCATTGGTAAAGGGGTCTTTTGCTTCCCAAAGAAGGGTTCTATTTTCTAATCCCAGAAGATGCTTTTTGTTTTTTGAAAATGGCTCAAAGAAACCCTCGATTTGCAAAACGACCATAACCCCCCAAATGTTAGTGAAGCGCACGAGGAAAGCTAACGGTTAGCCCCAGGTAGTGACCGCATTGATTCTTCGATTTCAGTAACACTTGGGGTCGCTAATGCTGGCTGGCCTGATCGATTTCTTGTGCAGTGAATACCCAATTTCTCTGGAAATGCTCTGCTGATCTATGTCTATGGGTGCTATTTACGTACGTATGTTGTATTTGTTTGTGTGTTTTCTGTCTGTCTTTATATATCTTTCTTTGTTTCATTCACGAGTTTCTCCTCTATTATCTGTCCTTCATTGCACCTTTCTATTTCCCTGTCTGTGGCTGGCTGTCTGTCTGTATGTATGTATCTCTCTCTCTCTCTCTCTCTCTCTCTCTCTCTCTCTCTCTCTCTCTCTCTCTCTCTCTCTCTCTCTCTCTCTCTCTCTCTCTCTCTCTCCCTCTCTCTTTCATATCTATTGAAACACACTGTTCTGGCAATCAATTCTCAATACTGTGTGTGTGTGTGTGTGTGTGTGTGTGTGTGTGTGTGTGTGTGTGTGTGTGTGTGTGTGTGTGTATGTGTGTGTGTGTGTGTGTGTGCGTGCGTGTGCGTGTGCGTGCGTGTGTGCGTGCGTGTGCGTGCGCGCGCGCGCGCGCGCGTGTGTGTGTGTGTGTGTTTACAGATGGTGAATTTGAGGTGCTGAAGGAGGACAAAGTTCTGGGCAAAATGCACCCAGGCAGGGCATTTGGTGAACTGGCCATCCTGTACAACTGTACCCGAACTGCGTCAGTCAAAGGTCAGTTCAATCAGTCAATGCATCAGACCTGCTTAGTCTACTATTTTCGAGTAGTATTCTACTCACTTGGGACCTCTACTACTCTTCCAAATTGATAAATAATGCTCTTTAAAGACCCACCACGTCACGTGTCAAAATCATGGTTTTCACGTGTTTCCCTCTTATAGTTGGTAAGAAATCTTCCAAGCAAAAGAGGGAATGTGACACGTGACGTGGAGGTCTTTAATTATGGATTGCTACTCATTTTCAGTGAGCAGTGTTTGGTGGTTCTAATGAATAGGACAACACATTGCACACCAAAATGACTCATTTCAGCTATCCAGACTACTCAAAACTTGTGTAGGAGGTAACCACGTCTGATGTGTAGTAGTTTCTATAGTAATAAGAGAGAAAGAGAGATAGGGGTGGAGAGAGACGGAGAGAAAGACACAAACAGAGAGAGAGAAACAGAGATATTCAAATTCAAATTCACATTCAAATGGTTTAATGTACATAGGCCTTGGACCCTTATACAAATCAGAATCATATTGTAATAATAATAGAGAAAGGGAGATAGAGTGTGTGTGTGTGTGTGTGTGTTGTGTGTGTGTGTGTGTGTGTGTGTTGTGTGTGTGTATGCTTTTGTGTGTGTGTGTGTGTGTGTGCGTGTGTGCGTGTGCGTGCGTGTGTGTGTGTGTGTGTGTGTGTGTGTGTGTGTGTGTGTGTGTGTATGTGTATAATTATGTGTCTATTTGTGTACTGAAGTGCTTATTTAAATGAGTGAGTGTGTGTTTAAATGTGCGTATGTGGTTTGCGCGTATGTGTGTGATGTG
Organism: Phymorhynchus buccinoides; assembly: GCA_017654935.2. Classification (NCBI taxonomy): domain Eukaryota; kingdom Metazoa; phylum Mollusca; class Gastropoda; order Neogastropoda; family Raphitomidae; genus Phymorhynchus; species Phymorhynchus buccinoides. The sequence continues at coordinate 16,304,365 of CM065680.1, forward strand.
TGTGTAGGTGTGTATAAATATGTGTATGATGCCATATAAGTGCTCAAAATAAGCCTACACACACGAAATAGACATGTAACTGCACATTCGCGCGCACACGTTAAACAACTGTAACAAGTTACGCACGTACACATGTTTTGTGTGTGCACATACACACCGAACCATACAGGCGCTTACGCACACGTTTTTGCACACGCAAGCACACGCATATGTGCGCACGGGTTGAACACTGGTTGCACGTGCGCGCGTGCGTACACACACAGACACGCGCGAGCGCGCACCGTCCGCGTTCTAAATGAGTCAATATAAACACAACAAACACATAAGACCCCCAAGGAACACCTTAAGATTTTGTACCAGCTATAAGAGGGAAAACACGTGAAAACCGTGTTTTCCCTGTTATAGCTGGTAATGAATCTTAATAAATCTTCCTAGTAAGAGGGAATGTGACACGTGACGTGTGGGTTTCTTAAATGTCATTGCTTGCTTCATCAAATATAAATTGATTTTGATGCGTCGCAGGCATTGCTGCATTAAATTACACCTATCCCTGCCCCGTCACACCCTTACCCTTATATATCATTTGATCAGCTAGAGTTATGCATACGTTAATGCTCTTTCCAAATCATCTGCACGCAGTGTTTACAACGTAGAATGGACCTCAGACACAATGATTGGATAATAACAAGAGTGTTGCCGAACGGCAGACATGTCCTCCAACCCTCCACCCCCACCCACCCCACCCCCCCCACACACACACACACCACCACCACCACCACGATCCACCCTCCCCCCCCCCCCCCCACACACACACTTTTGCATCCCTTGGGTGATGGTGATTAAGGCTATGGTTCTAAGGATGTACGACCGACGGTCTTCAATATAAGAGCCACGAGTTCAAAGGTCAAGGTCGGGATCAACAAGCTTCAAAATGTATCATGGTTATCATCATCATCATCATCATCATCGTCGTCGTCATCATCGTCATCATCATCGTCGTCATCATCGTCAACATTATCACCAACGTTTCTCTTTTTTGTCTCTCCTTACAGCGGTGACAGACGTGAAGGTATGGGTTCTGGATCGTCAGACGTTCCAAGGCATCATGATGAAGACGGGTCTGCAGCGCCGAGACGAGAACATACACTTCCTGAAGAGGTTAGAACACTTTGCAGTAAATGTGTATGTATTATCATCATATAGTAAAAAGGCAAAGTTGTGTGTGTGTGTGTGTGTGTGTGTGTGTGTGTGTGTGTGTGTGTGTGTGTGTGTGTGTGTGTGTGTGTGTGTGTGTGTGTGTGTGTGTGTGTGTGTGTGTGTGTGTGTGTGTGTCTGTGTCTGTGTGTGAAACACAAAACGGGCCTTATAACTCCGCCGTTGTTCGACCGAATCGCTTCAAATTTGCTGTGAGCCCTAACGGGGCGATGGCAACGGCAACCGAGGCGGCCGTATCATTTGCGCGGTTTTGCAAATTTGCGAAACGCGCATCCGC
>CM065680.1:16310856-16313356 GCA_017654935.2 Phymorhynchus buccinoides
ATCATTGCAACTCGACAAAAACGCCAAAATATTAAATCTGACTTTAACAAAATTAAATTACACGATAATGTTCTAGAGGAGGTTGACTCACATAAACTGCTTGGTCTAACAATTGACAACAACCTTTCTTGGTCCTTTCACGTTTCTACGCTCATTCGTAAACTGTCTAGAAAAGTATTCCATGCATATTTACAACCTGATTTTGATTACGCTTCCACAACATGGGATATGGCAAGTAAAAACGGTCTTAAACCCTTAGGAAGCATTTACAGGCGTTCCATCAAACTTATACTTCTAAAATCATCTTCCCTACAAAATCATGACTACAAAACACTAAACATTCTTCCATTTCAATTCAGATGTCAATTTAACAAAGCAGTCTTTCTTTATAAGATAGTCAACGGACTCGCTCCATCATACCTGTGTGAAAAGTTGTGTGTGACCCAAATACGAAATAAAAATAGAATACAACTGCCCCGTCCGAGAACTGATCTATATATGACATCTTTGATATACTCGGGCGGTAAACTATGGAACGAAATTCCGGACTATATTAAAACAAAAAGTACCTTGGCATCATTCAAAAGCTGTTATCATATTTATTCAAACAATTGTAATAGTTGATTATCTTGTTTCTTGTTTCAACAGTATGTTATTAACAGTATGTGATTGCCTCCCCATGCTCGCTCTCTCTCTCTCTCTCCCTCTCTCTCTCTCTCTCTCTCTCTCTCTCTCTCTCTCTCTCTCTCTCTCTCTCTTTCTCTCTCGCTCTCTCTCTCTCTCTCTCTCTCTCTCTCTCTCTCTCTCTCTCTCTCTCTCTCTCTCTCTCTCTCTCTCTCTCTCTCTCTCTCTCTCTCTCTCTCTCTCTCTCTCTCTCTCTCTCTCTCTCTCTCATATGTTTGTGTGTGTGTGTTGCTATAAATCTTTTCATAAAGCTGCTCCATCTTACCTCTGCGACAATATTTCCATCTATACGCCAGCTCGCACTTTACGTTCAGTTTCTGACCCTCTTTCTCTCCAGATCCCTAGGTATAAGCTTTCAACTGTTGGTCGGCGCTCTTTTGCTGTCTCAGGACCGACCTCCTGGAACAAACTTCCTCTCTCCCTCCGTCAGCGACCGACTCTCTCTGCTTTCAAAGCTAACCTCAAAACCCACCTGTTCCCCCGTCATTAAAGCTCCTCTCTCTTTCTCTTCTCTCTCTTGCCATTAGGTCTGTTTCTGCTATATTCCATTTATGTTATCCGTGCGCGTTCGCTTTGTATTGCGTTTGTGTTTGAATGCGCTTTGAATGCTAACGTGTGTGTGCGCTTTGATTTGATTTCTATCAAGATTCAGCGCCGTATAAATACTGTATGTTGTTGTTGTTGTTGTTGTTGTTGTTGTGTGTTTGTGTGTGTGTGTGTGCGTGTGCGTGTGTGTGTGCGTGCGTGCGTGCGTGCGTGCGTGCATACGCGCGTATGGTTAGACGTAAGTCTAGGTATGCGTTATGATTCATGTTACATGTTGTTCTTGTTCCTTTGATTTAATTGTTATATCTGACTGTTATAGTATTTGTAGTATTGTGAATCCTTTCCATATTACTGTTTTATTATTATCATTATATTATTATTATTATTATTATTATTATTATTATTATTATTATTATTATTATTATTATTGGTGTTACAATTTCGTCGTTCTTTTGCTGTCATGTTTAGTGATGGTGTTATAATATTGCTGTTTGTTTGTCTATTATTTTTTATTTTTTATTTTTTTTATTTATTTTTTATTTTGCTCGCTTATTATTTTATTTGTTTGAGGACCTGATGAAAAGAAGTGTTGTTTTGCTTATTCAGTTCATCCTCATTAAACATTTCAAGTTTCAAGTCTCTCTCTCTCTCTCTCTCTCTCTCTCTCTCTCTCTCTCTCTCTCTCTCTCTCTCTCTCTCTCTCTCTCTCTCTCTCTCTCTCTCTCTCTCTCTCTCTCTCTCTCTCTCTCTCTCTCTCTCTCTCTCTCTCTCTCTCTTTTCTCTCTCTCTCTCTCTCTCTCTCTCTCTCTGTCTTTATCCTTGTGAAATAAAGTTTTCTAGTGTCCAGTGTCCAGTGTCTCTCTCTGTCTCTCTGTCTCTGTCTCGCTCTCTGTCTGTCTGTCTGTCTGTCTCTCTCTCTCTCTCTCTCTCTCTCTCTCTCTCTCTCTCTCTCTCTCTCTCTCTCTCTCTCCCTCTCTCTCTGTATCTGTCTCTCTGTGTCTCTCTTTCTCTCTCTTTCTCTCTGTCTCTGTCTCGCTCTCTGTCTCTCTATGTCTCTCTCTATCTCTGTCTCTGTCTCTTGCTTGTGCAGTATGTGCACTAAATGTTTATGCGTGTAATATAACGTATTAAAATTAAATAGTCCCCCCTCCACCCCTTTCCTTCTTAATCACTTTATACACATCGACTTTAAGTTTTCGTGAGTATTCGAGTGTAAAATCCAAGCTATTTTGCATAAAATATTTGTACAATCTGCTTTCATTGTAGTATG
>CM065680.1:16320856-16323356 GCA_017654935.2 Phymorhynchus buccinoides
AGGGGAGCGAGTCTATGTTAGGCCGTCAGGAGGCAACCACCGGGTGAGACACTGCACTGCTGCTGAGTCACCTCGGTGGAGGTCAGTGGAGCCTATTCTGAGTTAACATACGCAGGACACAAGGGGGGAAAAGTGGTCGAAGTTATTGGGGTCTGCAACGAACACCTTTTGCAAGAGTGAATGCTCTTGGAGGGTGGGGGAAGATGGTTCAGTACTGACCAGACAGGGAGATAACTCTCGCCATTAACCCCTATTTGATGCCACTAAATGGCTGCCTTTCGCAAGAGTGAATGCCTTTGTCATTACTGACCAGCAAGAGCAAGATTTACTCTCACTGTCAAGGGCGTTAATAACCCTAGTTGCAGAGGCCTATAGAGAAGGAATGTAGGAAACAGTGGGAACCAGGGATGGAGAAATAATTTTAAGGGAAAGCGAGTGAGAGAGTGCGAAAAAGAATCTGATGATTGTGATCGATCTTCTTATCTAAGTAGAGCATCCCAGAGTAGTAATTCAACAACTTAGAAAAGTTCACAACTCTTAATCCAACTTAGTGAAATCAATATGCATTTTAGAAGCAGAAGCATGTTTACTAAGTACCGGAGATATCTGCAAAACAATCTCCTACTGCTAGATCACATCTGAAACAATCTTTTATACTTTAGAATACATATATGTCGATCCTGGTGGCTAAATTATTTCCCCGCAATCGAGTTTTATCCGCATTAAAGATTCCTCTCTAAGACTTCTCTCATTAAACTGTCGTACAATGTCTGCAGACGTTTCCAACTTCCCGTGCACGTTGCACGAGATTTAACCCTTTTGCCGCCAGTCATTTTTCAGCCACCAAAATACCATTAAACTTAGCTGGGTAGAGACATTTTGTATCTGCAATATTGGGAATTCCTCTATGACATGTATAACATTAGGCCTATCCTTACCTCCCAAAATTAAGAAAATAGGGTCTTCGGATAACAGGCCCTGATTTGATGCCTTTTAGTGACATGGGTGTTAAATCATTGTGGTGCAAAAATGCGACGTTGGCGGTGAAAGGGTTAAGAAAACCGACTGTTAGGCGAAATGGGAAAAGGCCATTCGGTACGTCAACGATATCCCAGAGATAGAAAAGGAATATCACTATCCGTTGTTGGTTACACTTTAAAAAACAAAAAACAAGCTAGCAACCACTGTTTATACATTCTGTCTGTTTCCCTGTCTGTGTGTCATAAACGCCTTTTATTCATTGGTTGGCATTAGCCTGTAGTAGGGAGCAGTAGTAAAGTAAGAGCTGTAAAATAAATGATTTCTAGATTTCTAAAATAAATGATTGTCTTTTCTTAGTGCTGCAGCCAAAGGGATTAGGTTGTGTATTCTAGTGCTGCAGCCAAAGGCATTAGGTTGTCTATTCTAGTGCTGCAGCCAAAGGGATTAGGTTGTGTATTCTAGTGCTGCAGCCAAAGGCATTAGTTTGTCTATTCTAGTGCTGCAGCCAAAGGGATTATGTTGTCTATTCTAGTGCTGCAGCCAAAGGGATTTGGTGTTGCATTGTCTGTTGTAGTGCTGCAGCCAAAGGGATTAGGTTGTCTATTCTAGTGCTGCAGCCAAAGGGATTAGGTTGTCTTTTCTAGTGCTGCAGCCAAAGGGATTAGGTTGTCTTTTCTAGTGCTGCAGCCAAAGGGATTAGGTTGTGTATTCTAGTGCTGCAGCCAAAGGGATTAGTTTGTCTATTCTAGTGCTGCAGCCAAAGGGATTATGTTGTCTTTTCTAGTGCTGCAGCCAAAGGGATTAGGTTGTCTTTTCTAGTGCTGCAGCCAAAGGGATTAGGTTGTCTTTTCTAGTGCTGCAGCCAAAGGGATTAGGTTGTCTTTTCTAGTGCTGCAGCCAAAGGGATTAGGTTGTCTTTTCTAGTGCTGCAAGCCAAAGGGATTAGGTTGTCTTTTCTAGTGCTGCAGCCAAAGGGATTAGGTTGTCTTTTCTAGTGCTGCAGCCAAAGGGATTGGGTTGTCTTTTCTAGTGCTGCAGCCAAAGGGATTAGGTTGTCTTTTCTAGTGCTGCAGCCAAAGGGACTAGGTTGCACTGTCTTTTCTAGTGCTGCAGCCAAAGGGATTAGGTTGTCTTTTCTAGTGCTGCAGCCAAAGGGATTAGGTTGTCTTTTCTAGTGCTGCAGCCAAAGGGATTAGGTTGTCTTTTCTAGTGCTGCAGCCAAAGGGATTAGGTTGTCTTTTCTAGTGCTGCAGCCAAAGGGACTAGGTTGCACTGTCTTTTCTAGTGCTGCAGCCAAAGGGACTAGGTTGTACTGTCTTTCTAGTGCTACAGCCAAAGGGATTAGGTTGTCTATTCTAGTGCTGTAGCCTAAGGGATTAGGTTGTATATTCTAGTGTTGCAGCCAAAGGGACTAGGTTGCCCTGTCTTTTCTAGTGCTGCAGCCAAAGGGATTAGGTTGTCTTTTCTAGTGCTGCAGCCCAAGGGATTAGGTTGTTTTTCTAGTGCTGCAGTCAAAGGG
>CM065680.1:16335856-16350856 GCA_017654935.2 Phymorhynchus buccinoides
ACACACACGCACACACACACACACACACACACACACACACACACACACACACACACACACACACACACACACACACACACACACACACACACACACACACACACACACACACACGCACGCACACACACACACACACACACACACACACACACACACACACACACACACACACACACACACACACACACACACACACACACACCAATATGTAGGGATATAGACAGACACAACTCTGTGACATTCTAGATATTTGTTTTAAACCCATAATAAAAATAAAAAAATTAAATAAAAGCCAGAAATCTCATCTACTCTTTTCGAAAATGTTGCATGCAATGGTGTGACATTTTGTTAATGTTTTCGGTAACAACATAATATCAAAACGAATAGAAAATAGACAATATACACTTATTACAAAATAAACTCCGAAGAAATAAAAGGCCGGAATGAATGTTAAAGGTGGACCCTGACGGATGCGTTTTTGCAAGAAACACGTCGAGATCACCAGAAAGACAACCATTTCAAGGATCGGAACACTCACTTTGCTCTGGTTTCCTAGAAATTAAACCGTCAAAACGGCGATTCCTCCTTGGCGGAGATGCCGGAGAGAGTAGCCATTTTGGATGGGGTGGGTGGAGGTCACTCATTGTGATTGAAGCGTTTTCTTTTTTTGTAGTGCAGTAAAAACAAAACAAGAGCTGTTTCCTTTGTTGTGAGCGAAACTCCTTTAGATAAACTGTATACAAAAACATTTTTTGATTTAAATAAAAACAAAAATTTCGTGCAAACGATTTGGCGGCCATGAGAAAAGAGACGGCACACGCCTTCTCTTTGGGTGAAATAATTTTACTTCCAGCACCTCCACCAAGGAGGAATCGCCGATTTGAAGGTTTGGTTTCTAGGAAACCAGAGCAAAGTGAGTGTTACAATCTCTGTAAAGGGCGTTTTCCTGGTGATCTCGACGGGTTTCTTACAAAACCTCATCCGTCAGGGTGCTCCTTTAACCCTTCTTCTGTTTGCTAGTCGTGTTGTTCTGGGTTTTGGAGATTGACGGCCTCGTTGCGGTCTCATCAGCCCGGATTACCAGTGATGGACAGTTGGATTGCCCTTTTATTGTCCCTGAAAACAAAAGTCCGTCCCATGACGGAATTCCGATCAAACTGAGCAATGGTGTTAGATCAAGCACGGCGTTACCATTTCGTGTTCTTGTGTGTGTGTGTGTGTGTGTGTGTGTGTGTGTGTGTGTGTGTGTGTGTGTGTGTGTGTGTGTGTGTGTGTGTGTGTGTGTGTGTGTGTGTGTGTGTGTGTGTGTGTGTGTGTGTGCGTGCGCGTGCGTGTGTGTGTGTGTGTGCGTGTGTGTGTGTGTGTGTAAACTTGTGTAATTTGTTGTATGCTTATGTATGCTTTTTTCTCTACTTTTTTTTGTTTTTGTTTCTCAACAAAATTACTGCGAAAATAATTATAAGAAAGGAAAATGTTATGTGCGCGATTGTTATTTATATTTATTTTTTCAGTTATTTATTGTTTGTGTATTATGTTTATGCAAATTGTATGAACACATTTTCAATAAATAAAAAAAAGTGGGGGAACTATTTTTACGAAAGACCCCCAGGTATCCTCACGAGGAGCGTCAAACAGACGACGTTTAGCCTAATTTCTAACGCGTCCACTAAGGAGTTATCTTTAACGGATTAGATTGCATGTTGTTTAGTTTGTTGTCTGTCTTCCCTCCTCCGATCCCCAACTTGTGAAAGCGGGAACAACTTCAGTGCTCCACGTTTATTTGAATTCGCAGCACAAAATACAGAAACAACCTCAGTACTTTACACTTTCAGTTCAATGCGCAAGTGACACTGACACTGTCACTCTAAGGCCGGGTTCAGATTAGACGCGTAGGTTCCGTACGGAAAGCCCATTTCATGAAACGGGCATAGAAAGTTCCGTAATAGCGCAAACATCCGGAAAGGGAGAGTATTGAGATCATAAGGCCGTGTGCACACATACTCGGATATTTCATGCGGAAACCCGTGTGCAATCCATAAATAAGTAGAAGAAAGAAGGATAAAAGTGCACGCATATAGGGGAAGACGGGGTAAAAAGCGCATGGGCGGGGAGGAAGCCCACCCCAATTATCTCATGAAATGAAGCAAATTTCAGTCTCATTTTGCCCATGAGACGAGCGTTAATGTCTAGCATTCGTCTCAGGGGCAAATTTGACTGAAATTTCTTTATTTCATGAGATAATTGGGGTGGGCTTCTTACCCGCCCATGCGCTTTTTACCCCGTCTTCCCCTAGGTGAAATTCGGACACGTGCGCAAATCTTTTCCCTTCTTTGTTTCGCTTATTTATGGATTGCGCACGGGTTTCCGCATGGAATATCCGCTTGTGTGTGTACATAGCCTTATGATCTCATTTCCGGATGTTTGCGCGATTACAACAGAACTTTCTATGCATTCTCAGAGCCTGTACTGGGCGCTACAGATTACAAAGAAAAACAACCACTCTAAAGATGGATCAACTTGGATGAAGCAAAATAACACAGTTACCAGAGATTGGTCTCCAGGGAAATTACGTTGAAAAAGCACAGCATAGGGTAGACGGTCATGGCTGTTTTATTCTCATTTCTATGAGAATGAGAGGAGAGCTTCGTCTCGTCTGTTTGTCTTTGACTCGTATGTGTATCTGTCTGTACTCGAGATTACTACTTGTGGCGGTGCCATAGCCGAAGAGGTTTAACCGAGGCGTGGTCACCGCTACAGCTATCTGTATTAATTTTTTTAAATCGGGACTTTACTGGTTTCGTACTGCCTCCGGGCATTGCTTCCAGTATTGTTCCCACCATCTTTGTATTTACAAATGTCCCATATGTGTCTATGACCGAGAGGACGTAAAACACCATTTTTCGTTCGTGTATCTGTCTGTCGTTTCCGACAATGACTGCCAAAACAGCAGAAGGGGCGGCTGCTATTCCGGCGGGCTGGGCTAAAATGTGTTGATGGTGGAAGAACCTTGCCCAAGGTGCATTCACACTCTCTCGACCAACGGGAGCGGAAGATCGGTTGGCGTTGGGGAAGGTCCCCAAAGGCCAACCGATCCGCTTGGCTGCAGCGCTTTGACGCCAGTGCAACTGCCCCCCTGGTTATGCACTTAGCACACGTTAAAGACACGCCAGACCACGTGTCAAAATTAGAGTTGAGAACCGGTTAAAAAATCCGAACTGGTTTGCAACCGGTTTCCCCTCTTCGAACCGGTTTTACCGAACCGGTTTTGTTAAACCAGTATTCGCATCACTAGGCTAAGTTTCACCTATGCAAACACATACTTATTTGTCAGAATATTCACACACACGCACGCACACGCGCACATACACACACACTCACACAATAAAGAAACTTATGACTTGTGACACACACACACTCAACTCAACACTCTGTCAAAGTCGAAACCATGCACCACCACAAACTAGAAACAGCTGCTCTTGGTTTACAAACACCCAATCTGCGCTGAGAATCAGTGTTGTTCTTCGAAAAGAATGCGTTATTCTAAGAAAAACTTACTTTCAGTTTTCAGTTAAAAAAAACGGTTCACAGCAACTCGAACTGGTTTTTCGAACCGCGAAAGTTTAGCACCGGGTTTTCGGTTCAAACCGGTTTTTCCCCCACCTCTAGTCAAACTCACGTGTTTTCCCTATTATAGCTGATAAGAAATCTTGTTTTGACCAGGTTTGTTTCCCATGCAAATGCCCCCAAATTGAAAACGAAACATTTTAAAGAGCAGCCTCAGTTTGGCGTAGGGTGTATTTGTGCGTGTCACAGCTACCCAGAAAAAACCCCACAAGGGACTTAATCGCGGTGGGTCAGTGTGTCTTTAAACACAATGGCGACGAAAAAAGTTGTCATGTGGTCAAAATTTACCTCCCCCCGTTCTTTCCTCATCAGTCACACAAAAATCGCATGCAAATGATAAAAATAAAAATGGGTGGCACACCTCTGGCTGCGACGCTCTCTCCAAACGGGAGCAACCCGAATTACACAGAGACGCCTCTGTGACTATAAAGTACCAACTGTGAAGAGGGGGAGTATTGTTGTGTTGTCTATGTTGTTTGAAAAAGACATTTTTGTTGAAATATTACACATTCTGTTTTGTTTCGTCAATAAAATAACTTTGCTCTGCACTTGTTGTGTGTTTGTTTGTGTGGTACTATGAAGTAGCAAGATACCAAAGGCCAAAATAGATAGAGAGTCATGGTCTTCCAGGAACGACTAAGCTGTGTCATGATATTCCAGTGCTGTAGAAAATCATGTTCTGTGCAGCTCTCAGTTACTATTGGCCCCCTAGGGGAAGACGGGGTAAAAAGCGCATGGGCGGGTAAGAAGCCCACCCCAATTATCTCATGAAATAAAGAACATTTCAGTCAAATTTGCCCATGAGACGAATGCTAGACATTAACGCTCATCTCATGGGCAAAATCAGACTGAAATTTGCTTCATTTCATGAGATAATTGGGGTGGGCTTCTTACCCGCTCATGCGCTTTTTACCCCGTCTTCCCCTACTACAGAATAACGTCAACCAATGATAATAACCATTTGAGGAAAGGGTCTTTGACATACTGTAGAATCAAGAGGACACATACGCGTGCAAAATCGCCCGCACGCACTCACGTGCATAAAACACACACACGAGCACACACATATGCAAACAGTCGCATGCGCACGCGCGTAAATACACTGCATATATGACATAGGTGTGAATACGAAGACAATTGCGCAGAAAGAGAGAGAGGGAGGGAGAGAGAGAGAGAGAGAGAGAGAGAGAGAGAGAGAGAGAGAGAGAGAGAGAGAGAGAGAGAGAGAGAATGCGAATGTGAATGTTTATTCAGTTCAGGCCTAAGAGAGAGAGAGAGAGAGAGAGAGAGAGAGAGAGAGAGAGAGAGAGAGAGAGAGAGAGAGAGAGAGAGAGAGAGAGAGAGAGAGAGAGGGGAGAGAGTTAGAGAGAGAGAGAGAATGCGAATGTGAATGTTTATTCAGTTCAGGCCTAATAGAGACAGAGAGAGAGAGAGAGAGAGAGAGAGAGAGAGAGAGAGAGAGAGAGAGAGAGAGAGAGAGAGAGAGAGAGAGAGAGAGAGAGAGGGAGGGGGAGAGAGTTAGAGAGAGAGTGATAAAGAATGAATGAATGAATAAGTTTTCTTTATTGAGGATAATAGATTAAGCAACATGGCTTTTTTTCGTCCAGTCCTCATGCAAATAAAATAGAAACTGAAGAAAAGAAATCAAACATAAATACAAAGAACAACCAAAAGAAAACAAATGAGTGGAGAAAATACAATCTTAAACTAAACAATTGTCTGCCCCATCCTTCTTTTAGGCACACACACACACACACACACACACACACACACACACACACACACACACACACACACACACACACACACACACACACACACACACACACACACACACCACCTCCCCCCACCCCTCTATACAAAAGGTATCATAAGCATATAAACATGAAGATAAAAATAAACTCGGACAAAATTAAGAGAGAGAGAGAGAGAGAGAGAGAGAGAGAGAGAGAGAGAGAGAGAGAGAGAGAGAGAGAGAGAGAGAGAGAGAGAGAGAGAGAGAGAGAGAGAGAGAGAGAGAGAGAGAGAGAGAATATCATCGCATTTCACATATAAAATAGAATAATATCAAAAGTGTCATAAATATAAAAAATAAGTTATAAAAAAAGGTATACAAGAATGTTGGAGAGATATGCATATATACTTGTATGTAAATACATTCCTTCATACAGTTATGCACACAGAGAGGGAGAGAGGGGGGTTACATACGCCAACACAATAGAATACGCGCCTTGCCTACATAATAGAATTCGGGACAAACATTCAGGCATTTCTGCTTAAGTTTAAAAGCAAAACAACGATAATGGCACATGCATGTAAACGGGGCATAAAATCTGACCAGTGTTTTCTTTCAGTTCAAAGAAGGCATCGATTGTGCTGTTAGCATTGAAACGACAATATTACTCTTCATATCTCTGTGTCTGAATAAACAATGTTCACCATAATTATTCCGATGACTGACATTGCATTCCGTTCTCTTTTCCTTTTTTTTTTTTTTTTTTTTTTTTTAACAGTCTAATATCACCAATGTTGTGAACGGACTTTAAATTAAATCAATCAAATCAAATCAAATCATTCTGTTTAATGCATATTCCCTAGTAATGTTGATTAGCTCCAGATATTATGTTTTACTGTTTGATCAATGGCCCTTTTGGTCCCAATTGAATTCAAAGATGCGATCGTAATATTGGTTATTCATGTTTAGAAAGCTCGTTTGGGAGTTCGCCTGAAAGATACACGCTGTGTTGCTAACATTGATTTGCATTGGGGGGTTTTGTATTATGTAATTTCTCAGCTAATCGTTTAGTCCATTGTTGTGATATTGCGTTATTATTGATTTGTTGTCTCATTTAGTGTTTTAAATTATTGGTAAACAGGCGTCAGGTAACAATTTTTTGTAACAGATATGCACATATGCTGGTAATTTATTTTGAACTGAGCAAGTCATAAGCTTTGCTTGATGCTGCGTCAGTTATGTCGTTGTTGTTGTTGATGTTTCTTTTGAAAATAAAACATTTAAGCCAGATATACACATGACAATAGCAAACTCATTACTGTACTACCGAGGTCTGTTTTTCCTCCACCTGCCATGGAATGTAATCCTGGCCTGAAGGTGAACGAGGGACAGTTTGTAGTAATGGAATAACAACAACAACAACACACAGTATTTATACGGCGCTGAATCTTGATAGAAATCAAATCAAAGCGCACACACACGTTACCATTCATAACGCATTCAAACAAAAACGCAATACAAAGCGAACACACGCGGATGACATAAATGGAATATAGCAGAAACAGACCTGATGACAAGAGAGAGAAGAGAAAGAGAGCAGAGCTTTAATGACGGGGGAACAGGTGGGTCTTGAGGCTAGCTTTGAAAGCAGAGAGGGTCGGTCACTGACGGAGGGAAAGAGGAAGTTTGTTCCCAGGAGGTCGGTCCTGAGACAGCAAAAGAGCGCCGACCAACAGTTGAAAGCTTATACCTAGGGATCTGGAGAGAAAGAGGGTCAGAAACTGAACGTAAAGTGCGAGCTGGCGTATAGATGGAAATATTGTCGCAGAGGTAAGATGGAGCATCTTTATGGATAGATTTATAGCAAAGGGTGTTTAATTTATACTCAATTATGTCTGCGACAGGAAGCCAGTGCAAAGAACGAAGAAGAGGGCTAACATGATCGAACTGGTCAGAAAGATACTGTGGTCACAACCCCACCCCCACCCCCCCTTTATTATTTTATATTTTATATTACTTTGCAAAACGGTTGGTTGTGAAATAAAGTATTATTTTAAAACGGAATAAACCGCGTAAATATTATTCATTAAGATATCATTTGATACTTTCAATATTGTTTTTGCAATTCTTGAATGCCAAGTCTTTTTAGATGGTGTAGAACACGGTGGGTGTTTCCCGCAAATCGACGCACGATTACACACGATTTCAATCGTTTCTATTTGGCAATTGATGGCCTTAGGAAGAAAACAACAATCTTCATGTGCAAGAACAAACTTCTATAAACAGCTTTCACCATTTGATGAGGGGTTTTTTTTACCCTTTCACCGCCAGCCATATTTCAGCCGAACATTTCCATTAGGTTTACCTGGGTAGAGAACAAAATCCATCTGCAGTATTGGGGATTCTTCTGTGACAAATATAAAATAAGGTCTATCCTTACTTCCCAAAACTAAGACAATAGGGTCTTTAGATAATAGACCCCAATTTGATGCCTTTTAGTGACATATGTGTTAAATCACTATGGTGCTAAAATGCGACTTTGGCGATGAAAGGGTTAAAGACGTACATATAGTCCAGCAATGGTTGCCTGAATAATTATGCAAAAGTACAAGCAGAAAATAACATAGGCAAAAATAAATGAAGTGACCCTTAAAGTGTTGTGTTGCATTGTATTGTTTTGCACAGCTTTTTGCTTCTCTTAGTTTTAATTGTTAATTATGTGCTGTGCTGTAGGGGAAGACGGGGTAAAAAGCGCATGGGCGGGTAAGAAGCCCACCCCAATTATCTCATGAAATGAAGCAAATTTCAGTCTCATTTTGCCCATGAGACGAGCGTTAATGTCTAGCATTCGTCTCATGGGCACATTTGACTGAAATTTTCTTTATTTCATGAGATAATTGGGGTGGGCTTCTTACCCGCCCATGCGCATTTTACCCCGTCTTCCCCTAGCATTATTTCATTACAACTTTGCTCTTTGGTGTGTTTCAGTGTGTCCCTGTTGAAGGACCTACCATCGGATAAGCTGGCCAAAATCGCTGACGTCTTGGAAATTGTGAGTAGTCCTGTCTGTATTGAATGCATTGTGTTATGCTTAAATCCGGCGCCACACACGCGTAAAATCGTATGGGGGTGCGAACCGACTGGGCCACGTGAGTCATGATTCACGTGAAATACTTCCGTCTAAAAATAATTCTGCTCTTGTTGCTCGCTATACTCCAGTAGACCCAATACGTGAATTTCACGTGAGTCATTACTCGCATCGTCACAATCGCATCGCATTCAGATCCGAATCGTATGTAGCGGTGCATCACGTTTTGCCCAATCAACTTTCGCTAAATCACCTTTCGCCCAATCACGTTTTGCCCAATCACCTTTCGCCCAATTGGAAATTACACCGGTTTACATCCATCACGTTCCGCCCAAAACTCATGCAAGGAAATCAGGGAATTGAATCAATAATTTCATGGTTGAATCAAACAGATATTTAAAAAAGAAAGAAATAGGGTTAGGGTTAGGGTTAGGGTTTGATTACTGTTCTCACTGTTCGCGCTTAGGAAACCATTTTGGGCGAACAGTGCTAGAGCAATTTGGGCGAACCGTGGCACATTCCGTTTGCTGAGCTTCGACTCGGAGGTACTCACTGATACGCAACGAGAACAAAGACTTGGGCAAAAGGTGATTGGACGAAAAGTGATGTAGGGGAAGACGGGGTAAAAAGCGCATGGGCGGGTAAGAAGCCCACCCCAATGATCTCATGAAATAAATAAAATTTCAGTCAAATTTGCCCATGAGACGAATGCTAGACATTAACGCTCGTCTCATGGGCAAAATGAGACTGAAATTTGCTTCATTTCATGAGATCATTGGGGTGGGCTTCTTACCCGCCCATGCGCTTTTTACCCCGTCTTCCCCTATGTAGTGTAGCAGGGCCTGCACTGTATTGTATGTCATTATCGCTTACTTGTTATACATAATATTATTATGTGTGAACTTCCATTCATTGGTCTCTCTTGAATATTTGTACGCATGTGTTGTTCGGAACATTTCCTGTATTGGTTTGCTGACGTTTTTTGTTGTTGTTTTGCGTGTTCGTTTGCTGCTGCTGCTATTTCTTCGCCTTCAATAGTTTCATTTGTCTGTTCTTGTAAAGCTTTTAAAAGAAATATATATTTAGCTTTGTATGTTTATCTGTTGCCTCTATTTGTCTGCCTGTTCCCTTCTCTCTCTCTCTCTCTCTCTCTCTCTCTCTCTCTCTCTCTCTCTCTCTCTCTCTCTCTCTCTCTCTCTCTCTCTCTCTCTCTCTCTCTCTCTCTCTCTCTCTCTCTCTCTCTCTCTCTCTCTCTCTCTCTTCTGATAGCTACCAATCGCGCACACGCGCGCATGCGCGCGCGCACGCGCACACACACACACACACACACACACACACAGACACACAGACACACAGACACACAGACACACAGACACACAGACAGAGAGAGAGAGAGAGAGGGGGGGAGAGAGTGAGAGAGAGAGAGAGAGAGAGAGAGAGAGACAGAGTACTGTTCTTTGTATAGTCCACCTCAGTAACATTTACTAAAACTGACGATTTACTGCTACTTTAAAAGCTCCATATTGACTAAGCGCACGGTTGCCGTCACATCAATTGAATTTAATGGAGCAGGGAGTCTTTTGCATGTTACCTACTTGCGCTTTGTAGGGGCTGTATTCACATTGAGATATACTGCTCACAAAAAGTAGGGAGGCTGTGCTTTGCAAGATCACAATGAGTTCATTAACGAAATTAAAAGTTCTATTCAATTTGAAAACAAAAGTATTTCATTCACTGAACATAAAATCGAAAATTTTGAAACATCACGTGATTGCCAGAGAAGACGGACATCAATGGGTGCAATGTCCAAAAGTCACAACAATAGTCATAAAACTGTTGAAAACGTGTTGGGCCACGATTTCCTGCAAGGCATAGCGGGTCATTTGATTGAACATGGTCAGGGGACCTTGTAGACCGTGGGAACGTCTGGGTTTCGTGGATGTGAAGGTGATCTTGCACAAAATGTGCTCAGTGTAAATGTGAATTGTCATTTTGGAGGTTAAAATCTGCCCAACGCAGTCGTTTTTCAACTTCAGCTTGCACCATCGTAGCGGTCGTACGAGGATCTAGGGACGCCTGGAAAAAACATTAATCCTCCAGAAGATCTTCAGGAGACTGTTCCAGAGCATGAGAAAGCATTGCCTTGACTGCCTGGTTGCAAACAGTGGCCCAACAATCGTTCAACTGTGTAAAGGTGTTTTGTGATATCGAATAACATACCCACTTATGTTTATCGCCTCTGGCAGTCACGTGACATTTTAACATTCATTATGGTCTTCGATTTCACAGCCAGAAAGGCTGACCTAACTTTTGGTCTGGTTATGGAAACCATGGTGATATTGCAAAGTCAATATCCCCTACGTTTTTGTGAGCAGAGACCTATCATGATATCTTATAAGTCCTTCTAAAGTAGAAGGGTTTTATAGGACTTTAGAAGGACTTCTAATATATCATGATGACAAGTCTCATACTTTCTCTATTTATAGTGTTGCCGAAAGATATGCTATCATAATGTAAAAGGCGTCATGAAATGTCCCATAATCTAAGACATCTGAAATTAGCTTATTGCGAAAGGGACATTTATTTATGCTTCATATTTTATCAGATAACATAGGAATCCGTAGTGATTGACTCCTATGAATACTGAATCAACGCATTTCGTGAAGACGTAAAGCTAATGTTTAACAAATGTGACTTTTTGATCTGGGATGAATACTGTGTGTGTGTGTGTGTGTGTGTGTGTGTGTGTGTGTGTGTGTGTGTGTGTGTGTGTGTGTGTGTGTGTGTGTGTTCGCGCGCGTGCGTGCGTGTGCGTGTGCGTGCGTGTGTGTGTGTGTGTTATGTGTGTGTGTGTATGTGTGTGTGTGTGTGTGTGTGTGCGCGCGCGCGTGCGTGTGCGTGCGTGTGCGTGTGCGTGCGTGTGCGTGTGCGTGCGTGTGCGTGTGCGTGCGTGTGCGTGTGTATGTGTGTGGACGGATGTTGTTTTGTATGTGTTTGAGCGTGTGCGTACGTTTGTCTCTGTGTGTGTTTATTAATTAAAGCGTCTGTGTGTTTAACAAATTATTGTTACAGAAATATTGTTCTCTTTCACACACAGAGAGAGAGAAACAGAGACAGAAAGAGAGACAGACGCTTCAGAATGATTTTAATTAACAATGGCATAATACAGTCTTTTTATAACAAGGGGAACATGTTCGTATTTGCATCGCGTCGGCACATAATTTTATTTATGAAAGACAGACAGAGACGTAGAGAGCGAAACACATATGCAGCACAACTGTTTCGGGAGGAACATTTAGTTTATCTATATTTTCAGAATTTTTTTCAAGCCAACTTTCGTTTACCATAAGTAACTTTTCACAAATAACAGTCAAGAAAATGTTGTAGTATGTGACTAAATTAGTTGTATTCAGTGGATATTGCTAGATTGTCACCCATGGGCAATTTTATGCATGTTTGCGATACTAAGTGTATTATTTAATAACATTTTCTACTAAATATATTGCATGATACTGCTCAACAAAAATAAGTTTTTACCATAAATCTGATTGAAGAAATATATTAAGAATACAATGAAGAACATACAGCCAAAATATTTTTACAAACAAATGCTTGATGCAGTTTTTATTTCAGATTTTTAGATTCAGTCTTTTAACGTAATAGCTTGATTGTGTGTGGGACGGAACAGCTGTGACAGACATAGAGACGGACAGAGATAAAAGAACAAAGGGAGAAGACAGACAATGTCTTGATTACCAGACCCATTGAATCCCTCAGGAAACCATTCTGGTGGTGATCTACAGTAGACACGTGTTGAGTATATCACCAATTTCTGGCCATCGTTTAAAATTCACTCTTCCCATTTACTTACTTCCAATCATCAAAGTGGTTCTACAGACAAAAGCGTGCTGGAAGGAACGTGGTCTGATTCCGCTTGATCACACTGGCAATCCAAATCGTGAGATTCCATTGGTTGTTATGCCCAGTTGCCCAGCGAGAGAGAGAGAGAGAGAGAGAGAGAGACAGAGAGACAGAGAGACAGACAGACAGAGAGACAGAGAGAGAGTGAGAGATAGTGAGACAGAGAGACAGAGACACAGGGAGAGAGAGAGAGAGAGAGAGAGAGAGAGAGAGAGAGAGAGAGAGAGAGAGAGAGAGAGAGAGAGAGAGAGAGAGAGAGAGAGAGAGAGAGAGAGAGAGAGAGAGAGAGAGAGAGAGAGAGAGAGAGAGAGAGAGAGAGAGAGAGAGAGAGAGAGAGAGAGAGAGAGAGAGAGAGAGAGAGAGAGAGAGAGAGAGAGAGAGAGAGAGAGAGAGAGAGAGAGAGAGAGAGAGAGAGAGAGAGAGAGAGAGAGAGGGATGCGAGTGGATTGTTTTGGTGTGTTTTTTCGTGTTCATTACGTTGAGGCCCGAGGTTGAATCTTAATAAAACAAGAATCCATGTAGAAAATAAGAGAAATAAAAGCATTTCACTTTGAATTAGACGTCGAATTTTCTACTTTTGAAAAGAGTCAAAGTAGTATTACTATGTGCATCTAACTAAACATAGGCCTACTGTCATTCAGTGTACTAAATTATTTTAAAACAATATGACAGTTTATAACAGTTTTATTTGAGCTTTGGCCCCAGTGGGGCTTTTAAGCTAATACATAGATAGCAACAAACACAATGGCAGACACTGGTGAGTCAAAAAAAGAAAATAAGAAAACATACATTCAAATATGAATAACAACAAAAAGACTTAATAATCTAGGAATTAAAATTCACAACAAAAAGACTTCATAATCTAAGAAATAAAATTCAAACTAAAAGTATCCCATACAAACTACCTACTATTTTTCAAAACAAAACAACAACAAACAGAAAAAGAATAACAAAGACATAGGTTACAGAGCAGTGGCTTAAGCTAAAAAATTAAAAAAAAAAAACAAGCAGGTAGGTTTCACAAGTTTGTTTGTTTTTTCTCCGCATTTATGTGTCTCTTAAAGTTTTAGAAAACAAAGTTACAAGTATATGGATAAACTTTTGGCCATTTTTAAGCATCCTAGCCAGGTTTATGGCAAACATTAAAATTTTGTGTGTATGAAACAAAATTATTATGAATATCACACGAACATTTTCGACCAGTGAATTTGTTTTAATCTAGAATCTCAATGTCTTTATTTATACCTGTATTTTAATCTATAGGTTTTACTTTTAAACTTTGTTTGTCTTCAGATTACTTGGATTCTTGGGTGGAATCTTTGGATGGTTTTTCCCGTTAATCCACACTTTGCTTTTCCTTAAAAAGGGATTCGTTTTCACATTTCAAAATTGATAATTACGGATATTTATAAGTCAATCACTGATCACATGGGCTGTGCTTGTCTGTTAAACCCATCGACTTTTCATGACTTTCATTTATGTGTTACTTTCCTATGTTATCCATTAAATTAAACTGAACCTTAATCTACTGGAACACATTTTTCGCGTTGATTTCTTTTCGTATTTTCGTTAATAATAATGTAAATAGAATGCAAAATGCAGTGCCCAGACTGCAGCTAGATCAGAACAATTATTAAAAACAATAGTGACAAATAAATCGTTAACCAACAAAAAACCGTTGCATCTACCAGTCTCTTCTTCTTCTTCTTCGATCGCTCAGTTTCCTGTCAATTATGACGCAAATGCGTCATGCTGCCGTTATGCGCCTAAGAAATAGTCCCAGCAAGCCCGACTTCGGCTGAAGGAAATCTTGTTGAAAGTGTTTTGTGAAAACAGGCAGGAGAATGGATCGGTTAGGGAGAAAGATAGTAGATAACAGTAAGCAAAAGGAAAAGGCAGAGTCAAAGAGATTGACAGAGGAAGTTACAAGCACAGAACTTTCTCATAGTCTTTCTGTTCCTTTCTGCGTTTTGTGTTGCGTCGACGGACATGAACATGGCGAAAAATAATGGGCTTCCTTGGCGAAGATGCGTAATCTCCGATTGCATTCTCCTTCAAAATCAAACTGAAAAGTTCCTTATACAGGAACTGGGGCTGTTTACAATGCACGGGTGTCGTGAGGAGCCGTATTGATTAAGACCTTTCTGGGCTAGGTAGTGAAAGGAGTGTGTTGGACGTTCTGCCTTTTCAGTGATGGAAATGGCATGGGTTCCTTTATTGCATCTGCTGCCTCTCCCCCCCCCCCCCCCCCCCCCCCCCCCCCCCCCCCCCCCCACCACCAAACTTTCATAGAAATAGGACAGAGAGGGAGAATGTGTGGGGAGAGAGAGAAAAAAAATTAAAGGAGAAGGGGGTGGGAGCATTTTCGGGGTAAACACACACACACACACATTCTGATAAAACCTATGGTAGTAATAATAATAATAATAATAGTGAATCATTTATATAGCGCATTCCTCCACCAATGTGGAGCTCTATGCGCTTAACAACAACAAAAATTAAAAAGCAACAAATTCAACAACAAAACGAAATACTCGCTCACGCATATGCAAATAGGCATGCACATACACACCCCACCCACACATACACGCACATACATACACACACACACACACACACACACACACACACA
>CM065680.1:16355856-16373356 GCA_017654935.2 Phymorhynchus buccinoides
CACACGTCAGCTAAAATCGCACGACTGTACGATACGATTCGATCACGTGGTCTCCAAGAACAAAAATGTGATTCGCGCTTCGAGATCACGTGATCAAATCGTATCGTACAGTCGTGCGATTTTAGCAGACGTGTGGCTGGCCCTTACTACAGCATTATTAACTACCCATATTATACTCTTGCCGTTCGCCAACTATGTTTCTCCTCTTTAGGTTACGAGAGCAGCGTATTACAAACACAGACATGCCAGCTGCCAAAGCAGAACTGTTTTTTTATCTTTCTATTTATCATAATTGTACATCATTGTACATCAATAATCTCTTTCTGTGTCTCCTTCCCTTCCCTCCCCCCCCCCCCCCTCTCTCTCTCTGTCTGTCTGTCTCTCTCTCTCTCTCTCTCTCTCTCTCTCTCTCTCTCTCTCTCTCTCTCTCTCTCTCTCTCTCTCTCTCTCTCTCTCTCAAATCGCCTAAAATCTTTATCCTTGTCAAATAAAGTTTTCCAATGTACAGTGCCCAGTCTCTCTCTCTCTCTCTCTCTCTCTCTCTCTCTCTCTCTCTCTCTCTCTCTCTCTCTCTCTCTCTCTCTCTCTCTCTCTCTCTCTCTCTCTCTCTCTCTCTCTCTCTCTCTCTCTCTCTCTCTCTCTCTCTCTCTCTCTCTCTCTCTCTCTCTCTCTGAGTTCAAACAAATATGGTGACATTAAAAACATGTGTGTGTATTTACGTAAAGCATTTAGGTTAAGAGAAGTGCTGACTTCGTAAATGAAAGTTTGTGCATATATTTGCTTATAAGTAGCTGTTTAGTTTGATGTTTCATGTACATTCCCATTCAAATGGGCCAATGGCCTCTCTGAATAAACCATCTTGCATCCTGCATCTCTCTCTCTCTCTCTCTCTCTCTCTCTCTCTCTCTCTCTCTCTCTCTCTCTCTCTCTCTCTCTCTCTCTCTCTCTCTCTCTCGACTTGTTTTCGCGCCACAACAGCGCATTTTAGAATGTCTGTAATAATATCATTTTTTTCAGTCTTTTCACTTACCTAAATGTTTCTACTTTTCTCTTTCTAGTACTTACTTTCACCGGTCTAGTGATTCAGATGATTCCACAATATTTTATAAAGTTTTATGGATTTTTGTTCTTACCCTCCTACCCTTCTATTCCCATTATTTTCTTGCCACTTTTCAAACGAATGAATGTTCGTCTTGATTTCTCTCCTTTTGCACATCCTCTACAGTTCCAGTATCTGAACTACTGCGTGTACTAAAACAACATCCGAAAAAGAAAAGTGTTTTATGCCATCAGAGCACTGAACTGTTGAAGGTTTACTGTTTCTGGTTCATTGCAGTTTTGGACGGGGCGAACTCAGTCACAGAGAGAGAGAGAGAGAGAGAGAGAGAGAGAGAGAGAGAGAGAGAGAGAGAGAGAGAGAGAGAGAGAGAGAGAGAGAGAGAGAGAGAGAGAGAGAGAGAGAGAGAGAGAGAGAGAGACAGAGAGAGAGATAATTTGACAATGTGAATGGTTTATTGCGTCAGGCGAGAGAGAGAGAGAGAGAGAGAGAGAGAGAGAGAGAGAGAGAGAGAGAGAGAGAGAGAGAGAGAGAGAGAGAGAGAGAGAGAGAGAGAGAGAGAGAGAGAGAGAGAGAGAGAGAGAGACAGAGAGAGAGAGAGAATTTGACAATTTGGATGGTTTATTGCGTCAGGAGAGAGAGAGAGAGAGAGAGAGAGAGAGAGAGAGAGAGAGAGAGAGAGAGAGAGAGAGAGAGAGAGAGAGAGAGAGAGAGAGAGAGAGAGAGAGAGAGAGAGAGAGAGAGAGAGAGAGAGAGAGAGAGAGAGAGAGAGAGAGAGAGAGAGAGAGAGAGAGAGAGAGAATCATAAAATGTTAGGTCGCACCCTTTTTGTATCATGTTACCCTGTATTGTTTTATAGCAAGGAACAAACCAAAACAACATCAAGAAATTGAAATCTACAACTGTTTTCCCCCATTCTATTCAAAATGTTGCATGAGGAAACGAGGATGCCTTTTTGTCTTTTTAAATTTCATGTTGCTCTAGAAATAGATAAAATGAATAAGTAAATAAATAAATGATTTTTAAGTGGTTCATCTATTTCACGGTAGGCGAGTTTTTAAAAAAAAATCTAAAGGATCCATTTGCAGAAACAAAAATACCCATAACACGTTTCCCCATTTAATTGTTGGATCAAATGTCAGAATGAATAGTCAAGCAATTAAGTCCCTTAATTACCAAAAGCACCTAAAGGTTACCTAAAGCAACATAATAGTTGCAAGCAGAAAGTTGTCGTGAATGCATACAAGCATTTACAACTTTGCAAGCAGAACATGTATTATTGGCAATAATAATATAGTCCTTCTTAACTTGTCGTGACTGGGTTGTTATCTAACAAACAAAACATGGTGTACATTGTCTAAACTTTTGTTTGTGATTGTCCCCACCGGCTGGAACCAGACTTAACAGTTCCACTGTTTACATAATGATGCTTAGAAATGTGTGTGAGTTTTGTGAAACAATATTAATGTACAAATGCTCATTATAAACGTTTTCTGACTACAGGGCTTAGTTTTCCTGAAAACTCAGAATGGTGTGAAGATACAGAACATTAGTATTTGTCAAAATAATGTGAACAGTAGCGGGCACCTATTTTACAGAGAGAGAGAGAGAGAGAGAGAGAGAGAGGAGGGGGAGGAGGAGAGGAGAGAGAGAGAGAGAGAGAGAGAGAGGGGAGAGAGAGAGAGAGAGAGAGAGAGAGAGAGAGAGAGAGAGAGAGAGAGAGAGAGAGAGAGAGAGAGAGAGAGAGAGAGAGAGAGAGAGAGAGAGAGAGAGAGAGAGAGAGAGAGAGAGAGATCGGGTCATAAAATATCAAGCCTCTCTTTTCCGTTCCGTCACATTCACGCCTGTCAGTAGTCCTCTTACTTAAATATTAGTTTGCACCGTCTCTACTCCCCATATTTTATATTTTGACCTCTCTTCAAAAATGCTCAGACTTTCCACTCTTATCACTTAGAGCATTTACATTTAGAAAGAAGTGGACTTTTCACCGTTAATTATAAAGCATTATTAATTAAGTAATGTGGTAGCTAGTCCAGAAGGAAACGGTCTCTAAACGACCTAGAAAATGATATTTGTTTTCCGGCCAGACATTACATTTTCTAAATGGTTTTGGTAGTGTGATGTTTAAGAAGTATTATGGTAAGGGATCGCCTAAGTTAACTTGATCAATATGAAGTTATAACCGTTTAAAGATATTTTTTGCCGGACACAAAAAAATTGACAAATCTCATTTTCAAAGCCATTAAAGTTTAGAGACCGTTTCCTTCTGGACTATGTCTTGGTCTGTCTAGGAATAAAGACAGTGCATAGAGAATAGCAAGCTAAGTAATGTCAACTTTAGAGACCGTTTCCTTCTGGACTATGTCTTGGTCTGTCTAGGAATAAAGATAGTGCATAGAGAAGTAGCAAGCTAAGTAATGTCAACTTTAGAGACCGTTTCCTTCTGGACTATGTCTTGGTCTGTCTAGGAATAAAGACAGTGCATAGAGAAGTAGCAAGCTAAGTAATGTCAACTTTAGAGACCGTTTCCTTCTGGACTATGTCTTGGTCTGTCTAGGAATAAAGACAGTGCATAGAGAAGTAGCAAGCTAAGTAATGTCAACTTTAGAGACCGTTTCCTTCTGGACTATGTCTTGGTCTGTCTAAGAATAAAGACAGTGCATAGAGAAGTAGCAAGCTAAGTAATGTCAACTTTAGAGACCGTTTCCTTCTGGACTATGTCTTGGTCTGTCTAGGAATAAAGACAGTGCATAGAGAAGTAGCAAGCTAAGTAATGTCAACTTTAGAGACCGTTTCCTTCTTGGTCTGTCTAAGAATAAAGACAGTGCATAGAGAAGTAGCAAGCTAAGTAATGTCAACTTTAGAGACCGTTTCCTTCTGGACTATGTCTTGGTCTGTCTAGGAATAAAGACATTGCGTAGGAAAGAAGCATGCTAATTAATGTCAATTAGCCAGACATTGACCTTGGTCTTGTAGCCTTGTAGGAAGGTGGGTATTTGCAATAAACCAGTGTGGTTTTGCATTTGATTTCATCGCTGGACTCATAAAGTGTATTGAGTGTTTATCTGAGTTAGCAATTGTCTGAATGCTATCAGACTGGTTACAATGGCGATACCAAACTTAAGCTATTTTGTATTGTTTGATATGTTTAGGGTTTGTGAGCACGTTGTGTTCGTGCGTGTGAGTTTGTGTGTGCCTATCCGTCTGTCTGTGTCTGTGTCTGCACCTATGTCTGTTTTTGTGTATGTGCGTGTACATCTCTCTCTCTCTCTCTCTCTCTCTCTCTCTCTCTCTCTCTCTCTCTCTCTCTCTCTCTCTCTCTCTCTCTCTCTCTCTCTCTCTCTCTCTCTCTCTCTCTCTCTCTCTCTCTCTCTCTCTCTCTCTCTCTCTCTCTCTCTCGTTCGTTCGTCGTTCGTTCTCTCTGTTTTTGCGCGTGCGTGTGCGTGTGTTTGTCAACTTGCGCGCTTATATTATGTGTGCACTTTGTGTGCGCTTGGTTTCACGTGCGCACCCATGATAATCAAGCATAATAATTATTTTCCCTCTCACTTGTCTCCTTAATTATCTGCGTTGCGTGTTTCCATATTTTGCAAACACACATTTCCATTTCCATTTCAAAACTAGAAAAAAAATGAAACCTCACAAAACTGACACAATAATGATATGAAAAAGTGATCAACAGGAATACATTATTATTATTATTATTATTATTATTATTATTATTATTATTATTATTATTATTATTATTGTTATTATTATTATCATTATATTCATGTTTTTATTATATTTTATTTCGTCCAAAGTCAAGTCCAGTGCCATAATTATTATTGTCGACATTGATCAAACTCATCTCATTAATTCTTCCCTGCAACTCAATCAAAGAATGAAAATTCATAACTCCCAAAAAGATATAAAAAAAAGAAACCCAGCTATTTGAATTGGAGAAAAGACAGTCATCGAAACATGTCTTCTATGATTTATATATGCGGATTTGTTTGTTCTTTGGTTATAAACTGAAGCCTTGTAGATTATGAGAGGAGTGATAGACTGATCATTTAATACAGATTCTTCATAATCAAAATGACAGCTTCTTTTAATTGTACTGGTTGCTGTTTGATTGCACTAACCATAGCAAATGATGGCTGTTTTCATATTTTTTTTAATTTTATAACGATCCCGAATGATTGCTTGTTCCCCAATTTGGCTAGCGCGTGTGAGCTCGTGCGAACACACATGCTCTCTCTCTCTCTCTCTCTCTCTCTCTCTCTCTCTCTCTCTCTCTCTCTCTCTCTCTCTCTCTCTCTCTCTCTCTCTCTCTCTCTCTCTCTCTCTCTCTCTCTCTCTCTCTCTCTCTCTCTCTCTCTCTCTCTCTCTCTCTCTCTCTCTCTCTCTCTCTGGTATTTAAACTCAACATATCTAGGAAAATGAACATGACTTTATCACGATACTTTCCATGTGTCTTCTTTCTTTCTCACTCTCTCTTTCTTTGTTGTTACTTTTTTTTCTTTTTCTTTTTTTAAATAGATGGTCTTTATAATTACACCAAGCCCCTGACACTCATACCAAAAAAATCAGCAAATGATTCTAGCATCACTGGCAGATTTTCTTTCTTCATCTTGTTTTCTGTCTTATATCTGTCCTATGTTCATTGATCGTTTCCTGTCGTCTATGTGTTCATTATTTTTGTTGTCTTTGTTCTTCATTCTTTCTGTATGTCCTTTTTCTTTCTTTCTTTCTGTTTTTCGTTCTCTCGTTCATTCATTCATTATTTCTTTTTTTTTTCTTCCTTTCTTATGTTTTGTGTATCCTTGTTTCCTTCTGTGTTTATGTCCCTTTCGTTCTGTTACCTCGTGAAAGGCACAATTACCATCCCCATCCCCCTGTGCCACCACTCCCATCAAGCTCGATTCTGGCACCATTGACATGTTGTCACTATTGTCTGGCACCTGACACATCTTCAGTCGTCTTCTGACATTGTTTGCACTCATACAAGGAGCGGATGTTTGGGGCTCCAAGTGAATCAACTCTTGTTGTTTATTTCGGAAATGGCGTTCTGGGTTAGGAGAATATAGAGGTGGGGGGGGGGGGTATTTGAAATGTGTGATATTATACGGAACGATCTTTATATTTTCGATCCATGTTCGCTCTCTAACAGAAATAATTCTTGGTAACATCATTCACGTTAAGGGCCTGCTACACTACATACGATTCGCTGTCAATGCGATGCGATTGTGACGATGCGAGTCATGATTCACGTGAAATTCATGTCAATGTGGTCTACTTGAGTATACAGAGCGAAAGTGGTAGAATTAGTTTTAGACGGAAGTAGGCTATTTCACGTGAATCATGACTCACATCGTCACAATCGCATCGCACTGACAGCGAATCGTATGTAGTGTAGCAGGCCCTTAAGAGGCCCTTTCAAAGTGTGTCGAGATTAACCGAACGAAATAGGTTGTAGGTTTTATTCAACCAAACTTTTACTAAACATTTGATCGGTGGTAGGGAATTTCCAACTTGTTCATCTCGACCAAATCGGGCTGTCTGAGAAGGCCTAAGCGGATATCATGTCAAAGAAAGCGCCAGACACATTTACCGCGAAAACAGTCACCAAAATAAACTCCATCTGACAGCTAGTTTGTCGACTAATACACAACAGATAGACAACACATGACAGACTATCAGAATTTTGACAAATCTGTCTCCTTGAGACGTGGAAAAATTAATCAATAACGAAAGCAGTTCTTTTCATATCTACGTTTCAAGATGACATGTTGTCGTAAAACAACGATCGTGATAATGTTCAGAAGTATGGAACAAAAAGGTACCCAGGAGATAGATGTTTGCAAGTCTTGCTATCTAGAACTTCGAAGAATTAGTTCAATCCGCCGTTTCCTCTCTCAAGATGCCCTGAAGACTCTAGTATGTGCTTTTGTTCTGTCTCGCCTTGACTACTGTAACTCACTTCTTGCTGGCTGTCCATCAACTCTCATCTCTAAGCTCCAACGGGTCCAGAATGATGCTGCTCGTCTCATTTCTCGCTCCCCTAGGTACGATCATATTACTCCGGTTCTTCATTCTCTACATTGGCTCCCAGCTCAATCACGTATTGACTAAAAAATTATCCTCCTTGCCTTCACAGAATGATCAAGTTCCCTTATATCTCTCTGATCTCCTATCTCTATGTCCCAGCTCGCCACCTACGTTCGTCTTCTGATTCTCGTCTCCTCTCCCCTCCCTCCATCCGTCTCAAATCTGCTGGCCAACGTTCTTTTTCCTGTCAAGCACCATCTCTTTGGAATTCTCTGCCTTCTCCTCTCCGACACTCCAACTCAGTCTCCTCATTCAAAACCTCTCTTAAAACCCATCTTTTTCCTGCTGCACCCTAAATATTTGATCAGTTGTCTATCTTGTGTGCACGTGAGGGAAGATTGAATAAGAGGTTTGTGCTGTGCTTTGTGGTGTGTGTGTGTGTGTGTGTGTGTGTGTGTGTGTGTGTGTGTGTGTGTGTGTGTGTGTGTGTGTGTGTGTATGTGTGTGTGTATGTGTGTGTTGTGTGTGTGAGCATGCATGTGTGCATACATGTGTGCTTGTGTGTGTCTTGGGTCTGTGGGTTGTGTGTGCACGCATGTGTGTGTGTCTGTGTGTCTGTGTGTTGTCTGTCTGCGTGCGTACGTTGTGTGTGAGGGTGTTTCTGTATGTGTTGGTGTATGTGGTCAGTCCGTGCGGCTCAGTTGATGTGTGCTTACTGAATGGGGGATGAACGAGTCGGTGTTGTTAAATGTGTGTGTGTGTGTGTGTGTGTGTGTGTGTGTGTGTGTGTGTGTGTGTGTGTGTGTGTGTGTGTGTGTGTGTGTGTGTGTGTGTGTGTGTGTGTGTGTGTGTGTGTGTGTTAGAGAGAGAGAGAGAGAGAGAGAGAGAGAGAGAGAGAGAGAGAGAGAGAGAGAGAGAGAGAGAGAGAGAGAGAGAGAGAGAGAGTTGCTTTGTATGTATGCGTTGTTGCTGGTTGGTGTCATTCTTGAATGCTGTTTTTGTTGTCTATTTGTTGATGAAAAATTGATTGTAAAGCGCTTTGGGCTCATCTGAGGTAAAGCGCTATATAAATGTACAATTATTATTATTATTATAAAAGTAGTGAAGGTTTGGAGACGGGAGAGGAGTGAAATGATTTATGTCTAGTTTTCACCTACCATAGCAGTCTGATCAATTGTCAGGCTTATTGCCCACTGCAAAGAACACCTTTTGCAAGAGTGAATACCCTTGGTGAGTGGGGGAAGATGGTTGAGTACTGAACAAACAAGGGTATAACTCTCGCCATTAACCCTATTTGATGCCACTTAATGGCTGCCATTTGCAAGAGTGAATGCCCTTTTGAAAACTGACCAACAAGGGATTAACTCTTGCCGTCAAGGGCGTTAATAACCCTAGTTGCAGTGGCCAATGGGAAAGGGGAGAAAGAAATGGGAACATGGAGAGCCAATGGAACGGAGTAGAACGGATTATTATTTGTGTATATGGCCTGGTACACAGTACATCCGGATTTTCCGCGCGGAAATAATCAATAAGTAAAAGAAAGAAGGAAACAAATATACGGATTAAGGGAAATTCGGACACGTGCGTATATTTTTCCCCCTTCTTTTTTTTTACTTATTTACGGATTGCGCGTGTGTTTCCGCGCAGAACATCCGCGTGTATGTGCACACGGCCTAACTGAGTATGGTGATTGACAAAAATGTGATAGAAAGAAAGAGCATGATGATAAACTGAAGTTCCTTTCCTAGACTCTGAACATGACATCTCGAGTTTATTGTCTGTCTTTTTAGTTTTTTCTCCGGAAGTGTATTTGCTTGAAAGAGTCCAAGGTTCAAGGTTCTTATAGTAGGCAATGCATACTCAAAGGAATCCTTCGTGGTTTTGCACATAACATTATAAAACAGAAAGCATGCACAAAATCAGATATCTCAATATAACTACATAGGGGAGAAAAAGGTTAGTTAATGTTCTCTAAGGACAGGTAACCTATTGGAACTATTTCATATTTATAAACGCAATACAACTTCATGCTTTCCTCTCTGTTTGGAGTTTAAGACCGGGTTCACATTAGACGCGTAAGTTCCGTACGGAAAACCTTAAATAAGTGGAAGAAAGAAGGATACAAGTTTACGCATATAGGAAAAATTCGGACACGTACGCAAATATGTTCCCTTCTTTGTTTCACTTATGTATGGATTGCGCACGGGTTTCCGCATGGAATATCCGCTTATATGTGTACACGGCCTAAGAGACATGGGCAAACAGAGAAAACAAACACGATTATTTAATGTCAGTCCAATCAATCTACTCACTCGTTCTGTTTCGTTAATTTAAAATCGATTCCCCCTTTGGTGCAAACTTCCATAAACAGTTTCCTGGGGTGGTGTATAATAAACATGCTACACCCTTACGGTTTTCTCAGAGTATCCAATGTCGTCCTAAGAAACGGGTCATGAGGCTCGACTAAAATGATATTCAATAGACGATCGATTGAGTGAAACTGATACCATGTTACTCTCCACTATATTGACCAGGGTCGGTATTCACGTTGAGATAGCATGAGACTTAGCATGATGCTAACTTAGAAGCTCTTCCAATGTCCTATAGGATTTAATAGGACTTTTGGAAGAGCTTCTAAGTTAGCATCATGCTAAGTCTCATGCTATCTCGACATGAATACCGACCCAGGGCCTGTATTCACGTTGAGATAGCATGAGACTTAGCATCATGCTAACTTAGAAGCTCTTCCAAAAGTCCTATTAAATCCCATAGGACATTGGAAGAGCTTCTAAGTTAACATGATGCTAAGTCTCATGCTATCTCAACGTGAATACAGGCCCAGGGTGATAGAAAGCTTGTCATTGACGTGCTTGATGTTTAATGTGGTGACAGTCCTGATAAAACCGTTGCTGCTGACGGGACTGTAAGCAATGTAAACATAAATTTTAAAAATAAGCTTTTATTGGGGCTAACGAACTCGGGACCGATTATTGACCTTCATTTTGTGGTTATTTTTTCAACCATTCTAAATAGTAACGACCTACTTTTAGGTATATATCCTCTGCGCAATCCCGGCAGTCCATTTCCATTTCCTTTTGAGCCCGCGCATGCTCGGAAGTCTACCAGTTATTGGTGGTGCGAATGGTCGGACTTTTGTCGCCTTTCGCGAAATGGGGAAAGCAATGGGGAGAAATGAAGTGTCCTTTTGGTGGAATGGGTTCTTCTGTTAACGGTCCCTGCAGTAGAATTGGACGATTGGGACAAAGTTGTCTTTCCTTTTGTTCTTGCAGGTTTTCTGGGGGTTTTGTTGTTGTATGTCTGCTTATTGCTTATTGATTGCTTTCTTTAGTACGTGTGTCTCTTTGTCTCTATTTTTCGTGTTGTATGTTTTGTCCATATCTCTGTCTTAATTTATGTCTGCGTGTCTGTCTCTGTGTGTCTGTCTGTCTTTCTGTTTCTCTCTTTCTCATTTGTTTCAAATGTTACAAAACAAATCTCTCTCTCTCTCTCTCTCTCTCTCTCTCTCTCTCTCTCTCTCTCTCTCTCTCTCTCTCTCTCTCTCTCTCTCTCTCTCTCTCTCTCTCTCTCTCTCTCTCTCTCTCTCTTTCTTTCTTTATGGGACAGAGATAGTCAGAGACACACTCACATGAAGAGAAGGAAGGGATATATAGAGAGAGAGACGGAGAGACAGACAGACAGAGACGGAAACACACACAGACAGACAGACTGAGGCACAGAGAGAGAGAGAGAGTGAGAGAGAGAGAGACAGACAGACAGACAGACAGACAGAGAGACACAGAGAGAGACAGAATACCACCATTTTCTACACCACTAAGCACAAACCGTACAGACCAACTTTACTTTCACCGAATTGCCAAACTATATATAAATGTTATCCAGACAGTCACATTTCCAACAGACCCTTCAAGAAACGGAATTTGAACAGTTCCCTAAGTCTGAGCACGCAATAACCTGAAGCAAAATGGGACTAAAAAGGTCACCCGACGAACAGATGGACAATAATATTGTAAGTTAAAGCAATAGTTTACATTGGCTGTCAATATGATTCATGAACATATAAGTAGTTTATTATACACAAATTACCATATCCCTTACGGGAAACAGGCATTCTTAAGGGTCTGCCACACTACATACAATTCGCTGTCAACGCGATGCCATTGTGACGATGCGAGTCATGATTTTCACGTGAAATACTTCCGTCTGAAAGTACTTCTACTACTTTCGCTCTGTATATACTCAAGTAGGCCCGATACACGAATTTCACGTGGATCATGACTCACGTCGTCACAATCGCATCGCATTGACAGCGAATCGTGCGTAGTATAGCAGGCCCTTTACAGATCTGCACTGGCGTGCTCTTCCAATGTGTTCGTGTCTCGAAAATGTCGTTTTGGGGGGCTGATGAACAAGATCAACGAATTGATTGATTTATGTCTGCTTGTGTGTGAAAATGGAACAGAACGGTCGTTTTCGCTCAAAGGAAAAAGCAGGCGGATGGTTGGTCTGTAGATTGAGTGCAAAGCTTCAAAGACCCACCACGTCACGTGTCAAAATCATGGGGTTTTCACGTGTTTTCCCTCTTATAGCTGGTAAGAAATCTTAAAGATACGCAGACGCGCCACGATTAAGTCCCTTGGGTTTTTTCTGGGTAGCTGTGACCCATATATAGAAATGCCCCCATGTTCAAATTGAGGCTGCTCTTTAAAATGATGTATCGCTTTGAGTTTGGGGGCATTTGTATGGTAGTGAGACCTGGTCAAAACAAGATTTATTTCCAGCTATAAGAAGGAAAACACGTGAAATACGTGATTTTGACACGCGGTCTGGTGAGTCTTTAAGAAATCTTCTAAGCATAAGAGGGAATGTGACACTTGACGTGGGGGGTCTTTAACATTCTGGGAACTCAATGGTTCAAGTTCAAGAATCCTTTATTATTTCCAAAAAGAGACATTCGTGTTAGGTGCAGCAGCAGGACAGAAATACAACATAGCTGAAAGAACATTAATCAAACGTGTGAAATACAATTAGACCAACCAAAATAATAATGGTCATTAACATTCATTACATCAAGTTAGAAAGCTGCACATTGAAACACACACACGCGCGGGTGCACACTCACACACACACACACACACACACACACACACACACACACACACACACACACACACACGCACACACGCACGCACACGCACACGCACACGCACGCACGCACACGCACACACACACGGAAAGAGAGAGAGAGAGAGAGAGAGAGAGAGAGAGAGAGAGAGAGAGAGAGAGAGAGAGAGAGAGAGAGAGAGAGAGAGAGAGAGAGAGAGAGAGAGAGAGAATGCAAATGCGAATGATTTGATTCAAATAGGCCAAGGCCCCTTATGAAGTTGAAGTGAACAATTATTGGTTGTCTGGTTTGGGCGCTCTGTTTGTGTGTCTGCCTGTCTGGTTGTCTGTGTCCCTGTGTTATATTATGGTTTTGTTGTTTTCTAATATACAAATCTGTTGTATATTTAATCGTTTTTCTGTTGTTGCTTTTTTCTGCATATGTCTTTGTCTCCGCACGTTTATCTGTTTCCGTCTCTTTCTCGGTCTTTCTGTCTCTCTCACGTCCTCTGTGTCTATGTCTGTGATTGTCTGTCCGTACATTTATCTCTGTGTCTGAGTCTCTGTCTGTCTGTCTGTCTGTCTGTTTCTCTGTCTCTCTCTTTCTCTCTCTCAATATGTTTGATCCTGTGTATATGGGCTAATGGCCTAAAGGAATTAAAACGTTGTTGTTCAATTGTTGTTCTCTCTCTCTCTCAATAATTATTGTTTTTGTTATTATGTGTGTCCACAGGACTTTTTCCAGGAGAATGAAGCCATCATTCGCGAAGGTGGCACAGGAGACACATTCTTCCTCATCAACAAAGGAGAGGTGAGATCAGAATGCGAATGTGTGCGTAGGGGAAGACGGGGTAAAAAGCGCATGGGCGGGTAAGAAGCCCACCCCAATTATCTCATGAAATAAAGAAAATTTCAGTCAAATTTGCCCATGAGACGAATGCTAGACATTAACGCTCGTCTCATGGGCAAAATGAGACTGAAATTTGCTTCATTTCATGAGATAATTGGGGTGGGCTTCTTACCCGCCCATGCGCTTTTTACCCCGTCTTACCCTATGTGTGTGTGTGTGTGTGTGTGTGTGTGTGTGCGTGCGTGTGCGTGCGTGTGCGTGCGTGTGCGCGTGTGTGTGCGCAGGGCTCCCAATCGTCCCGCAAACCAAGGGGTCCCAAGGACTCCTTCACTTACAGTATAGAGGGTCCTAGAGGCGGGATAGAGGGTCCCAGTGGCATTGCTAATGCTAAAAAGAATTTTTCTAGTGCATCCCTGGGACCCCCTGCACATTCTTTTAGAGGGTCCTTTAGAATGTTAGTACTTCATAGACCCCTAAATGGGGGTCCCTGGGAGCCCTGGGGTGTGTGTGTGTGTGTGTGTGTGTGTGTGTGTATGTGTGTGTGTGTGTGTGTGTGTGTGTGTGTGTGTGTGTGTGTGTGTGTGTGTGTGTGTGTTTATGTGCTAGTCAGTGGTATCTGACTATGACATCCAAATGGCAGAGGACGCAACTGCTATTCTTGAAAACCGGGCTGGATTTCGTTCACAGTGGAGATGACTGGACCGAGGGACATTCCCCGGCTCCACGCTCTCTCGTTATGATGACATTATCAGACACTTGGTGTTGGGAATAAACGACCGACCGATAAACAAGCAGACAGGCAGACAGACAGACATACAGACAACAGATAGAAAGCGTGAATAGTCCAGTTAGAAATCAAATAAGAGACAGACGCACACAGAGAGAGAGAGAGAGAGAGGGGGGGGGGAGATGGAGAGAGTAAGAGAGAGAGAGAGAGAACTCTGAACTCTGAATGTTTTATTTGCACATTGGCCTTAGGCCACAATACAAAGGAAGGGTTAGTAGGGCTAGTTAGAAACTTAATTGTAGAAGCATGAATATAAAAATAATTGAAACAAGGGCGTCGCCGAGCGGCAGACATGTCCGTCACCAGCAATGCCACGCACTTGCGACACCCCGTAGAGTGTCACATCCTGACACAAAATTGGAAGGGATTCTGTCTTCTAGTTCACGAGATACAGCTTGAAGAAGAAACATATAGCGCAAAGAAGGAAATTTCGGTTTTCAAGGTCACACTTCAAGGTCAAGGTCAGCATGGTGATAATTTGTGCTCGGATGTTTTCTTCTCTAGGGTATACAGTACCACACACAATCTGAAGCGCTTCTGTCAAGTACCAATGTGGACAATATGGCTTAAAAACCCAATGTGTAGACCCCTACCACTTTCAAGGCCTACTGATCGCCCGGACCGTGACCTTGACCTTGATCGGTATGCCACCATCAGAACGGGCATAAGCCAAAGTACCTTCATGCCAAATTTGAAGACTCTAACACTAACGGTGTGGGAGTTATGGCCCCTGAAAGATTTTCGGTTTTTAAGGTCGTACGCCAAGGTCAAGGTCACGACGGCAAAATGGTTTCCGCGGATGCCTTCCTCTCATGGTGACACACCAGCACACAAAATTTGACGTGATTCTGTCAACCCGTTCGAAAGATATCCTTGGGACAGACAGAAGGAGAAAAAAATGACCCTCCGATTTTCAGGCTCAGCGATCTTTTTGACCTTGACCTTGACCTTGATCGGTATGCCATCATCAGAACGGGCATAAGCCAAACCACCTTCATGCCAAGTTTCAACATCCTATGTTGATCGGTGCCCGAGATATGGCTAAAAATAGATTTTCGGTTTTCAAGGTCGTACGTCAAGGTCAAGGTCACGACGGCAAAATGGTTTGCGCCGATCTCTTCCTATTAAGGAGGCACACCTTCACACAAAATTTGACGCGATTCGGTCAAGCGGTTCGGGAGATATCCTTGGGACAGACAGAAAAAAAAAAAAAAAAAAATACAAACCAGCCCATCGCAATAGTCCGATCACCTTTGGTGACGGACTAACAACAGCGAATCAACACTGTAAGATATGCGGAAACATCAACAGCCATCGCTATATGAAGTATGTCTTTGACATTGAAAGAACGCATTGCATCAGCCTTATCCGAGTCGTCGATCCATATGATCCCTATTCAGTGGGGGAATGCATAGCAAAACAAGGAGCGTTTCCACCAAAAGCTGAATAACTTCAGAAATAATGGAGGCAGAGCGGGGAAGGGGGCATAAATGTTCAATTTGCACTCTGTTCATATTTGTTTCCATCCATGCAGACAATATTCTGGAAAAGAGAGAGAGAGAGAGAGAGAGAGAGAGAGAGAGAGAGAGAGAGAGAGAGAGAGAGAGAGAGAGAGAGAGGGGGGGGAGAGAGAGAGAGAGAGAGACAGAGAGAGAGAGGGGGGGGAGAGGAGAGAGAGAGAGAGAGGGGGGGGGAGAGAGAGAGAGAGAGAGAGAGAGAGAGAGAGAGAGAGAGAGAGAGAGAGAGAGAGAGAGAGAGAGAGGGAGAGAGAGGGAGAGACACAAAGAGGCAGACAAAAACAACTAAATACATGTAGTGCCGTTGAAATTCAATTTAGAGAGATAAAGAGATAGAAGAGAGGAGAGATAGACAGGAGACAGAGAGAGATGGGGAGGGAGGTATGGTGGGGGGGGGGGGGGGGGGGTGGGGAGCAGTAGCAAGGAAAATCATCAGATAATTGTCAAGCAAAAGACGTAGAAAGACACTGATTGAACTGTGGTGTTGTATTAATTACTGTTTTACTTGCTGCAGGTCAAGGTGACCCAGACAGTGGCGGGCCACTCCCAGCCACAGGAGATCCGACGGCTGAAAAGGGGGGACTATTTCGGAGAAAAGGCCCTGCTCAGGTGGGTTACTCTGTGTGTGTGTGTGTGTGTGTGTGTGTGTGTGTGTGTGTGTGTGTGTGAATGTCAAGTTAAAGTTAAAGTCAAAGTCAAAATTACTATATTTTCTCAACAAGATAAATGACAATGTGGTCTCATGATACAACAAGGGCAACAGAAGCAAGATACCCATGCATCATTTGAACAACGCAGGAGGAAAAGAAAAGACAAATCAAGCTACACAAGGAAGTAATAAAAACAAAGTTCTTTTTATTTTATTTGTTCTTATCTTTATATACGTACTACACATTGTGGCGGTACCATAGACGATGAGGTTTAACTGAGTCGTCTCTGGTTACTGCTACACCTATCTGTATTGTTGGAAAGTCGGGACTTTAGTGGTGTTGCGCTGCCTCCGGGCGTTGCCTCCAGTACTGTTCCCACCATCTTTGTATCTACTACAAATGTCCCATATGTGTCTGTTCCAGACCGAGAGGACGTAAAACACCATTTCTCGTTATTTTTTCAAAATGTTTTTTATTCGGATATTGGTTGACCTATTTCCATATTAATTCAAGATTTTCTTATTTCTAATGTTGGACTTTAAAAAAAATCAATTTAATGTTTGACGAGGGTGATTAAATGTTTGGGTTTCTTTATGACTTAGCGTGAGTGTGGACTGCTTGTAGCGTGCGATTGTGAATGCAGTTTTAAACTATATATGGAACACATTTGAAAGTATACATATGGAGAAAAAAACATGCACTTTCTTACGTATGTACACTATTATGCATTTATATACATTTGCCAATAAGATATATACTTACATTTATATACTCAGGGCCGGACCTAAGTGGTGGCTAATTAATCGAAGGTGCGACGCGCCAAGACCCCTAGGGGGGTCCGGGGGCATGCTCCCCCGGAAAATGTTTAAATCCAAGAAGCAAAATACTGCAGTCTGGGCATGAAATAAAGGACTAATGCCATTACTGTTCATACCCCTATTGAAACATGTTTTGAACCATTAGGTAAACATCATGTTGCTTCCACACTGTCTCTTTGCCTCTGTGTATTAGTGCAAATATTCTTGTGTGTGTGTCTGTCTGTCTGTCTGTTGGTGTGTATGTGTATATGTGTGTGTGTGTGTGAACGTGCGTGTGCACGTGGCAATGTCATCATAATTATATTCCTCCTCAACTGACAAATCAAATATGTTGAACAAATAGAAGGTTGTTGAGGAAAAAGGGTGGGGGCTGCTGCCCCCCCCCCCCCCCCCAACCCCCCCCCCCCCCCCCCCCCCTGTAACTTGTACGCGTAAGCCGCACATATTGGCCTAATAATTACATCCCCCCCCCCCCCCCATATGCACGGGCACACTGACACATACACTGGCACTGACAGTTACTGACGGGCATGCATGGTGTGTTGCAGTGAAGACAGAAGGACAGCCAACTGCATTGCGCAGCCACCCGGGGTGGAGTGTCTTACCATCGACAGAGAGTAAGTTGATTCTTTTTCTGTCTGTCTGTCTGTCTGTCTTTGTCTGTGTG
>CM065680.1:16378356-16395856 GCA_017654935.2 Phymorhynchus buccinoides
TGTGTGTATGTGTGTGTGTGCGCGCGTGTGCGCGTGCGTGTGTGTGTGCGTGAGTGCACGCATGTGTGTGTATGTGTGTGTGTATGCTCGTGCATTTTTATCTGTTTGGTGGAATGGGCCTCCATGGGCCTACTTTTGCTTTTTAGTGTTTTGTTTCGTAAGTGTGTTTATTTCGAAAAGGTTGTGGTTCTTTTTTAAGACCAATTTGCGTTTCCGCAATAGTTCTTATTGTTGTTTGTTTGCCTATTCGCTTCTATATTTGCTAAGGATTGTCATAGTATTGTAGACTGTTTGATCATAATAGCAAAATTCCTCCGAAGTCGGAGTGTGGCTGCCCAAGTGGCGAGGTAAAAGCGGTCACACACGTAATGTTCTCAACCCTAGCTCGTGCATTTGTACCATAGTGTTCAAGTGCTTCGGCTGTTGGGATGATCCCTGGAGTCTTTTAGCCTGGTACAACAACAACAACAACAGCATAATATAGTAAAATGATCACAACAAAACTCTTGTTCGAATTATGTGTTATTATTTGCCTTTATTTCGACGATTCTTTATCGAAATGGTCATTCTTTTTTCTTTAGCTTTGAAAGGAAAAAATGTGATTACGGCCGTTTAGGAAAACAATTAATTATTTTTCAGCTACATAACGCGAGTTAGTAACCCTAAAGCATATAAAGAAAATACGTGATGCAGTACTTAAGAATCCAGTGCCCTGCTTCTCACCCGAGGACATCGATCAGGAATCCGACCGATTGCCTGTCAGAGATTAAAGATACACTGACCCCCCACGATTAAGTCCCTTGTTTTTTTCTGGGTAGCTGTGACCCACATACAAGTGCCTCCAACTTGAAATTGAGGCTGCTCTTTAAAACGATGTTTCGTTTTCAATTTGGGGGCATTTGTATGGGAGTAAAACCTGGTCAAAACAAGATTTCCTACCATCTATAAGAGGGAAAACACGTGAAACCCGTGATTTTGACACGTGATCTGGTGGATCTTTAAAAGCTGGATCTGCCTAATGGTTGAAATGTAGAGTTTTCCTTCTCATTGAGTAGTTGCTTGCCACAGTTGCTCAGTCCATTTATTTATTTATTTATTTATTTATTTATTCGTAGCTGGAAAGGGTTTTTTCTGTATGGGTCATTTGTTCCTTAGTTTCTGGCTCAAGAACCTCCCCTGGAAATACACGCAGCGAGCGTTTTAAAGACCCACCAGATCACGTGTCAAAATCAGGGGTTTCACGTGTTTTCCCTCATAGCTGGTAATAAATTTTGTATTGACCAGGTTGGATTCCCATATAAATGCCCCCAAATTGAAAACGAAACATAATTTTAAAGAGCAGCCTCAATTTGAAGTTGGGGGTATTTGCATGTGGGTCACAGCTACCCCAAAAAAAAACCAAGGGACTTAATCGTGGTGGGTCAGTGTGTCTTTAAGGCTGTCATTACCCGCCTGGAGAATTACCCGCCTGAAAAAGGCCCAGCCACGCTGCATACGATTTGACCTCAACACGACGCGATTGTGACGATGTCTGCGAGTCATGATTCGCGTGAAATACCTCCGTCTAAACATAACTCTACTCTATCCGTTCACTGTACTCATGTAGACAGCGGTAAAGGTATCTCGGTTAATTGCATTTTTCCGTTATTGCCTTTCTTACCATACATAAAGCTGTATTTTAGGAACATTTTTAGCTAATAACCTTTTTGGAATACTAACCCTAACCCTAACCCTAGCCCTAACCCTAACCCTACCCCCCACCCTAAAAGACGGGAAAACGCAACGAACCACAACTGTGACAAATCGCGGTGTACTGCAGTACATAGTGGGGGGTAGGGTTAGGTTTAGGGCTAGGGTTAGGGCTAGGGTTAGGGCTAGGGTTAGTATTCCAAAAAGGTAATTAGCTAAAAATGTTCCTAAAATACAGCTTTATGTATGGTAAGAAAGGCAAAAACGGAAAAATACAATTAACCGAGAAATGCATGGGGGGTGGCACATCTTCACCAATACACGAATCAAATAAAATGCCCGAAACAAAAATACGATATTTTGTCAGATTCGTGTACTGCCCTTAGTTTGATGAAGTTCTACTAAACCTTAAGTGGGAAACTAAACGTTGTTACTTTCTAAATTCAGTAAACCGATTTACTTAATTTAGAAAGTAACAACGTTTAGTTTCCCACTTAAGCTTCAGTAGAACTTCATCAAACTAAGCACTTGAGACTACAAAATATAGCGAACATAACTAGTATGATTTCATCAGATTTATTTCGACAGTAAAATTTCATGGTAATCATGCCTCCCAAATGTTTAAAATTGGGTCGCAGTGAATCGAATCGTATGCAGTTTGGCTAGGCCTAAAGGGATAAAAGTCCGCTTAACGTCCTCCGGCCTGGGAGGACAGGCACATGTGGGGCATTACTAGACATAAAGATGGTGAGACGATCCTGGAGGTACTGCGATATCAGGAAAGTCCCGAGTTTATAAACGATAAATAGATCTAATATATGCCATGAATAATCAGTCAAAGGATGCATATTAAGGCATTTTGTTGTTGTTTTCGTTCCCCAGCTTAAACGCTCTGGGGGCACTCCCAGTGCCATGTGAACATTTTGCGTGGTCTTGCGTGGCAAGATTACTACGTGTATGGCTGCTTTTAAAGGGCCCCACCATATGGGCGGCCATACTTCGACTTCAGGGGAAGGCATTTTGTAAGGATGGTGGCATATGGTACCACCCAGCTATCCCCACCCCGTCTTGGTAGACTCCACGGCACCCTGTGTATTGATAGCAGAGAGGGAGGGGAGAGAGAGAGAGAGAGAGAGAGAGAGAGAGAGAGAGAGAGAGAGAGAGAGAGAGAGAGAGAGAGAGAGAGAGAGAGAGAGAGAGAGAGAGAATGCTGAATCACATACACACACCACTGAACAACACACCAATTTGCTACCAAGCATCGCCACTCCTCTCACCTAGCCAGGTCGATCACGTGACAATTGATGTCTCGGCAGCCACAGACTATATCCGGTTACCCCGGGTTCTCTGCCCTTTGACTCCGGCTATTTCCGCTTCCGGGGCAATAGACTGACGGGGGAAAAAGAGCCGTGTCAGCAAGGTTTTGATCGCTTTTCTCTCCTCTGTTTTTAAAAGAGGGTTTCTTAGGGGCAGAATACCCAGATTCTTAGGCACATTTGGGTTTGTTAGTTCTTGGAAGAAACGCTTGTTCTGTCATTTCCAGAAAGTAAAAGCTATTCGAGGGAACCGTTTTCTTCAATTGTTGCGTTAGTATTTGTAAGGTGTTTTGTTGTTGTTGTTGCTCGGTTGTTGTTGTTGTGGGGTTTTGTTGTGGGGGGTGTATTTCAATTTCATTCTACTGAAGGAACAAGAGAACAAGAAGAAGAAGAAGAAGAAGAAGAAGAAGAAGAAGAAGAAGAAAAAGAAGAAGAGGAAGAACAACAACAACAACAACAAGAAAGACAAAAAAGAAGAAGAAGAAGAAGAAGAAATGGGGGATGAAGATGAAGAATAGGAGAAAGAAGAAGAAGAAAAAGAGAAGAAGAAGAAACTACCCATGGCTTACTGTTCCTTGTGTGTCGTCCGTCTAAACTGATGGTTTGAAGGAAATAAAAAGCAATTTGGGGGAATACTACAAGGAATAAGATTCTGTTTGGAGAGACAAGTTTGTCTGTGTGAGTGAAAAAGCTCAGTGACTGACTGTGGTGTTGATATGCATACTTTTGGGACAAGATTGATCAAGTGTC
Source organism: Phymorhynchus buccinoides (assembly GCA_017654935.2). Classification (NCBI taxonomy): domain Eukaryota; kingdom Metazoa; phylum Mollusca; class Gastropoda; order Neogastropoda; family Raphitomidae; genus Phymorhynchus; species Phymorhynchus buccinoides. The sequence continues at coordinate 16,382,112 of CM065680.1, forward strand.
GAGACTGATGGGCTGGGCACTATTGTTTGGGATGGGCTGGGCACTATTGTTTGGCTCCTCCACCCCCCAACCCCCACCCCCACCCCCACCCCTGATTTCCCGCGGGAAACTGCTCCATCATCGGCTCGTTGTCAACACCATTATCGCTTTCTTAACTCCGTCCTTCCTTCCGTCTTTCCAGCTTTCCTTCCTATGCTTTTTTCCCTTCTGTTGTTCCCTTTTCCTTTCTTTCGTTCTTCCTTTCTTCCTTCCCTACTTTCTTCCCTCATTTATTTCTTTCCTTCTTCCTTTGTTTCTTTCGTACTTCCTTCCTTCCTTTCCTCCCTTCTTTCTTCCCCTATGCTACCCCCATTTCGTTTTCTCTCCTGCCTTTCTGTGTTATTTATTGTTCAGCGAGTATCGAAGGTAGACAAGCACCACGGCTTGTTAAAACGTTCCAGACTTCACGTCCACTAAAATCGCACGACTGTACGATACGATTCGATCACGTGGTCTTGAAGCGCGCATCACAGTTGTTCTTCGAGACCGGGACGTGATCGGATCGTATCGTACAGTCGTGCGATGTTAGTTAGCGTTTGGCTGGCCCTGTACGTTTATTTTTGCGTATTGTATTTCCCAGAGATAGATATAAATGCCAGATTTTTAACTTTCAAATACAGTCCGAAGATCAAGGTCAATGGTCAACGTCAGAAAGGGTACAATTTCTATCCTGGACACATCAGCCTACACAATTGTAAGCGGTTCTGTGCAGTGGTTCATGTGATACTGTGACAGACAAAAAAAAAGTTAAAACGTGCAGGTAATCATGGTCACCGAGGTCAACAATACTTAGCATTCGATATGACCTTACGCTAGTCTATCTACTTGCCAAATTTGAGGACTGTGTCTGCCAGGATATAAAGGATATGGCCAAAACAATGAATTGACAATGTTCGAGGTCAAGAGGGTAAACTTCATCAAACATACTATATCACCTTAACGTAAGGAACAACACGCAAAATTTGGGGACAATAACTGCGAAAATGTGCAAGATATGGCCAAGCTAAATTACACGTTAAAGGTCAAGGTCGTTGATTAAATGTATCATGCAAATGATGTTTCTTGAACGCCTGCATAAACATCTATGCGTGTGCAAAGTTTGATCGATGAACGCCTTTTAGATCCCGAGAAAAAGCCAACGTTAAAGTTACCACAGACAGACAAACAGACACACACACATCCACCCGGAAAACCGAAGAAGCATGAAAAGATAGTCTAGACTCACTTCGTTGACACGAGTGAGCCAAAAATGATAGGCCTAAGGTTTGCTTTTAACTTGAAATAGGCTCTTGTGGCGGCTGAACAAAATTTAGGCATTTTTGGTTGTTGTTTTTAACTAAAAATGTATAATGATTGGTCTAAGGTTTGCTTTTAATTTGAAATAGGCTCTCGCTGCGCCAAAATAAAATTCAAACAGCGCGGGACATTCTTGGTTTTTTGGTGTGTGTGTTTTTTTTGGGGGGGGCATTTATGTATCTTTTTTTGTTAATGTTTGTTATTATTTCTACATTGTCTTGCTTCTCTTTATTTTCAGGTCTTTCAACCAGCTGATCGGGGATTTGAACGAACTGCGGAACAAAGATTACGGCGACAAAGCACGAGGAGCTCAAAGGTGGGTGTTTGTTTATCTACGCCATGAAGTCATTGTGGTTAGAGTGTGACTCTCTCTCTGTGTGCACGCGCGCGCGCGCACGTATGTGCGCACGTATGTGTGTGCATGCGTGCATGCGTGCGTGTGTGTGTGTGTCCTAACTTACACAGTGGCTAAAACGCACGAATGTCATGTTTTATTATCTTGTTATTTGATGTAATACTGCTTGTTTGATGACTGCGCGAAACATACACACACTCAACGATAAAGTGTGGGACAAAAGAGTTACTGGTGATAATTCCTATCAATGCACAACAACACCGTCACTGTTTCGCCCTTACAAGATGAGCTGTGTCGAGGTGAAGCATGACTCATGTCTGGAAAGGCACTACCTGGAAAAAAGAGTTGCCTGAGAGTAGGCTACAGTGACGATGACTTTTAATTGTGACCCAGCACCACGAAATTATGCACACTTCAGACAATTCTCTTACTAGTGATACAAGAACCATTCTTGTATCTGTTTCCGTTCCAGAGTTATGAGCATTTAAAGTTAGTAGGGTGAGCGTCGATCATTTTGAGAAAAGTCTAAAGTCTAGCCTAGCTGAAGAAAATGCATTGACCTGCTCATTTTAAAGCACTTACAATGCCATTTAGAGACTATACTAAAGATTGTCCTTTATAAATATGTAAGATAATATATAGGAGAGCACAAAAATACCCATAACTCGAAAAAAAAAGAAGAAGAGTTTTGTGACTTTGCAAGCCTGTTGTTAGAAACTGGCCCAGCGACTTACTGTCCCTTTCGTGGTGCTGGGTCACAATTATGATATCAAAGACCATTCTCAAGATCAGTCTCAAGTTTCCTAAATTTACTTGACAAAATCATGTTTTTGCTGTCGCCTGGTATTCCGTGCTATTAATCTGTACTGCACGCAAATAAAGAATTCTTGCAGGATACGTTTTTATAATTGATTGTCGAAATGGTGTAGTACTAGGGGAAGACGGGGTAAAAAGCACATTGGCGGGTAAGAAGCCCACCCCAATTATCTCATGAAATGAAGCAAATTTCAGTCTCATTTTGCCCATGAGACGAGCGTTAATGTCTAGCATTCGTCTCATGGGCAAATTTGACTGAAAATTTCTTTATTTCATGAGATAATTGGGGTGGGCTTCTTACCCGCCCATGCGCTTTTTACCCCGTCTTCCCCTATACATAATTATTTAGACACGTGTTTTTCACTTCGTCGGGGAAAAAATGACCGGCAAACAAATAGGAGTAAGAGTGTCGTTGTGCCATGTATTTGTTGTGTTTTTCTTTTATTTTCTATTCAATTTAATAAGGAATTGATAAATATCTTTTTTAGGAACTCTTCATCTGCTAAATCGTGGGCTACTTCTTTAGTAGGCTATTATTAACAAAACTAGGACGAACCACAGTGTTATCTATTTTGTAATAATTGTGAGAAAATAACTGCATGCTTCTGCATGAAAGCACAGGCTTAGGGATTAAGATTCTCTCAGTGCGTGTAGTGCACGGTGCATTGGCATATACTTATGTGACCCAGCACCACGAAAGGGACATTAAGTCGCTGGGCTAGTTTCTCACAACAGGCTTGCAAAGTCCAAAATCTCATCATTTGTCAATTTTGAGTTATGGGTATTTTCGTGTTCTCTAATATCTTATCTTTGGTATTTATAAAGAACAATCTTTAATATGGTTTCTAAATGGTCTAATAAGAGCTTTACAACGAGCAGGTCAATGCAGTTTCATCATCTAGGCTAGAATTTAAATAGTGATTTCTCAAAATGGCCTATGCTCACCCTACTAACTTTAAAGGAACGTAACTCTGGAATAGAAAAAGATACAAGAATGGTTCTTTTATTATTAGAAGGAGCATTGTCTGAAGTTTTCAAACGTATAATTTTCTCAGAATGGTCAGTTTGACCCTTAATGTCCCTTTCGTGGTGCTGGGTCACATATGTGTAAAAGGAAGTGTGTTGTGTGAGTGCATGTGTTCGTGCGGTTTTGTGTTTTTGCGCGCGCGTATGTGTGTGTGTATGTGTGAGTTCTGTACGTATGTGTGCGAATACGCACGTGCGTGCATGCGCGCCTGTATGTGATGTTTACGTGCATGCGCATCTTGGCTGAGTTGTTACACTGGGTTTCCTATCACTTTCCTGTGGTTTATCCTATCTTTCTTATCATTCATTATCTTTCTTTCTTCCAGTAATGAGCTATGGTTCTTGTGTCACAATCACTATGACAACCCTCCCCTTTTTGTCACCAACAACATTTCAAATCATCTCAGACTATTCTCTGAAAAAATCTCACGTAATGATTTCATAAATAATGAAACTCAGCTTATGAAATAATGAGCCACTAGGGGTGACAAACGAATACACAGTTCATTGATTACATCACTGATACCTATGACAACCCCGTACAGTTTAAGCATTAATGTGCGGATATTTGTGACAATCTTATGCATATTTAATTAAATTAACGTGCTGATACTTGTGAGAAACCCATACACATTTAAAAATATGTGATTCAGTCTATGTACAAATCAAAACTGCAATTTATTCTGTGTTCCATTGCCGTTATAATGACGTTTGAATGAAAAATATTGGATGAGTGGATCCAAAGTTACAGCAGTTTAAAGTGGGTAGGTGACTGTGGCCTACTCTGACACTCGGCTGTGCTAGCGTGGGGCTGTCAAACTGATTGGCTCAACTAGCCAACGGCTGGAGTTGTCAGGTGGAGGACAAGCGACGAAAGGGTTAATTAAATGTGCAGATACTTGTGCAGATACAGTGGGTTTTTTAAAATAATTAATCTACAGAAATTCGTGATAGACTTTCTCGTAGTTTGTGAATTGTTTCACTGACACTTATACTTAGTTTACTTGTGACAGATATATGTTGAAACCCTTGGCTCCCCCACGCTCTAAAGGCAAAAAAAAGCTGGGACCCCCGACAACAGTGTGGTACCTGCGGTTATATTTCACTTCTAATTGCTTTCTGATTTTTAATTTCAGTCTCTTTGTTTGACAATTAAACCCCTAACACGTTTGTATGTGTATGGTTGTGACGGTAGGAGTAGGGTAGAGGGGAGGGAGGGGAGGCAATGCGATTAACATCATAACGTTTGAATTCTGACCCTTTTTGTGTATTGTAATGTTGTTCTTATACATTGGCCTACTCAAAAATAATTCGATGGCTTAGAGTCAAAACGGACTATCTTTAGATAGTCCATTGATTTATTATTGATGTTATTGCAAAAACTAAGAACGTGTATTGAAAGAGACTGCAAATAATATAAAATGGGGATTATGCTTTTTATATTTCTGCAGTCTTTTTTTAAAGCAAGTTATTAGTTTTCGCAATATGTTCAATAATACATTGACCATCTAAAGATAGTCCGTTTTGACTCCAAGCCATCGTCATGATTCTACTGATTTTGTTTTTACTTTACGATTATAAATACCAAGTCATATTTTGTGGTCTAATCGCATGCATAGAGCTAGAATCTGTCGTGTCATAGTCGCGATAATTGTAGCTAAATACGAGTAGTAGCTTTACGCCTAAATTCACGTCTGCTCGAACGCGCGCGCGAGAGCTCACACAAAGCAAACACACGTGTAGGCGACTCACACACATTGCATACATGATTAGTGTGACACTTCACTGTACATGGCGACACACTTGGGTATGCATGCATGCATCCTCGTGCAAGCACACGTTTTGCACAAAACATGCATATCTTAATTTTGTGTTTTGGCAACAATAACACCTAACTCTTGGTAAAAACAATTGTCGTCGTTGTTGCTCTTTATCTGTGTGTGTGTGTGTGTGTGTGTGTGTCTGTGTGTGTGTGTCTGTGTGTGTGTCTGTATGTGTGTGTGTGCATGTATGTGTGTGTGTGTGTGTGTGTGTGTGTGTGTGTGTGTGTGTGTGTGTGTGTGTGTGTGTGTGTGTCTGTGTCTGTGTCTGTATGTGTGTGTGTGTGTGTGTGTGTATGTATGTGTGTGTGTGTGTCTGTGTGTGTGGTGTATGTGTGTGTGTGTGTGTGTGCGTGTGCGTGCGAGCACGCTTATGCATGCTTGCGTTCGTGTGTTTTTGCGCGCGCACGCCTGCTTCTGTGTGGGTGGGGGTGTGCGCGTGTGCGCGCACACGTGTGTGTGCGCGTGCGCGCGCACACGTGTGTGTGTGTGTAGGTGTGTGTGTGTGTGTGTGTAGGTGTGTGTGTGTGTGTGTACGTGTGTGTTCATTTTACTTTTCATTATTTGGGTGTATATTTTTGTTCTTAGTTTCTTTCTTTAACAACAAGGAAAAACATCTCTTACTTTTTGTATTATAGTTGGTGGAGTTGTCAGCAGCTCTGTAGGAATACCACACTTGATCACGCATTAAATTAAACAAAAAAACCGTATTAAGATTAGCACCTAATGTGTGTGTGGTTTGTCTTTTTTACAACATGTTCTGAAGCTTATTATACATTACATCTTGATTGACAGCTTGCCTCGAAAATGTCCAAAATTGTGACCTATTTTTGCCACCTGTTACAAAAGTTGTGTATCTTCTTCCAAGTATTCCTAACATTTTGTAAGAAGCTAACTTTAATCGTAATGAGCTTTTTTATCTGATCTTTCAAATGTGTACATCGCTCTCTTCTGATCCTTTGTCGTTTTGTTTCTTCTGCGAATACTCTCTACCTAAGTCTGTTCGCGTACTTTCTTCAACAAACGCACGCACGCAGGCACGCACGCAAGCACGCACTCTCTCTCTCTCACACACACACACACACACACACACACACACACACACACACACACACACACACACACACACACACACACACACACACACACACACACACACACACAGAGAGAGAGGCGCGTGCGCACACTCACTCTCCTATCTTCTGTAGATGCGAGTTCCTTTCATCATAAATCGAATTTCTAAACAATAACCCCCAAATAAATACTATGGAACGAGGTATTTGCGCAGATTGTGAAAACAAAATTATCTAGTTATTCATCCCAAATAAATACTATGAAAGGCAGTATTTGCACGGATTGTGAAAACAGATTTATCTAGTTATTCATAACCTATTTTTAATGAGCAAAGTAGGGGCCCGCTACTCTCGCCACTATAAGAACTTTTTTTTTTGGTATCGATTTGGAAATCGAGTTGAGAAAGAGATTGTGTACTTTTAAAATGCATAAATTGGGCAAGGCAAAATATGGGGCTTTTTTGTGTGCAGTAGTTTTGTGGGTTATTTTCTTTGATACTGTCTTCTTTTTATCTATCTTAAATCTACACAAATACCATGAATCGGATATTAGGGGAAGACGGGGTAAAAAGCGCATGGGCGGGTAAGAAGCCCACCCCAATTATCATGAAATAAAGAAACTTTCAGTCTCATTTTGCCCATGAGACGAGCGTTAATGTCTGGCATTCGTCTCATGGGCAAATTTGACTGAAATTTTCTGTATTTCATGAGATAATTGGGTTGGGCTTCTTACCCGCCCATGCGCTTTTTACCCCATCTTCCCCTAACGCAATGTAGATGACATATCAGTGATTAGTATAGAATAAGCATAGACCCACACAAATGCAAAACGAATACGGGAAAACATATCTGTGCGATCTTCCACAAGATTCATAAGTTAAAGAGGAATAATTTAAAGCAAAAAAGTAAAGCTCTGTATTATAGTTTGACAGAACCCATGAAGTATTAATTTTATTAGTGCTGCGGCAACACGTGACGTGATTCTGTTTTCAATAGAAAAGTTGGAATGGTAAGGGACTGACGCATTAAGTTTTATTAATGTGAAATGTTCCATGTTTTTCCACTTCATCAGCACTCGCGTTGCTGAACTTATCATAGTCAATCTTTGGTTTGTATATTTTTATTTTCCCATCTCGTTTACTTCTTCTCATTCCCTGTCAACAAACTATTTAGTACCTCTGTCTTTCTCTCTCTCATTCTCTCTCTCTCTCTCTCTCTCTCTCTCTCTCTCTCTCTCTCTCTCTCTCTCTCTCTCTCTCTCTCTCTCTCTCTCTCTCTCTCTCTCTCTCTCTCTCTCTCTCTCTCTCTCTCTCTCTCTCTCTCTCTCTCTCGCTCTCTCTCTCTTTCATTTATAGCATTAGTTATGTATTGCATGCCTAGAACCAAGGACAGAATGGAAGACCAGGCCCAGCCTAAATTCTTATCCTTGTAAAATAAAGTGTCTGAAGTCTGAACTCTCTCTCTCTCTCTCTCTCTCTCTCTCTCTCTCTCTCTCTCTCTCTCTCTCTCTCTCTCTCTCTCTCTCTCTCTCTCTCTCTCTCTCTCTCTCTCTCTCTCTCTCTCTCTCTCTCTCTCTCTCTCTCTCTCTCTCTTTCTTCTTCTTCTTCTTCTTCTTCTTCTTCTTCTTCTTCTTCTTCTTCTTCTTCTTCTTCTTCTTCTTCTTCTTCTTCTTCTTCTTTCATTAGCAATCAACCGCTACACCCTCTCATTCCTACCTCTGCCTCAATCATTTGCGCTCTCCCAGCTTCCGTCGAGTTTATAGCCTTCCTAGGCTCCTTCGACGTACATATCCAGATCCAGATCCAGAGATCCCCACCAACAGAAACCCGTTCACAATTCAACTCTCCACACAAAAAATAGACTTTCGATCAACAACAACAAAACATCTATTTTTGCATGCTGCTCTGGCATAATTGTCCGAGCAATAACAAGGCTGTCGAGTGAATGGCAAAGGGGGTAAAACCTAACCTCTGCCGGATTTGGAGAAAGTGTAGGTAACCTCCGTGTCTTTTTTTCTTGCTCCCTATAGGGGCATGCTTTGTCATGGACCTCTTGAAGGGTTTGATAAAGTGGGCCAGAAGAGATTGCATTAAACTGGAGACAGGACAAAAAAGAAGAGGGGATAATTGTCACCAGAAGGGGCTTTAGCTCCCTTCCTTTTCTTTCCATTGACATTACACGGAGATTAAACAAATTGTCCCCCACACGACATTTTGTGACCCAGCACCACGAAAGGGACATTAGGTCGCTGGGCTAGTTTCTCACAGCAGGCTTGCAAAGTCAAAAATCTCATTTGTTGGTCAATTTTGAGTTATGGGTATTGTCGAGTTGTCTAACATCTTATCTTTCATATTTATAAAGGATAATGTTTAATATAGTCTTTAAATGGTCTTATAAGTGCTTTCAAAAGAGTAGGTCAATGCATTTTCTTCAGCTAGGCTAGACTTTGGACTGTGTTGTCTCTAAATGGCCGACGCTCACCCTACTAACTTTAAATGCCCATAACCCTGGTACGAAAAAAGGTACATGAATGGTCCTTGTATCAGTAGAAAGATCATTGTCTGAACTTTTCAAACGTATAATTATCTCAGAATGGTCAGTTTGACACTTAATGTCCCTTTCGTGGTGCGGAGTCACCTTTTGTCTGTTGGTTTAAGCCTTGTTGTGCTTGTTCATTCAATTCTAAATCTGTCAAAGCTTCTTGGTCCTCTCCCATTCCCTGTACCGGTTTTCTTCTCTTCTGTCTTCTTGTTCTTCTGGTTTCGGAAGGGGTGAACTTGCTTTAACGTGCTTCCACCGTGGAAATAATAACATTAGAGTGCGGAAGGAAGAACGGGGCATTGTTTGAATTAAAACTTACTTGGCGACATTGTAAGAAACAAAAATTGAAATTTTACATGATGTTTCAATTACTGAATTGGTATCTTTTTATTTTTCTTACTTTAACTTTTGTCCCATTTACGTTAATGAAAACATCTTGCCATACAAAAAGAATGTTCCATATCCATTCTTTACCTAAGGAAAAGTTGAAACACACAGAAATGGAATGTATACGCTCGTTTTACCACGATTATGAAGGAAACATAATATAGGAGCAGTTAAGATAGTACTGTTATTTTCATTAAAAGCTTACCTTGAACAGTTGAAGGGAGTGATGTTTAATAGCATAAAAACCTTCGTTGATTAGACGAAACTGTAAAATAGTAGTCAGCTATATCTATGTTGACAAAAAATTGGAATTTCCTGGTGTTGCACTGCCTCCGAGCATTGCCCCCAGGATCGTTCCTACCATCTTGATATCTACTAGTGTCCCATATGTGTCTGCTCCAGACCGGAGGACGTTAAACAGATTTATATCCACAAAACTGTAACCGTTTACTCTTGCTGATTAAGCAGCCGCGAGCAAAAGCTGCTTAATATTTTCAGTGGTGTTTGTTTGTTTGTTCCTGACTGGCTGACTGTCTATCTAATGTTACCACGATAGCGTTTGAGCAGAGACACGTATGAGGCTACAATTGTGCATGCGGGTAGGTAGTTAGGATATCTAGTTTCTCGTGGTGCTATTGTGAATACAAAAATAAACATACGCTTGGAGAAATAGAATTCGGACTAAGAAAAAAAAGGAAACAATATCAAAGAAGACTGAGGGGGGGGGGGGGGGGGGGGGGGGGGGGGGGGGGTGGGGGGGGGGGGGGGGGGGGGGGGGTTGGGGGGGGGGATATATACGGTAGAAAGTTTGATTGAAGCTAAAGAAAATCACAATGCGTAGATCAAGTTCGATTTCGAGAGAAATGTTAGATTCAGGAAATGAAACCCAAAGCTCAAACGAGAATGTTTGGAAAATGCTGATGCTATATTTATCGTTGTCCTCTACAGACCAAAACTTAGCAAATCGGTCACTTTTCTATCCAATACATATCTAAGGCCGATAAGGAAGATTTGCACAAAGGCAGAACGGGGCAAGAACAAGCGTGTGAAAGGGCTGAGGCGAGAGAATAACGAGCATGGAATAGGCCCAGGGAATGAAGGAAGGAGTCTTCTACTCCTCTCTGCGCTATACCGTTTCTCGGTCGAACAAGCTAAAGTCAAAGAAATGTTAATTAATCATTCGGGTAGCTGGTACTTTACGCCTCCCCCCCCCCCCCCCTCCACCCCCCCCCCCCCCCCCCCCCCCCCCCCCATCCACACACCCTCCTCCAATTTTCGCATTGAAAATGTTCATTCAGAAGCAACATTTTGACATAGCCGGAACTGATAAGGAAGATTTGCACAAAGGCAGAAAAAAGGGTCAAGAACCAGTGTGTGAAAGGGCTGAGGCGAGAGAATAACGGGTATGGAATAGGCCCAGGGAATGAATGGAGGAGCCGTCCTCCTCCTCTCCGTTTCTCGGTCGAAAAAGCTAAAGTCAAAGAAATAGTAACCAATCATTCAGCTAGCTTGTACGCTACCCCCCCCCCCCACCCCCCCACCACCCCTCAAATTTTGCGCATTAAAAACATTCATTGAAAAGCAACATTTTGTCATTCTCAGGAAAGGGATAGGTTCAGGATCAGCCTAGAGTTGTTCTTTACAAAACTGAAAGAAGCAGACTTTGAGAGTTGAGGGTGGTGAAGAACATGAGGAGGTGGAGGAGGGGGTGTCTTAAGTACAACATTGCCCATCATTCTCTTTTTTTTAATCTCCATATTTTCCATTTCTCCTGAACTCTGTATAAAAATCTTAATCCTCATACTTTTGTCCTCTCCATGCGAAGTGACTCTGTGTGAAAACTACTTGTATTGTTACTGTCGTCTTACTTCCTTCCACCTTATTTCCTTCACGGATCCACTTCCGCCTTATTTCCTTCACGGATCCACTTCCGCCTTATTTCCTTCACGGATCCACTTCCGCCTTATTTCCTTCACGGATCCACTTCCGCCTTCTTTTGTTCACGGATCCACTTCCACCTTCTTTCGTTCACGGATCCACTTCCACCTTCTTTCGTGCACGGATCCACATCCACCTTCTTTCGTTCACGGATCCACATCCACCTTCTTTCGTGCACGGATCCACTTCCACCTTCTTTCGTTCACGTATCCACTTCCACCTTCTTTCGTTCACGGATCCACTTCCGCCTTCTTTCGTTCACGGATCCATTTCCACCTTCTTTCGTTCACGGATCCTCTTCCACCTTCTTTTGTTCACGGATCCACTTCCAACATCTGTCGTTCACGGATCCACTTCTGCCTTCGGGTGTTTCTATTTCATTCTTTCGTTCACGGATCCACTTCCACCTTCTTTCGTTCACGGATCCACTTCTACCTTCGGTCGTTCACGGATCCACTTCTAGTTTTCTTTCGTTCACGGATCCACTTCTACCTTCGGTCGTTCACGGATCCACTTCTAGTTTTCTTTCGTTCACGGATCCACTTCACTTTTCTTTCGTTCACGGATCCACTTCTACCTTCGGTCGTTCACGGATCCACTTCCGCCTTCTTTCGTTCACGGATCCACTTCCGCCTTCTTTCGTTCACGGATCCACTTCCACCTTCTTTCGCTCACGGATCCTCTTCCACCATCTATCGTTCACGGATCCACTTCTGCCTTCTTTCGTTCACGGATCCACTTCCACCTTCTTTCGTCCACGGATCCACTTCCACCTTCTGTGGTTCACGGATCCACTTCCGCTTCTTTCGTTCACGGATCCACTTCCACCTTCTTTCGTTCACGGATCCACTTCCACCTTCTTTCGTTCACGGATCCACTTCCGCCTTCTGTGGTTCACGGATCCACTTCCACCTTCTGTGGTTAACGGATCCACTTCCGCCTTCTTTCGTTCACGGATCCACTTCCACGTTCTTTCGTTCACGGATCCTCTTCTGCCTCCTTTCGTTCACGGATCCACTTCCACCCTCTCGTTCACGGATCCACTTCTGCCTTCTTTCGTTCACGGATCCACTTCCACCTTCTTTTCGTTCACGGATCCACTTCCGCCTTCTTTCGTTCACGGATCCACTTCCACCTTCTTTTCGTTCACGAATCCACTTCCGCCTTCTGTCGTTCACAGATCCACTTCCGCCTTCTTTCATTCACGGATCCACTTCCACCTTCTTTCTTTCACGGATCCACTTCCACCTTCTTTCGTTCACGGATCCACTTCCACCTTCTTTCGTGCACGGATCCACTTCCGCCTTCTTTCGTTCACGGATCCACTTCCACATTCTTTCGTTCACGGATCAACTTCCGCCTTCTGTCGTTCACGGATCCACTTCCGCCTTCTTTCGTTCACGGATCCACTTCCACCTTCTTTCGTTCACGGATCCACTTCCACCTTCTTTCGTTCACGGATCCACTTCCACCTTCTTTCGTTCACGGATCCACTTCCGCCTTCTTTCGTTCACGGATCCACTTCCGCCTTCTTTCGTTCACGGATCCACTTCCGCCTTCTGTCGTGCACGGATCCACTTCCGCCTTCTTTCGTTCACGGATCCACTTCCACCTTCTTACGTTCACGGATCCACTTCCGCCTTCTGTCGTTCACGGATCCACTTCCGCCTTCTGTCGTGCACGGATCCACTTCCGCCTTCTGTCGTTCACGGATCCACTTCCACCTTCTGTCGTTCACGGATCCACTTCCGCCTTCTGTCGTTCACGGATCCACTTCCGCCTTCTTTCATTCACGGATCCACTTCCACCTTCTTTCGTTCACGGATCATCTCTCTGGACAATGCCGGTGCCAAGAAAGAAAGGGGATGGATTTTGGCTGGTCGATGATGAAAAGGCAATTGTGCAGTCAACATCCACGCTGCCATTCAAACGGTGCAAGAGACCACTTACACTATTTTCGGCAAAGGTGCAGTTTAGCCCCCCGCCCCTCCTCCCCTCTCTTCACTCCGTTCGGCTTCTTTGGCTTTGAATCGCAAAGCATACCGTTTTTCTTTTCCTTAAAAATAAACCTAGTCTAATACTTACCACCAACCCTATCGTTTAGTCGAGAGCACAGCAAAATATTCCTTCTCAGTAAAAATGTTCAATGCGAAAATGTGGTGAGGGCTGGGGATGGGGGGGGGGGGTAAGCGAAATTAAAGGGTCCGAGCCGATGCATACGACTCGATCCAACCGCGATCCGATTGCGACGATGTCTGTGAGGCTTGATTCTCGTGAATTGCTTCTCGTCTAAAAAAAAAAAATTCTAGTATTTTCGTTCACTATACTCATGTAGACATAAAATGTCTGATACAAAAAATACAGATATTAGGGTTTCATCAGATTCATTAACACAGTGGAATTTCACGAGAATCATGCCACACACAAAAAATCTAGTATTTTCATGTAGACATA
>CM065680.1:16400856-16410856 GCA_017654935.2 Phymorhynchus buccinoides
GAGCTAAAATAATTAATTTCACTTGTAATCAGAAACGTGTGATCACTTCGAGCATACCTAAATCATAACTTTTAGAATAATTTGTAAGTTCCGCAAAGGCAATGTTATTCGCACGCGCTTCTGTTTATCTGGGCATAAATATTGTAGGGTGAGACGGGAGCCGAGGGTCCTTGAGTGTACACGATTTTGTTTATGGAGTGTGTGGGAGTGTGTTTGTGTGGTGTGGATAGAGACTGTGAAAAGTGAGGCATCATGAGAAAGAAAGAAAGAAAGAAAGGTATATATATATAAATAAATATGTAAATAATAAATAAATAGTGAATAAATGAATGAATTAATGAATAACAAATAAATTCTATATTTGAACAAGAAAGAACAAATAAAAACTAGAATCACTTCCTTTCTCGCAAACACCCCTTCTTCCTTAACCCTTTCACCGCCAGCCATATTTCAGCCAAAATGTCCATTAACCCTTTCACCGCCAGCCATATTTCAGCAAAAAATGTTCATTAAATGACCTGGGTAGAGAACAAAATCCATCTGCAGTATTGGGGATTCTTCTGTGACATATATAAACTAAGGTCTATCCTTACTTCCCAAAACTAAGACAATAGGGTCTTTGGATAATATACCCCAATTCGATGCCTTTTAGTGACATAGGTGGTAAATCACTGTGGTGCTAAAAAGCGACTTTGGCGGTGAAAGGGTTAAATTAACCTGGTTAGAGAACAAAATCCATCTGCAGTATTGGGGGATTCTTCTGTGACATATATAAAATAAGGTCTATCCTTACTTCCCAAGACTAAGACTATAGGGTCTTTGGATAATAGACCCCAATTTGATGGCTTTTAATAACATAGGTGTTAAATCACTGTGGTGCTTTAATGTGACTTTGGCGGTGAAAGGGTTAAGGCACAAAAGCATCAAACATCAACATCATCTAAGAACTTTTAGATAAAGCAAGAACACGTCTTGATAGCTAGCAACAACAATCATAACAGCAAGAAGAAATCAAGGGCGTCTCCGAACACGGCAACAAGCTCTCTGGTACTGTTGCTCGACGTGCCTGACACATTAGCTTAGGTTATGTAGGCCCACCACCGTGCAACATTTGAAGTGATTCTGTGCATTGGTTTGCAAAGTATTGCGCAGAGACAAAATTATGAACATGCTCAAAAGGGATAATGGCAATCGCAATTCTCAGGCGCTCCATAAAGGGGCGGTGGACTAACTGTCAGCAACACTTCACACATCAAGGCTAGTGATAGCGGAATAATTATTATGATGATAATATTGTTTTCATTAAAGATGCTGTGAATCTTTTGTTTCACATTCTTTTACTTTCTCTTTAGTGTGTGTGCGCGCGCGCGCGCGCGCGCGTGTGTGTGTGCGTGTGTGTGTGTGTGTGTGTGTGTGTGTGTGTGTGTGTGTGTGTGTGTGTGTGTGTGTGTGTGTCTGTGTGTGTGTGTCTGTGTCTCTGTGTGTGTGTGTGTGTGCGCGCGTGCGTGCGCGCGCGTGTGTGTGTGCGTGCGTGCGTGTGTGGGTGCGCGTGCGTGCGCGTGTGTGCATGTGCGTGTGTGTATGTGCGCTTGTTTTTGTAGGGATTATTCTGTGCCTTGAGTAGATTATATTTGCTCTTTTGAGTGCTTCTTTGCTGCTTATTTTGCCTAGGCTGTTGTTCTTCACACGGTACTATGATGGCCCATTGAATAACACACTCAGTGCATGCATAGTCCTTTCAAAGCAAGGAACTCAAACTAACTTCATCAACATTGGAATATTAAAATCTCATCGCCTACATATTAAAATCATATTAGCACATTAGAGTCATAGTACCTAATCCTTCAAGAACGCCAAGGTCTAAAACAACACAATTAAAAACGCAAGGATCTATAACGACAAAAGCAAAAAAACTGAAAATAGCAATTATGCACAAACGTTCAAAACAGGATTTAGAAAACTACATAACCAAAGAATTTTAAAACATAGGGGAAGACGGGGTAAAAAGCGCATGGGCGGGTAAGAAGCTCACCCCAATTATCTCATGAAATAAAGAAAATGTCAGTCAAATTTGCCCATGAGACGAATGCTAGACATTAACGCTCGTCTCATGGGCAAAATGAGACTGAAATTTGCTTCATTTCAAGAGATAATTGGGGTGGGCTTCTCACCCGCCCATGCGCTTTTTACCCCGTCTTCCCCTACAAGTAAACTATTCTGTGATTAATGAAGGAAGGAAGGACGGAAGGAAGGAAGGAAGGAAGGAATGAACGAACAAACGAATGAATGAATGAATGAATGAATGAATGAAGAACAACCGAATGCGTGAATGAACGAATGAATGAATGAGCAAACGAATGCGTGAATGAATGAATGAACAAACGAACGAAAAACGAACGAATGAATGAATGAATGTATTTTACGTGTGTTCACTTCACAGGGCTAAACGCGAACAACAATATTAACAACAGATCAAAACTGTCGAAATTTAAACCCAAAACAAAATATTTAAAAAATATTAAAAAACAAGAAACACAAGTGACTTGTTTTTTGTGCTCCTTGTTTTTGTGATTAAATCTTGTCTTTAAAATTTCGACTCTGTTGCAATTTTTGTGTGGATGTTACTGAACACAGCTGTCAGTCATCTTCGTTTCTTCTTCAAACAACAGTGATGATGCATGGGGAAATCCTTCATAAGTCGCCCAGAATGTTTTGAGCAAAAGCCCAAAATAGTCAACAACCACAACAATATCATTTTTATATTTATGGCATATTTATGTCTATTTTTATGTATTCTACCAGTATCAACAACATGAAAGACACTTTTGAATGATTTCTTTGTTTATTTGATCGTTTTCTAAATCAAGTCAATAGAAACAAAGAGGCAAAATTGTACCTTCTATGCCCGATTTCTACAAATGTTCTGAATGCCAAACTTCAAAGAATTATAAAATAAAAACTAGACAAGATAGCTCAATTCGGTTATCTGTGTATTAACAGTTTGCTCCACCATGAAAAATTAAAATCTCAATGTATGCCCAAATTCCACTATGTCTGGTTTTTCCCATGCACTGTATTTAACATGAACAGGTCGAGTGTTGAAGTCACGCCCAACGAACCCATCGAACGTCCCCAGATCGTGATCGACAAGGAGTTCCAAGACATCACCCTCAACGACCTGGACCTTGTTGCCACGCTGGGCATTGGGGGCTTTGGCCGTGTGGAACTGGTAAGGTTCAAATCTCGGTGCACTTCTCCTTTCTATCTTTCTTCTTCTGTCATGTTACAACCATTGTCATCATTTTGACGGTTCTGTCGTTAGAACTAGGGACTCTAGTGCAGTGATCGAAGATTCGAGCATAGTCAATTCTCTCTCTCTCTCTCTCTCTCTCTCTCTCTCTCTCTCTCTCTCTCTCTCTCTCGGGATCTCTCTCTCTCTCTCTCTCTCTCTCTCTCTCTCTCTCTCTCACGTCTCTCTCTTCTCTCTCTCTCGCTCTCTCTCTCTTTAATGTGGTGTATGTCTATATAATAGTTGAGAATAGCTTTAGTGCACCTTCGTCTTTGTATATTTCATGTGTTCCTTTTTTTGTAATGTGAACTCTATTGTTATGGGCCTGAGGCCTAACAATTAAACCATTTTTTGTCTTTTACTCTCTCTCTCTCTCTCTCTCTCTCTCTCTCTCTCTCTCTCTCTCTCTCTCTCTCTCTCTCTCTCTCTCTCTCTTCTCTCTCTCTCTCTCTCTCTCTCTCTCTCTCTCTCTCTCTCTCTCTCTCTCTCTCTCTCTCTCTCTCTCTCACTCTCTCTCTAGAAAACTGTTTTTTTCTGGTCCGCAAATAGACCTATGCATGTTGGTATACATATATGCACGTGTGTAGTTTGCATATGCAGGTCTATCAGTGAAAAGAACTTTGCTAAATGAATTAAAGAGTTTTGAAGGCACGAGGATAAAAGATATATACAGTCAGAAAATAGATGCCCCATTGTATAATTAATTGGGAATCGTTATTAAGAATGTTGATAAAAGATAATAGTCAGAAAATAGATGCCCAATTGTTTGATTATTTTGGGAATAATTATCCAATCAGCAACTCTAAGACATGGCCCAATGATCAGTATAGATATTGGCTTATACGCGTAGATAATTAAAAAAATTAGAATTACATTGGGTAAAATAGCCAATCGCCTTACTTGAAAGTGGGATTGAAAAGACATTGTATACCACCAAAAAAGTTCTTTGATCGTGAAAATGAAATGTTTTTTAAAATTTATAATGCGTGCATAAAAAAGTTAGGGGACAAGAAAGGGAAGAGAGAGAGAGAGAGAGAGAGAGAGACAGAGACAGAGACAGAGACAGAGAGAGACTGGGAGGTCTATGTAAATGAGTGAGAGAGACAGACAGTCAGAGATGGAGAGACAGAAAAAAAAAGATACAGAAAAACATAGAGTTGGAAACGTTTTCAATGCAAGTCACGTCCGTGTACTGTGGTTGTGGCACTCCTTTTAACTCTTTTAACTGTTTTTCTTTCTAGCTTTCTTTTTTCCCCTTATCTATTTCTTTCTTTGTATAGCAGTATGTTTGGTGTCGACTCTTGCGTGCATAGGGCTATGCGTATACATCATTTCTCTCGTAGGCTTTTAAAAAAATATTTATTTAATCATCTTTTGCTAAATAAACGATTATTTAGAAATGTAGTTATATATATCTCTCTCTACTTTATCTCTCTCTCTCTCTCTCTGCGTCTCTCTCATTCTCTCTCTCTCTCTCTCTCTCTCTCTCTCTCTCTCTCTCTCTCTCTCTCTCTCTCTCTCTCTCTCTCTCTCTCTCTCTCTCTCTCTCTCTCTCTCTCTCTCTCTCTCTCTCTCTCTCTCTCTTCTCTCTCTCCGTCTCTCTCTCTCTCTCTCTCTCTCTCTCTCTCTCTCTCTCTCTCTCTCTCTCTCTCTCTCTCTCTCTCTCTCTCTCTCTCTCTCTCTCTCTCTCTCTCTCTCTCTCTCTCTCTGATTTTCCCCCAGGGCTGGGCGGAAAAAAGCATGGTATTGCTTATCTCATGTTTCCCTGGTTAAATAAATGTTCGTTTTCGTTTTCTTTTCTCTCTCCCCCCCCCCCTCCCTCTGTGTGAGTGTGCCATTATATAAGGGCAACTTCATTCTGCTATGCATTGTTTTGTCAACAATTGTTATTCTTTATTTATTAATATTTTATCGCAGGGGGAAGCGACAGACGAGATAGTGCGGTTGTAATTGTTGGCTTAGTCAAGCCTTCGGTTTGCATACAATTTATATCCAATATCTCGCTTCGCAAATGCAGTTGAAGACCCACTGACCCGGCTGGACTAAGTCCCTTGGTATTTACTGGGTCGGTGTGGCCCACATACAGACTTTCCTCATATGCGATCGAGGTTGCTCTTTAAAGCGACATCTCGTTTTCGTGCATGAGGAAATTTGCATGGGAGCCACACTTGGTCAAAATAAGATTTCCTACCAGCGAGAGAGTGAAACACGTCAAACCCGTGATTTTCACTCACGGACCTGGTGGGTCTTTAATGTGATTTATGATGCATATGCATTAGTCCATCTGAGCAATTTATGTATGGGTTTAACTTGCTCTAATGTTAACAGATAACCTTCTGTTCTGATAGCTAACTTCGTGCATGCAGAGAAACGGCTTCCCGGAAAGGAATGTTTTTTGGCAAAGATGTAGTTTAGTCACCTCCTCATGTTTACGACCCTCAGTCGCAAAGTCTGCTTCTTTCAGTTTTATGAAAATAATCCATGGCTTATCCTAACCCTGTCCCTTTCCCCCAAAAATGACAGAATGTTGCTTCTCAGTGAAATGTTCCAGTGCGAAAATGTCAGGGAGGTGAACACTAAACTACATCTTTGCCGTGAATTGACCTTCGCAGACATTATGGGCACGGAAGATCCATGCCAAATAGTTTTTGTATGTCAAAATATGGGCAAATTGAGACATAAATCGATTAAAACAAATACCTAGATATTTGGTTTCAACAATTTTATTATTTTATTAGAACCACAGTACATGAACAAATATAAGGGAAGACGGGGTAAAAAGCCCATGGGCGGGTAAGAAGCCCATGCCAATTATTTCATGAGATAATTGGCATGGGCTTCTTACCCGCCCATGGGCTTTTTATCCCGTCTTACCCTAGATAATAAACATATCAGCAGCAACAAGCTAGAAGCTTATATTGTGCCATCTTTACATAGAAAAATATGGTTCGACGACTGTTGAACACAGATAAATTAGATAGAAACATCAATATTGACTAACATCTGCCAATTGAAAAGATAAGAAGCAGAGAGAAAAAAAACCAACAATATACCTAGATATTAATTTTGAAATTCCTCCCTGAAGCAATGCAATCGTAAAGAATGCCTGCACAAATCTGTCATTGAAATTCGCGCGGGCGTCCGTGTGTGTGTGTGGGTGATCGAAATTGTTTGACCTCCTTGGAGATAGGTCGGTGACCTTTGCAAAATAAACAATATATTGTTGAAATTGTCTGTCTCCTATAGGCCTCTGCAACTAGGGTTACTAACGCCCTTGACAGTGAGAGTGATGCCCTTGCTGGTCAGTACTGACAAGGGCATTCAATCTTGCGAAAGGCAGCCATTTAGTGGCATCAAATAGGGTTATTGGCGAGTTATCCCCCTGTTTGATCAGTACTGAACCATCTTCCCCCACCCACCAAGGGCATTCACTCTTGCAAAAGGTGTTCGTTGCAGACCCCAATAGGTCATGTTCACCTTTTGGTTCCTTTGTTGTTCACAGGTCCATCTAGCCAACGACAAAAGCAGAACGTTCGCCTTGAAGTGCCTCAAGAAGAAACACATCGTGGACACACGACAGCAGGAGCATGTGTTCTCCGAGAAGAGAATTATGATGGAGTCCAGAACGCCTTTTGTAGCAAAGTGAGTGTTGCTGTGTGTCCAGTCTTTGTCTCTGTGTATTTCTGTCGATGTCTCCGTCTTCCTGAGTCTGTGTTTCTTTCTCTCTGTCTCCATATAAAAAATTATGTGGTTTATCTCTCTCTCTCTCTCTCTCTCTCTCTCTCTCTCTCTCTCTCTTCTCTCTCTCTCTCTCTCTCTCTCTCTCTCTCTCTCTCTCTCTCTCTCTCTCTCTCTCTCTCTCTCTCTCTCTCTCTCTCTCTCTCTCTCTCTCTCTCTCTCTCTCGATCTCTATTGATGATGATATGCATTCCTTTTTTTTAATATTTGATGGATTGCTAAGTTTATTATGGCTGTTGATCTTTGTTTGTTCCCTTCCCATTCATAAGGGGCCTTGGCCTATTTGAATAACTTATTCGCATTCGCTTTCGCATTCTCTCTCTCTCTCTCTCTCTCTCTCTCTCTCTCTCTCTCTCTCTCTCTCTCTCTCTCTCTCTCCTCTCTCTCTCTCTCTTTCTCTCTCTTATGCCATTGATTTTCACTGATTTCTTTTTATGTGTCATATTTATCCTGTGTTCGTGAGAGGTTTCCATGTGTGCTATGTATGCTATTATATGATTTGGGTTTATTCTTGTCCTTTCTTTTTTCGTCCTTTCCCCTCTGTTCCTTTATGACATTGGCAGAAAAACCTACTCATCTCTCTCTCTCTCTCTCTCTCTCTCTCTCTCTCTCTCTCTCTCTCTCTCTCTCTCTCTCTCTCTCTCTCTCTCTCTCTCGTCTCTCTCTCTCTCTCTCTCTCTCTCTCTCTCTCTCTCTCTCTCTCTCTCTCTCTCTCTCTCTCTCTCTCTCTCTCTCTCTCTCTCTCTCTCTCTCTCTCTCTCCCCCCCCCGTTTTCTCTCTGTTCCATCGTTTCTATTTTCCTTTTGAAATAATTGTTGGGCATTTTGGATCAAGAAAAAGAACAATACTCTTTTTCTTATTTAAATCCATAGCAGTCCGAATGCCCCCATTCGCCATCCACTGCCTTCTCTCACCTTCCATCTCCATCACCATCAACGTTATTCACGCGCGCTCCACCACCCCCACACCCAACCCACCCTCTTTCTGCATTTCTCCCCCTTCCCCTCCCAGTGAAGAAGATTGACGGGGCGAGGTTAAAGAGAAACCCATTTATCTGCTAATGATATAGTGATCGCAAGTTGGGTTGTGTAGAGAGAAACAAAACAAGAAAAAAGCAAAGGAAAGAAGGGAAAAGATAAGAACAGATACAAAAATAAAATAGAATAAATATCAGAAGGCATACAATTGCTTTGTAAGCGTTACGTAGCCTATAGCTTGATATGTATCAGATGTCGTCGTCGCCGCCATCTTGAAATAAACTAGTTGAATGGTACGCCATCAAATGGCTACAAGTAATATCCAGCTATATCAGTGCTCTGGAAATATGATTTCATAATAATTCATTAGTTGTTGCTGTTGTTGTTTTTCCAGATGTATTATTATTATTAGCAGTAGTAGTAGTATTCGTATTGTTATTATTATTATTATTATTATTATTATTATTATGATTATTGAAGTTTTGACAGCAATTGTGTCTGTATGATCGAAACGTGTATGTATTGTGCGTGCTTCTCCAATGCTTTACTGGCTGATTCGCATTTCATGTTGTGCTACGGATCGTTTATTGTTTTGTGTTTTGTGTCCCCTTGGTCTTTCCCAAATTCACAAATTCGTAAATTTATTGATTGATTGATTGATTGGTTTTTTTTAGTCCGTCACCAAGACGGACTATTGCGATGGGCTGGTTTGTATTTTTTTTTTCTTTTTTTTTCTGTCTGTCCCAAGGATATCTCCCGAACCGCTTGACCGAATCGCGTCAAAGTTTGTGTGAAGGTGTGCCTCCTTAATAGGAAGAGATCGGCGCAAACCATTTTGCCGTCGTGACCTTGACCTTGACGTACGACCTTGAAAACCGAAAATCTATTTTTAGCCATATCACAGGGCACCGATCAACATAGGATGTTGAAACTTGGTATGAAGGTGGTTTGGCTTATGCCCGTTCTGATGATGGCATACCGATCAAGGTCAAGGTCAAGGTCAAAAAGATCGCTGGAGCCTGAAAATCGGAGGGTCATTTTTTTCTCCTTCTGTCTGTCCCAAGGATATCTTTCGAACGGGTTGACAGAATCACGTCAAATTGTGTGTGCTGGTGTGTCACCATGAGAGGAAGGCATCCGCGCAAACCATATTGCCGTCGTGACCTTGACCTTGGCGTACGACCTTGAAAACCGAAAATCTTTCAGGGGCCATAACTCCCACACCGTTAGTGTTAGAGTCTTCAAATTTGGCATGAAGGTACTTTGGCTTATGCCCGTTCTGATGGTGGCATACCGATCAAGGTCAAGGTCACGGTCCGGGCGATCCGTAGGCCTTGAAAGTGGTAGGGGTCTACACATTGGGTTTTAAGCCATATTTTCCACATTGGTACTTGACAGAAGCGCTTCAGATTGTGTGTGGTACTGTATACCCTAGAGAAGAAAACATCCGAGCATAAATTATCACCATGCTGACCTTGACCTTGAAGTGTGACCTTGAAAACCGAAATTTCCTTCTTTGCGCTATATGTTTTTTCTTCAAGCTGTATCTCGTGAACTAGAAGACAGAATCCCTTCCAATTTTGTGTCAGGATGTGACACTCTACGGGGTGTCGCAAGTGCGTGGCATTGCTGGTGACGGACATGTCTGCCGCTCGGCGACGCCCTTGTTTAATCATTATTATTATTATTTCTATTTTGTTTTCTCTTAAATTCTTCTTTTGTATTCACAGCTGTAATAAGTTTCTAAATGATATTAATTAATAATACCTTTAATTTTGTTCATCATTACATTACTTGGTTTAAATGCAGTCTCCATCTGTTCAATCAATTGCGCAATGTAAATGTAAGGAGCACGGTATAATAAGCTTCCAGCTTCTTGTTGCTCTAATTGTCTTTCTGTTTGACTGTGTTTTCAAATGAATAGATTTGTTTCAGCCATTAAAGTAAAGAAACAATATGTACTTCTGTGGATTAATGCCAGCAAGAGACCAACTGT
>CM065680.1:16415856-16433356 GCA_017654935.2 Phymorhynchus buccinoides
CCAACTAAACATAAAGTAATGTCCCATATGGCTTCGGCCGGGAGGACGTAAAGCTAAACTTTCGTTGGGTTTGTCCGCCCAGCTGTGCTTCCGTCCGTCCGTGCGTACAGATTACAGTGTTTGAGCCCCAAGGCTCTATCTCTTGACCCAGTGGATGGAATCACTAACAATTTGGCGTGATTGATGCTAAGCCTACACCACTGCTTACAAATGGGTCCGTAGAAAAATTATTATTGTGCTGATCTTCACCTTGAAGTCTGCTTTTTAGAACATAAAATGTGTTCTTGTGGCCATATCGTTCACGTTGTTAGAAATACAGTGTTCAAACTTGCTATGTAGGTGCATTGGTTTATGATAATTCCGAATATTGGGTATTAATCAAGGTCAAGGTCAAGATCGAAGACCTTGGATGCATGGTGTTGTTGTTGTTTTTAGCTAGTCCTAGATTATATATCGTCCACATTTGGTTGTTACAGAACCTTGGAACACTTCCGCTCTTGGCCGTTGACTTCATCAAAGAAGACTTCCGCCCGACCGGAGCCGTGTTATCTCAACGTTTGTCTTGCAGAAAGGGCAGTTTCTATCTTGATCACGGCTGCTGTAACGATGTATATTATTGTTTATAGGTAATACATTCAATCGTGCTTGAGTAATAGCCACACGGAAACAGTATGCATCCATATTCAAAATATACCTTTCTTTCTCAAAGACTAACTCAAATTTTCTATAATTTTCAAACCTTTCCCTGTCCCTAATAGTACCTGTCCATTCCTGTATATAAATATCAACCAGTCTTTGTTTAAACTCACAAATGAACAATTTTTACATTACCAACATCTTGTTGTAGCCATACAAAATTATAACCTGTTAAACATAAAATTTCCCTTACATTAGATACCCAACACTGTTTTCCAGATTCATCAAGCTGCAGAAGCATGCGGTAAGCTTTATAGGTTAATCTGTCATTATTCATATGCAAAAGTCTACACCAGTATCTGATAGCAGATATATAAGAATTTAGATACAAAGGGTATCTTCCTAAACCACCGTAGATCATCTTGTTCGGAGTTCTTAATGGAACACATAAAAATCGTTTGCAAGCTAACATGTGAATTTTTTCTAAATGATCTAATTTAGTAAGGCCCCAAATTTCAGATGAGTACAGCAGTATGGGCTGTATTTTAAAATCAAATATTTTGAAGAATATAGCTGCCGACATTTCCTTGTACATTTGAAAATCTTTATTTAATTGAATCACTGCTTTCTTACCTTTTGCTACCAAATGCTCTGTACCCCTTTTGTTGCTAAGCATTGTAGTGAAGTTAAATCCAAGGTAACAGTAACTATTAACAACATCCAGTTTGTTACCATCAAAGAACCATTGCTCATTTCGACCCCAAAAAACGCCTTCTGAAAACCATTATTTTAGTTTTATCTACATTAACATTTAATTTCATATCAGAGAGAGAGAGAGAGAGAGAGGGGGGGGGGGGAGGAAGAGCTCACTCCGATTCTGGATTCCCGTGAAAATTCCGAATTGTCCCGAGTTTGGGAAAATTCTGAATCTTCCCGGAAAAATTCAGAATTCTGATTACATCGAAGTTACAAGAATTGTGTGTGACAGAGAAAAACTTAAACTTAAAATGTTGAATGTGGATGAACTGAACAAGCATTACATCATCGAGAATGACGACAGGAATATTAACAAACAAAAGAAATAATTATATGATAATAATTATAATAATGATACTAAACAATAGTATTCTAATGATTCATAATGCTGTATATACTGTAATAGTCAAATATAACAAAATCCAAACAATATAAAACACAAATCATAACACATGTTATAAATATAAGCTTACACCCAACCATGCGCACTTACGCACGTGACATTCATACAGATGAACCTGCGAGACAGACAGACAAACTGACAGGCAGCGAGGTATATGAAGAGATGTGCCCTCGCACGATTTTCGTGTCCTGTCCTTTTTGTCATCAAATTAAACACTCACACGCCTTCAGAAAAGTTTATGGAACACCTGCAAAGAACTTGTCATGGAAAGGTATCGCAAAAATCTGATATCATTGATACACTATTTATATTCCATGCAGTAATTTACCAATAAAACATATCTTTCTTAGCTGTATTTGATGTGGAATATTCAACATAATAAGGTACAAATCCATAATTGATCATTAGGCATGTTTGTGCATGAGTTCCGAATGTGTTTGTGTTAAGTGCTTTGTGATCACTGAAAAATAATTTGGACTCTAAATGGAATTGTAACTGAATCGTTTTCTATGGCATGCAGCTACTTGCTTGGGAAAATTCGGAATTTTCCCGGGGGAAATCAGAATTCCGAATTTTTTCTCGGGAATTCCCGAATTTTCTTCCAAATTTTCCCGTGACATATACGTAGTATTCTCATCACCATTCTTCTTTCTCCATTATTTTGTTTTTCCTCACCTCAGCCCCCCCCCCCCCCCCCCTGTTATTTTTTATTTCCCCGTCTCCTTTACACTTCTTTCAAATACACATACATTTTCATAGCCAGTTCCAGTCATGAATCAATGTTAGGGCGTAGAGAAACCGATGAGACCGTTTCCCCTTCCATTTGACCCCAGCCCCCACAGCCACCCCCCTAGCCTAACCCCTCCCCCACCTACCCTTTCTTGACCTCCATTCCAGAGTTATGGGCATTGTGACGTAAGTGTCCCGCGCGACCCACTTTCTTTATTTCTTATCTACACCCCCCCCCCCTTCTCCCCTCCCCCCCCTCGCCTTTACATTTCTCTGTCCAGCCGCCACGTTAATTGCCCCGCTGCTTCAAACGAACGCCGCGGAAGGGCGTTATCTCTTTCTCCCTGGTCAGCACGTACCATCTACCGAGGTTATCTCCCTTCATCCCCCCCCCCCCCCCCCCCCCCCCCCCCCCCCCCCCCCCCCCCCCCCCCCCTCCCCCCCCCCCCCCCCCCCCCCCCCACCCACCAACCCCCCCCCCACCCCCCCCCCCCACCCCCCGCCCCCCCCCCCCCCCCCACCCACCCCCCCCCCCCCCCCCCCCTTTCTACCGTCACATCACAAGAAAGTGACCACCACAGTCGGCCCCTTTCAACCCCTTCCTTTCTGAGCACGAGAAAGATTTGAATGTCGGCACGTGATAAGGATGTAATAGGCGCGTGATTGCTCGGTACATTTAGAACAGCAATCTTGTGACGTGTGGACTGTAATCCACCAATAGCAGGCTTTCATTGTTTGAAAGTGAAGGCTATAGGAGTGGTGAGAAAAAGTTGTCACACAAGATGCTGAAACGTAGCTAGAGCAACACTCACAACCAGTCATCATAAGCCCACTAGTAAGTATTATTGATGGCAGGTGATTGAGATCTTGTGTGTTTGACTCTAGTTTTGATCTAGATCCTATGTTCAATGATGAATAAGGAGTAGATAGATATGCTATAGAAAAGAAGTGGTAAACATTCTATTCTATTTATGTGCACTGATTATTTGTGTGTGTGTGTTTTTGACTTGAACACTTTTGGTACCAGAACCGGAGTTTATGCCTACTAACCCTTTTGTCTATTTTTAGTAGGAAACCTATGGGCCGCAATCTTGCACTATTTTTAGTAGGAAACCTATGGGCCGCAATCTTGCACTTTATGATACCATTCCTTTCCAGGTGTTGGATGGAGAGTGATGATGGATTGATCACCTTTTATGTTTTACTGATCTCAGTTTGTTAACTGAAATTCAGTTTATTTATTAACTACATGTAGTGCTATTGTACAAGGGAAGCCTTCAAGCCGGTTGGGATTCACTAATTCCCTGCCGACTGAAGCCCCTTGTCTCTAAGCCATAGAGATCTACATCCACCTTCTCCTGTGATTATCAGCAGGGCATCGTGGGCCGGATGATCATCCCGGACTCCACCAAGCACCAAGACGGGTCCGTCGCCAAGACAACCTGCACCCAGAATCCGCGAGGAGACCACGCCTGAACCGTGCCATCCCGCGAAGCCGTAATAGGAACGACTGGGAGCTACTCTCACCTGACGAGCAAGCCCAGAACTTCAAACAGCTAAGTCTACCTGACTGCGCCAATCATTTGAACTTTCCTACGGACAATAAACATAATTAGTAACCCTTCCGGCATGGGGCGAACCTTATAGAAAGACAAAAGTCTTGTGAATCCTTTCGGATTTCATTGTGTTTTAACCATATTTTGTTTTGGCGCCATTGAGCTGCTTTATTATTATTGTTGCATAATCTTATGCAGATTTTGGGAGTAAATAAAATACAAGTGTCAAATAATCCTGAACCCTTTGGTCAGACTGATGAGAGTGGGAGTCTTGTAATTTCATGTAAAACCCTACTTCTCTCTGTCTGCCATTTAGAGCAATTCAACCACTTGTATTTCTTACAACCATCTGACGAGCCAGAACCCGGGCACAAATATAAATTTATTAGATGAAAAGGGGCCGGGAAAGTTGCTCATCTCCCATACCCTAGAGAAGTGGGCTAAAGGCAAATTATCTAAAGTCTTCCCTAGAGACTTAGCCTTTTAACCCATTACCTCGTCACATCTAATTGGGGGCTCGCGTCCGGGATATTTTTTTTCATAAAGTCTAACAAATTTCAATTCAAACGGTAGTTCCTTTTCAAAACTGATCTTGTGTCCACTGGGAAAGTTATTGTGATTTGGTTCACTGTGTTTTGATTTGATTTGTTTGAATGCTATTTATGACTTTATTTTGATGTGCATGCTATTTCTGTTTATGCTGAAATAGTTAAGTGTTGTTTGATACATTCAACTCAGCAGCTTTGTTTTTATTTTGAATAGTTGTATTTACAACCATGGCTGAGATTGTTAAACTTAGGAGGGAACTTAAAGAATGGGGAGAATCTCTAGGATTGTCAGGCCAAGAGTTAGCCAATTTTGTCATATCTGAATATGACAAAGACAAAGCTCGGGAGGCTCAAGAGGCTGATAAAGTCCGCGAGGAGGCTCAGAAAGACAAACAGAGAGCCCATGAGGCTCAAGAGGCTGATAAAGTCCGCGAGGAGGCTCAGAAAGACAAACAGAGAGCTCATGAGGCGCAAGAGGCTGATAAAGCTCGCGACACTCAGGAGCAAGAGAACATCCGTACCCATGAGTTAAGGCAGAGACAACTAGTGCAGGATGCCAAAAATAAAGAACTCGAACTTGAGGCCACTGAGCGGGAAAAAGCGCGAGACCATGAACTAGCTATGAAGCAGCTTGAAAACTCAGCAGACTCTGAGACTGCTGCCCCTCAAAATTTTCCCCCTCCCATTCATACCTCAGCCATGACCTTCACATTGGAGGCATTCAATGAGGCAACCGAGTCTATCGATGCATTCCTCGATAGATTTGAAAGACTGGCCCAGGAATTTGAGCTTGCTCCGGAAAAGTACAACCTCAAGCTTGCCCAAAGTCTCAGGGGTGTGGCTTATGAGGTGTACAACAAACTTCCGTCAAGCCAAATTACCGACTACCCAGCTTTGAAAGAAGCCCTGCTCAACAGATACGAGTTGACAGCTGACGCCTACCGGAAAAAGTTCCGGTCAACCAGAAAAGGTAGGGGAGAGTCCTATGCCCAATTCTCAGATAGACTGGGGAACTATCTGACTAAATGGGTGTCCCTTTCTGCCAAATCAGAGTCCTATGAGGATCTCCGGGAACTGATGGTTGGCGAGCAACTGCGCGAAACCATGTCCCCAGAGTTACGCACCTTTACTGCCGAACAAGGTGCCACAACTCTGGCTGACCTCATCCAGCTAAGTGATAGGTACACTCTAGCCCATGATGAACCTAGCGCCCCTAAAAGGCCAAAACTACAGCAAGTAGTTGGGTCCACTGCTTCACAGCAGAGCAGGTTTAACCCCAACTCCAAAAGTGGGTCAAACGGTTCTACCCATGAACGACAACCACTGGGGCAACCCTTATTCTGCTCATACTGCAAGTCGAACACCCACAATCGGGATGACTGCAGGAAACTTGCTTACAAGCGGCAAAATGTTGCAACTATGCAAGTCGTCTCGACTTCGCAGAATTGCACAAACCCCTCCCCAGTACAGTGTCCAGGCACACCGTCAGTCGTTGGACAGGCGACTGTCAACAACATCCCTGTTCAGTGTCTCTATGACACTGGACTGTCATGCGACGCCATTGTCTGCGGATCCTTAGTCCCCGCGTCAGCATACACGGGAGACTTCATCTCTCTGCAAGGCCCTGATGCTGCAATCCCCCCTTCCACTTTGCCAGTCGCCATAATCAATGTCGACACCAGATATGTTAAGGGACCCATCAAGGCAGTGCTCATGGACAGTCCTGTCTATGACCTCATACTGGGATCACAGTATGTGTTTTTAGGGCACCCCTCTCAACCTGCCCTAGTTTCAGCAGGATTCCCTTCTCCCCAATCCACAAACCAACTCCCTCCCTCCTTCCCAAAGAGCAAATCTCCCTCAGCAGGGAAGAAACCTCTCAACGCGGCAAACCAAATTGCCGCGCGAGCAAATCCAGATTGTCCCAAGTCCCCAAGTCCGCCACAACTTGGAAAATCCTTCCCAAGGAATGTCCGCCTAACGACCCAAGACCACTCGCCACAGGTACCTCAGGTGAAAGGCAGCACTGTACCCGCAAACACCCACCGAAGGTACTATCGGGACAGGCCGCCGCACGTACAGCCGTCACCTACCCCTCCCTTTCAGCGAGTGGCAGTCGACTTGGTCGGGCCTCTACCTAAACGGAAGAAGAAATTCCGGTATATAGTCACCGTGGTCGACATATGTACCATGCAGTGCGATGCCGCCCCAATCTCCTCACTTGATGCTAGTCAGATAGCTGCGGCACTCAAAGCCATTTTCGCCCGAATCGGCCTACCAAACCACATCATCAGCAATGATGAATCCAGGCTAAAGGGGAAACTCAGGCAAGAGGTGTTTGCTATTCTGCAATCAACCTTGGGACAACTCAACACAGGATTGCCGCACCAACCTCAGTCGGAATCCATTCCACTGATCTCTAACCCACCTGCTCCTTTGAACTCTGTGTTGCGACCAGATGTTCCACCATTCCAGCCGACCCAGTCTCCCCACTAATTTGTCCCTGTCGCCCAAGTCGAAAGTGGAGTCGGCGTTCCACAGGAAGATTCCGGTACCAGAATCTTTTCTTCGGGGGGCCTCTGTGACGTAAGTGTCCCGCGCGACCCACTTTCTTTATTTCTTATCTACACACCCCCCCCCTTCTCCCCTCCCCCCCCCTCGCCTTTTTCATTTCTCTGTCCAGCCGCCACGTTAATTGCCCCGCTGCTTCAAACGAACGCCGCGGAAGGGCGTTATCTCTTTCTCCCTGGTCAGCACGTACCATCTACCGAGGTTATCTCCCTTCATCCCCCCCCCCCCCCCCCCCCCCCCCCCCCCCCCCCCCCCCCCCCCCCCCCCCCCCCCCCCCCCCCCCCCCCCCCCCCCCCCCCCCCACCCCCGCCCACCCCCCCCCCCCCCCCCCCCCCACCCCCCCCCCCCCCTTCTACCGTCACATCACAAGAAAGTGACCACCACAGTCGGCCCCTTTCAACCCCTTCCTTTCTGAGCACGAGAAAGATTTGAATGTCGGCACGTGATAAGGATGTAATAGGCGCGTGATTGCTCGGTACATTTAGAACAGCAATCTTGTGACGTGTGGACTGTAATACACCAATAGCAGGCTTTCATTGTTTGAAAGTGAAGGCTATAATTGGAGTGGTGAGAAAAAGTTGTCACACAAGATGCTGAAACGTAGCTAGAGCAACACTCACAACCAGTCATCATAAGCCCACTAGTAAGTATTATTGATGGCAGGTGATTGAGATCTTGTGTGTTTGACTCTAGTTTTGATCTAGATCCTATGTTCAATGATGAATAAGGAGTAGATAGATATGTTATAGAAAAGAAGTGGTAAACATTCTATTCTATTTATGTGCACTGATTATTTGTGTGTGTGTGTTTTTGACTTGAACACTTTTGGTACCAGAACCGGAGTTTATGCCTACTAACCCTTTTGTCTATTTTTAGTAGGAAACCTATGGGCCGCAATCTTGCACTATTTTTAGTAGGAAACCTATGGGCCGCAATCTTGCACTTTATGATACCATTCCTTTCCAGGTGTTGGATGGAGAGTGATGATGGATTGATCACCTTTTATGTTTTACTGATCTCAGTTTGTTAACTGAAATTCAGTTTATTTATTAACTACATGTAGTGCTATTGTACAAGGGAAGCCTTCAAGCCGGTTGGGATTCACTAATTCCCTGCCGACTGAAGCCCCTTGTCTCTAAGCCATAGAGATCTACATCCACCTTCTCCTGTGATTATCAGCAGGGCATCGTGGGCCGGAAGATTATCCCGGACTCCACCAAGCACCAAGACGGGTCCGTCGCCAAGACAACCTGCACCCAGAATCCGCGAGGAGACCACGCCTGAACCGTGCCATCCCGCGAAGCCGTAATAGGAACGACTGGGAGCTACTCTCACCTGACGAGCAAGCCCAGAACTTCAAACAGCTAAGTCTACCTGACTGCGCCAATCATTTGAACTTTCCTACGGACAATAAACATAATTAGTAACCCTTCCGGCATGGGGCGAACCTTATAGAAAGACAAAAGTCTTGTGAATCCTTTCGGATTTCATTGTGTTTTAACCATATTTTGTTTTGGCGCCATTGAGCTGCTTTATTATTATTGTTGCATAATCTTATGCAGATTTTGGGAGTAAATAAAATACAAGTGTCAAATAATCCTGAACCCTTTGGTCAGACTGATGAGAGTGGGAGTCTTGTAATTTCATGTAAAACCTTACTTCTCTCTGTCTGCCATTTAGAGCAATTCAACCACTTGTATTTCTTACAACCATACGAGCCAGAACCCGGGCACAAATATAAATTTATTAGATGAAAAGGGGCCGGGAAAGTTGCTCATCTCCCATACCCTAGAGAAGTGGGCTAAAGGCAAATTATCTAAAGTCTTCCCTAGAGACTTAGCCTTTTAACCCATTACCTCGTCACAGGCATCGTTATCATCACATCGGTAGTAAACAAACAAATCAAGCCAACACCGCAAAAAGGAGCCCCAAAACGCTGACATAATTGGTTGATTTGTAGTTTGCATATTATGCGTATTTCTGTTCTTTCTTCTTGTTCTTGTGTTTGATGTGTGTGTGTGTGTGTGTGTGTGTGTGTGTGTGTGTGTGTGTGTGTGTGTGTGTGTGTGTGTGTGTGTGTGTGTCG
Organism: Phymorhynchus buccinoides; assembly: GCA_017654935.2. NCBI lineage: Eukaryota > Metazoa > Mollusca > Gastropoda > Neogastropoda > Raphitomidae > Phymorhynchus > Phymorhynchus buccinoides. The sequence continues at coordinate 16,425,142 of CM065680.1, forward strand.
GTGTGTGTGTGTCGGTGTGTGTGTGTATGTGTATCGGTGTGTCTGTCTGTGTATAAATACATACGTTTGCATGTAGGTAGTTATACATGCATTCATCTTTAGGCCGTGTACACACATAAGCGGATATTCCATGCAGAAACCCGTGCGCAATCCATAAACAAGTGACACAAAGAAACGAAAAGATTTGCGCACGTGTCCGAATTTCCCCTATATGCGTACACTTTTATCCTTCTTTCTTCCACTTATTTAGGGTTTTCCGTACAGAACTCACGCGTCTAATGTGAACCCGGCCTTATGCGTGTGTATATATTTCCGATCTATGCATGCGCGCGCATGCACGAGTATGTGCACATTTAGCTTCTCTGCGTCGGCTCTAGGTAGCAGAAAGGACGGCTAGCTGGTTGCTGGTGCTCCATAGAATGTCTCTATTTTCTTATCTATCGGCGCCAGCTAGCATCTCTTCCTCGCTGTGCTATGCCAGTCTACCATTAAGGTATCATCAAGAGACTATCGAAATACCACACTGCTAGTCTGATGTCAGCCACCTAGACTCCGATAAAAAGGATCTTGGCGATACCTTCCATTCATTACCCAACCCCCTTTCCCCCTGAGTCTCTCTGACTACTGAAACGGAAGAAGCACACGCTAGCAAAAAAAGACTACCCTAACACCACTGAAAAAAGACACCAGGACCACGCCACCAAAAAGGACACCAGGACCACGCCACCAAAAAAGGACACCAGGACCAACCAACAAGGACACCTGGACCAACCAACAAGGACACCTGGACCAACCAACAAGGACACCTGGACCAACCAACAAGGACACCTGGACCAACCAACAAGGACACCTGGACCAACCAACAAGGACACCTGGACCAACCAACAAGGACACCTGGACCAACCAACAAGGACACCAGGACCAACCAACAAGGACACCAGGACCAACCAACAAGGACACCAGGACCAACCAACAAGGACACCAGGAATAACCAACAAGGACACCTGGACCAACCAACAAGGACACCAGGACCAACCAACAAGGACACCTGGACCAACCAACAAGGACACCAGGAATAACCAACAAGGACACCAGGACCAACCAACAAGGACACCAGGACCAACCAACAAGGACACCAGGACCAACCAACAAGGACACCAGGACCAACCAACAAGGACACCAGGACCAACCAACAAGGACACCAGGACCAACCAACAAGGACACCAGGACCAACCAACAAGGACACCAGGACCAACCAACAAGGACACCAGGACCAACCAACAAGGACACCAGGACCAACCAACAAGGACACCAGGACCAACCAACAAGGACACCAGGACCAACCAACAAGGACACCAGGACCAACCAACAAGGACACCAGGACCAACCAACAAGGACACCAGGACCAACCAACAAGGACACCAGGACCAACCAACAAGGACACCAGGACCAACCAACAAGGACACCAGGACCAACCAACAAGGACACCAGGACCAACCAACAAGGACACCAGGACCAACCAACAAGGACACCAGGACCAACCAACAAGGACACCAGGAACCAACCAACAAGGACACCAGGACCAACCAACAAGGACACCAGGACCAACCAACAAGGACACCAGGACCAACCAACAAGGACACCAGGACCAACCAACAAGGACACCAGGACCAACCAACAAGGACACCAGGACCAACCAACAAGGACACCAGGACCAACCAACAAGGACACCAGGACCAACCAACAAGGACACCAGGACCAACCAACAAGGACACCAGGACCAACCAACAAGGACACCAGGACCAACCAACAAGGACACCAGGACCAACCAACAAGGACACCAGGACCAACCAACAAGGACACCAGGAATAACCAACAAGGACACCAGGACCAACCAACAAGGACACCAGGAATAACCAACAAGGACACCTGGACCAACCAACAAGGACACCAGGAATAACCAACAAGGACACCAGGACCAACCAACAAGGACACCAGGACCAACCAACAAGGACACCAGGACCAACCACCAAGGACACCAGGACCAACCAACAAGGACACCAGGACCAACCAACAAGGACACCAGAACCAACCAACAAGGACACCAGGAATAACCACCAAGGACACCAGGAATAACCAACAAGGACACCAGGACCAACGCCACAGTTAACATTGCTAGATTTTCACGCATGGGCAATTTTAATTTTATGTTTGCGATACTAAGTGAATTATTTATGAACATATTCTACTAAATATGTTTCATGATACTGCTCAACAAATTTTGTTTTTACAGTTAATTTAATGAAATAAATATATTTGAAATAATATGTAGAACATACAGCCAAAATATTTAAAGGACGTGTTTGATGGATTTTATTTTTTTTATCTAAAATGTCTAGATTCATTCTTTGAACTAAATACTCGACTTTGTGTGCGACGGAACAGCTGTGGGGGATGGGGGGGGGGGGGGGGGGAGAAGAAGAGAGAAAGGAAGGGAAGGAGAGAGAGGGTGTGTGAGATAGTACACAATAAACAGACAGGAATAGGGGGAAACAAGAAGACACTTCATTTGCATATCAGGCCAACACACACAGTCGCGAGTAAGAGAGAGAGAGATTGGGGACCAAAAGAGAAAAAAAAACAGTCTGATATTCTTTTTTGGCTAGATGGACGTGAAATGGAGACTGTCACTCAGTTATCTCCCCCACCCCTTCACAAGGAGAACGCGGGGAATGGGATGTCAGGGTAGTCTCCCTTCCTGTGGGTCGAAATCTACATAATTGAAGGCTTGGAAGACTTCTGTTTTCCTTCTTTGTTTGAGTAAGTGTGGGGGGAAATGGGAGTGGGAGGGGGGGGGGGGTAGAGAGGAAGGGGATAGGTGTGTGTGTGTGTGTACGGTGGGTGCGTCCATGTGTATCGCTTTGTGTATACGTGTGACTGAGAGAAGTGTGAGTAAACATGTGTCTTTTTTGTTGTAAATGTTTGTTGATATAAAAGAAGTGTTTCTTAATATCTCTCTCTCTCTCTCTCTCTCTCTCTCTCTCTCTCTCTCTCTCTCTCTCTCTCTCTCTCTCTCTCTCTCTCACACACACACACACACACACACGCACGCACACGCGCACACACACACACACACGCACGCACGCGCACGCACGCACGCACGGACGCACGCACACGCGCACGCGCACGCACACGCACACACACACACACACACACACACTTGCTCAATAACTAATGTAGCGGCCGAAGTGATGTAGCAAAGCAAAGCAAAGTACTGACAAAAACGACTTTAAAAGTGCTTTTCGCTTTGAAGATTTCAAGATGGAGGACTTTAACACGCGATAGCCTAGAATAAGAGGGAGGGGGGGGGGGGGGGATTTTAAAGGTTAAAAGAAAAATCCTGCTTTTGAAACGAAAGTCACCACGAGATCACAGTCACTGATAAAAATATAAATATAAGAAAACCATAAAGAAAACAATAATTGAGAGTATGAGTCAACGGAAAGGGACATTAAGTGTCAAACTGACTATTCTGAAAAAAATTATACATTTGAAAACGTCAGACAATTCTCTTTCTATCGATACAAGAACCATCCTTGTGTAATCGAATACGAAATTTATTCACGTTATGAAAATAACATACAACCCAACCAATTTAAATCATACATCCCTTCTGGTAACAGGCATGTAACTAGCTTAATACATAGGCTAAGACTTAATGCATACAAAACAAAATATTCCAAGGAAGTTAGCTGTATTTGTCAAAGCAACATTTCTATTGAACATATATTAAATTGCTCTAAATGAAATATTTTATATACAGATTTTGCAAATATTGAAATAAATACTCTGCTATGCAAAAACGATCATTCATTTTTGATTAACCTATTACAAAATATTTTACATAGTTCAGTAGGACACTTCTTATAACAGGTTTGCAATTGCATGCTAGTATTGGTTTTTGTTTGTTTGTTTGTTTATTCTTCTTTTCGAAATTTTTGTTGTTGTTGATTTTAATTTTGTTCGTGTAATATCAATGTGAAGTGAACACACGTTAAATAAAAGATTCATTCATTCATTCCATCCTTGTGTCTGTTTTCGTTTGAGATTTATGAGCATTTAAAGTTAGTAGGGTGAGCGTCGCAATTTTGAGAAAACACAGTCTAAAGTCTATCCTAGCTGAAGAAAATGCATTGCCCTACTCTTTAGAGACCATATTAAAGATTGTCCTTTATCAATATCAACGATAAGGTATTAGAGAACACGAAAATACCCATACAGACCTGCCACTTGCTCCTATTTCAGAGGAGCAGCTCAGATATGTTGAGCATTGCTCCTAGCTCCTCTTGCAACCTCCCCAGCTATTTTAAAATCTGTCTTGTATACATTTTCCACTCAATTTCACAACAAAGAGCATGCATTCAAAGCACCAGCTAATGGACATCTAAGGGTCAGCATGAGACAGTGAGGGGCTACACGAAGCATAGGCCTATCTCAGGCTAAATGACCAACAAATATTGTAGATTGGTCAATATTTCTTTCTCTAAAATGGATCTCAAATTGACAATGGCCAATATTTCTTACTCTAAAATGGATCTCAAACTGACAAAAACGACTGCATGTTTGAAGAACAAAAGAGAAGGCCGCACATTTCGAAGTGGCAATGGATTTTACTGGGGGGCCAGTGCCAGCCCCTAGATTCTCGCTCCTCTTTTTTATTCTCAGAATATGGCAGGTCTGCCCATAACTCAAAATCAACAAAAAATGAGATTGTTGACTTTCCTAGCCTATTGTAAGAAACTAGCCCAGCGACTTAATGTCCCTTTCGTGGTGCCGGGTCACATATAGACAAACAAGCAGACAGAAAAGGAAAGGAAAGATGGAAAAGGGTTAGGGACGAGGGGTAGGAGGCTACTGGTACACATTCGGGGATATTTGTTTTCTGTTTTTACAAATGCCTACGCGGTGTGTTTGCTGTATATAGAAATATCCTCAATAAAAAATAATGATGAAAATAAGAAAAGAAAAAAACATGATAATAATAATAACAAGAGGCAAAGCCTTTAAGGCTCACGTCTGATTTGTATTACTATAGCATAGAGAGAATATTGTTATGTAGACACTTGTGCATCTGAAAACAGAATAAATTTTTATTTTACTGTGTAAATTAAATTATTTCTGTGCATTAAATTACCCCTACCCCTTTCTTTAAAATTTAATTATATGTATGTTTATATATGCGCATGTAACATAGTGGAGCCCTATTTTTATTTTTGGCAAACAAGTAAAATTGAAAAGCATATTGACCAAGCTTTCAGAAAAACATAGTGACCAATCCCCCCCTCCCCTCCCCCCCCCCCCCACCCCGCCGGGGTAAGGGGGGTCTACGGACACCTGTAGTAGGCCTACAGTCTTTGCCTGTAGGTCTAAGACTCTTACTCTTAGAAAATTAATAATTGAAGTTGCGTAATTCGTAAGGCCATACTCCTGATCTGTTACTGTTTTAAACTGATCGTTCATGCGATGAAAACTTGTTCCACATCATCTACATTTCTGTAAGATATTTTATATTAGTCCTAATATTTTATTTTCGTTTCGTTAATCCCCCCCCCCCCCCCCCCCCCCCCCCCCCTGCCACAAAGCAAAGGTCAAGGTCACAGCCAGCAAGCTCATCCATGTTTATCTTCCCCTGTACAGTCTTTGCACATGGTGATCAATCGTCTAGGCCTAACAAAGGATTCGTACGTCGAAGGCAGTGAAATCGACGAACACTGGATTTTCCGTATATTTTTTTTCAAGACTGAAATGAATGTGGGCTAAATGTTAGGTACGTCGTCTTGATTATGAGGTAAGGCGTGATCTCTTATTCTCTAGGCCTAGGCCTTGTTGCCGGAAGTGCGATAGGCTAAGTATTGCATGCGCAGAGATGATGTGCGAATGAACACGAACAACCGTTGTCAAACTCAAAGGCGCAAATAAAACGAAACAACCGGGCCGTCAACGCACACACTCGGTACATCCATTTGTTACAGAAAATATAAGTTAACGACGTTAAAATGTACCTATTTGTACACACCTGAAGTCTTGTGTTTCTTTTTAAAGAGCGTTTTTGTATATCTAATGGAGAGTCTTCTTTCCAGTATCTCCTACTCGGTACAACACAACAGTAATCTCTGCAACAAATGATTTTCTTTCTTTTGTTCCTTACCGATGTATCTGACTGCTTTGATCGTCATGACTTGAAGGCTCACGTCAAAATCAAGTATCCTGCTAACTTTAACCCTCTAACATCTTATGTTTTTTTGAGAAAACGACAACGTTAAAGTTTCAGTGGAGAGTGAGAGTCTTCTTTAGTTTGAAGAGTGTGACTGAGTCAAGGTTAAAGGTTGCACAACAGTAATCTCTGCAACAAATGATTATCTTTATTTTGTTCTTTATCAATGTATCTGACTGCTTTGATCGTCGTGACTTGAAGGCTCACGTCAAAATCAAGTATCCTGCTAACTTTAACCCTCTAACGCCTTATATGTTTAGAGAAAATGACAACGTTAAGGTTTGAGTCAAGGTTAAAGGTCGGGGCCACGGACGCAACACACACACACACACACACACACACACACACACACACACACACACACACACACACACACACACACACACACACACACACACACACACATACACACAGACACACAACCGAACATGTACGATACAATAGACTCACTTTGTTTTAAAAAAACGACGTGAGCTAATAATAATAATAATAATAATAATAAACATCATCATGGTTCATATAAATGCACTCATCTTCATCCTCATCATGATAAGACGAGAGAGCGACGTCGATGATGATGATGATGATTACGATGATAACGACGACAAAGACGTCGACGATGATGATGATGATAATGATGATGACTGTGATGATGAAGATGATCACGACGACAACGGCGATGATGATGATGATGGCGACGACATTAATAACAACTCAAACATCAGTGATTATGTTGATGACAACGACTTCGATGATGACGATAATACTGATGATGGTAAACCGTGGTGTCAAATTTCTTCAGAAGATGGAGACACTGTGTCTATTTCTGTTCTGTGAGAAGCTGCTTTTCGCAAGGTTAATCTCTCACATCTGCTTGGCATTTGGCACTTATCATATGGACGGATTAGTTCAGACAAAAATAATCTTTATTTTAAGGATCGACCGAATTATTTATTTGAAGTGTGTGCGTGCATGCATGTGTGTGTGTGTGTGTGTGTGTGTGTGTGTGTGTGTGTGTGTGTGTGTGTGTGTGTGTGTGTGTGTGTGTGTGTGTGTGTGTGTGTGTGTGTGTGTGTGTGTGTGTGTGTGTGTGTGTGTGTGTGTGTGTGTGTGTGTGTGTGTGTGTGTGTGTGCTTAAGCTTACTTTCATATTACAGATGCGTTTCATAATCACGAGATTATATACGCATATTTATGTGTGTGTGTGTGTGTGTGTGTGTGTGCATGTGCGTGCGTGCGGCGTGTGTTTGAGTGTGTGTGTGTGTGTGTGTGTGTGTGTGTGTGTGTGTGTACTGTGATCCCTTGGTTGATGTTAATGCGTGCAAAGAGCTGAGAAAGGAAGTAAGTTATGTGATAAAGAACATTACTCCTACGATAAGAAGGAAACTTGATCGGATTAGCCTACTAGGCTAAAAGATGCAACCAACAGAAGGAATTGGCTACACTATAAGCCCTTTCTTCTTCTTCCTCTTCTTCTTCTTCTTCTTCTTCTTCTTCTTCTTCTTCTTTGAAATGGACTGAGCGTTTCCGTTTGTCCAGTGGGCTAATCTTTGTGTTTATAACCATCTGCATTTACCTTCAGTCCGTATAGCTCTCGTTCTCTGTGAGTGCCTGTGCGTTTGCCTGCGCGTGTACCCGTGTATGTGCACGCTTCTTGCTCGTTTTCTAAGCATTCCCTTACAAGCTAGCTTTCTTTCCTGTCTAAAAAAATTTGGTAAAATAGTAAGCTTTAAAGCGTCCTTTTCCCCTAAATGAGACAAAGGGGTTTAACTTACAACAAGGCGTTTCGTTAAGTATGGCAACAAATCCCCCGTTGCTGATAGCTGTGACGTCTCATTTCTGAGTTTTAAAGACCCACTGACCCGGCTAGATTAAGTCCCTTGGTTTTTTCTGGGTCGGTGTGGCCCACATACAGACTTTCCTCATTGTACGATCGAGGCT
>CM065680.1:16438356-16443356 GCA_017654935.2 Phymorhynchus buccinoides
GGGCCTATGACTGGTTAGTAGCAGTTGACAAGTCACGAGACGACGCTATCGTCACAAGCATATTATTACATCATCATCACATGTCAACATTCCTATACTGCCTGACGCGCTAGTGTCAAGAGTGCGTGCTCGGGAAAGGGAATATGGGGATGAAAGAAATGCCGCCCGCAATCAGTGAATGGTTTGATGTCATGCGATGGTAATTAGAGTGAACAGCCGGACTAGTAGGAGGGGTGTGTGTGTTTAGAGGGGGGGGGGGTGTATAGTAGTAGAAAGGGAGAAAGCGGGGCGTGCGTTCCATCTTACGTCACAGGGTTAAGAATAGGACTAGTAGTTCGGGTTACTGTTTGGGTTAGGGATACGGAAAGGGTTAGGATAAACAAATAGATGGAGAGATGTAAGACGAGGACACGTGGGGACGGGGATGTTTAGAGACGGGGGCACATAAAGACGAAATCAGGAATAATGCAGAGACGGGGTCACAATTTTACATAACCTGGAGGTATTGCACTGGCAACTAACTACTGCTGTGTTCGGTATTGGTATTGGTATTGGTATTTGGGCATATCACAGAGACTTATCTCTGTGAAATTCGGGCTGCTCTCCTCTGGAGAGCGCGTCACCACAAGCGCAGCGCCTACCCAATTTTTTAAAACATTTTTTGTTGGGGGGGGGGGGGGCAGGGTGAGGAGGGGGGGGGGGGGGCAGACTTGGAAAACCTAGCTATCAATTTGGCCATACCAGGCAGCGGGATTTCTCCCTGCTCTTACCGACTTTCAACTGCCGTGGGATTTTTACGTGTGTAAAGCGCACGGGTCAGACTAGCTTTAAGTCCCCATCATGTCAGAAAGACTCGACGTTCAGTTCGATTTTACTGTCGAACTGGAAAGAAAGGGCAAGGCCGGGATTCGAACCCGGGTCACTCAAGTTGCAGTCACGCATTACGTTTGGCAGGCGAACGTCTTAACCACTCTGCCACCTTTCTCCCGGATACACTGGCCCTGTGGTTTCAGAGGATGCAACTACAGTGGAACCTTAGCACACGTTAAAACCAGTGGCAACGAAAAAGTTGTCATTTGGTCAAAATTTAGCCCCACCCCCACCCCCCACCCACCCCTTTTGCTTCCTCATCAGTCACACAAAAATCGCATGCACAGAAGAAAAAAAAAAGGGTGGTGCGCCTGTGGCTGCGACGCGCTCTCCAGGTGGGAGCAACCCGAATTTCACAGAAACGTCTCTGTGACTATAAAGTACCAAAATCCAAATACCAAATATGCAACACCCAGCTATCCTAAAGTCCTCTTAGCTGAAATACTAGAGAATCTCTATTTGGGTAACACGTTAGCATCGAGTGAAATAATATTCATTCCTGTTATGTTAGGTTGTTCGTGTCTGATGCACCATTGACAAAGCATCTCTAGTGCATATGTTACGCCCAATCCGTGAAATTGCCCGGGTTCGCCCAGTTCGTGAAACAGACATTTTATAACTTGCAATTGAGAAAAGCAATATGAATGAAAAATAGTTTTTGTTCATTAGCACACATAGATCAAGAATTGGTTCAAACGAATGAGAAATCTCATCTGTAGATGAGTTAAAATTATTTTATTTAGACTTAATTTGATAAAACGTTTGATTCAACATGTGGCTCGGGCATGCCCCAGATTAGCATCTGGTCGAGTTGGGGGGCAGGATGGGGGTGCAATCACAATTTAGAAACGTGTGATGCCATTGAATCAATCTTAATCAATACCTGTGTGAATGGGGATTCAAAAATGTGATATACATTGTCCATTTCATAAATTGGGCAAAGCATTTTGCCCATTTCATGAAATAGGCAATTTCACGGATTGGGCGTAACATATACAAAATGCAGCCCAGGTTTCCAGAATAATAAATTGTTGCCCTTTTCTGCTACCTGGAGGTCGTGATGGTAAACTAGAGCGTGAAAACGCTATCTCAAGCAGCCGCGCGGTAAGCATTTTCGACTCCAGGGACCTTCACCTTTGATCAATGACCTCCGTTTTCAAACCTGCTGGCCTTGATATCTGAACTCTCTATCCGCGTGCAAACTTTTAGCGGCCTGGCTCCCTCCGTTCAAATACCATGGTGCATGCACACATGCAGTCAGCCAGCCAGGAACAAACAGAAAAACTCCTGAAAACATTAAACAGGTTTCCCTTCGCGGCTGCTGAATGACTGAAATGAATGAATGAATGAAAAATGGTTTTTTACGTCCTCTCGGTCATAGACAGATATGGGACATTTGTAAATACAGAGATGGTGGGAACAATACTGGAGGCAATGCCCAGAGGCAGTGCAACACCAGTAAAGTCCTGATTTTTTTTTAACAATACAGATGTGTGTAGCAGTAACCACGCCTCGGTTAAACCTCATCGGCTATGGTACCGCCACAATACGTTAAATGCTGAATGACTGGAAAATCATACAATATGCGTGCTTTATGATGAGACAATGGCAGCGGATCTGGTTTCATTAATAAAGAGTATTATCTGGTGGCGTATGTGTGTGTGCAAGCGTGTGCGAGTGCAAAGATCTGTTTATTTGGTCTTTAATATGTTCTAAATCATAAATTATATAAAATTATAAAAACGATCTCCTCCATTGATGACTAATAAAAGAAACCCTTTGAACAGTTTCTCTCCCCCCTTGCAAATTTCTGAGAAAACGAAAAAGAAAAATGTCGGCGTGTGGACCCCGTTCAGGGGTGTACTGCTTTCCGTGCTTCTGTCAGAAAACAATGTCTCTTTCTGCCTGCCTGTGCACCTGTCTGTCTGTCTGTCTGCTGATTTGTCCGTCTACCTAAATGCTGAGCGTGGACTATCGGAAAGTTGTATTGGTCGAGGCTAACTACCGGTCAAGGCATACGAAGAGATGACCACAGATGGTGAAGGATCGTTATCTCCACTTATCTGGACACAGTCTTATCTCCACCGGTCCTTTTAGAGTGCTACGAAGTCATCTGACCAGCGGGTGAGGTTGCCCAAGCGAAGCGCTCCGTAGCGTTACAGCGGAGAATTCTGGAAAACGTACATACTATTTTTGTACCTTCTCCCCACTAGCTCCTCGAGCGCTCTGTTACATTTTTGGAGGTTGTTTTTCTAAGAACAGTTTCGCCAAAAAAATATAATGTGAGTTTGCATGTGATAATTAACATAAACTTGAGAAGGAACTTCATTGTTTATGTTTTTTTGTTGATGATGATAATAATAATAATAATAATAATAATGAGGAGGATGAGGATGTTTCATCCAATCAGGTTGGCTACAATGCCACAACAGCTTGCCCGAAGGCTTTCAAATTTCAACTTCAATTATATTATCATTTGCCTGCTTTATGTTATTGTAAATGAAGAAAAGAATATCGGGTGGATATCAAAAACAATACAGTAATATTATTTTTCTTCGAATACAAGTTTGCATTCAATCCATAGCCCTTGCCAAGACTCTCGTCTGTTGAGTACTATGGAGGCTTACTTGCGCTGAGCGCTACGCCAATGCCATTGTTCCAGTGCCGTTTGTCTGGTTCGATAACGGTTGGTCATCATGATCAACGGAAATTATAGTTCTTGATAAATTGAGGCAAATTTATATCTGTCTGTTCATTTGCTATTAGATGCATGCCGTGTCTGTATGTCTGCTTTCTCTGCCTATCAGTCTCTCCAGCGTTTCGTCTGTCTCTGTCTCTAATCCTTGTTAAAGCTTTTCCGTGTTCAGTGTTCTCTCTCTCTCTCTCTCTCTCTCTCTCTCTCTCTCTCTCTCTCTCTCTCTCTCTCTCTCTCTCTCTCTCTCTCTCTCTCAGCAATAACATGAACAGGTTTTTTTCGCTATGTGTAAAAGATGAGACGTCGAGGGAAAAATCAATGTCCGGGTTTTTCCCCCCGGTCTCTCGGGGGACTTTTCAGTAAGTTGTGAAAACTTGCATTCATTGTTCAGACACGTAATGACAAAATACGTTCGGCGGAGTTATGGGGACTGGTACCCATGTGATTTGGTAGCAATGTCAGAGAGAGAAAAGTGATTGAGAGAGAGAGAGAGAGAGAGAGAGAGAGAGAGAGAGAGAGAGAGAGAGAGAGAGAGAGAGAGAGAGAGAGAGAGAGAGAGAGATGGAGGGTGTGTGTGTTTCAGGTTAGAAATAACAGATGGTGTAGAGTAATTGTAGACAAGTAGATGGCAAAAGGGTCTTTGATTCAGAGAACGTTTGGATGGATGCTACTACCCCCCCCCCCCCCAAAACAAAGAAAAAAACAAAGTGGCGCTGCACTGGCGGCGGTGCGCTCTTCATGTGGGAGCAGCCCGACTTTCACAGAGGCGCGTGTCTGAGACTAGAAAATGCCAATGTTGGAGAGGAGAGGAGCTACGTGGTAGGGGGTACTTCTTCTTCTTCTTCTTCTTCTTCTTCTTCTTCTTCTTCTTCTTCTTCTTTCTTTCTTCTTCTTTCTTCTTCTTCTTCTTCTTCTTCTTCTTCTTCTTCTTCTTCTTCTTCTTCTTCTTCTTCTTCTTCTTCTTCTTCTCCTCCTCCTCCTCCTCCTCCTCCTCCTCCTCCTCCTCCTCCTCCTCTCTTCTTCTTCTTCTTCTTCTTCTTCTTCTTCTTCTTCTTCTTCTTCTTCTTCTCCCTCTCCCCCTCCTCCTCCTCCTCCTCCTTCTTCTTCTTCTTTTTCTTATTCTTTTTTCTCCTCCTCCTCCTCCTCCTCCTCCTCCTCCTCCTCCTGCTGTTCTTCTTTTTGTTTTATTCATTGTCCTCTTAAGTGTTCCTTGTTGTTTTTCTGCCATGTATGGCGCTAAGGTAGGCCTATTTTGTGGTCGTTGTTGTTTTGCCTATTTTTCGCGCTCTTCCCATTCCTTCCGCGTTGATGAACGTTCGATCCGATCTTAGTGATCTCCTCCGTTTTCCTCCCTCCACTCCTGATCCCGTAAGATCTGCAGGGCGTCTCATTAATCAGGATCTTCGCAACCAACCCCCTGCTTCCCCCACCCACC
>CM065680.1:16448356-16502413 GCA_017654935.2 Phymorhynchus buccinoides
GGGGGTGATGATGTGATGAGGGTGTGGGGCGGACTTTGGAAACATAGCTATCAATTTGTAGTAACAACACTAGTAGTAGTAGTAGTAGTAGTAGTAGTAGTAGTAGTAGTAGTAATGCTTTTTTTGTGCTTTTTTCTTCTTCGTCTTCTTCTTCTTCCTTCCTTCCTTCCTTACTTCCTTTCTTCTTCTTCTTCTTCTTCTTCTTCTTCTTCTTCTTCTTCTTCTTCTTCTTCTTCTTCTTCTTCTTTTCCTTCTTCTTCTTCTTCTTCTTCTTCTTCTTCTTCTTCTTCTTCTTCTTCTTTCCTTCCTTCCTTCCTTCCTTTCTTCCTTCCTTCCTTCCTTCCTTCCTTCCTTCCTTCCTTCTTTCCTTCCTTCTTCTTCTTGTGTGTGTCATTATTTCATCTTTCCGCTCAGGGGCTTCTTTCATTTAGAACCACGTATACTCAGCAATTTTCTTCCCTTTTCTCCCTTCTTTTTAAGTTTTCTTTCTTTCTTTCTTCTTTGATTATTTTCCTTTATTTTATTTTATCGATTCAATACATCGTACATCAGATTCTTGGCGCATTCCTCCTTACCCTGCCTCGTCTACCATTCTCTTATGTTTCTTTCCTGTCCTCTGAGAATAAGGCTAGCATCAATAAAGCTTCAACACGTTTTCATCTAAGCTGATCTGAACGGTTCCAGTTGCATTTGTCCTACCCAGCCCTCTGACCCACATACAAATTTCCCCAACTTGAAATTGAGGCTGCAACAGTTTCGCTATTTGAGGCATTTTGATTTATAAAGATCCTAGAAAAAAGGTGGATTTTAAGTTTTATAAGATGAAGTTTTAGAAGAATAAGTTATTTATTTTATCAAAGTTTATAAAGAGTTTTTTATTTTAATAGCGCAAGCTGAAGAATATAAAATTTAAGTTTGTAGTAAAATATTTTGTTTTTAAAAGATATTTAGCTGTTTGCTTTTAAGTCTGGCAGATTGGAGGAGGTCTGATTAAAAAAACCCAGGGCTACAGTTAAAATTCATGCATTTTAGGCTCAACTGAGCAATTGGATAAAAACAATCCGTGTTTGTGCTCGGGACGAGCTTTATTATTAAAATTCTTGACAGGCAGAAGCCTGTGTTCAAGCTAATATACAGTTTAAAAAACTTTTCAAAAAAGTTATGAAAAAGTACAAGTTATTCTTTTATTTCCTTTTTGTATATGTACATTTTTTATATAAGGCTATCCTATTAGGTTTTGGTCCCTTGGGACCAAACACAACTAATAGTTACCTAGAGGTTTTTAATTATAAATTTATTTGATACAGAGACAACTGTCAAAAAAAGTTTTTTGGCCAAAAAGCTATTAATATTAATATGTACATTGTTATTATGTACACCACTTTTACAGACAAACTGTTTAAACTTTTTACAGGTAACGTTATTGTTTAATATTTAAATTATAACTAAGTTGAATTTTTAAACTATGTTAAAGTTTTAACAAGTGTTTAGTTTATTTAATATTGTCCATAGGGCAAAGTATAATGTTATTTTCACGTATGTGAATTTATAAAATTTTGTGTTAAAAATTTATGTTCTACTCTAGTCAAGCTACGGGACTAAACCCTATAGCTTTAAAATTGTTTTGTTAAAATCTATGTCTTAAAATTGTTTAATATGTAAAATAAGTTAAGATTTGATAAAAAGGACAAGTTTATAACTATTAAGGTTCCATAGTTATATTAAAAGTTGCTATTAAAATCTAGTTTGTTTTATGTATATTTTGGTCTTACCTGACCGTATGTGATTTAGTTATTTAACTAGATAAAATCTAGTGAGAGGTCATTATTTTATATAAAGTTGTTTATGAGTACAAACTGTTTAGACCTTTAACTAGTAAAGTTATTTATTGTTTTTATGGAAAAACTTGTTTAAAATATACCTAAGTTGTGTTTAATCTGTGTTAAACTTTGTTAAGTGTTTAACTTCTTTAATCTTGTCCATAGAACAAAGCAAAAATGTACACATTTGAGTCACATTGTGTTAAGTTGTGGGACCTAGTATGTAAAATTGTTAATCTGGGTCCGTCTATTATGTTTTCAAAACCCTTGTACACCATTACTTTGTTGTATTTTTTCATTTTGATTAAGTTTTATACATAGTTTAAGATTATTTTAAAAATTTTTATTATGTTAAAAATAGGTTAAGATTTGGTAAAAGACTAGTTTATGAATATTGAAGTTTCATAGTTATATTAAAAGTTGCTATTAAAATCTGGTTTGTTTTATGTATATTTTGGTCTATTACTTGACCATATGTAATTTATTATTTTAAATAAATAAGATCTAGTCCAGATCTGTTATATTACACGACGTTGCCCACGAGTGGGGGGACATACCATTGGTAATAAGTCTATTTAGATAAACAAATTCAGTCTCAGTCCGAGTATTATCATATTACATTTTAGATATTTTGTAAGTGGGGGAACATACCGCCAGAGGCCTCCAATACTGTAATGAGTTAAGTAATTTTGTTTTTACCAACTGATCCCAAGGGGGGGTAGCAACAAAAACTCTCCCGCCCTTGATAGCATGATGGAGTCCTAGAGGTCTCAACCTTTTAGTTAGTTGTGGTGATGGTAATAAGATGAGAATAGTGGGCACGGGGATGGCTAACGACTCCTGCATGTCCGGGGCGGAGGGAGGGAGGGAGAGGGACCCCTCCTCTCCGCCCCGAGCAGCGGCAGGCCACCGCATGGGCAGTCCCAAAAAGGGGGGGGGCACGAGCGCAAAAGCGCAACGGTTACGAGAGAACCCCCCGCCGCGCGCGCCGGACACCCGCCCGTGGGGAGAAGGGACTTTAAAAACGGGTGGACTCAACAGAGCCACTTCAGCCCCAAGGGCGCATATTTTAATAAAAAGGGAAGAGGGGGAGGAAGGGAGCAGGAATACAGGCGGGTGCCCGGCGCGCCCCCCGGGGGGACTCCATCCCTATTAATAAGGAAAATTTTAGTTGGATTATACCAAGTAGTTAAGTGACGATTGGCCAATTGTTTCTGCCAACCAGATTATTGGTAACCATCCCAATTTATCATGTTTGTTCATAATATGTTTTTCATTATATACCAAGTTATTTTGTTTAAATTTATCTATAGCAGGTTGAAGTTCATGCTTCAATTGATTACAAGGATTAAAAATATGTTCTAGACTCAGGATATCTCCGCATTTACATGCGGAGCTTCTGAATTTACAGTGAATAGAGTTTGTGAAAAATCTATTAATCCTACCTTGGATGTTATAAGGAATAGGTAGGAAGAGTCCATTTTTAATAAATTTAGTGCACCAGGAGTGGGCCCTAGAGTAGGCATCCAACTCCTCGGACCACCCCCGGAACGCACAACGTTTTAGGTGATTTTTAGCCTCAGAGAGGGATAATTTGATGTTGATAATCTGACCCTCAATATGTTCGGCTGCTTTTTTAGCAGCCATGTCTGCAATGTTATTACCATGCAAACCCAGATGGGAAGGAATCCACATAATAGTTATATCTGTGCCTTTAGTTCTTATTTGATGTATTAAATTTTGTATTTCCTGGATAATTTTTTTCCTGTTTTTAGTAAACCCTTGTAGTGCATTCACTGAGGACAAGGAATCTGTCAGAATAGTGATTTGAAAGGGCGGTTTTGGAAAGTTGTTAATGAAGAAACAGGCTTCGAGAATAGCCCAGAGTTCAGCACTAAATATTGAGATTTTAGAGTTTAAGCAGAAGGATTTGGTTATTTTAAGGGCTGGGATGGTGAAAGCGCAGCCTATTTGTGATTCGGAGATCTTTGAACCGTCTGTATATATCAATAGTTGATGTTGTATTTCGGAAATTTTTTCTTTGGACGCTACCGAAAGTAGGTTTGGTTGGTTTAATTTAGAATACATCTGATGTAATGTAGTATCGAAATTTGCTGCTTCCCATTCCCAGTGTGGAATAGGGAATTTTGGGTGAGTTTCAATGTCATCTATTTCCAGGCCTGCCATAGAAAGTATTTCCCGGGAATAGTCTAATGGATTGCAGATCTTATGTGCGGTAAGTGGTTTTTGCTGTTGATAAGTTGGGTGGTTGTAAAAAGGATCTTCAAATTCTGCCGAAAAGCTTTGTAGTGAAAATTGGTTTGTTGCGTATAATCTTGTTAGAAATGCTGATGTATTTAATTTCATGAGGTAGTTTAACGGGATCCATCCTATTACACCATAAACTAAATTGTTAACTGCAAATTTTGGAACTCTGAGTGCAGCTTTAAGGGCTCTTAATTCTGTTGATTGTAGTCTTTGTAACAAATTATCTGTGATATTATAGAAGACTTCCATCCCATATGTTAATCGACTACGAACGAGGGCTTGTGTCAAGTGGACAAGAAATTTTGTATTTTGAGCCCATGTTTGCGTGGAGATAATTTTAATAAAATTAGCGCCTTTTATGGCTTTTTTACAGAGGTGGTCGATGTGGGGGGCCCAATTAAGACGTGGTGTGAGCACTACCCCCAAGAATTTTACTTCTTTTGCCATCGGTTTTGGTTGGCCTAGTATGTTAATATTAATATTTTTTTGAGAGTAGTTATGACGGAAACACATGAATTCACACTTATCAGGGGATAAGGAGAATCCATTTTTCTGTAAATAATCAATAATAAGGCTTGTATTAGTTTGATGGTTTTGTAAATAGATTGTGAGTGCTTTTGCACTTTTGGTGAATGCTGACGACCAGATGGCTATGTCGTCAGCATACATAGAAATTTGGCAATTTATTAGTTTTAGTTTAGAGATATCATGGATCATGATATTAAACAGGGTTGGGGCAATAATACTGCCTTGGGGGACCCCCATGTCAATTTGATGTAATTTTGACACGGAGGACCCCACTTTAACTCTCAGAGATCGTTTTTGTATGAAACTTTGTATAAAGTTAAACATATTCCCATGAATACCGAGACTGCTGACTTTATCTAAGAGCCTCCCATGCCAAACGGAGTCATACGCCCCTTTAATATCAAAAAAGGTGGCGAGGACTTTCCTGCGTCTTGCAAAGGCTTTTTTGACATAGGAGGTTAATCTTATCACTTGTTCCATGCAGCATCTATGTTTTCGAAAACCTGCCTGGAATTTGGGGAGAACGTTATTTTTTTCCAAATAGTATTCAAGTCTGCGTTTTACGATACGTTCGTAAATTTTACCCAGATGTGGGGTGAGGGAAATGGGGCGGTAGCTAGCTGGGTCCCTAGCCGGCTTTCCAGGCTTGAGAATCCCAACTACCTGTGCCTCCTTCCAGGCTTTTGGGACTTCGCCCTCAACCCAACATCCAGAGTAAAAGTGGTGCAAGACTTTAAGAAAAGATGGGGGCAATTTCTTTATTATTATGTAGGAGATTGGGTCATCTCCTGTTGCTTTATGAGTCTTCCTAATCATATTAATGGCAGCAGCAAGCTCGGTAATTTTCAGGGGAGAATTAATAGTATGAGAATTATCTGTGGATTTTTCAAAATTATAACTTTTTTTCCGTTTATCCCTTTCATAAACGGGCAGCTGTTTAGTCTGACTAGCTTTAGCAAACTGGTTAGCCAGGGCATCAGCAGTGTCAAGGTTAGAAGATGTCAATCTGTCCCCAACTAGGACACGAGTGTTAGTGTAACAACCTTTATTTTGTACAAATTTAAGTCGTTTCCAGGCCTTACCTAGATCTCTGAAGTCTACAATATCTTCTTTATTGAAGTAATTTAATTTCGCTTCATCTATTAAGTCATTGCATTCTTTTTCAGCCTTAGATTTCCCCTCAAAGTTTGGTCTAGTGGGGTGCAGGTCAAATTTATTGTATTTGCGTTTTTTGTTTTTTAATGCTTTTTTAATGTCCTCACTCCACCATGGTTTGCTATTAGGTTTTGAGGGCAAAACTATTGTGGGGATGGCTAGGTTAGCAGCTGTTAAAATTTTATGTTTGATGTTATTATAATAGACTTCTATATTTAGGTCACTAAGATCTTCAATTGTGTATTTAGAAAGTAGGGATTGAAATAATGGCCAATTTGCTTTTTCAAAATTGAATTTAGGTTCTAGTGGTAAGTTTGTGTTATTGACTGTTAATTTAAGTTGTATGGAGATAGGTTTGTGGTCTGAGTGGAGAGGATCAGAATAAGTATACCATTCATGGTTAATTAATAAGTTTGGGCTAGCAAGAGACAGATCAATGGCGGTTGGATAGAAGTGACGAGACGCATCAGGATAGTGAGTTGAAGAACCATCATTTAGCAAAATGAGTTGAGAATCGTTAATCTCATTATAGAGAGGAATATCACAGACTCTGTCTGTACCAAAGGGTTCCCAGCTGGTGTGGCGAGCGTTGAAGTCACCAACAACCAGCCAGGAATTGTCTGAAGAGAGGTTAGAGAGCCAGTTAGAAGTAGGCACTTTAGAATATCCTTTGGGATAATAGATATTTACGATGTTTAAGAATATATCCTCTACTTTGGTCTGGATCGTAGCAGAGTAACGTAGGCCCTTTATGTTTGGTTCTGGGGCTAGGACTTCTATAAAGTTTAGAGTTTTGTGGATATATGTAGCTGTATAAATCTTATCTTCTTTATTGCTGACTATTGGTGGATAATGATAGCCAGTGAATTGAGGGAGTTGACAATATCTTAGACAGATAGACTGCAGACATAAGATCTGATAAGAAATTTGAGAGTTAGCTAGAAATTGAGATAGATAATCTTTAGTGGTGTTTAGGGAACGACAGTTCCACTGTAGTACATTTAAACCTTGGAACATAATAATAGGGAGAGGATTTTACAGAATAGTAGTTATATTAGCAGTTAGGGTGTGACTTTGGTTTTCGGTCTTGCCGAAACCAGTCTGAGTCTTGAAGTTTGTGGCGCTGGGGAGGCGCCACAAGCAATCTCTGCTAATTGCATTATGTTTTTGGCGTTCTGGGGCTCTATAGGGAGGTCCTCAGAATCATTAATCAGAGAAGATAAGTCTTCGATTAAGTTTTTAGGCTGGTTAGTGGTTCTGGCCTGTGCCAGACTACGAAGGATACGGGTTATAAATGTTTCTTTGAGAGATTTATGTTCTTCTTTTGGAATGTTGAGATTTATAAACTGGGATGTTGTTGACTGGGTTTGTTTTGTCAGTGTCATGTCCATGTGTTTAGTTATTGTTGTCATTATTGTTTCAGTCATTTTCCCCAACTGTTTGGAGATCATTTCTTCTACTTTCTCCTCTGTTAATCGTTCAGAGCTTTTTCTGTGTGATTTTTTCCTTTTTTTCTTTTTTTTATGTTTGGGGTCTGAGGGTGGAGAGGTGGCCTGCACCATCTCCCCCGGGTCCTCCAAATGTGAGGGGCCCGGAGGAGCGGGGACAGGCTGATCAGCTTCTGGTTTTGTTGTTGGTTTGAGACCTCTGGTTATGTTAGCATAAGAGTCAGCCGACCTCCCAGAGGGAATCCGCTGGATTCTCCAACTGGGGTCGACTGTGGGTAAATCTGGTTTAGGTTGACTGTCCTTTTGTTCTTTTTCCATCTGTAGACTTTGTTTGGCCCTCCTGATAGCTTCACTGTAGGGCAAGAAAGCCTCTCCTCTAATTTTATTTGCCCTCAGTCTGAGCTGATATTGAGGGCAACCTTGATAGGCGGCAGAATGACCTCCGCCGCAGTTAACACATTTTAAGTTTTGACTACAATTTTTGGCTAAGTGTCCAGGGGCAGAGCACCTGGTGCAAGTTTCCAGTTTAGCCCTGCACTGGCCAGGACCGTGCCCATAACGAGCGCACCTGCGGCACCGTCGCACCGGGGCAACGTAGGGTGACACAGGGAACTCCTGGGCATCAATCTTGACCAGGGCAGGCAAGATTGGTTTGCGAAAAATGAGTTTGATGGCACGAGAATCTGTGCCATCTCTATTTTGAAGTCTATGAATGGATTTTGCCTCTGGGATGTACTTTAGAAGGTCTTCGAGATCTTCCTCGAAGGGGATTGGCTTAATTACCCCCTCAGTGGTGGCCTCAGGAATGACACATTTGATATCAATGGAAGCAATTGAGGTTAATTTAGCTAGCTTGTTTTGTTGGGTGGCTGACTTACAGCCAATCAACCAGCGATTACCAGTTAGAGGCCTCTGGCTGAGGATGTCCCCCACATTATTTCTGAAAATTTTGAGATTTGTGGTCGGACCCAGCGCCCTGAAGGTGGCTGCGCCAGTGCGCAGGTCCTCCAGGATCACTGGGTACTGTAAATAGATGGGAGGAACGGAGTTCTGCTGGTGAGGAGGGGGGCGCCTTCGTCTCTGTGAGACTTTAACGAAGTCATCCTCCCCATCAGAATCAGAATCAGAGTCCAGTTCTGACTCTTTGTTTTCTAGTTCTTTATTTTCTGTATCGTTAATGTTCTTGGGGCCCCAGATCGTGATGGGTACCTCTGTCAGGGAGGGGGCTACAGGGGAGTTATTTCCTGTCTCTTGAGGGAGTGCCATAGAGGTCTTCTCCTGACTTTGGTTTTCAATAATTTGGATGGTTGGAGACAGGGGCAAAACATTCTCTGTCTCATCCATTTGACCTAAGTCTTCTTTGTTTTTTTTATCTTTCGGTTGAGCCATCTCTGGGCTAACCTTTTCCTCACTTGAGTATCTCGATTTCCTCTTAGCTTTTCTTGTTGGAGTGAGGGAGTTTTTTTCTTTAGTTCTCTGCGGCATAGAATCTGCCGTGAAAATGGAGTCTTCTTCAGAACTCGTGTCCAAATAATTGGTTGTGATCTTGGGGTCAGTCATGATTTTTATAATAGTGTTTATTCAAGTCTTAAAGTTAAACTAATTTACGCTGGGACAAATCCGATGCTCACAATCAAACCAGGAAGGACAAAAAGTCCCTCGTGGCTGCTTTAGGACAGAAATTCACCCTACATTATCCGTTTTCCGGGGGAACCAATCAAAAATATGTGGTCCCCACGAGGACCAATCAGATTCTTCCAAATTTATCGTTGACTAGTGTCACAACACTGTTTTAGTTATGTCTAAAAAGGACAAAAGGTGATTAGAATAATATTCTTCGTTATTTATAAACTCACAACCTATGTAAGAAAAATATACCTATATGTTTTTAGCTCCACTATCATTTAAGGCAACAGAACACCCAAGGGCTCAATACTACCTGACCGTTTACCAGATTAATCGCGATTTTAATTTCAACAAAATTTAAATCAACTACGTGGTTATCTTAAGTTGTTGTTGTTGTTTTTTTTTGTTGTTTTTTTCAATTTCTTTTATAGTTTTAGCTTAGTGTTTTAATGCTTAGAATCTTTATTTTATTACTTCTTTACATTATCAGTTCTTTATTTTATCAAAAAGACCAAACAAAAAACCTTTGTATATTATTATATCTTTTGAGGAGGAGAGGGTCAACACCTATATTTATATGATAGAAGAACCTATGTCCTATAATTTATGAAAGACTTACTCTGAGCTATTTTAGTTGTTAGGCTTGCACACAAGCTCCTCCAACAATTTAGGAGGCTGGCAAAAACAAAACAACCCTAAAGAAGAAGGAACTACCCTACAGAGACTATACTATGAAGACCGTACCCACCGGCAAAAAGCCTACGAGTGGGGGGTTTGGAAAGATCGACGAGAACGACAAACCAGTGTCGAAAAAAAAGATAGTGAGGAAAGATGTAAATGTCAAAATCCAGAGAAAATCTAGCTAGCTAAGGTCCTAGTCCCTACTACCTGGGAGAGCTGCTGTGCAAGGGCTCGGGTGGCCAGCGCAGTCCTCCCAGGGATACCACTTTTGTGGCACGTCCTACAACCCTAACATCTATGCAGACGAATAACACATCGAACTGCAAAAAATAAATCAAAAAAAACAAAACCTTAGTGCCCTATTAATGCTTACGAAAGATCAATCCAACGACGTGAAGTAGTGATCAGGAAAAGACGTCGTTGGTGGAGGCAGAGGTAGAAGACAGTCCTGGTAGAAGAAGGTGGTCCCGATCCTCCCCAAAGTCCTGGATTCGGAGCAAGCTCAACGAATTTTAAGATGATCCAGCGTCGGATAGCCGCATGGAATGAGTCCTCATGCTGGGTGAAGCTATCGTGCGGCGGTACTGGCAGAAGGGGTCCAAAGAATGTTGATGATGTCCTCTCTTCTGCGCAGACAGCCGCCGTACAGTAATGTAGAGAGTAGAGTTGAAAATTCGTTCTCTGCCAAAGCTCTCTCTCTCAGAAGCTGACCCTCTCTGCTCGGTGGTCGAAGTGTGTATGAGATGCCTTATAAGAGGGAAAACACGTGAAACCCGTGATTTTGACACGTGATCTGGTGGATCTTTAAAACCGATTAGAAGTGATTGGAATGAATGAAAAATGGTGTTTTACGTCCTCTCGGTCTAGAACAGACACATATGGGACATTTGTAGATACAAAGATGGTGGGAACGATACTGGAGGCAATGACCGGAGGCAGTGCAACACCAGTAAATAACAATACAGATAAATGTAGCAGTAACCACGCTTCGGTTAAACCTCATTGGCTATGGTACCGCCACTTACTCTTACATAAATTATAAGTGATTGGGTTTTTTCATGCTACCTTTATAATCTGCCTTTGTGCTTTTGAAAATATCTCTCTATCTCTACCTCTCTGCCTCTATCTTTCTCTGTGTGTCTCCATGTATGTGTGCTCCTCTCTGTTTTTAGTCCCCGAGCCGAAGGTTCGGGGAGCTATTGTTTTTGTCTGGTCCGTCCGTCCGGTGTCAGTCCGGTGTCCGTCCGGCGTGTCTCCGTCCGTCCGGCTATTCGTCAGTTTTTCTAAAAAACTATTCATTCTATCAGCATCAAATTTGGTATACTAGTTTGCCAAGATGCAAGCTATCCACTGATGTATTTAGTTTTACATTAAGGTCAAGGTCGCGCCAGTTACGGGGTTCAAACCCCGAAACACATAATCGCTAATATCTCGCGAAGTTTTGCATGTATTTCAATGCAGTTTTTCACAACATTTCTTCATGAATGGTCTATGAAACAGTTGTCATGAATGTTTCTGTGCGCTCGTGTGCGCATGATCGCGCGCGCTCAAATCACAGGTCCGAACCCCAAGGCTATATATTAAAAAAACTATTCAGTTACGTGCTGTTTTGATGCGTTTGTATGTAGTTACGTGCTGTTTTGATGCGTTTTTATGTATGTGTACAACCGACACATTCCGATTTCGGAGTAGCTCGGCGATGCTGCGAGGGGACTTTGCAGCCGCTCGGCGTTGCACTTGTTAAAAAAAATTGTTATGAGCTTTTTTATAAAACAAAAAAGCTCAGTACATGAGCTCATAGTTGTAAGCTTACATAATTATGCTTCTGTGCTAAAATTGCCATCGGCTAATGGCTCAGCCCTACACGTTGTGGGTGGTTGGGCAGGTGCATAGCTAATGAATCTACATTCATTGGCTCTGGGTAGGTGGGTGTGGGTGAGCGTGTGGGTGTGTAAGTGTGTGTGTGCGCACGTGCGCGCTCGCGTACATGCGTGCGCGTGAGTTTATATGTTATGTGAGTGAGATAGCTCCCATATGACTGCATGTCAGCTATGGTCTCAATACACGTTAGCATTTTTTCACTCTTTCTTCATGGCAACACAACAGCGATATGCCAGTCATAAGATTACTTGCATATCGCTATGTTGCCATGGTGAAAGATTGAAAAATGTTAGCGCGTGTTTCGACCATTAACACAGACCACTGCTTCATCTACCTATATACTCCTTCTACTTTCAGTGTTTGTAGACTAGTTTCTTCTGTTTCTCTTCTAATCAACGACGTGCGTGTCTTCCAAGAAACAGAACCCCTGGAGGAGAGCCAGCGTCAGCTGAGCTCACAGCCTCAACCCAGCACTGAAACCTGCAACAAGCGCCCCTACCCCAGTCCCTTCACCCTCACCCCCAAGTATTTTTTACCCCAGTAGTTAGGGATCTAATTGTTTGTCTTGTTTGTCTTTTTTGGTTGGGGCCTGGGCATTGCCTTATGGAGTGTCTAGGGTCGGCTAGTTCCCAGCTTGCTGGGGGCGAACGTGAAAATCAGTAGCTGCCGGCAGGTTTTTATTTTGTTTGCTACTCCTGATTGTACCCTAGATATTGAAGCTGAGCCCAAGTAAATCTAATAGGGTGACGTGTGTAGCCCTTGGAAAACTGCTAATGTAATGTGTGTGCCCTTTTCTCTCTTTCCCTCTTCCGCTTCTTTTTTCTATGGTCACCCCCTAAAGTGTGTGTACAATTACTTCTGTATAAAGAAGTTGGTCACCACCACAGAAGAAGAAGAAGAAGAAGAAACTTCACAATCACAAGAACCGTCCCAAAGTTTTGGAAGGGGAGAGAAAACTGGCTTGACGTACCGTTGGAAAGTTAACAGTTCTTTCTTGAGGCTTAAATCGTTTCAGCGCATCTTCGATGATACTCCGCTAAAAGTTCTGGGAAATCGCGTCTATCATTTAATTCCAGGAAATTAACCTTTCACGTTTCAACCCGAGGTGTGTTTTTTCACTTCAAGCTTTGTTTCTATATACTTTACTCCCTCCCCCTCCCTTGTAGCACATCCGCAGCTCTTCCATCCTTTTCCTCCTCCTCCTTTTCCTCCTCCTCCTTTTCCTCCTCCTCCTTTTCCTCCTCCTCCTTTTCCTCCTCCTCCTCCTCCTCCTCCTCCTCCTCCTCCTTCTCCTTCTCCTCCTCCTTTTACTCCTCCTCATCCTTTTCCTCCTCCGTTTCCTCCTCCTCCTCCTCCTCCTCCTCCTCTCCTCCTCCTTTTCCTTTTCCTCCTTCTCCTCCTCCTTTTCTTCCTTCTCCTTTTCCTCCTCCTCCTTCTCCTCCTCCTTTTCCTTCTACTACTTCTCCTCCTCCTTTTCTTCCTTCTCCTCCTTTTCCTCCTCCTCCTCTTCCTTCTCATCCTTTTCCTCCCTCTCCTCCTCCTTTTCCTTCTACTACTTCTCCTCCTCCTTTTCTTCCTTCTCCTCCTTTTCCTCCTCCTCCTCTTCCTTCTCCTCTTCCTCCTCCTCCTTCTCATCCTTTTCCTCCTATTACCTCTCCTCCTCCTTTCCTCCTCCTCCTTTCCTCCTCCTCCTTTCCTCCTCCTCCTTTCCTCCTCCTCCTCCTCCTCTTTCTCCTCCTCCCTTTCCTCCTTCTTCTCCTTTTCCTCCCTCTCCTCCTCCTTTTCCTCCTCCTCTTTCTTCTCCTCCTCCTTCTCCTCCTCCTTTTCCTCCTCCTCTTTCTTCTCCTCCTCCTTTTCCTCCTCCTCCTTCTCCTCCTCCTCCTTCTCCTCCTCTTCCAGCTTCTCCTCCTCAGCATCTTCTTTTCCTCCTGTCTCCATCCTTTCTACCGGGGTATCATTATCAGCTCGTGCGTCACGCTTATCGTTATTCTCGCTATCCTCTTTCTTTCTGCTATGTTTTGTTTTGTTATTTTTTTTCTTTGTTTTGCGCAATCTTACGGAGTTCGTGTATCATTCTTTTTCTGTCACGTAGGTTATACATTCTAGCGTTGGTTTTTGTTTTTGTTTCTTTCATTCGTTAGTGTATTATTATTTTTTTGTATGTTCGTTTATTTGTTTGTCTGAATATGTATATGTTTCTTTCTTTCTCTGTTTGTTTCTTTCTTTCTTTCTTTCTTTCATTCTTTCTTTCTTTCTTTCTTTGTTTGTAAAGCTTCTGTCATTGAACCATCAACCAAACACCATTAAGAAAAAGTCTTATGTAACTGCATTGATGTGCGTTTACGTGCGCGCGCGCGCGTGTGTGTGTGCTGGGGTGGCGAGAATGCGTGCGTGTGTAACTCGGTGTGAGAAGGGAAGCGAGCGTTTGCGCATGCGTGCGAGTGTGACTCGCGCGTGCGCTCGCGCGGTCCATACGAGTCCTTGCGCATGTACCGTACGTTTTATCTCTTCCTCTCTCTTCTCCTCTTTTCTTCTCTTCTCCTTCTTCCTTCCTTCCTTTCTTCATGTCTTCCAGGTGGATTTCGGCTTCGCCAAGAAGATCGGCGTGGGCAAGAAGACGTGGACGTTCTGCGGCACTCCGGAGTACGTGGCCCCCGAGATCATCCTGAACAAGGGCCACGACCACGCCGCGGACATCTGGTCCATGGGCATCCTCATGTTCGAGCTCCTCACGGGGAGTCCTCCCTTCACTGGGCCCGATCCCATGAAGACCTACAACATCATTCTGAAGGTTAGGAGAGAGAGAGAGAGAGAGAGAGAGAGAGAGAGAGAGAGAGAGAGAGAGAGAGAGAGAGAGAGAGAGAGAGAGAGAGAGAGAGAGAGAGAGAGATCTGGTCCATGGGCATTATCATGTTCGAGCTCCTCACGGGGAGTCCGCCCTTCACTGGGCCCGATCCTATGAAGACCTACAACATCATATTGAAGGTTAGAGGAGAGAGAGAGAGAGAGAGAGAGAGAGAGAGAGAGAGAGAGAGAGAGAGAGAGAGAGAGAGAGAGAAGACAGACAGACAGACAGAGACAGACCATGGGCATCCTCATGTTTGAGCTCCTCACTGGGAGTCCGCCCTCCACTGGGCCCGATCCCATGAAGACCTACAACATAATTATCAAGTTTGGAGAGAGAGAGAGAGAGAGAGAGAGAGAGAGAGAGAGAGAGAGAGAGAGAGAGAGAGAGAGTGAGTGAGTGAGTGAGTTGTTATCTTTTTTTTAAAGAGTGAGTGAGTGGTGATTTCTGCTGACAACAAAGGTATAGAAAGGCACAGCCATTCGCTTTCTTTAGCAGTCCTTGGTTTTATCGACAAAGGTTTTAATAATAAACCGAAAATTTTAAATTGCCACTACCTGGGTGTTTGCTGTTCTCTTTATCCCACAGAGAGAGAGGGAGAGAGAGAGAGAGAGAGAGAGAGAGAGAGAGAGAGAGAGAGAGAGAGAGAGAGAGAGAGAGAGACAGACAGACAGACAGACAGACAGACAGACAGACAGACAGACAGACAGACAGACACAGACAGACAGACAGACAGACAGACAGACAGAAAAAGACAGACGTCTACTTCATGAACATCCTCATGTTCGGAACTGCACATGAGAGTCCGCCCTTCACTGAGCCGATCCGCTGAAGACCTACATCATTCTCAAGGTTAGGAGAGAGAGAGAGAGAGAGAGAGAGAGAGAGAGAGAGAGAGAGAGAGAGAGAGAGAGAGAGAGAGAGAGAGAGAGAGAGAGAGACACATCTGGTTCATGGGCATCCTCATGTTTGAGCTACTCATAGATTGTCCGCCCTTCACTGGGCCCGATCCCATGACGACCTACAACATAATTCTCAAGGTTAGGAGAGAGAGAGAGAGGGAGACAGA
Source organism: Phymorhynchus buccinoides (assembly GCA_017654935.2). Classification (NCBI taxonomy): domain Eukaryota; kingdom Metazoa; phylum Mollusca; class Gastropoda; order Neogastropoda; family Raphitomidae; genus Phymorhynchus; species Phymorhynchus buccinoides. The sequence goes on from CM065680.1 coordinate 16,463,678, forward strand.
GAGAGAGAGAGAGAGAGAGGGAGAGAGAGAGACAGACATCTGGTCCATGATGGGCATTGTCATGTTTGAGCTGCTCATAGAGTCCGCCCTTCACTGGGCCCGATCCCATCAAGACCTACAACATCATTCTCAAGGTTAGGAGAAAGAGAGACAGACAGACAGACAAACAGACAGACACAGAGAGACAGACATCAGGTTCATGGGCATCCTCATGTTCGAGCTCCTCACGGGGAGTCCGCCCTTCACTGGGCTCGATCCCATGAAGACCTACAACATCATTCTCAAGGTTAGGGAAGAGAGAGAGAGAGAGAGAGAGAGAGAGAGAGAGAGAGAGAGAGAGAGAGAGAGAGAGAGAGAGAGAGAGAGAGAGAGAGAGATCTGGTCCATGGGCATCCTCATGTTCGAGCTCCTCACGGGGAGTCCGCCCTTCACTGGGCCCGATCCCATGAAGACCTACAACATCATTCTCAAGGTTAGGGAAGAGAGAGAGACAGAGAGAGAGAGAGAGAGAGAGAGAGAGAGAGAGAGAGAGAGAGAGAGAGAGAGAGAGAGAGAGAGAGAGAGAGAGAGAGAGAGAGAGAGAGAGAGAGAGAGAGAGAGAGAGAGAGAGAGAGAGAGAGAGAGAGAGAGAGAGAGAGAGAGAGAGAGAGAGAGAGAGAGAGAGAGAGAGATATCTGGTCCATGGGCATTATCATGTTCGAGCTCCTCACGGGGAGTCCGCCCTTCACTGGGCCCGATCCCATGAAGACCTACAACATCATTCTCAAGGTTAAGGAAGAGAGAGAGAGACAGAGAGAGAGAGAGATCTGGTCCATGGGCATTATCATGTTCGAGCTCCTCACGGGGAGTCCGCCCTTCACTGGGCCCGATCCTATGAAGACCTACAACATCGTTCTCAAGATTAGGACTGATTACAGTTACGAATACGAGTGTGTTACGATATAATAGGGTAGTGTGGAGAAACGGGTGTTAAACAATAATCGAACTCGATTTAAAATGTACAAAAGGATTCGTGGTTTTCTGGATGTGGGTGTCATAATAGTAATATAGAACTCACATTATGGAAATTTAAAAAATAAGTTAAGGCTACTAGGCCTATTTAGAAGGAGCGAAGAAGAGAGAGGAAAAGAGAGAGAAAGAAAGACAGGCAGACCGAGAAAAATAATGCCCATGGTCATGTTTGTGCTGTTCATCAGTAGTTCGCTTTTCAATAGGCCTGATAACACGATGACCTGCAACCTCAAGAGAAGGAGAGAGAGAGAGAGAGAGAGAGAGAGAGAGAGAGAGAGAGAGAGAGAGAGAGAGAGAGAGAGAGAGAGAGAGAGAGAGAGAGAGAGAGACAGACAGACAGAGACAGAGAGAGACAGACAGACAGTGACAGACAGAGACAGCTCCTTCTTCGTTAAGACTGCCACAGAGTGGAACCAACTGAGTGAGGCTACTGTCACCGCAGGCTCCGTCAGCGCATTTTCATCAGCGCTGACCAGATCACCATCTGAGCCTGCGTCCACTGACCACTAGACCATTACGATGGCTTAGAGTCAAAACGGACTATCTTTAGATAGTCCATTGACTTATTATTGATGTTATTGCAAAAACTAAGAACTTGTATTAGAAAAGTATGCAAATAATATAGAATGGGGATTATGCTTTTTATATTTCTGCAGTCTTTTTTTTTTATGCAAGTTATTAGTTTTCGCTATAAGTTTAGTAATACGTCAATCTAAAGATAGTCCGTTTTGACTCCAAGCCATCGATATTTTAGGTCTTCTTCTTTTTTTTGCTTGCTTGTTTCTGGAAGTGGGGCTTGGGCCTTCCAGGCTGGACTGGGAGGTTTAATGGTCTCAGGGTTCCCAGGGACCCCCATGTGGGGGTCTATGAAGCACTAGAATTCTAAAAGACCCTATAAAAGAATGTGCAGGGGGTCCAAGGGATGCACTAGAAAAAAATCTTTTTAGCATTCGCAATGCCACTGGGACCCTCTATCCCGCCTCTAGGACCCTCTATACTGTAAGTGAAGGAGTCCCTGGGACCCCTTGTTTTGCAGAACGATTGGGAGCCCTGGGTCTTAACCCAGGGTCAGCAGTAGGTCTTTCTCCATTCTATCTTTTTCTAATAAGGTATGCGCAGTACTAGTTTCGTCGCGTCTATCGTCAAAAGTTGCGTCTGCGACGTATTCTACCAGATCCAGAGACAAGAGACAGACAGACAGACAGAGGCAAAGGCAGAGAGAGCGAGAAAAGAACGCAACTATAAAATAACAAGCGCGGATTCGCAATCGTTTGTGGCAGCGGTCTATTTTTACCACTCCAATCATTACATACACGGAGTCGCCTTCCCTGGCTTTTCAATAATTTTAATATGTAAACCAGAATGTTATCTCTGCACCATTTCGTAACTTTTTATATCTTTTGGAAAACATTTAAAACTATTTATCCTACTTATACTCATCGAAAGAAGCACTGCATACTCGTCGTGTCTGTTGCAGTGTCTGTATTACGTATGTTTATTATTTTGTACGCTTTAAAATGAAGATTCATGTGCTATGTTCAGTATGCAATTCTTTCCATACCTAAGGACTGTAGATATGACAACTGAAATGTTACTTTATGCCCAAGTATTTTTTTTCTCTTTTACAATATGTGCGACCGACCAACCGACAGACCAACAGACCGACAAAGTGAGTTATAGGTTTGTGGCTTGTGCCACAAACAAAAAAAGTAATCACCGAACACGCACATGCATTACGTGCCTGAAAGTACGCGCGCAGGCCAATGAAGGGCGCATTGGCGTGCTGGTAATGTTTATTATTATTATGATACCCTATCCCCATGCCGCACAAAAAATAGCCATCAGTCTGGATGGCGACTTAGCCGGTGCCTAGAGGAGAGCAAGGCGCCATCGATCGGAAAGATTGAATGACATAATTCCTCTTCTTCTTCTTCGATTCGCTCAGACTAGACAGTTTCCTGTCATTTATGAGCGCAGATGCGTCATGCTGCCGTTATGCGCCTAACCAAAAAATAAATAGTTAAGTCCAGCAAGTCCGACTTCGGCTGGAGGAAATCTTTTTGAAAGTGTTTCTTGAATTTAAGGCAGGAGAATGGACCCGGTAAAGGCAGAAAGGCAGAAAGATAGTAGATGAGAGTAAACAGGGAAAAGGCAGAGTCAATGAGAGTGACAGGTTAGAGGAAGTTACAAATATAGAACGTCCAGAAGGAGGGGGAACTGTTGATTGGCCAGTGAGAGTCTTTGACATGGCATGGACACACATGTGCCTTTTGCTGATGTTCTTACGGGCAAACGAGTTGTATTATGGAAACCTCTCTCTGTCTCTGTCTGTCTGTCTGTGTCTGTCTCTCTCTCTCTCTCTCTCTCTCTCTCTCTCTCTCTCTCTCTCTCTCTCTCTCTCTCTCTCTCTCTCTCTCTCTCTCTCTCTCTCTCATACCCCCACCCCCCACCCCTCTCTCTCTCTCTCTCAGCTACCTCCCACTCTACATTCCTTCGTGTCTGTGCTCACACAGGGCATCGACGTGATAGAGTTTCCCAAGAAGGTGAGCCGGCCAGCCACCCTCCTGATCAAGAAGCTGTGTCGGGACAACCCTGGGGAGCGGCTAGGCTACGGCAAGAACGGCCTGGCAGACATTAGGAAGAACAAGTGAGGGTTTTTTTAATTGAACTTTTTTTCATATTATTTCACAAGGGAAAAAAAGCAAATAAGATGCAAAAAGTAAATAAATACGTAAAGAAGACAAACAAACAGACCAACACGACAAACACAGTCACAGGTCAGGTAGTTAGGACTTTTAGGGCTCGCGGCCTCTTCACTGTCCTTTCATATATATTTTAAACTTTTGCACAGCTGAGACGTTTTTATATTTTGTTTTGGGCAAATCTGCCTTTTAGTCATGCTCATATTGCAGTTTTGAGATGTTGGTGTATTTATCAAGGAGGTTTTTGAATTGTGTTAAATTTTGTGCTCGTTTAATATGTGCAGGAAGAGTATTCCAAAACTTTGTTACTCTGTTAGAAAAGAAATGTTTTCTAATATTAGTTCGGCTATACTGGGTTAGTATTTTGTTCATCTTTGTTACGGGTTCTTGAGTCATTTGTTAGCTGGAACAAAGATTTATTAGTATTGTTATTACTGTAAAAAAGTTTGTATGTGTTTATCAGATCCCCACGAATTCTTCTATATTTCAGAGATGGTATTTTACACACAACTATGCCATGGAAGTTATTAAAAAATGTTAGCACAAATTCTTGAGATAACAGTTTATTGTGGAGTAAATAAAACAAAGAGCTCAACATTGCAAATTGTGAGTTCCAAGCTCTGGCCAACAGGTATTAATCATCATATGCAAAATGTTTTCAAATTACATGATCATATATCCAACAATATCAGTAATAACAAACGCAAACATTACACCCAGGCAACATCTTATTTGTCTCCAAAAAGGCATCATTGCAAATTGTACTTTGTTTTCCATTAGAGAAATTCCTGTTAAAATGATAGGCTACATATCAACTAATGTAGCAAACAAACGGTAGAGAAATCTCCATTTTAAAGATACCTATCTTCAATCACGGCCGCAAAAGATACCATGTTGCCTGGCTCTTTGCAGATAAAACCCACAGAGTAACAGGTTTAGGGGAAGGTTGTGCAGGTAGGGTCAGGTTTGGGTGGGGGGGTTTTGTAGATCTCAATCGCACGTAAATTAATGACAACATCTGAAAACATTTCCAAAACGAAGCTTAAATGTTTTCTCCATCAAAATCGACTTTGTTTAATCCTCAACATAACTATCGTCACTATAAAGGAAAAACTTTTTTTTAAGCAACCAAGGAACTCCAGTTGACCCTACCTATCCTACTGTGGGGCAGGAAGGGTCACCCCATTGTGCGGGTTGGGTCAACAAAGAATATTGAGCTAAAATTAAATGAATCAAAAGAAAAACATGACATTTTCTATCATTTCCGTGCGTGTGTGTGTGCGTGCGTGCGTGCGTGCGTGCGTTGGTGCTTGCACGTTTGTGTTCGTGCATGCGTGTTTGTATGTTCGCGTGCATGCATGTGTGTTTGTGTGTGTGTGCGTGCGTGTGTGTGCTTGCATGCATGCATGAGTGTGTGTATGTGTGTATGTGTGTGCTTGCATACATGTATGAGTGCGTGTGTGTGTGTGTGTAAAAGTGTGTGTACGCCTATGTGTTTAATAATGACAAATGACACGGCCGCCTCGGTTGCCGTTGCCATCGCCCCGTTAGGGCTCACAGCAAATTTGAAGCGATTCGGTCGAAAAACGGCGGAGTTATAAGGCCCGTTTTGTGTTTCAGACAGACAGACAGACAGACACACACACACACGGACACTTGGCTTTTTACTATATGATGATAATGGATGTCTGAATGTTGCTACAGGTGGTTCCAGGGTTTTGACTGGGACGGTCTGGTGAATTGCACAATTACACCTCCCATCGTTCCGAAGGTACTCTTCAACTTTCGCCCATCTTTCGTTTTTAAGTCATAATCCTTTTTTTTTTTTAAAGGGGGGGGGCGAAGAAAAAAAGACAGAATGAAAGAAAGACAGGCACGTGCGGCACGTGCGCAGTGGACGCATCTCTCTCTCTCTCTCTCTCTCTCTCTCTCTCTCTCTCTCTCTCTCTCTCTCTCTCTCTCTCTCTCTCTCTCTCTCTCTCTCTCTCTCTCTCTCTCTCTCTCACATACACGCACGCGCATATGCACACACACAAGCAAAAACACACACTCATTCAAACACACACACAGATATAAATTCATTAAATGCATTATTCTTATGAAATGTATTTACACACACGTACACACACACAAAATGTGTATGTGTGTTTAAATACGTTCAAACACACACACACACACACACACACACACACACACACACACACACACACACACACACACACACACACACACACACACACACACACACACACACACACACACAACACAACACAACACAACACACACACACTAGTTTAGTTCTTTATTTTTCTTTACATCATTTTTTCATGGATGGCTTGTTGGAGAAAAAAAAAAGCATGTTATTTTCTTGTACAATGTTCCCATCTAAAAATAAAATTTTGACGACTAACGTTCTTTTTCTTTCTTTCTTTTCCTTTCTCAGCTCCGGGGTCCTACAGACTGCAGCAATTTTGACAACTACCCTCACGACATGGACATCCCTGCCGATGAGACCTCGGGCTGGGACACCGAGTTCTAGAGTGCCTCTGTCATCAGCGTCATCATCGTCGTCGTCGTCATCGTCCATATTATCGATTTTATCGTCATCGTCATCAATGGGCTGGGACACTGACTTCTAATGTGCTTCCGTCGTCGTCACCGTGATATTCCAATACCGCAGAACATCATTCATAGTACGGCTCTCATGCACTATTGGCCCTTTCTACGGGTTTGTCGTCGTCATCATCATCATTATCGTCGTCGTCATCGAAGTGGCCGTCAGTAGCATCGTCGTCACCATCGTCATCAATATTGTGGTCATCGTCATCATCTTCATCATCATCGTCCATAATCATCACCATTATCATCACCATCATCACCATCATCGTCATCATCATAGTGTTAGGTTTTATTCCCATGCCTCCTCCAAAATCGGAATGTGTCAGCTGTATGCTGCGGGGAGACCAGTGAAAACTCAAAACCGGACACATACGTACCCATTATGGCCATATGGCCCAGGGAACGCAGAGGAAGAAGAAGAAAGAATTCCCCACGTTGAGCCCCACCCAACTCACAACCATACCCCCGTTGGTTTGTCCGACATAAGGACCTGCTACACTGCATACAATTCGCTGTCAATGCGATGCAATTTTGACGATGCGAGTCACGATTCACCTGAAATTCGTGTATTGGGTCTACTTGAGTATAGTGAGCGAAAAAGGCAGATTTATTTTTATAGACGGGAGAATTTCACGTGAATTATGACTCACGTGACCCAATCGCATGGCATCCCCGTACGATTTTACGCGTGTGTGGCGCCGGCTTTAGTTGCCACCCCCCGAATGCCAGAGATCGATCTTCCGTCTTCCGTAGAGAGCAGTCAATGTGTGTCAGGGTCGTTGGTCAAGAGGCCAGCCACCAGTGGAGAGCAGCAGCAACTTCGGCCAACAATTTGGTTGACCCGTGATGGACAGCGTATTGTGTCATAGTGATGATGTCAATGGAAAAAACAACAACACGAACACACACACACGCGGCGCGTGCGCGCATACACGCACGCGCACACACACATACACCCCCACACACATATATATATCCAAGCGTTTTTGAAGATGAGGTGATAATAATAATTATACACATAGCAATGTATCATTTTCTTGGGAAAAGGATTTTTTTTAAAAAGCATTATGTTTATTACTCTCTCTCTCTCTCTCTCTCTCTCTCTCTCTCTCTCTCTCTCTCTCTCTCTCTCTCTCTCTCTCTCTCTCTTTCTCTCTCTCTCACTCATTATGTGTATAGTTGCTTCCATATGCATAGGCATGACACTTTGTACGTTATTTCTGTTGTGTTATTTCTGTTCACATTAGGTATGCAACCGCTGTGATGGTAATCTATTTGAATCGTGTATTGCAGAGAATTTGTGTGTGTGCCTTTCTGATGCTTGTATCTTCTTTTCCTTCTCCTGCGTTCTCAGGTCATAAAGCCATAACGGATAAGACACGTATGTATCCGGTTTTTAGTTTTCACTGGTCTCCCTGTTGCATTCAGCCAACAAACACATTCCGATTTCGGAGGAGCTCAAAGGAGAAAATTATTTGGAAGATTAAAAAAACCCAGTCAGAAAGATAGTAGATGACAGAAAGCAAATGAATAAGGCAGAGTCAAAAAGAGTGACAGATTAGAGTAAATTACCAGCACAGAACTTCCATAAGGGTAGGGGAACTATTTGTACGAAAGACCCCACCCCCACCCGCACCCTCCAGTCTCCCCATGGGAAGCGCTGCTTATATGAGAGCAATGTTTGGTAACCTTTTTTTCCATATAATGCATAGAAGCGGGTTGAAAGAATGTCAAGGTAGTACTTGTAGTTTTATAGGTACACATACAAAACATAGCTATCAAGCACTTCATCTACGAGCCCCTTATTACTCATTCGCATCGCAACGATTTTGAATTATAACAATTTTTAAAACGCGAATCACTCCAGCCATACACACACAAACAAAGCATACATAAACAAAAGGAGAAATGAAAGAAGATTACAGGTTTTTACTTCAGCTTTAGACATTGGGGAGTGGTAGATCATTTTTTTTATGTAGACTTTATATATAAAAACTCTCTACACCGATTGGTTGCCTCACAACTTAACAAACCACTACAAAAGCAAAGTCAGAGGCAAAATTGTGGTCTAAGGGAGCAAAGCGAGTTTAGAAGTGACCAAGGTATGGGGTGCACACAGGTTTACTTCCCCTAAAACAAATTGACAGCTATCTATTAATTCCAGACATATATGGCTTGAATGAGTTGGGATCGTTGGCTTCAAACACAATTCCAGATCCATTTATATGATCGACTTTACTTAAAGTGCACATGAAGTAGTAACGTCTTTAATGCTTATGATAATTATCCGATCATGATAATACAATGATGGATCTGTTTGGAAAATTGAATAAAGCCAAAGACATAGTTTTATCCTAATTAATAAAACCTCACGTTTTTGGTAAGAAGGGTGATGGGAGGGGGGAGGGGGTTGTTGCATCCGAAACGTTTAATACTCACTTGGCTTTATGTTCTTTGACAGTTCTGATAGTAATCACTGTTATCGGTTACTTTAAACATACATAAGAGACAAAAATACGAAGATAAAATATAGACCCCTACAGTAAATCCCCAACATTAGATCTCCCTTATCTTTTGACCCTTTCTTCCTATCGCAAGCATCAGTGAGACACACTGACCCAGCGAAATTAACTCCCTTGTTTTTTTCTGGGTAGGTGTGACCCACATACAAGTACCCCCATACACGATCGAGGCTACTCTTTAAAGTGATGTCTCGTTTTCATGTATGGGGGAATATGTATGGGAGTCAAACCTGGTCAAAATAAGATTTCTTACCAGCGAGAGAGTGACACCCGTGATTTTCACTCATGGATCTGGTGGGTCTTTAAAGCTAAAGCAGTATTGTTGACATGGGGAAAAAACAAAAACTGCTAAATTACACAAGAAATTCTTGTAACCAACACATACCACTAAAGTATGCAAGCATCTCTGAAATATGTTTGTATCTATAATGTGTGTTTGTGTGCGATCGACGTACGAGAGATTCGTGACCGCTGTATACTTGATAACCACGATACCAATTGCTAATCCAGATTTCCTTTCTATGCACTTTCAACAGAATGCTTGTTATTGCTTTTGAATCTGCCACTATGAACTGTATATAATGATGCACTCTGTGTGTATTTGCATCTTTATCTAATTTTATTAAATGATCATGCATGTTTTTATCAATGTTAATTTTTTTACGGACTGTTTTTTCCAATCTCTCTTTTCTATTTGCTTTGAACCAATGTTTTTTCCCCTTTTGCTCGTCATCAAAAAATGAAACCTTTAGCTTGATTTATATGTTAGCACTCATAACTCAAGATGTTTTATGTCAATTTCGATGCACTTTCCATGGACGGTAGGGTGTGTGTGTCTGTGTGTGTGTATGTGTGCGCGCGTGTGCGTGCGTCCGTGCGTGCGTGTGTGTGTGTGTGTCATTTAATGTGACTTTCACGCCTAGCTTTTCATGCACTCACAGTTTGATTCTACACACAAATTGAGCTTTAGGTGTGCAAAGAAATTGAAAAGATAGGAATTGATTCCACTGTATCTATATCAAACGCTCAAATTGTAAGATCCGTCTGTGTTTTTAAAGGTTTCATTTCTGCAATGCTTTTTGCTTTCTATGTGTACAATTTGAACACTGCATGCTATCATACACATGTCTTTTATCTTTAATTTCAAATCACAAAATCTTCTTACTACACGTTTCTAATCCGAGTGAACTCAGACATTCACTGTATGATTTTTTTTTAATTGTTCATTCATTAATATGTTTAGTTGGTGGCTAACTGATTACTTGATAAAGATGGTCCGGACTTTCAAGATAAAGTAGACAAATATACTGCTGACAAAGAATCTGTGTCGTGTTTGCTAGTTTCTTATGGAAGATGTATATACCACAATGGAATGTACTCATTTATATAGTACCAATATTACATTGTGTTACTATTGCTAATTATAGCCTATTTTTAAGAGGCCTATACAGGTGAAGGAATTATGTTTTAATGGGAATTGGGAATTTGAAGAATATGTGGAAATGATGATGAATGTTTGTGCATGTAAATGGTGTTAATAGTCTAGCAAGTCAGTCTGATTTTAGAGTTCAAAATATTAAATCTTAAGAACAGAAATGACTTCATTGTACATGCTTTTTATAAACTATAATCTTGCGTATCAAATCGACGGTTTGGGTGGGATTTTTGTTTGACTGCTTTTTTTTATGATGATGTTCACTTCCTTGTGGGTTTTGTTTCCATGATAACATGTTGCTATTATTGACGAAGCGTTCTAGCTCGCTGTTTGTTTCTTTGGTGGTGATTTTCTTTTGAAATGGCAAAATGATGATCGTTCGTATAGTTCAAAGTATTAGAGAGACACGATGATTTGGAACGCTTCCATTCAAAGCCCTTGGTGCAGCCAACATTCTTTCTCTTTTTCTCCCTCCGCCTCTCTCTCTCTCTCTCTCTCTCTCTCTCTCTCTCTCTCTCTCTCTCTCTCTCTTCTCTCTCTCTCTTTCTCTCTCTCCTCCTCCTCCTCCTTCTCTTCTTTCTGAAACGAACAATGACCATGCTGACGCTTTCTTTCACGTGATTCTGTTGATGATTTGGCATATATAGGGGAGCACGGGTTGACGGGAAGGAACTCGTTATCACCGCTTAGGCATTTCTGAAGCCCTATTATGCTTTTGTCCTTGTTCACTTCTTTGTTTGTATGCGTGTTTATCTTTTTCAAAATCCATCCGTCTAGTTATAGAAATATAATTTATTTTCATTTTAAAAGCATAATAACAAAGATTGTTGACATTCATAGAACGTTTACTTTGATTTATAAAAGGAAAACAAAAAGTTGGTAGCTAAGGTTATTAGGTTCTTAAGGAGTGTCACAAATGTACCCACTTACTGTAGTGAACCACAACAGTTGATTTTTTAAAGAATTCTATTTATCGATTAAATGGTTAAAATTGTGTATGTTCTTATTATTATTTAACGAAACATGAAATAAAAAGTAGAAATGAAACTGGAAACAAATAATATGAAGTAAACGGGAGGGAAAAAACACAGACCATCTTCAGGTAGAAAAGAGTGATTCTTAATGAGGTTATTAGTATTTACACATATCTATATTGTTAAAAACTCGGGACTTTACTGGTGTTGCACTGCCTCTGGGCATTGCAGCCAGTATTGTTCCCATCATCTTTGTATTTACAAATGTCCCATATGTGTCTATGACCGAGAGGACGTAAAACACCATTTTTCATTCATTTCAGGTTATTAGTATCTAAGATGAATGTTTTCTATATTATTACGATTGAGATAGTTTTAATTGTCAAAAAAGTCATGCTGAAAATTAATGATTTTGTTGATGTTTATTCATTTATTCATGATCATTGATCAGACACTAAGTGTGTGTGTGTGTGTGTGTGTGTGTGTGTGTGTGTGTGTGTTAACAGCTCAATACCTTCATTTACATACTTAATATGGACGCGCCTTGGGATCGGGGAAATAAAAAAAAATTACTTTGGTTTATCTCACACTTACTCACAGCAGCATCAGTTTATTTCAATAGATCATCCTAATCCGTTTGAAAAAAAATAATAGATGTTTCCCACCAGATAATGACTGTAAAATTGTGGATTCCTTAGAAATTTGTAGGTGCTTTGATTCAATGGTGTTGTATTGTGTGATTAAAAATGAAGAAAAACGCTACAGAGACAAAACCAAAGCATCTTGTGATCTGTTCAATTTTCGGCATTGTAACTGGTATTAATATGGGCTATTTGTTCATTCATGGAAAAATACTGCTGGAGATACGCTGCACTGTATGTGTATGTGTGTGTGTGCGTGTGCGTGCGCGCGTGCGTGTGTGTGAGTTTGCATACGTGCGTGTGTGTGTGGGCGTGTTTGTACGTGTGTGGGTGTGCACGTTTGTGTGCATAAGTACGTGTGTAAGTAAGTGTGTGTGTGTGTGAGTTTGTGTGCATGTGTGCGTTTCTTTATGTGCGCATGCATATGCATACTATGCCGTGTGTGTGTGCGTGTTGGTGTGTGTGTTGCATTTGTGTGTATACGTTTGTGTGTAAGTAGTATGTATGCAAGTATGTGTGTGTGTCTGTATGCACGCATGCACATGCATGCCTGCCATATATGTGTGTGTGTGTGTTTTGCGTGCGTATGTATGTACGTGTGTGTGTGTGCGCGCGCATGTATTTCTGTGCGCATGTAGAAATGCATATCACATTTTCTATCCAGGTTCCCTGCAAACGGATTCTTATGTAGGTGTATGTAGAAGTAACCTGTCGTATTAGGTGTTGTGTTTTTTTCTCTTGCCACAGTCTTTCTATTCATCTTTATCGTTTTTTTAATTTTTCTGTGTTTTAATTTCTTTGTTGATATTTCCATCTTTGGCATACTTGTTTAATCTTTCCCCTTTTCCTGGTTCACTTTATTCTGTGCATGTATACCTTTTCACTAAGGTTTTCGTTTGTTTTCTTTTTCTTTTCTCCTCAAGAGGATTTTTCACCTATTGAATCTTGACACTGTTTGCCGGTTGTTGTTGTTGTGTGTTTTTTAATTATTTTGATTGTAAGTATTATTAGGAGTGAAATGCTTAGGGGGAAAGGATAGCAAATACGTTTTACAGTTTACAGCATGCCTTTTTTAAAATTTTGAACTTGAAATAATTTTCCTTCGAAATTGTGACATTTTTTAAATATATTTTATTCCATAGCATGTTTTTTTTCTTCTTTTGTTTGTTTTGAAGTTAGAATGTAGCGGTGTTTTTTTTAGTTCATTACGCTAGAAGAAAAAATAGAAATAATATGGGGTGGGGTGGGGTGGGGGTCAAATTGAGGTCAGTATTTTAGCGATTATTGTTATTGTTTTTATCTATTTTTAGAGGATGTTTCACCTATTGAATCTTGACGCTGGTTTTGTTTTAAAATTTTGATTGTAAGTATTATTAGGAGTGATATGTTTTGGGGAACGAACCACAAATACGTTTTACAGTTTACAGCATGTCTTTTTATAAAATTTATCTTGAAGTAGTTTTCCTTCGAATTTGTGACAAGAACTTTTTTTCTTTTTAAAAAAAATATATGTTATTCCGTAACATGTGGGTTTCTTCCTTTTGTTTGTTTTAAAGCTAGAATGTAGCCTATTTTGCTTTTTATTTTTTATAGAAATAATGTGGGGTGGGGTGGGGGTCAGTATTTTAGTGATTATCGTTATTGTTTTTATCTATTTTTTTCTTAGTGTCTCTCAGGGTACTGTATGTAAACCACATCGCACTTGCATTGCAGGATGTGTATGTGGGATCATAGCACTTTTGGGACGATTACATTAAACGTTTCCACTGCCTTTCACTTGTTTCTGAGTCGTTTTTGTTATAATTATGCGTCTCTGCCTCTGTCTCTATGTCTGTAGGCCTATGTCTCTGCTTATCTGCCTGGCTGTCTGTCTATTTTTCAGTCTGTTTGTCTGTCTTTGTATTGCTCTGTCTCATTTTTATTTTTGCATAATTGTGTGCATGTATATGCTTGTGTAAGCGTGCGTGCGCGAGCGCATGTGTGTGTGCGTGTGTGTGTGTGTGTGTGTGTGTGCGTGCGCGCGTGCGCGCGTGTGTGTGTGTCTGTGTGTATGTGTGTGTGTGTGTGTGTCAGTGTGTGTGTGTGTGTGTGCGTGTGCGCGCGCGTGCGTGAGTGGTATAATCTCCAAACTTTAACGTTGGCATTTTCTCGGAAAACAGAAGGCATACATTGTTCAAACTTTGCACACATATAGATGTCTATGCAAGCTTTCAAACAATAATGATTTGAATAATTAAATACTTAAAAAACACTGTAAACAGATAACAAACAGATAATATTTTAGATCAATCAATAAATCAATCAATCAATATTTTTATTGTCCATTTTACAGGAAATTCTTGTTGCAGTAATAAAACAATTAACAAAACAACACAATAAAGACAGAGAAAGCCTTCGAATTTGGCAGGTAGATGACCGGGGACGGTGACTTTCCGTGTGCCAAACCGGAAGCGAATCGATGTAGAAATGCGCGATATCTGCCGCTTAACCTTTTCACAAACCGCGGCGAAACGAGATCCGACATTGACTCGAAATTTGAAACGTGCATGACCAGGGATAGTGACTATCTTGGTGCAAAAGTTCAACAGCATCCGCGTGTCAAGCTACTATCTGATGAAAACCTTACTAATACTACTAACCCATGAAAAGACTACTATTATTTTCAGCAGTTAGTAGTAATTAACCCATGAAAAGACTACTATTATTTTCAGCAGTTAGTAGTATTCTGTTCATGGGTTAGTAGTAATACTAAGGTTTTCATCATATAGTAGCTTGGCTTTACGACTATCTAGTGAAATGATTCCTGTGGGAAATTATGTCCCCTCTCTCTCTCTCTCTCTCTCTCTCTCTCTCTCTCTCTCTCTCTCTCTCTCTCTCTCTCTCTCTCCCCCCCCCCCCCCCTCTCTCTCTCTCTCTCTCTCGCTCTCTCTCTCTCTCTCTGTCTAACCTCTAACACTGGTCACTTTGGCCTAATTTTACCGTTTGAATGCTAATTAGTGTATTAGGAGCTCATTTGAACAATTGTTGATGTGGTTGACCAGTGGTCAGTGTCACTGACCAGTGGTCACTTGGGTCTATTTTCACTGTTTAACTGCAAATTAGTGTATTAGGAGTTCAAATGAACAATTTTTGATGTGGCTGACCAGTGGTCAGTGTCACTGTCCAGTGGTCAATTTGGCCTATTTTCACTGTTTGACTGCAAATTAGTGCATTAGGAGTTCAAATGAACAAAGTTTGATGTGGTTGGCCAGTGGTCAGTGTCACTGACCAGTGGTCACTTTGGCCTATTTTCACTGTTTGACTGCAAATTAGTGTATTAGGAGTTCAAATTAACACATTTTGATGTGGTTGACCAGTGGTCAGTGTCACTGACCAGTGGTCACTTTGGCCTATTTTCACTGTTTGACTGCAAATTCGTGTATTAGGAGTTCAAATGAACAAGGTTTGATGTGGTTGACCAGTGGTCAGTGTCACTGACCAGTGGTCACTTTGGCCTATTTTTACTGTTTGACAGCTAATTAGTGTGTTAGGAGTTCAAATGAACAATTTTTAAGGTGGTTGACCACTGGTCAGTGACACTGACCAGTGGTCAACCACATCAGACCTTGTTCATTTGAACTCCTAATACACTAATTTGCAGTCAAACAGTGAAAATAGGCCAAAATGACCACTGGTCAACCACATCAAAAATGTGTTAATTTGAACTCCTAATACACTAATTTGCAGTCAAACAGTGAAAATAGGCCAAAGTGACCACTGGTCAGTGACACTGACCACTGGCCAACCACATCAAACTTTGTTCATTTGAACTCCTAATGCACTAATTTGCAGTCAAACAGTGAAAATAGGCCAAATTGACCACTGGACAGTGACACTGACCACTGGTCAGCCACATCAAAAATTGTTCATTTGAACTCCTAATACACTAATTTGCAGTCAAACAGTGAAAATAGGCCAAAGTGACCACTGGTCAGTGACACTGACCACTGGTCAACCACATCAACAATTGTTCAAATGAGCTCCTAATACACTAATTAGCATTCAAACGGTAAAATTAGGCCAAAGTGACCAGTGTCAGAGGTTAGACAGAGAGAGAGAGGGGGGGGGGAGAGAGAGAGAGAGAGAGAGGGGAGAGAGAGAGAGAGAGAGAGAGAGAGGGAGAGAGAGAGAGAGAGAGAGAGAGAGAGAGAGAGAGGGGGGGACATAATTTCCCACAGGAATCATTTCACTAGATAGTCGTAAAGCCAAGCTACTATATGATGAAAACCTTAGTATTACTACTAACTGATGAAAATAATAGTAGTCTTTTCATGGGTCAGTAGTATTAGTAAGGTTTTCATCATATAGTAGCTTGACATCCGCGCGCTATGACCCAATTTACATTTGGACGACGCTAATTTCAACATTATACACAAAAAGAACTCTCTGGAGTAACGGAGCAGCGAGAAATCGGTTACACAGCGGACATTACGAAGCCTCCTATCGCGCTACTCTCTCTCTCTCTCTCTCTCTCTCGCGCGCGCGCGGCCAGCAGGTTAGCAAAAAAGTTAGACCAGCGACATACATACTGGACTTGTGTCAGTAAAAGGTTACCACGTGGGCGTGTGTGTGTGGGGGGAGTGGGGATGGGATGGGTGGGGGGGGGGGGTAGGGGGGGGGATGGTGGGGGGGGTGGGGGGGGGGGGGCAGTGGGGAGTCTGTATGTCTCTCTGTCTGTCTTTTTCTGTCTTCTCTCTCTCTCTGTATGTTTGTCTGTCTGTGTCTCTCTCACTTTCTGTCTCTGTCTCCCCCCCCCCCCTCTCTCTCTCTCTCTCTCTCTCTCTCTCTGTCTGTCTGTAGGGCCTATGTCTCGCTGTCTGTCTCTCTGTCTGTCTGTCTCTCTCTGTCTTTGTCTGTCTGTCTCTCTCTCTCTCTCTCTCTGTCTCCTTTCTCTGTATATCTATGTGTTTCTCCCTCTCTCTCTCTCTCTCTCTCTCTCTCTCTCTCTCTCTCTCTCTCTCTCTCTCTCTCTCTCTCTGTCTGTGCCTGCTCCGGGGACGTTAAGCAAATTTTCATTCATCCAACCCGAACAGCAGTTGTCCTCTTTGCTCTCTGTCTATGTCTCTCTGTCTGTCTCTCACGGCTATTGTCTTCCACCTATTTGGGGGGCATGTGGGGTGGGGGGGGGGGGGGGGGGGGCGGATGGTTTGGGGTGAGGGGGGGGGGGGGTGAGGGGGGGAATAAAGCAAGATAAATTTTTTTAGAAAGAAACAAAAAAACAAAAGTAATAATATCATATTTCCGTGACCCAGCAAAACCAGTACTTGGCGTTACCAGTACTGGGCGTCACTGGTACTCGGCGTTGGCTATCATATAATAAAAAGGCAAGTGTGTGTATGTCTGTGTGTGTGTGTCTGAAACACAAAACGGGCCTTATAACCGAATCGCTTCAAATTTGCTATGAGCCCTAACGGGGCGATGGCAACGGCAACCAAGGCGGCCGTGTCATTTGCGCGGATTGGCAAATGCGCGAAACGCGCATCCGCCAGCCTCTCGGCGCCCGTATCTCCGGTATTTCTGGACGGATTGCCTCAGTGTGAATTTAGAAGTGAGATGTTGTAAAGCGAGGTAAGGGATGTAACTTGGCGGGCGACGCACACACACACACACACACACACACACACACATGTCCTTGCACGGTAACGGCTCTATTAACAAAAATAAAATAAGGAAGGTTGAAAAGACTATACTAAAGTCACAACAGGGGTGGGACGGGGGGAGAAGGGTACAGGGGTTCCTGTATGACAATAACAGACACAGGGAAAGCCTCCAATGCACCCTATAATGTTGAAATATAGGGGAGGGGGCTTCATCCACCCACCCACTAACCTGAGCATTGCCCCTGGACCCCGGCAAAAAAGTGACCCCACCTCCGTCTGTAAGTATTTGATCCACCCCTGCACACACACACACACACACACTACACACACACACACACACGCGCGCGTGCGTGCACACACACACACCTACAAAAACAAACACTGACATTGAAAACGAAGTGACAATAGCATTCAAACTAAACCTTTCCAAAGCAGCAAAAATATCTAAATATGCACACGCACAAGCACGTACAAGTACGCACAAAGACCCTCACACACACACACACACACACATTGTGACACACACACTAAATTTGTTCGTTTCCAATAATCTATAGGCCTATATATGTATATTCAGAGAGAGACAGACAGACAGACAGACAGACAGACCTTTTTTCGCGAAGGTAACTGTACAAAGAATCGTACAGACTGGAAAAGACAAAGGGATATTATCAGTACGATTTTTGGTCATGTAAACATTAAATCAAAAGGGGTGCTTTCCCCTTTTTCTTTGGGGACTGGTTTTGCATGGACAACATATGTGTGGCAGGGGCGAATCAAGCGTACAGCCTCGGACACATTTCGCGTACGCAGAAACTGCCCCGGGCAGATCTGGCGTACGCAGAAACTGCCCGGGGCAGATCTGGCGTATGCAGAAACTGCCCGGGGCAGATCTGGCGTGGGGACACTTTGAGCGTGTTACACCGGAGCAAAGCCTGGCAGCAAATTGGAAGAGAATCAGGAGATGCGCGTCACTCTCAGAGCAGCGCCAACAGGAAACAGGGGCCTTATAACTCTGCTGTTTCTTAACCGAATCGCTTCAAATTTCCTGTACTCAGCGTTACCAGTCATCAGTACTTGGCGTTACCGTTACTAGGCGTTACCGTTACTAGAAGAGCGCGTCACTCTCAGAGCAGCGCCAACCGAATCGCTTCAAATTTGCTGTACTCAGCGTTTGCTGTACTCAGCGTTACCAGTACTTGGCGTTACCGTTACTAGGCGTTACCGTTACTAGGCGTTACCGTTACTAGGCGTTACCGTTACTAGGCGTTACCGTTACTAGGCGTTACCGGTACTCGGCGTTGCGCTAGTCATTATATTAAAAGCCAACTGTCCCTCTCTGTGTGTGTGTGTGTGTGGAACACAGAACAGGCCTTATAACTCCGCCGTTTTTCGACCGAATCGCTTCAAATTTGCTATCAGCCCTAACGTGGCGATGGCAACAGCAACCGGGCCAATGCGGCAGTGTCATTTGCGCGGTTTGGCAAATGCGCGAAACGCGTATCCACCGGCCTCTCGGCGCCCTGCGTATCTCCAGTATTTCTGGACAGATTTCCTTCCAATTTGGCAGGTAGATGACTGGGGACAGTGACTATCTGTGTGCGAATCTGGAAGCGAATTGATTTATAAACGCGCGCGATATGCGCCGCTTGACCTTTTCACACACTGCGGTGAAACGAGACCCGACATTGACTCGAAATTTCGAACGTGCATGACCAGGGATAGTGACTATCTTGGTGCAAGATTTCAACAGCATCCATTCATAAACGCGCGCGATATGAGCCAATTTACATTTGCGCAGAAAATTTCAAGCTGTCCACAACAAACACTTTACTCAGTACCAGTTAGCAGTACTAGGCGTTACCGGTACTCGGCGTTGCGCTAATGGAAATAAAGATATCATTATCAATGTAAGCTTACCAATGTCAACAGCATTAATAGTTCTCACTGCTATCATCCACATCATAATCACCCTTTCGACCATCACCACTGTCATTATTCTAATGGCAACAACAGCAATAGCAATGAAAATAACCTATCAAAAAATTGAAAACAGTAAAAACATTAATCATTAGGGGTTGTTTTTTTCCAATTTGCAAACTTCACTTAATATAGAAGACATTATATAGCCATTAATAAGCCAGGGCATGTTCCAGTCTAATCTCTAATGTTTGAAAAACAACCAAACATAGGTAAGAATCAGTCACCCTAGATACCATATCACCTTAGGCTAATGCACCAACATGCCAAATTTGGGGACTATGACTGCAAAACTGTGAAATATATGGGCAAGACAAAAAGTACACATTAAAGGTCAAGGTTATTGGTTAATTTTAATATGCAAATCATCTTTCTTGAAAGCTTGCATAAACATCTATGTGTATGCAAAGTAATAATAATAGTGTTTTGCGCCCTCTTTGGCCTGTCGGCCATGTGGGGCATGTGTATGCAAAGTT
Source organism: Phymorhynchus buccinoides (assembly GCA_017654935.2). NCBI lineage: Eukaryota > Metazoa > Mollusca > Gastropoda > Neogastropoda > Raphitomidae > Phymorhynchus > Phymorhynchus buccinoides. Next base: position 16,483,677 of record CM065680.1, read on the forward strand.
TGAACAATGTACGCCTTGTAGTTCCCGAGAAAAAGTCAGGACTGACCACTGATGCAACACAATTGGTCAGTTGGTCCTATCTCCGTCTTGTTCTGTCCGTCTCTGTCTTTCCCTTTTCTCTGTCTCTTACTCCCATTTTCTTTCTAATTGTTTCTTTCAGGACAGAGAGGCAAAGAAAGACACTCAGAGAGATAGAGAGGCAAGATTTTGTATTATCAACTTGTGGCGGTGCCATAGCCGATGAGGTTTAACGGAGGCGTGGTCACCGCTACAGCTATCTGTATTAATACAAAATCGGGACTTTACTGGTTTCGTACTGCCTCCGGGCATTGCCTCCATGTATTGTTCCCACCATATTTGTGTTTACAAATGTCCCATATTATGTGTCTGATTCAGACCAAGAGGACGTAAAACTCAATTTTCGTCGTTGGCAAGATTTGTGCTAAAAACACCTTGGTGGAAAGCCGAAGTGAAAAATAAGCCTATCATTCCTGTTAAATAAAAATAAGTGAAAAAGCCTATCATTCATCTCAGCTGTGCAAAAGTTCAAACAGAAAGGAAAGGACAGTGAACAGGCCGCGAGGCCTAATGTCCTAACTACCTGACCTGATCTAAAATGACACGTTTCAATGGTCAATTGACCATTCGGATTCCCGAACAAGAAAGCGAAATATTAGAGGATGTTGATAGCACAAAACTTCCAGAAGGCAAGGAAACTATTTGTTCTGACCCCTCCCCCCCACACATGAGGAAGATAGAATGAGCATTTCGGGTTCGTATCGACGGTCTGCCCACTAGCCGTGTACCCACCCACCCACCCCCCAAAACAAAACAAAAAACAACAACAACAAAACACCAGACACACACACAACAAAACAACAACAAAAACGTCTTCTTTTTTAAACCATTGGGTGCAGGGGAGATAAGTGAGGAAATTGATATCAGACTACTTCCGGTGGAGAGCTTCCGGTTTGATAGTACCGTACTGTATTTTATAATTTCGAATGTACATCGGATGAACATGAGTACAGAGCATAAAGTTTCTTTTAGGTAAGTTTTTTATATTTGATGTTTTTTTAACCAGAAGTGTGAATGGCTTTATTTTTTGTAATACAGGGTTTGCTAGTAACCGCATGTCAATTGTGACTGATTTCCTTTTCGCCTCACTCCTCAGGCTTGGCCTTGGGGACCCGGCTCAGGCAGGTCAGTCCAGGTCAGGTAGGACGACTAGGCCTAGGCCTCGCGGCCTTTCAAGCGTCCTTTCTCTTGATTGGGATTTTTTAAAATAAAAATTCAGTTGGCACAGCTGTGACGGTTTTAGTAGACTATCAGTATCAGTCATACTGGTATTTTAATTTACTAAGGTTTTGGTCTTTGTTTGAAACTCTTTGTCCAGGTTTTTAAATTTGTTACAATGTTAGGTGCAAGTTTTGTTTGAGCAGGAAGTGTGTTCCAATAGTTAGTCACTCTGTCACTGAAAAAGTGTCTTTTTTGTATATATATATTGCTATGATATGATAGTTGATACTTGATAGTATTGTCAGGACCGTTAAGAATTTTATAAACATTGATTAGGCCTAACTAGGTCACCACGAAGTCTTCTGTATTTGCTACCTTATGAGATAAGTACTAAAGTAGTCCTAGCCGGCGCGTAGCCAATCAGAATCGTTTGTTTGTCCGCCATTGTGAATTTTACGAAACTAAGTGCATGGCTTTGTGCATCGATTTCTCGGTAAATTAAATATGTAGATTTACACCCTCCTGCTCTATTTCTTGATTCTTTCCGTGGTTAGGGTTAGGGGGTAAAGGTAAAGTACTAAAGATGTGCCACCCCCCTGCACTTCTCGGTTAATTCTATTTTTCAGTTTTTGCCTTTCTTAATCTTACCATACATAAAAATTAAAGCTGTATTTTACTTTTAGGAACATTTTTAGCTAATAACCTTTTTGGAATACTAACCCTAACCCTAGCCCTAAACCTAACCCTACCCCCCACTATGTACAGTTGTACTGCAGTACACCGCGATTTGTCACAGTTGTGGTTCGTTGCGTTTTTCCGTCTTATAGGGTGGGGGGTAGGGTTAGGATTAGGGATAGGGTTAGTATTCCAAAAAGGTTATTAGCTAAAAATGTTCCTAAAATACAGCTTTATGTATGGTAAGAAAGGCAATAACGGAAAAATACAACTAACCGAGAAATATAGGGGGGCGGGGGGGGGGACATCTTGACCTTTAACGGGTTAGGGCTAGGGTTAGGGTTTGGGTTAGATGGTTATAGTTCTCATGCCGAGGTAGATATTTTATGACAGATACTTATTTATCGTGACACCGGGGAGATAACTCTATCCAAACAGCCAGGAGTTGTTTATAAAAATATATTACTGGACGTTTCGTACACCAAAATATATGAAACGCCTGTGCACAAAATGTCTTGTGTACGAAACGCCTGTGTACGAAATGTCTTGTGTACGAAACGCTAAGTTCATGTACGAAATGTCTTGGAAATAATGTACGAAACGACCAATCCAGGGTGCGAAACGTCCAGTGTACGAAACGTCTGTAATCCAAATAAGTATATAAATAAAGAGAGACGAAGATGTCTCTGCAGCCATGAAGAGCGGCACTGCAACTGACGTAATCATTATGGACTCTGAGAAGTTGTTCGACAAGGTGAATCACACTCACAGCTTTCTACTCCACAAGCTAGACCACTACGGGGTCAGAGGAACCGTAAACAGTTGGATTACAAGCTTCCTCAAGGACCGAAAGCAAGCCGTGTTGGTCGATGGTGCTCAGTCTGGCTGTGTGGAGGTGAAGTCTGGTATGCCCCAGGGGACAGTCCTAGGACCCTGCCTGTTTCTGACCTACATCAATGACCTCCCCTCCAGAATCTCTCCTCCTTCTCGCCTGTTTGCTGACGGCACAGCTCTATGCTGCTTCATTACCTGCGATGACGACCTGGTCAAACTCCAACTAGAGGACGTTGGGAGAATGGGACATGGCGTTCCATCCCGCCAAATGCTGTCAGCTGCCTTTGACGAGATGCAAGTTCAAGCCGCTGAACGCCTCCATCAGCTACAGTCTCCAGGGCCACACCCTAGAAAGAGTGCCCTCAACAAAGTATCTTGGGTTCACACTGCAATCCAATCTTTGATGGGGAGCCCACATCACAGCCCAGTGTTGATTCTAGAGCACGGTCTTGAGGGATTCCCGCATTTTTTCTGATTTGGATGCATAAATTAATAAAATCACGAACGATGCGGTCCAAGTCACGCAAAAAATCAAAACAAATGCGCTTTACTTTAACGAGCTCAGAATCGGGGCTGCTGTGTAATATAATCTTCTCAATATTGAGTTACCAAGCATCCTTTCTGCCAACACTTTTGATTGGCCGAGGACTTTGGCTCTGTCCAATCACAGAAATTCTCAGTCCGCATTGCCATTTCCGGTACACACCATCCAAGTTTCTTCAATGCTCGACAGTGATTGTTATTTATTTATTTATTATTTATTTAAGAAAATGTATATATATAGCGCTTCACCTTTGAGTTTGAGCTCTAAGCGCTTTACAATTGCCCTAAAATTATTCATATTAAAAACAACCGCTTACATACCTCCACACTATCCTTCACATTCTTACACACACACACACACACACACACACACACATACACATGCGCACACACAAAAATATGTACATATTAAACTAAATATAAATAAAATACATATACTTAATAAAATAACAATTTACAATCAGATTACATTAACAAAAATCAATTTTTTGTTGTAAGGCACACAAAAAAGAAAAGAAAGCAAACTTGTTTGGTTTTATGGCCTATCAACGAAGAATTCTTGCACAACCATCGAAAAACGCTATGGGTCAAAAAATGAAGAAGAAGAAAAAAAACGGCAGTCATGACTCTGGCCGATTATGCGGCGATCCGCGACGTGTCAACCAAATCGGAACTGTGCCTTGCAAAACGAGCTGGATGCTACACCAACAACAGTCTTTCAAATGGGTTGGTTGTGTTTCAAGGAAGAGGATGATGACATCCACGTTTAGAGCCGTGATATGATCGCTGAATCGGCGAAAGTCAGCGCGAAATGTACTGAATACGACAGTTGTAAAGTAAGGACTTCAGTTAGACTTGGTAAACTTGTGACATTTTGAGGGGATTTTGGCGCCTTTTCAACCAATGTTTCCATAGCAACCAACAACAAGCACAAAACTTTTAAGCATTCAGTGTAAGACCATGCCACTTATATATTTATGCAACTGTAAAGTTTGGCATTCCAGTTGTGAAGTGTTTTGAAGCTACAAGCATTTTGCAAGTGTTCCCTAACTTTTTGTGGGCAGCTTACGTTGATACAATTCTTTTAAACCCGTCTTGAATTCACATACAGGTGTTAGTTCTGTGTTAGTTTTCTGTTAGTGTTACAGAAAAAACTCATAATGTTCAGATACTTTCACACGTTGTTGAGAAAATATGACTTTTGAAGCACAGTGACAATAGCAAAGTATACAATTTTTGAATTAGTAAGTCAATTGAATTACGATTGCATCATTGTGAGTGAGAAGCTTCTTCAATCATAATGTGTTGTTATTACTGTATAATATTAAAAAGTATGAAATTTATGCATGATGGAAATGCCATCCAGGGCTCCAAATCGTCCTGCAAAACAAGGGGTCCCAGGGACTCCTTCACTTAGACTTACAGTATAGATCTATGGTCCTTGATGAGGGATAGAGGGTCCCAATGACATTGTGAAAGCTAAAACAATTTTTTATAGTGCATCCCTGGGACCCCCTGCACATTCTTTTTTTAGAGGGTCCCTTAGAATTCTAGTAAGTACTTCATAGACCCCCAAATGGGGGTCCCTGGGAGCCCTGGCCATCAGAGGGGGACTCAAACTGAAGAGTGGGGGTGAGCTACGGCCGGTTTTGGGCAGATTAAATACACGGAGGTGACATCTGGCCAGCCTGAATAAGTGAATTGGCCAGAATAAAAATTTATGCAGAAGGGTGAAAATATGCACAGGTTGTGGTTCACTTTCAGAGTGTTTCTTGCGGGATGTTTCAGAGCATGGGAGATGAGACTCGAAAGGCCATTGGTTTGTTCTGGGATATAGAGAACTGCCAGGTGCCCCGCTATGTATCCGCGCTGTCTGTCGTCCAGCGCTTGCGAGAACGCTTCTTCGAGGGGCTGCGCGAGGCTGAGTTTATGTGTGTGTGCGACATCAACAAAGAAAGCAAGAACATTATAGAGGAGCTGAACAATGGACAGGTGAGCAAAGTTTTCATTCATTGCTCTCAGTCATATGTATCAAAGTTTTATTTGTAACACTAAAAGGCACTACTGCCAGTGCTTACTGGGAATTGGGATACAAAATTACAAGCCATTAATGTAGCAGCATTGTCTTTCTTTTCTTCTGTTTGTGTGTGTGTGTTGAAAATGCATTTAAGTTTTTTGTTTGTTCTGGGTTTTTTAAGTTATATAGCCCTCGTAATAAAAGACCTAGGTCTATCATCTCTATGTGATAAAATGTACTTTTTAATGTTTTATTAAATTTTAAATATAAAAAAAAGTAATGTATACCTTGGTTAGTCTTTCATTTCAGGTTCCAAAATTTAAGCATGTTGATCATGTAACTTGAAGTTGAACCCCAAAAATTAATTTTGCAAGTTTGAATGATTGATAACAAATTATTTTTTTCTGTGCTGTAGGTAATTTGTTTGAGCTTAAATTAAAAAATTAAGTAAAAGTTATTCTAGGCAGTCTCCTTTATTTTAAATATCAGATCACATTAAACAGAGGTGGTTTTCATTAGAATTGTCCTCTTTACTAGATACCTTACATTGTTTTTGTAAACTTTTTTTCTTTCTGGCTGCCTTTTTCTTTTCTGTTTGAACATTTTCTTTTTCTTTTTTTGTGTCTGTGATTTGTCACATGTATGACCTTTGATGATAACACTAGTAGTAATAGATTTAAAAGGCTTCATAAATCACTGAATTAGCTTATGTGAAAGGAAGAAAGAGCTGGGGATATATGTCTAGCAATGCAAATGTTTAGGTTAGTGTATCTATTTCTGCCAGTTGTCAGGATGTGCTGCTGCACTGTTTAGACAAGGGGAAAGGTTAACCATGTCAGTGTCAGAATGTGGTCAATTGTGTTGTGACAGGTCAATGTGGTACACATCAGTGCCACGGCCAAGAATGCTGCTGACGACAAGATCCGTCAGAGTCTGCGCCGGTTTGCAGACACCCATCCACCGGAAACAAAAGTTGTCCTCATCTCGGGTAAAAACACTCAACTAGTTTATTTGCTTTTTTCTGGTTTTATACTTGTACTTATTTTACGAGTATGTTTTTTTTAGTTACTTTTTAAAACTAGTATATGAAAATGTATGGAAAGTTGCTTAGAATTCATTATTTTACTATTACATTTTTGATAAATTTACTTTGTTTTTTTATGAAGTTGTTTGGAAACTTGTTTGTTTTCACAGACGTTTGATTACGAAAGTTCCAAACATTATATCTTTCATTTGTTTTACTGTTTTATATAGAGTAGAACCCCTGCTTTGTTTATCACCACCCCACCCCGTCTTCCACACATACATACACCTAACTCAGATATGCCCATAAACATGTGTGTACATACATTCTGACTCCCTTATGCACACACACACACGCATGCATGCACACGCGTGCGTGCATGCATGCACGCACACTTACACACATACACACACACACACACACACACACACCATGCACATACATTATCTCTTTCTGTGTATCTCTTTCGCTCAGTTTTGGTCTCTTCTTTTACAGATGTAATGTCTCTCTTTGTCTTGTGCTAAAAGTTGTCACACACAAACCCTACACACAGAACAAGCAAATTTATGAGCTTAATATTGAAAGAATCTATAAAAGAAAACAAAACAACCCTCTTTCCCCTGCATTCATGGCTTCAACCCCCAATCACAAACATTGTTTCTCATTTTGCATTTAATCACTCTTATTTTGTATTCATAGCTCTATTCTATGTCTTTCGACAAGTATTTTTCTTTGTAGCACATTGTCGTTAGATAACATTATAATAGACATATTGACTATAGAGTGTGGAGTGGCACAGAGGTAACGCATTCACCTTGTGTCAACTTGTAAACCCGAGTAAGGCGAGTTCGAACCTGGGTACAGGGAATTTTTCCTGTCACTTTGCACTAGGCCTTATGGTCTGAACGTTGAGTCTTTCGGATGAGACGATAAACCGAGGTCCTGTGTGCCCATGCTCTTAGCACACGTTAAACCAAGTGGCAACGAAAAAGTTGTCATTTGGTCCAAATTTACCCCCACCCCCTCCCCTTTCCTTCCTCATCAATCACACAAACATTGCATGCAAAAAAATAAAATAAATGGGGTGGCGCGCCTCTGGCTGCGATGCGCTGTCCAGGTGGGAGCAACCCGAATTTCACAGAGACGCCTCTCTGACTATAAAGTACCTAATGCCTAAATACCTAAAACCTTTATGTGCACAGGAGATGTGAACTTTGCCACTGAGCTGTCGGACCTGCGTCACCGGAAGCACATGTACATCATTCTGATTCACGGCAAGCAGGTGCACGAGGCCTTGGTGAGCTGTGCTCACGAGCATTACGTCTACGACGATGTCATGGCAGACCTGCCTCTCAGAGTGGCCATGAAAGTAAGTCAAAACTGGAGTAAGTACAGTATTTTACTGTATTTTGTAAGGCAATCCATTTTTCATAGACTGAGATCCCTGCGCCTTATAATGTGAGTGATATAGTAAGAAACTATATAATAAAATAACAAATTTGTGTAAAATTTGCGGGGTAAGCCTTATAATCATGTGTGCCTTGTAGTCTGTAAAAACTATAATATGGTACTTTATTTTTGTCTATCAGTATAGTTGACTTGCGTCATAGTTCTGCATCTTAAAAGTTCATATGAAAGTATTATCATGTCTCTGAAAATACCCTTGAAAGTAAGTACATAAATTCATATAAATATAAATTTGTATACTTTTTTTTGTCTAAGCCAACCTCACAATTTGTTTTGTATTAAAACCTTCATAATTAGCCAAAAGTTGTATATAAGTTTAAAGCAGTACTTACATTTGGATTTTTTTTTAGGGGGCATCTTTCGGCAGCATTTGCTCTGGCAGTGTAACCAGATAAAGTAGGAATGAATTAAATACATCTACTATTTTAGCCTAGCATCATAAACTGATAAAGTGACAACTCTTTCGCCCATAGTCAGCCATGTGCTCAGCTGTCAGTTTCGTTATCGTCTGCTGTGTAACACTTTGGGTGTCGTCTGCTCTGCTGACGATAGTGATCTCGGGTGGGTGGCGTCTCAAAGAGCTACTAAATAGAAAGATAGACTTGGTCTGTCACGGAAGAATGTGTGCGTCCCAGTGCAGAAATTAAAGAGTCCCTTTCTGATTTTAGTGCTTCAGGGAAACAAAAATAGCAGGGGTGGGAGGCCTTCAGTATAGATACTGAATTCAGTATATAGCATTTCTGTCCGATAAGATATCCTTGCTTTCTTTTTCAGTATAACTGAGAAATTTTTCAGTATAACTGAAAAGTTCTGCTCCCACCCATCAGAGCTTCAGATTGTTTTCAATGTTCATGGGTCATATGACCCCTGAGACCACCTCTAGCATGGCAGGGAGTAAAGAATAAGAAGTGCCTTGAGCGTTTTGATCACGAGTCCATTTCCAAAAGAATGGGCCAGTGTTGTGTCACTGTAGTATTACATTTAAATTTTATTGCAAACTTCATGAGTCGGATGACCCCTGGCTGCACAAAATGAGGGGTCAAATCACTGTCAATATGGGTCAATTACCCAGGCCCGCTGACAATCTGAAGCTCTGACCCATGCAAATGTGCTTTATGGGAAACACTGACACGCCGCGCAGTATAATTTGCCTGAACAAATCAATAAATAAATAAATAAAAACGCTACAGTCTGTGCAGAACCTGCAGCTGTTGGTGTGTGGCTACCCGCCCACCATCGCCCTGGACCTGATCCGCAAGCGGCTGACTGCGCTGTCCAACAACTGCGGGGGCCGCGTCCACCCCGTCACCAGGGACGAAGCCTGCATCACCTTCCCCACCCAGGACGCCCTCCACAGGTCAGATTGGCTCGGGGGTGGGGGTTGGTTCATAGAGGATGCGCTGTATCAGATTATGTATTATGTCCGATTTATATATTAGATTTGTAGGAAGTTTTCTTTGTTTAAGTAAATTAGGCGATGCTTTTCGGACAGCCTTGACCACCTAGTGACTACCGTATTTTTCGGACTATACGGCAATACTTTTTTTCCCAGACTCAGACCCCTGCGCCTTATAAAATAGAAACACCCGAAGGTGCTGATGGGACCCAGAGATGCACAAGCCACGCCTGCCCTATCAACGCGAGAGCAGCCCTGCCCCAGCCTTGGAAGTCCATGTTGTGTTACTGGGGAGCAGGCACACACGGGACATTCCATTAAGTATACAAGGCACATAGCTACTCCCGGCTTGGTGACCATCGGATACGATACAAAGGAGTCCTTGCGAAATGTCCCCATGGGTGTACCAGTCAGTTTTTCATGACTGCAGAGCCCACCGACAAAAGACATCCACTCAGAAACCAGAACGCATCCAACAGCCCCCAAAAAGTACAGGCGTGGCCAGTGCATCCCTAGACAAAGCCACAGGCTCTCGCCTTACGGACTTATATGCTTCAGAAGAGAGTCCCAGAATGTGATCTTATTTCTTAGGTCTAGTTTCTAGTTTCTAATAAAATGGTAAGAAAAACTACCGTATTTTACGGACTACAAGGCGCTTCGGGTTATAGGGCGCACCCCCCGAATTTAAAAAAAATTCTGATTTTAATCTTACACAGGGCGCAACACATTATTAGGCGCATAAATTTCGAACAAAATTGAAAAAAAGTACGATCGAAAACAACGAACGCAAAAGAGGTTAACTAGCATGCAACGTAGGTCTAATGTTTACTTCCATCAAAACAATCTTCAAATCGAGAAAGTGACTCACATCGATATCCGAACCTTGAACCATTTCAAACAAGTTCAATCATCCTCTGCGGGGGAGAAACCAGCAAAATCTGACTCCTCTGAATCACTGAAGAAGACCGAGCAAATCTCTAACAGCTTTGGGTCGATCGGACCATCGTCGTCCATGTTTTCTGCTCCGGTCGAAGTCGAGGCTGTGACGTCACCTTCTTCCTCCGTGTCTCCATCAGTGTCGTCTGCTAGGGGAGTATCTGTGTTCAAGATCTCTGCCTTCTTGAAGCCGTTTGCGATGATTTTTGGTGGCACACGACTCCACGCCGTCAGTGTCCACTGACAGACTTCAACAAGGGATGCTCGACGAAGTCTACCGGTCTTGGTGAAGGAGTGCTCGCCGTCAGTCATCCATGCCTCCCATAGGCGACGGAGATGGGCCTTGAAACAACGATTGACAGCGATGTCAAGAGGTTGCAAAAACTTGGTTGTTCCACCTGGAATGATGGCCGGAATGGAGTTCAGGTTTTTCACTGCCACCTTCACTGGCCCTGTTATGTGGGCACGCATACTGTCCATCAGTAGCACAGCTTTGGTCAAGTGGAAAAAGCCCCCAGGACGTTTGCTGTAGCATTCATTGAGCCACTCGATCATCACCACTTCATTCATCCACCCCTTTGGGTTTACTTTCACGACGATCCCGGAAGGCAACTTATCCTTTGGCATAGTCTTTCTCTTGAAAATTACCATGGGGGGCAACTTCTTTCCTGATGCACAGCAACTCAAAACAACAGTGAAATGGGTCTTCTCGTGTCCTGTTGTTTTGATCGAAACAGAAGATTCCCCCTTCTTGTTCACAGTACGCGTGAGAGGGATGTCAAAGGTTAATGGGACCTCATCCATATTCACGAGGTTGTCTCCACCAATGGCGTGCTCAGCAATAATCCCGTTGGTGTAGTTTCGGAAAGAGATGAGCTTCGTTTCAAAGTCTGCTGGCAGCTGCTGACATAATGTTGTTTTGGTTCGCATGGAAAGCCCCTTTCTTCGCATGAACCGGTAGCACCAAGTTGCATTGCCAGTAAATTCGTTCAGCCCTCGTTCTCTTGCCATTTCGATTGCTTTCAAGCGGATTTGTACTGTAGAAATGCCTCTTCCGTCTGCACGTTGAGTGTGCACCCAGTCTTCGAGTTCACACTCCATGTTCGGCCATCTTGCCTTGTTCCCTCGAAATGCTTTTCTTGTTTTGTTTGTAGCCGTCAGTTGGCCCTTTTGTGCCCTCCATTTCCGAACCATGGACTCATTTATTCCCAGTTCAAATGCCGCTTTTCTGTTTCCTTTCTCCAGGGCCAGTTCAATCGCGTTCAGTTTAAAAGCAGCATCGTATGCAATACGCTTTGTCTTTGGCATATTCGGTCTTCTTGATCAGTCTTTCACTCTTTGTTTGTGTCTTTTTCTCTTCGGTTCCCGCAATCATAAAAGGCAATGGCTTTTGTGAAATGTTTACAAACAATCCTGTTACCCCAAAGGTGAGTTCATGTTATTTTGACCTATTTAAAAGTGTGTATATGTGAGTGATTGTAAATTGCACGTATGTTGTTTTTTCCCCGATCGTCATCGCGTAAGCCAACTTCCGGGTTTGACCAACCGCAAGTCTAATGATTTGAATGGAATTCACAACTTCGTTGAATCTGATTTTAGTCATACACTAGGCGCAACACATTTTAAGGCGCAGGGGTCTCAGTTGAGGAAAAAAGTAGCGCCTTGTAGTCCGTAAAATACGGTAATCACAAAATCTGAAATTTTGGTAAAATTTGGGGGGTTCGCCTTATACAAAGGTGCGCCTTATAGTCTGAATAATATGGTAGTCAGGAGCAGAGAATTTTCTGTGACTATATTCTACGAGTTCCTGACAGGCAAGGGCGATAATCTTAAGTAGGTGGCGTTCGCATCTTAGTGCACGAGACAGGGGCAGTGAATTTTCGGTATTAAGCCTCATTGACGAGGCCGGCGTCACCTTCCGCACACAGGCTCCTCTCCACAGGTCAGATTGGCTAAATTATAAGTTTATAGTTGTTTATTTTGTAATTACTAATACGATTATGAGGGATGAGGCTTCCATCACCTGCCCCACCCTGGATGCACTCCACCGGTCAGATTAACAACAATAATTTGTCCTAGTTTGTATTCCATGGATGAGGCTTCCCTCACTTTTCTTACCCAGGTCACTCTTCACAGGTCAGATTGGCAAACGTTTATTACTGTGTGTTTGTTTAGTTACTAATGCTAGGCACCCACTGTCTGCATCACTTTCATCACCAAGGATGTCCTCCACAGGTCAGATTGGCTAAACAATTTTTTTAATTCAAAGACACCTTTTTTCTTACACATGACGCTCCCCCCAGGTCAGATTTACATTATTTTTTTATGCCCGAGATGAGGCTTGCATCACTTTTAAGGCCTACACAGGACACCCTCCACAGGTCTGATTGGCAAACATTTATGTCTAATTGTTTGTTTTGTAATTATTTAATTAATGCTACATACCCAAGTCCTGCATCACCTTCCCCAACCAGTACCCTCTCCATAGGTCAGATTTGTAGCATTCCCAACTTCAAATTGAGGCTGCTCTTTAAAATGATGTTTCGGTTTGAATTGGGGGACATTTGTATGGGAGTGAGACCTGGTCAAAACAAGATTTATTTCCAGTTATAAGAGGGAAAACACGTGAAACCTGTGATTTTGACACGTGATCTGGTGGGTCTTTAAAACTAGAGGTGAGGTTTGCATCTTTTTTTCTGCACGGGACGCCTTCCACAGACCTGTCAGATTGGCAACAGGAGGTTTTGATCTGTTTGCACTCGCTGCTTCCATGTTTTGCCTGTTTGGTTGTTGTTTTTTGTGTCTGGGCAATTTCTTGTGAACCACTGTGTAGCAGTGCTTTAAGTTTTGTTAGGTTGTATATTGCCTGAAGAGGCTGATGGGTTTTTTTCGGTGACACTCTTGAGTGTTTTTTGTTGCTTGTTTGTTTTTAAACACTAAGGCTCACACTTTGGAAAGATTTTTGTAATTTAGACTGTAAATTGGAAGTGAAATTCTGAGTGAATTTCTGTATGTTCTGGTTCAGCAACAGAAAACATGAAGCACCAGTTCTTGTAAGTTGTTATCTGATATATTTCAATGAGAGTTAAAATAAAAATTCAGCAGGAAAATATATTGGTTATAGGAGAAGAAACAGGTCATAGCATACCAGTTGCTAGTTCTTCAACTTTGTGTTCTGCAAAAAATAGGAAATGAAATTCAGAGGGAAAATATGGGGCAAGGAACAATGATTACAAAATAGCAGTTGTTGCTATGTTACATACTTCAGGGGATAGTTATTCAGGGCCAGGGGGAAAATGCATTAGTTTCAGGGGGAAGCACAAAGATCACAGAAAACCAGCATCTTGCTCTGACTGTAAGCTTACAGATCTTTGAAGCTATGAATAAGAAAATAGTATCATCATGCTTCCACCCCTACCCACCCCTTATTTTCCCACATCTACATGCCCCTACACACGGTCACAGACATATAGATAAAAAAAGACATTAATATAAGAGACTGCTGTAGTGTATGTGTGTGTTGTGGTTGTGGATTTTTACCTTTGCAAAAGAGTTTGTTTTGTTGTTATTGTTATCGTTACACATTTTGTTTATTCCATTAATATTTCAGAATATTATTTTGCTGTATCTGAATTTTTTAAAACAATGCTTTTGTCACCATCAAAACAGTTTGGGGTTCTATTGTTTTATAAAAATATATTCTCCACTCATCTTCCCTTTTTTTCTCTCTTCAAATCCCTTTTCCTTTGTAAATCAAGTAAGAAAAAAAACAATCTTACATTATGCTCTTCTTCTATTGTGATAGGACTCACTTTTCTTTTCTTTCTTTTTTTTAAAAAGAAAGAAAAGACTAATCACAAGTAATCACTTTTGAGTAGGTTCAAGGGGAAAAAACGAAGGGTGATAACCCATGAATTCTGAACTGATAATCAGCCTGATCTCCCTTGCCTCAGCTGGCCATATTTTTTTGTTCAACTGAGACAGAGAGTTCACACTCACAGTTGCAACTTGTTTTGTGTGGAGGCTGCTCAAGTTTGTGGTCAACAACATGTGTTCACTTCCAGCTTAGTGCTTTGACCTGTAAACAATGATGGGCTTGCACATTCATGTGCCATGCAGCTGTGTGTGATAATGGGTTCATAATTCTTCACTTTTCTCAAGTTTTGAGAGGAATCAACATAGATCTGGATCAAGAGTGTTAGTACAGCCAAGTGTATAGAGTTAGTTGCAGTGTATGGTTATTGGTCCAGTGATAGTAATAGTTCAACTTCAAGATGGGGGACAGTTCTGCTTTGGAAGATAACCCTTACTACACGTACAAGACTTTGAGGAAGCCTGCATCTGTAGTTGAGTATGTATCTCAAGATAGTTCATGTATAAAAATGTTCCTTTGGAATTATGAAAAATAATATAGCTGAGTACTGTTTATAAATAGTCTTTTTTAAATTGTATTAATGGATGGATTTTCTTGGTTTTTCCCCCAACAGTGGTTTAGCAAGATTTCCTTTTGTACACCCTCATCCATTCTTGTTTATTTTACTTTTTACCTAGCTCATTTATTGATGATTATTTTGACGTGTTAAGAGTATAACTCAGTACTTTCTTTTCTTTCTTTTTGTTGTTGTTGCATTCCTTGGCCATAATATTAAATGGGCAAGGTACGTACGTATGTGTCCGGTTTTCAGTTTTCGCTGGTCTCCCCGCTGTGTACAGCTGACACATTCCGATTTCGGAGAAGCCCAAAGGATATTTTATTTTTTTAAAGGCACGAGAGTGGGCTAATATTAAATAAGTCAGAAAGATAGTAGATGATAGAAAGCAAAGGGAAAGGGCAGAGTCAAAGAGTGGCAGATTAGTGGAAGTTACAAGCACAAAACTTCCAGAAGGCGAGGAACTATTTTTTATGAAAGACCCCCCGATATCCCCACGGGGAGATTCTTTTTTAAAATTTCCTGTATTATTGCCTGCTTACATAATTCTTATAAAAACCACCTGTCCTTCCAGTGATGAGTTGACCTCCCTGCAACATCCACCATCCTCCTTTCTCTTCTTAAAAGTTCTTTTTTTGGTGATAGATACCAATACCATGATAGAATTTTAAAAAACATATCTTACTTTTCTGTGGCTATGTTCAGCAGAGAAAAGTAACATCATTATTTGTGGGATTCTCAACAAAGTCTGCATAATTTAATCCTGTAAGATTTGTTGACTCAGATAAAGTAACTGCTGATTAAAAAAAATGTATATAATCTCCCTTATGGGCATGAATGTAACAGAATAGAGTTGGATTATCTGCCTCCAGATCCCTTTTCAAGGGACCATCACCTCTCACATTGTCAGCTCCGGCCTGGTCACTCAGGATAATAGTAGTAATAATGATGATAATAATGACTATATACCGCTGTTCTATAAATAATTAAAAATAAATATTTCTGCTCACACTAGCGCTTTACAAAGAAATTTTAAC
The DNA here is from genome assembly GCA_017654935.2 of Phymorhynchus buccinoides. Classification (NCBI taxonomy): domain Eukaryota; kingdom Metazoa; phylum Mollusca; class Gastropoda; order Neogastropoda; family Raphitomidae; genus Phymorhynchus; species Phymorhynchus buccinoides. The sequence continues at coordinate 16,499,275 of CM065680.1, forward strand.
CCTTTCGCTGCCAGCCATTTTTCGGCCCAAAACTTCCATTAAACTTAACTGGGTAGAGAAAATAAAATATCTGCAATATTGCGAATTTCTTTGTGACATATATAACATTAGGCCTTTCCTTACCTCCAATAGGGTCTTTGGATAACAGGTCCTGATTTGATGCCTTTTACTAGTTTTAGTGACATGGGTGTAAAACCATTGTGGTGCTAAAATGCGACATTGGCAGTGAAAGGGTTAAAAACATTTGTCCAAGATTTCTCATCACTCCCCACCCACACATTAACACCACACCACAATAGCCCTATTACACAATTACACCCACTCTCTCCCACACACACATGTGCGCGCACAAACATGTGCGTGTGTGCATGCATGCACACACACGAAGATCACCAAGGATGACTAAGATTTTAGCTCTCTTCTATCATGACCATCTCTATCCCCTACCGGTCTCTCTCTCTCAAATCTATTTTCACAAGAAGCTGATATAATCAGTTTTTCTTTAATAAAAATGAAATATAATTTCATTCATTTGTTCTCTCTCTCTCTTTCTTTTTCTCTTTCTCTCTCTCTCTCTCTCTCCCCCCCCCCCCCCCCCTTTCTCTCTCTCTCTCTTGCCACATTTATGTTCTATGTGTATCAAGGACAGATTGGAAGAATAGGTGTTGTCTAAAATCTATATCCTTGGAAAATAAAGTTTAAGTTTTCAAGTTTTCTCTCTCCCTCTTTCTCCTCCCTCCCCTCTCTCTCACTTAGGTATTTTCACTCAGAATTTGTGATAGTGATTTTAAATAAATGTCACCCTTTACTACTGCTAGCACCCAGCGTGGAACATACTGCTGAGCACTCTGAAACATCTTCCATAATTACTCTTTGAAATGTGGTGCGAGATGATGGGGATGCTGACAATGAATGAATAGATGAACATTTGTTTTGAGTTTTGTTGAACTTGTATGTTTTCTTCTCTTTTTTTACCCCTTCAGAGCCAAAAGACGGTTAGAAGGAGAGGATGTGTACGGTCAGCGGATATCGGTTACGACGGCTGTGGTGGATGACCCGGCGGCCAGGTCCAGTCCAACAAAATGTAAGAAATTAAAAGCTGAGCTGGAATAAATATATGCTTTTGCCAGATGATTCCTGTTTAATAGTTCTTGCCTCTTTTTTAAGATACATGTATTTTCGACTTGTGTTGACAAGCCCCATGCTTAGTGTAGGGAAATATTGCAACCACAACAGCAAAGAAGACTGAATTTACTAATTACTTATATATTTTCATTTAAAAAATGTGCTGACTTGCATATTTCCTTTGAATTGAAGAACTTAACATTTTCCTCTTGGGTCGGCAGACACGCCCGCCTGGGCCCAAAGAGACTCACAGAAAAGACTTCCTTGTTTTTTCTTTTTTTAAAATTGTATTGGCTAGAGTTCCTTTCAAATTGTACTTCAGAACGTCACAGATTTTGCCTGTATTCTCAGAAAAGCCCAGTGCCCTCGGAAAAAGTTCTGCAGTCACGCAGTCACACCAAAGAAGTTTTATTTTAATTTTAAAACATTGTGTTAACACTTTGATATTGACACCTGTTCCAACTGTACACACAGACAAGCCCGGCGTCCCGGGGGAGGTGCGCAACCAGAACAAAGACCGGGGGCGCCACCACAGCCCCGCCCCCGGTGCCCCCGGCACCACCAGTCCCGTGAAGCAGTTCCGACAGCCTGGCACTGCATTCAGCGCAGGCTACGGCGCCTACAACACCAACCAGAGCACCTACAACAACTTTCCCGCCCAGCAGAATGCATACCAAGGGGCAGGATTCTACCAGCAGCAAGAGGATGGGGGGTTGTACGGCAAAAATGCTGCGATGGTCAAGAAAGAGGTGGACCAGACCAAGAAAACCCGCACCACTCCTCTGCTGCAGCGGCCTGTGTTTCCGGCCCCTGTGGTGGACACTCAGAAAGCGGTGCCGTCCGACTCCCAGTCCCAGATTCAGCCATTCCCCCCGCCAAACTTGTCCGAGCCCCCGCCTCCGCTGAGCGCCGCCTTCCCCGGGTCTGTGCCTCCCTCGGACGGAGGATTACCAGGAACAGTGAACATTTCCAAGACGTACAACTTCACGTACCAGTCAGTTCAGAATAGCAACCCTCCGCGGCTGTTTCACCCGCAGCCCATCTACCCCTACCAGCAGGGCAGTGGGGCCCAGCCCCCCGCGCCCTACAACCCGGGCCCCAGGCAGTCGACGCCTCGCTTCAACTACGGCGGTTACAACAACAACCGCCCCCGCAGTCAGGGACCAGGTGGAAACACCTTTCAGGTGAGAGATTGAGCGCTTCTCAGGGCTCCCAATTGTCCTGCAAAACAAGGGGTCCCAGGGACTCCTTCACTTACAGTATAGAGGGTCCTAGAGGTGGGATAGAGGGTCCCAGTGGCATAGTGAATGCTAAAAATATTTTTTCTAGTGCATCCCTGGGATCCCCTGCACATTCTTTTAGAGGGTCCTGTAGAATTTTAGTGCTTCATAGACCCCCAAATGGGGGTCCCTGGGAGCCCTGCTTCTGTTTGACATGCTGCTTTTCTAATAAGTTATGGTTAGAATTTAGTTTTTGGACCTATCATGATTGATAAAACAATAGGGTAGGGTTTTTGTCTCGATTGTGATTGCATGTTTGTATATGAGTCATGGTCGGAAACGACTGACTGACCAGTATACATATGATTTTTCTAAGCAAATAGTGCTCGTGTATCGATTATTTAAAAAAAAATCTATCCATTCCAATTTGGAAACCGCTGTAGCAGTGTATTACTATTAGAAGCAGACTGTCTGCGTGGCCCCTTTCTCCCTCTCTAGCTGAGAGTTGGCATTAGCTGATCACTCTTTCTCCCTCTCTAGCTGAGAGTTGGCATTAGCTGATCACTCTTTCTCCCTCTCTAGCTGAGAGTTGGCATTAGCTGATCACTCTTTCTCCCTCTCTAGCTGAGAGTTGGCATTAGCTGATCACTCTTTCTCCCTCTCTAGCTGAGAGTTGGCATTAGCTGATCACTAAGATTGGATAGCCCCCACAAAGATGCCTCATTTTTGTTTTGAAAGTTTGTTAGCTATTGTCGTATTGAGTATGATTATTCTTTTCTTGGATTGGATAAGCC
>CM065680.1:16502913-16505413 GCA_017654935.2 Phymorhynchus buccinoides
ATTGCGTTGCGTTGCGTTGCGTTGCGTTGCGTTGCGTTTTTGCGTTGCGTTGTGTTGCGCTGTGTTGTGTTGTGCTTGTGTGTGTGTTTTGTTGTGTTGTGTTGTGTTGTGATGTGGTGTGTTGTGTTGTGTTGTGTTATGTTGTGTGTGTGTGTGTGTTGTGTGTTTGGTGTTGTGTGTGTGTGTGTGTGTGTTTGTGTGTGTGTTGTGTGTGTGGGTGTTGTGTGTGTGTTTGCCGTGTAATGTGCCCGTGATAATTGGGGTATAGCGACGATATCGAACATGCTTATTCAGTTACCCACTGGGGTATTGTTTTAGAATGAGGCAATGCACAACTTACCTCTGTTGTTTGAAGAAGGTTAGCAGGGTATTCCGAAGACCTAAAATGAGCCCTACATTCAATATAACTCAACTTTCCCATTTGTCGAGTTTTACTGTTTATCCGTTTCCTTGACGATAACAGACGTTTTTGAATTTGGGCACTTAGTATTTTTATGACTAATTAATTGTTCAACAATTTTTAGGGAGTGCCATCATTCCACAGCCTTAAGCTATAATACTTATCGTTCTTGACAGAAAATGCAGTGTTCTAAGGGTATACCTCATTTTACCTTAAATACTAGTTTACCCCATTTTAGGGTCTTTTCATGTATGTGTGTGTGTGTGTGTGTGTGTGCGCGTGTGTGTGTGTGTGTGTGTGTGTGTGTGTGTGTTTGTGTGTGTGTGTGTGTGTGTGTGTGTGTGTGTGTGTGTGTGTGTTGTGTGTCTGTGCGCGCGCGCGCGTTGCGTGCGTGTGCGTGTGCGTGTGCGTGCGCGTGCGTGTGTGTGAGCATACGTCTTTGTCTGTTTGTTTCCGTCTGCCGATCGCCATTTTTTTTCCACCAGTAGGAAACTGACGAGATTCACTTTGATTCCAACAAAAAATAATTGAAAGGAAAAAGTGTCACTTGAGGATTTACATGTATTTTCGTTTTTTTCTTTTCTTTTTTATCATCAAGACAAACTGTAAGCCAACCGGCAAATTTCCTTTAATCGGCAATAGTTATTACTAAACGTTCCATTTCAAACTTTCAGCCTTAGAGGGCAAAGAGCTCAGGAACGAAACACTTGATTATTTAACCCCTTCCCTGCCTGCTACGAACGAGATAGTCTCGTAGTGTATGATGTCATTGATGATGTCATAACTTTTGATGTCATAGCCCTCTGGCTGGAGTGATGGTTTTTGGTGTTAGATTAAGTCAGGAAAGATAACTAGTAGACTATCTCTAGACCATTTTCTCAGATTGAGTCTAACAGATTTTTGTTTTAAACTTTATAATAAGAAAATAGATAATTTATCAGTTTTTCTCTGGCAGTGAAGTGATGGGTGGAGGGGGGGGGGGGGGGGGGGGGGGGGGGACTTCTTCTCCAAAGACCCTCTGTTGTCCAGTCTCTCTGTAGAGTGTCTCTGCCCTTACTAATCTTTCATCAAATATACTAATAACATGTGACCCAGCACCACGAAAGGGACTTATTAAGTGTCAAAATGACAATTCTGAGAAAATGGTACAGTTAGAACACTTCAGACTTCAGACATAATGCTCTTTCAACAACAACTACCGATATAAGAACAATTCTTATAATTTTTTCTGTTTTACTGCATTTTTTTCTGCCCATATCAAATTGGTAGGGGTTATATGTCGGGCCATTTTTGAGAAATCAGTCTAAAAACAAAAAGCAGCTTAGCCTAGCTGAAGAAAATGCATCAACCTACTCATCTTAAACTAGGTTAAAGCACGTTTTGGCAAAATTGATTTTTTTAAATGAGATTTTTGGCACTGCAAGCCTGTTGTGAGAAACTAGCCCAGCTACTTAATGTCCCTTTCGTGGTGCTGGGTCACAAATCAAATCAACAACATCCTGCACGGGCCATAGCGAATAGGAAAAATAAATAATTAGTAAATTGCCTCCCCTTTTTACCATAGATTTTTCAGTGTGGAGAACTATACCAAAGACTGTATAGGGGAAGATAAGCATCCGGTCTCTTTTCCCTATATGAGTAGTGAGGACAGAAACACTGGTTATGTCCATTTTAAACAGGACACATTTTACACGTCGATAGGCCAGTTGAATTCTCCGCTTTCAAGTTCCAGTCTGAGTTTTTGGATAGCCTCCACTGTGAAAAGTGTACTGGCCCCACTAACGATAACTCTATCAGCCCCGTTCGCCGAGCTCTTAAGTAGCCCATCTTACCCTTTTAGAATATCTTTGACTATACGGTAGAAGAAACGTTAGAGTAAATCGAAGACATGTCTGCCACTCGGAGACACTTCTAGTCCTTTCGTGTGACAACGTCAAAACAAAACACAACTGATAAACCGATCGGGCCAAACATAGTTTAGGTCCTCGAACAAATCCTTCAGAGCGTTTGACGTGATTCAACAGCATTCAATCACACAGAATAACAAACCCTCGGCGTAGCACCAACACAAGAGTAGGGAAGAAAAGGACTGTGGGGCCA
>CM065680.1:16510413-16517913 GCA_017654935.2 Phymorhynchus buccinoides
TCTCTCTCTCTCTCTCTCTCTCTCTCTCTCTCTCTCTCTCTCTCTTCTCTCTCTCTCTCTCTCTCTCTCTCTCTCTCTCTCTCTCTCTCTCTCTCTCTCGTGTGTGTGTGTGCGTGTGTGGTGTGTGGTGTGTGTGTGTGTGTGTGTGTTGTGCGTGTGCGTGCGTGTGTGTGTGCGTGCGTGTGCGTGCGTGTGTATGTGCGTGCGTGCGTGCGTGTGTGTGTGTGTGTGTATGTGCGTGCGTGCGTGCGTGCGTGTGGTGTGTGTGTGTGTGTGTGTGTGTGTGTGTGTGTGCGTGCGTGTGCGTGCATGCGTGTGCGTGTGTGTATGTTCATATTGAAACTATGTGATGCTGTTGTGCATGTGTTGTGTTAGTGGTGGTTTTTCTTTGTCATGATAGGGGATGTTGGACTAAACTTGTTCATATTCCATTATAAAACGAATTTGCTGCTGTTGTGCTCTCACTTCTCGTGTCTTCTCTTCCTCTCCTCTCCCGTCTCTCTTTCTTTCCTGTCCATGCTCTCTTGGCCTACAATCATCTCTCATCCTCCCCCATTCCTCTCTCTCTCTCATGTCTCTCTCTCTCTCTCTCTCTCTCTCTCTCTCTCTCTCTCTCTCTCTCTCTCTCTCTCTCTCTCTCTCTCTCTCTCTCTCTCTCTCTCCTCTCTCTCTCTCTTCCTTCGCGGCTGGTAATCAAGGAGATGGACCATCAGAGACGACAGAAAGCGGGAGATTGAATTATCGATTTGTTGTAACAAGGAGGATGTGGAAAAATCTCAAGGCTTCTAGGGTCTAAGCTTGCAGTGTGTGACACTTGAAACTATTTCATTCTCTGTCTCTTTTCTCTCCCTTCTACCTCTCTTCTCCCTCATACTCTTCTTCTCCTTTAATCTGCTCTATTCCTTTCCAGCATGTTCTTCTTTATTCGCCTTTTTCTTCCCACGTCCTCTTCCAATTTTTCTTCTTTTTTTTAGGCTGCCAGTTTAACCCACTCACAAGATCTCTTATTCGTCAGATTTCGTTCTCGTCAGCTTTAAGTTACTTCTTCTTCTTCTTCTTCCTCTTGAACTTCTTAACCTTCTATTTCTGTACCTCTGCCTCCTTCATGAATTGTAATTTCGCATGGTTTCTTTTTTGTCATTTCGCTTCTTTTTTTTTAACAATCTAACATGTTATTCTAATTCAACAAAATCTAAAAAAAACATATATATCTATATTTCACTAACTGAAACTGCATTAAATAAATCTATTTTTTAAAGATTATTCCCAAGAGGATTGGTTCCAAAAAAGTATTAATAACAAAATAGCGTTTCTACAATAAATAAAAAAATTCTAAGACATAAAGAGACGGGAAAGAGGAGTTACCAAAAAAAAAGGTATTAACGCTCGTGACAAAAATATAAATACGCTTTTATCGTTGTTGTTTTTTCAAATAGAACCTAAGAAGAACTGTCTTAAAACTTGTTTTAAAAACGAAATGTTAACGAGAGAGAGAGAGAGAGAGAGAGAAGAGAGAGAGAGAGAGAGAGAGAGAGAGAGAGAGAGAGAGAGAGAGAGAGAGAGAGAGAGGAGAGAGAGAGAGAGAGAGAGAGAGAGAGAGAGAGAGAGAGAAGTCACAAACTCACAGACAGACAGACACAGAGACAACAGAGTATATAATACACAGCACAGGATATAGAAGGGAAGTCTTCACATTAGACAAACTTACGGTTCCTTACGGCAAATCAGACAAACGGAAGACAGATAGACAGAGACACAGACAGACGGACACAGACTCGGAGAGAGCATAGAATATACAGCTCATAATATAAGATTGGAAGCCTACAAATCAAAGACTATCAGACAAACGGAAGATAGATAGACAGAGACGGACACAGACACGGAGAGTACATAGAATACGTAAACAGCTCAGAATATAGATTGGAAGTCTTCAAATTACCTTATCAGAATTGGCCTGCTGCTTGGTGTACTTTCTGGCCATTTCAATAATATTATGTCCTTGCAGCTGCTTGCTTTTCATACCCGACGGTAATCAATACACCACATTATGCCAATTTAATATGGGCTTTCTCCTCTTTCCACATTTCATTAAAGCAAATGGAATTATTTCCTTTTAAACTTTGGACTGTATTTATATGTGCTTTTCGTCTGGGGGGGGGGGGTTTCCAACATGTTTTTTAAATGCGGATATTGATTTAAGTATATTTACATTGTAAGCTTTTTTTTCCTATATCAGGACAATTTTTAGGATCTTTTTTTATTTTTTATTTTGTGGCTGTCCCATCTTCTGGGCCGTACAGTGAGTGGCGTTGCTCCCACGCTGCTCATTCCGAATCCCAATTCGCAACTACACCCCGGTTTGCTCAAGTCGCAGAATCCGAGACCAGCAGTTGAAGGGGATCGAATCTATGTTAGGCCGTCAGGAGGCAACCAACCGAGGAGACACTGAGGATCAATGCTTTTGTTTGTTTGCGTGATGCTGTTTTGTTGTGCTGTCACGGATGTAACAGACTTTACGATTATACCTGTACTATAGATTACACCACCATCGATATATCTTTGAGCTATGTGTTCATTCGTGACGACCCACACACACCCTGGGGGAGGGAGGGGGGGGGGGGGGCAGCAAAAAGCCTAAATGTCACAAAGAGTGATTACTTCGCAGCGTACCGAACTTGCAAACAATGAAGCCAACTTGTTCACTTCCCACCTGGAAGGTGAAAAGGTGGAAGGTGGGAAGTGTTAAAGACCCACCAGATCCATGAGTGAAAATCACGGGTTTCACGCGTTTCCCTCTCTCGCTGGTACGAAACCTTATTTTGACCAGGTTTGACTCCCATACAAATGCCCCCAAATTGAAAACGAGACAGAGACTTTGACGAACAGCCTCAATTTGAAGTTCGGGGCATTTGTATGTGGGTCACACCTACCCAGAAAATAACAAACAAGGGACTTAATCCTGCTGGGTCAGTGTGTCTAGAGGCAGTGAGTGAGTTCACAATGATCCCCACTTGTAGTGTAGGTGAAAGAGTGGGATTAAAAAAACACGGCTTTAGTCAGTTTGCGGAGTAATCACTCTTTGTGTCTGTTCAAGCTTTTTGGTGACAGACAGACAGGCACAGCACGTCAACTTGAGGTAAGAGGGAAAGTGAAAAATGAAGATGAATCGACCACCAAGAAAAGCATAATGAAAGGGAGAAAGAAAAAGTAATTTGGAGTCTAAGAAACAGAGACAAAAACAAACCACACACACACACACACACACACACACACACAAACGCACACACACACACGCACGCACACACACACACACGCACGCACGCACGTACGCACTTACACACACACACACACACTTGAACACTTGAAAATTATTGTCTTATGACAAATAGGTGGTATGACAAAAGAACAGAGAGAAGAGAGAGAGAGGGAGAGAGAGAGAGAGAAGAGGAGAGTGAGAGAGAGGAGAGAGAGAGAGAGAGAGAGAGCAGAGAGGGGGAGGAGAGAGAGAGGAGAGAGAGAGAGAGAGAGAGAGACAGACAGACAGACAGACAGACAGAGAGAGACAGAGAAGAGAGTAGAGAGAGATAAAGAAATGGAGAGAGGAGAGATGAGAGAACGGACGAGAGACAGAGAGAGAGAGGGAGAGGAGAGAGAGAGGAGAGAGACGAGAGAGAGAGAGCGAGAGAGAGGAGAGGGTTTGTGGGAGAGTCTCGACAGAGAGAGAGAGAGAGAGAGAGACAGAGAGAGAGACAGACGAGAGACAGACGAGAGACAGAGAGACGGGAGACAGAGGAGACAGAGAGAGAGAGAGAGAGAGAGAGAGAGAGACTGAGATAGAGAGGAGAGAGGAGAGAGAGGTGAGGAGAGAGGAGGGAGAGCGAGAGAGTAGAGAGAGAGAGAGAGAGAGAGAGTGAGAGAGAGAGAGAGAGAGATAGACAGACAGAGAGAGAGAGAGAGAGGGACAGGGAACGAGGAGAGAGAGGACACGAGAGAGAGGAGAGAGAGAGAGAGAGAGGAGAGAGGGACGGGAGAGAGAGAGATGATCGAGAGAGAGAGAGAGAGAGAAGGGGACAGCGAGAGGAGACGAGAGAGAGAGAGAGAGAGAGAGAGAGAGAGAGAGAGAGAGAGAGAGAGAGAGAGAGAGAGAGAGAGAGAGAGAGAGAGTGTGAGTGTGTGAGAGATGAGAGAGAGAGTGTGTGTGTGTGTGTGTGTGTGTGTGCGTGTGTGTGCGTGTTGTGTGCGCGTGCGTGCGTGCTTGCGTGTGCGTGTGCGCGCGCGCGCGTGTGTGTGTGTGTGTGTGTGTGAGAGAGAGAGAGAGAGAGAGAGAGAGAGAGAGAGAGAGAGAGAGAGAGAGATAAGTGGATGGATAGAGAAAGAGAGACAGAGGAGTAACATGGAGAGATTGTATGAGGGAGAGGGAAGGATTGTTATACAATGAAATAAAACATTAAAACAAATACACAATTTGTTTTCAAAAAGACACCCTATTAGACAAGCTGAACGCATGAAAGGTAAAGAAACAACATACCCAGGGCTAATTCTTTGAACAAAATGTTTGGAACCAACCAATGTCGGGTAATGTCCATGTAATTGGCTATCCTTCGTGCGACGAAAATGAACTGGCAAGTTTAATTTACACAATGTTGTAAACGTGGAGAAGATTGTCGATCTCACGAAGCCGAATTCAATTTTGAACTTAACTGGCAATGCCGTATCAGTTGGTGCTTGCCTGCCGTTTGTTCTTTGTCCACGCAATTGTCTTTTATTTTCCATTTGGCAATTATAATGCAGTTTAGTACCTAAATGCATGAGCATCAAGTGTTCAAGTGTCCAAGTGTGTGTGTGTGTGTGTGTGTGTGTTCTGTCTCTGTTTCTTAGACTCCAAATTACTTTTTCTTTCTCCTTTTCATTATGCTTTTCTTTGTAGTTTATTAATCTTCATGTTTCACTTTCACTTTTACCTCTCTCTCTCTCTCTACTCTCTCTCTCTCTCTCTCTCTCTCTCTCTCTCTCCTCTCTCTCTCTCTCTCTCTCTCTCTCTCTCTCTCTCTCTCTCTCTCTCTCTCTCCTCTCTCTCTCTCTCCCGTTCTCTCTCTCTCTCTCTCTCTCTCTCTCTCTCTCTCTCTCTCTCTCTCTCTCTCTCTCTCTCTCTCTCTCTCTCTCTCTCTCTCTCTCTGTGTGTGTGTGTGTGTGTGTGTGTGTGCTCGCGCGCGTGTGTGTGTGCCTGCATGCGCCATGCGCAGGTGCGTGTTTGCGCGTGTGCGAGCGTTTCTGTGTATTTGTGTGTGTGTGTGTGTGTGTGTGTGTGTGTGTGTGTTTATTTCAGTCTGTTCATGTCTGTGTAGCCGTGTGCATGTAGAAGGGATAGAAAGAAGGAGGGGATTAAGACAAACCTAACAGTGAAACAGAGAGTAAACCAACAAGCACCGACCTTGCCCCCTGAACTGTCAGAGCCACCTTATCTCCTTTATCTCCCTCGTGGCCAGGCTAAATGGAAAGCAGTGGGGAGCACTTAAGCCGTCCGATATTTATCTCTTTATCAAGCCACCGCTTAGGGATTTAGGGTCCCGGGGTTAAAAAACCTAATTCAACCTTTCTATCCGGGCAATCAGGTACCGTAATATCGAGTGCGTCTTAGTTAAGCGGGTAACACGGGTAATAAGATGGCATTATGATTTTTTGGGGTTAATTTTCCAGTATTGGGTCTAAGGTTGATTGAGAATGTGAATGTGGTTAATGTTTCTTCTTAGAATGTTCGTAGTGTAAATGTTGTACTCTTGTATATAATTGTCAGTTTGTGTGTGTGTGTGTGTGTGTGTGTGTGTGTGTGTGTGTGTGTGTGTGTGTGTGTGTGTGTGTGTGTGTGTGTGTGTGTGTGCATGCGTGCGTGTATGTGTGTGTAAGTGTGTCAGTGCGTGCGTGTATGTGTGCGTGCGTTCATGTGTGTGTGTGTGTGTGTGTGTGTGTGTGTGTGTGTGTGTGTGTGTGTGTGTGTGCATGCCTGCGTACATGTGTGTGTGTGTGTGTGTGTGTGTGTGTGTGTGTGTGTGTGTGTGTGTGTGTGTGTGTGTGTGTGTGTTGTGTGTGTGTGTGTGTGTTGTGTGTGTGTGTGTGTGTGTGTGTGTGTGTGTGTGTGTGTGTGTGTGTGTGTGTGTGAGGAAGAAAGAGAACGCTGCGTGCAAGCATCGTGTCTATTTTACCTTTTAATGATTCATTATTCTTGATGTCAATGTAAAGCGCACTGAGCTCATGTAAGAAAGAGCACTATATAAATTCCCATTATTATTATTATTATTATTATTATTATATTATTTATTATTATTATTATTATTATTATTATTATTATTATTATTATTATTAAGTTGAAAATTACAAGACACTGCCCATGGCTTTGGCAGTTTATTCTAATCCCCATGTTACTACCCGTGTTAGCTAGTTCAGACGCACCCACGATTACGGAATCAGAACTCGTATAGTAGAGAATAGCCGGGTTTAGTGAAGGGGTGTGGTGTGTGGGTAGGGGTTGAGGTAAGAAAGACTAAGAGGAGAGAAACATCGCGTGACAGTCAGTCGTGTCCGACTACGACTTCCAGATTAGCGGAGAAGGCAGCTGCTTGCTATTCTGGAGTGCTGGGCTAGAATTGGTTCGTCCAGGGGGTACATGCCCACTATTTCTCTCTGCCAAGAGGACTTTGTGGGTCAGTCGGTGTTGGAGAGGGTTTCCAAAGGCGAACTAACCCCCAAGACTGTCGCACTTGCAGCCAAGGTAAAGACTGCTAGTATGAGAGCCATTGTCACCCACAAAGGAGTGTGAATATATGACCCAGCACCACGAAAGGGACATTAAATGTCAAACTGACCATTCTGAGAAAATCATACATTTCAAACTTTCAGACAATTCTCTTTCCAATTCTTGTATTTTTTTCCGTTCCAGAGTTATGGGCATTTAAAGTCAGTAGGGAGAGCGTCGGCCATTTTGAGAAAACACTGTCTAAAGTCTAGCCTAGCTGAAGAAACAGCATTGACTTACTCATTTAAAACACCTGTAAGACCATTTGCGGCACAGCACCACGAAAGGGACATTAAATGTCAAACTGACCATTCTGAGAAAACTGTATATTTGCAAACTTCAGACAATTCTTTTTCTAATGATACAAGAACCATGCCTGTATCTTTTTTCCGTTCCAGAGTTACGAGCACTTAAAGTTAGTAGGGTGAGCGTCAGCCATTTTTAGAAAACACAGTCTACAGTCTATCTTAGCTGAAGAAAATGCATTTACCTACGTGTTTCAAAGCACTTATAAGACCATTTAGAGACCATATTCAAGATTGTCCTTTATAGATATGAAACATAAGATGCAAGAGAACACGGAAATACCCATAATTCAAAATTGACCCCCAAAAAGAGATTTTTGAATTTCCAAGCCTGTTGTGAGAAACACGCCCAGCGCCTTAATCAGTGAATGTCCCTTTCGTGTCGCTGGGTTACAATTAGAGACC
>CM065680.1:16525413-16532913 GCA_017654935.2 Phymorhynchus buccinoides
AATGAGAGAGAGAGAGAGAGAGAGAGAGAGAGAGAGAGAGAGAGAGAGAGAGAGAGAGAGAGAGAGAGAGAGAGAGAGAGAGAGAGAGATTAGAGAGAGAGAGAGAGAGAGAGAGAGAGAGAGAGAGAGAGAGAGAGAGAGAGAGAGAGAGAGGGGGAGGCAAAGGCAGACAGACAAACAGACACAGGAGAGACAGACAGACAGACAGAAACAGAGATCGCATCAGGCCTACAGTGTGCTGATTTATCAACTTGACGCTTGGCAAAAAACCCCACTATATTTACTTTGAAAGCTGGACCAAAACATTATTTTAACCCTTTCACCGCCAAAGTCGCAATTTAGCACCACGGTGATTTAACACCTATGTCACTGAAAGGCATCAACTTGGGGTCTATTATCCAAAGACCCTATTGTCTTAGTTTTGGGAAGTAAGGGTAGACAGTATTTTATATTATGTCACAGAAGAATCCCCAATACTGCAGATGGATTTTGTTCTCTACCCAGGTCAATTTAATGGAAATGCTTGGTTGGAATATGGTTGGCGGTGAAAGGGTTCAACGAATAATTTACATTCGCGCTAAGACAATTAGCCTAACCACAAAAGGGTTTTAACACAGGAAGACTTTTACATGTTCATGTCCTTTGCAAAGGTCTACACTGGGCTATGCATTAAGCAGGTTCGAATGATGCTCGATTTGTTTCTTTCTTTCCTTCTTTCAAAAATTAGAAATAAATTAATTCATACACTTGCTAGCAGCTGTACTCACGGAAAGCCTAATTTTATAAAACAAACACTTCAGGAAATCCACGTCATTATACATACGCCTACGAAAACAAGAGCTTGCGTGTCAATAATATTAATTTCAAATTCTTTAGAGTTAGGCCGTGTTCACACCAGACGCGTAAGTTCCGTACGGAAAACCCTAAATAAATGGAAGAAAGAAGGATACAAGTTTACGCATATAGGGGAAATTCGGACACGTGCGCAAATCTTTTCCCTTCTTTGTTTCACTTATTTGTGGATTGCGCACGGGTTTCCGCATGGAATATCCGCTTATGTGTGTACACGGCCTTAGCCAACATTTTCTGACAAGAAAAAAAACTTGATTATTTTTACAAGAAGTTGAAAGGCCCTTCATTGCAACATTCCTGGTTTTTAATAAGATGATGACAAAATAAAAACACGAATATATATGGAAATCGGGAAGAGACAAAGCGGGCGAGTTTTAAAGTATCTCAATCGCGCGCTTAACATGTTTGAGCACATAGCTAAAGAAACAAAACTCTGCACGAGCACGACATTTAAATACCCCACCCCACCCCATCCCCCAACTCCCCTAAACAATTTAAGATAAATTAAATGGCTTCAGAAAAAGGTGTAGAAAGGAAAACGTCTCAAACCAGAACACCCTGTCCCTAAAGGGCCAGCCTCACGTCCATTAACATCGCACGACTGTACGATACGATTCGATCACGTGGTCTCGAAGCGCGAATCACATTTCGTTCTTCGGGACCACGTGCTCTAATCGTATCGTACAGTCATGCCATTCTAGTGGACGTGTGGCTGGCCCTTAATTAAGAGGCCTTTGCAACTAGGGTTATTAACGCCCTTGACAGTGAGAGTGATGCCCTTGCTTGTCAGTAATGACAAGGGCATTCACTCTTGCGAAAGGCAGCCATTTAGTGGCATCAAATAGGGTTATTGGCGAGAGTTATAACCCTGTTTGGTCAGTACTGAACCATCTTCCCCCACCCACCAAGGGCATTCACTCTTGCAAAAGGTGTTCGTTGCAGACCCCATATGTTCCTACAGGACAACATAATATCTTTCAACTTCAGCGTTCCAATTCGGTCTTGTGGGGTTTGTTAGAGGCTTGAAGTCGACCTCAATTTTGGGCCAATAGTATGAGCAGAGGGAGAGCTGCATAAGCGTTGGTTTTCTACCGTAATGCAAACGCAGGTACAGTTTTGTCATTCGGTAACAACGCTTTATCTGCGCAACCCCAACACATTTTGGGGGAAGTCAAACTCAAACATACTTTGTTATCTCGTTAGGAGAAACTACCATGCAATTTAAACAATGATAACTGAAATATAGGTTTCTTTAGAAAAATATACCTACACGTGAATCAGCTCAATAGCATACTCCCTACTACTACTACTACTACTACTACTACTACTACTACTACTACTACTACTACTACTACTACTACTACTACTACTACTACTACTACTACTACTACTACTACTACAACTACTACTACTAGGGGAAGACGGGGTAAAAAGCGCATGGGCGGGTAAGAAGCCCACCCCAATTATCTCATGAAATGAAGCAAATTTCAGTCTCATTTTGCCCATGAGACGAGCGTTAAATCTTTTGCAAAACGGTTTCTCTGAGCACTCTTCAACACGTTCTTGGAAAGGGTAAAAGGAAAATGCTTCATTTTCCACGCATGCAGGTTTTAGTGATTCAGTCACGTTTTTCTTAGTCTTCAAGCAATTTTCGGCTTCTACATTTGTTGGATAATAGCTATTAGAACTGACAACAGATAATTTTAAAAAGTGTGCTGGCGTCTCTCTCTCTCTCTCTCTCTCTCTCTCTCTCTCTCTCTCTCTCTCTCTCTCTCTCTCTCTCTCTCTCTCTCTCTCTCTCTCTCTCTCTCTCTCTCTCTCTCTCTCTCTCTCTCTCCTTCTCTCCCTCCATCTCTCTCTCTCTCTCTCTCTCTCTCTCTCTCTCTCTCTCTCTCTCTCTCTCTCTCTCTCTCTCTCTCTCTCTCTCTCTCTCTCTCTCTCTCTCTCTCTCTCTCTCTCTCTCTCTCTCTCTCTCTCTCTCTCTGTGTGTGTGTGTGTGTGTGTGTGTGTGTGTGTGTGTGTGTGTGTGTGTGTGTGTGTCAAGTCAAGTCAAGTCAAAATTTTATTTCCAGATGGGAAAATTGTATAAGCAAAACATGCTTTTTTTCAACAAGCCATCCAGTGTGTGTATGTGTGTGTTTGCAACAAGAACAAAAAACACAAAAAAAACACGAAAACAACAGGTGTAGGTGTGTGTGATAGTACAGTGTAGGTGTAACAATACGAATAACAATACTTTTTAGTCAGTCTTTTCAGGCCATCTGGCCCATAATGACATGGGGAAAGAGCAAAAACGATCCAACATCAAATATGTAGGTGAACGTATTTTCATACAATCAACAATAAACAATGCAGTTTTTATAGCAAGTTTTCCTTTCAGATTTTGGCAAAGCAGCTGTACTTTCAGTGAGCTAGGAGAACGATTGCAATAGGCCTACAATAGTAAATTAAATATATTTTTCTCAAACTAGAATACTGTGAACATATAAGTAGAAAGTGCACAATATCTTCAATTTGATTTCCATCACATTGTTTACAATACGGGTCGGCTCTTAGCTGTCCAAAACGAGGAATTCCATTCAGAGCTCATAGTCTGTTACATTTCAGTAAACCAAAGATATTCTAAAAGGGTAAGATGGATTACTTAAGAGCTCGGCGAACCGGGCTGATAGAGTTATCGTTAGTGGGGCCAGTACACTTTTCACAGTGACGGCTATCCAAAAACTCGGACTGGAACTTGAACGGAGAATTCAACTGGCCTATCGATGTGTAAAATGTGTACTGTTTCAAAGGGACATAACCAGTGTTTCTGTCCTCACTACTCATATAGGGAAAAGAGACCGGATGCTTATCTTCCCCTATACAGTCTTTCAGTAAACCAATAACACGTCTATGGGCAATGATGTCTAGGTTTACAATGTAACTCGATCTTATTATTTCTGGGTGGTGTAAACAGTAATCAACTTCAGAGGAAACAGAATCATGCCATAGTTGCTAATAAATATCTTTTAATCTGGTCTTAAACTCTTCTATAAACAATGAAATATGACCAGGGGGCCGTTTCACAAGGGCTAACGTTACGTAGCGTGAGCGCAAATCGGCAAAAACGGCACTAAGAAACACCTCTTTCGCCAACGTTTGCCAAAAATGTTTTGTGGCTACTCCGAAAGTATCTCCTGGCGAACTATCACGTGACTAGCATGGAGTGAATACATTTCTTGTTGTGATTGGTCCATTAAAGTTTGTTTAAAATAAAAAAAAATTGGACCAATCAGACAAGAGCTTGTAATATTCTTCCGTAAACGTTTTCTAAAGTGTTCCTTAGGCCTCGTTTGTCGTAAGCGTTATTCGCGCGGCGACCGTTATCTAGAGAAACTAGACGCAGGGTTTTGCATTGCTCAAACATAGCCGAAGCCATGTCTGCACTGAAAATGTCTGACCTGAGTAACCCAGTTATTTCCCCCAGACCAATCATGAGAGTGTAACATGTCATAGAATTGCTTAGGAACTCTATCCCGAGATAAGCTTACGAGTTTACACCAGTATTTAATCAGTCGAAGCTGTGTGTCAATAACTATAGGAAAACGTCCACATTCTCCAAGTGTGATTGAATTTGTAACATCTCGACCAACACCCAGAATCATTTTACATATTCTAATTTGGACTTTTTCGATTGCGTAATATATTTGGAACCCCCAGAGTTCGGAACCATACAAAAGAATGGGTTTGACTTTGGTATCGAATATTTTTTTTAAAAACATGTCAACAGGAAACAGTCTATGATTTAAAAGATAACCTTCTAACCCCTGCTAATGCTCTTAGCGCTTTACTAGAAAGAGCATCGACACATTTGGTCCATTCCAAAGTTGCTGAAAACATTACCCCTAAATAATTGCAACAGTTTTTAACTTTAGGTTATCCCTTCTGTGGTATGCTGAAGACGGGTGTACAGCTCGAAACGTTTGTTCTTTCTCTTCAAAAAAGGGCCAAAATCCAATTGTTTGCGTGCGGTGTTATTTTCTGTACAACTGGTCCTAGTGCTCATTTAGTTTTTTTCAAGTATTTAGGTTCTTTACCTTCAAAGTACCATTTTTCACTGCTTTTAAGGTAACCACCATTTACAAAAAAAACCACCTTTGTCTTATCCATGTTCATATTTAAACCCCAACTTTTGCAGTACCGTTCTGGACAGTTTATAATGTTTTGAAGGTCAAACACAGATCGAGTCGGAGACCAGGACAATATCATCAGCGTATATTAAAAGACGAACGCCTAAAGGATCATTAAATATATCAATACCTAATACATAATAGTGTGTGTGCGTGCGCGTGCGTGCGTGCGTGCGTGCGTTCGTGTGTGTGTGTGTGTTTGTGTTGTGTGTGTGTGTGTGTGTGTGTGTGTGTGTGTGTGTGTGTGTGTGTGTGTGTGTGTGTTTGTGCGTGTGTGTGCATATGTGTGTGCATATGTGTGTGTTTGTGTATGTGTGTGTGCGTGTGCGTGTGTGTGTGTATGTATGTGTGTGTGTGTATGTATGTGTGTGTGTGTGTGTGTGTGTGTGTGTGCTTGTGCGTGCGTGCGTGCGTGTGTGTGTGTGTGTGTGTGATTGAGAGAGAGAGAGAGAGAGGGGGGGAGCAGAGAGAGGTATTGTAAGATCGCCTCCTAACGTCTGATTGCAAATTCTAGTCTGTCGTTAAGCTAATGAAGTCCATTGCAGACCACTTTCTTGTGTACTTTCAGCAATGTTTTTTGCTCACATGAACCGTTTTTCATTATTAGTGCATGCGAATGCCCAGTGCTTTTACTCTCTTGTTAGCGAGTGCCATGTGCCTGACTTCACCAGTTTATTGGCCAGTGCACAGAATGCCTTTTGCAAGAGTGAATGCCCTTTGGTGGGTGGGGGGAAGTTGAGTACTGACCAAACAAGGGCATAACTCTCGCCAATAACCCTATTTGAGGCCACTTAATGGCTGCCTTTTGCAAGAGTGAACGCCCTTTTGGATACCTATCAACAAGGGCTTAACTCTTGCCGTCAAGGGCGCTAAAGACCCCCCACGTCACGTATCACATTCCATCTTATGCTATGAAGATTTATTCAGATTTCTTACCCGTTATAAGAGGGAAAACTCGTAACCGTTACCTTGACACGTGCCGTGGTGGGTCTTTAATAACCCTACTTGCAGTGGTCAATAGTACGCACCATCAACACATCATAGCGCATTGCATTATGTCTAACTAACGGTGCTTAATTTCGTTGAAAGTACTTGCGTGCTTCTGAAACCCTGGGTCATCATTACTGATACTGTTACTACTGTGTTAGCATGTTTGACGCCATTGACATTTGCTGTCCATTTTATGCTAATGCCTTCGGGTGACGTCAACGTTGCGTTACAATGAGTCATATAATTATACAACAATGTCTCTCTTTTTTATATAACAAAAAAAATCCACTACAAAAAAAACCCCAGCAAGACATAAAACCGTGCTCTTGGTTACTCAGATGTCAGTGGTAAATATATACCGGAAGGTAGCTTTAACTGTAGATGAGAAGATGGAGTCTTTTTTATTTCTTATTTTTCTTGAATTGCGTTACATTAAACGAGGGATGTTTTTTTTTGCTAAATTACAAACAAAATGTGTCTCAGGTTGTTTTGTTTTTAGGAATTATTCAACAGCCTATCATTAGTCTTGATATCAATCGATTACTGTGTGGTAGTTGCACCCTATTAAATTGCTTTAAACAAACAAAACACTGTAGCCTAACCATAAACATGTCCGTGAAATGCGCTAGTTCTCTTTTATTTTATTGAAAAACAAGTCAACATCATAAGAAAAAGAAGAGGCCCAAAGAATGGTCAGTGCGGTAGTCTTTCTTATGTGACAACTACCCGCTTTCTAGAGTTTAAAAACAACGCTTGCACTGCAAATGGGGCATAAATGGAACATATAGCAAAAGCCAACATACTGAATCAATCACGCTACAAATAATTATCATTCGTCCTTTTGGTATACCTGTGACGCAATGTATGTCCCCTTTCTTGTAAAAACAATTCACAGCATTAGCAGTAAAATATTTAAGATGATCACCCAAAACACCACACTGTTCATTGCAAGCTGTCGTATTTATTGCAATACTTCTTCAGGCTTCATGATCAATCGACTGCACTTGCACATCGAATACCAGCAATTCATAGGCAGAAAACAAGCTCACAATCATTTCATTATTTTGTAACAAATTCACTCTGACCACAACTCACTCCTGTTTATCTACATGCAGTAAATCATGTCCTCTAAGCCCTACGAAACCAATATCCATTTTTTATGCTTCTTTCACCCCCTACCACCACCACCTCGTCCCATGCCTCACCCCACTCATTCTCCCACGGTGACATCTCTCAACGATACAGCAGTGCTCCCATGTCTACTTTGTCTTCCACTCTTTCCTCCCGTCCAATTTATTCCCAATTACTGCCCCCTTGATCCGTATTACCATCCCTTGGTGACACTGGAGGGGGATGAAGAGGTTTGTAGAAAGTCTGGCGAGCTACGCACAACACCATTAGAGTTCCCTGATTATAGCTAACCCTGTCTTCAGTTGGCCTGAGAGTGAAAGGACCGTCTCTTCCAACTACCTTTACGAGACTGCGGGTG
>CM065680.1:16535413-16540413 GCA_017654935.2 Phymorhynchus buccinoides
CATTCTATTAGAGTTCATTGTATCAAAGCTTGCTTTCTTCCCCGTTCGGTGAATAGAAGTAAATGGAGTGGGGTGGGGGAGAGTGCAACAAAGCGAATTGAATGCAGGAGAGGGGAGAGTGGGGGTGAGGGTAATGAATAGATGAAAATTGGTGACTAATGCCGCTCCCTAATGGATAGTTGCTTTTCGTGACAATTAAGGCATTATTTGCAACATCCCTTGGACAAATGTAATGAGGAATGAATGCCACATTGTCTCTCTGAAATTCCGATCCTCTTTTCCTCTGTTTCTGTATCTCTGTCTCTCTCTGTGTCTCTCTCTGTCTCTCTCTGTCTACAAGATCTCTCTCATTCTCTCTCTCGTCTTCTCTTCTCTTCTCTCTCCCTCTACGTTTTTTTTTTTTTCTCTCTCTCTCTCTCTCTCTCTTTTCTCTCCTCTCTCTCTCTTTTTTTTTTTTTGGTTTTTCTTTTGGTTTTTTTTTTTGTTTTTTTTATCACCAACCATTCTCTCCTCTCTCTCTCTCTCTCTCTCTCTCTCTCTCTCTCTCTCTCTAGCGCACATGTTGTAGGTTATGTAAATCAGTGTGTGTGTGTGTGTGTGTGTGTGTGTGTGTGTGGTGTGCGTGTGCGTGCGTGCGTGTGCGTTTGCGTGCTTTTTTTTTTTTTTTTTTTTCCCGTGCGTCGTTGCGTGTGTGTGTTTTTTTTTTTTTTTATTTTTTTTTTTTTGTTTGTGTGTTTGTCTGTGTGTGTGTGTGTGTGAGTGTGTTTTTTTTTGTGCGTGCGTGCGTTGTGTATGTGTGTGTGTGTGTGTGTGTGCGTGCGCGCGCATGCGTGCGCGTGTGTGTGTTGTACACCTGTGCATGAGTCTGCATGTCTGTAGGCGCACGCGCACGCTTTTGTTCTGATCATGGCAATATTATTGTTTGTTGTTTGTAACAGAACCACTCACCCACCTCACCCACCCCACCCACCGTGGTATGTAATACACCTAATGACTCACGCGTGTAGCAGGATACCGTTGTTCAAGACACAGCACGACAATCTTCTGGTGACAGCAAAACACATCACACCCTCTGTCCCCTCCCCCCCCCCCCCCCCCCCCCCCATATCCATCATGTCAACCCTGCGAGTCGTGCTTGTGCCGGGCCCAACCAATGTTCTGGCTAGCGCTCTGTTGTAGATAGCGAGCGCTCGCGTAACTATTAAAACTATTGTTGCGCATTCAAAAGAAAACGTCCTTGTATAATATATATGTGTGCTTCTTTTCCACAAAGAGCATAGGCAAAGATGCAGATTAACACCACAACCCCTCCATTTTCTCGGTTAGCTCCGGGGGTTTTGTGGTGGTTTTTTTCAGTCTTGCATTTTTTTGGGAGATGTATTGCCCAGGGCACATCCCCACCTTTCCCAGCCATGATGATTTGAGGACAGTCTGCGCTAGGTATGGCCCCCAAAGGCCACAAAGACTGTTTAAATAGGAATTGTTCGGAAATAATTAAGGGGAGTGATTTGATGGTGTGTGTGGGAGTGATCTTGCCTAATTCAATCGGTCAAACATGGGAAATCACTCTACCATCAGCTCTCGTAGCTTATCCAATCGTGTGTTTGAGCAGACATACAGCACTAATTAGAACACCGTGCGTCATTCTAAAAAAAAAAATTATGTCGTTTATATTTTACGTCACATTTTGCAAGTTTTATCAGTTTGTGGCCACTGGCCACGCCTAATTTTCCACACAAAAAAGTGCAAGTCGCTGACTGGCATCCTGCGGTTTCAAGCTTCGACGCCATTGTTGCATTGTTACTAATGGTGTTTGACCTAGTAATGGAGGTAAGCAACTCTAATTTTCACGAAGTGCTCTCCCCTAGTCTTTTTTCTTCCAAAAATCGTCTATTGGAGATGCATTACCCAGGGCACATCCCCACCTTTCCCAGCCATGAGGAGTTGAGGACAGTCAGCGTTAGGCATCGCCCCCAAAGGCCACAAAGACTGTTTAAATTGGAGATGCATTACCCAGGGCACATCCCCACCTTTCCCAGCCATGAGGAGTTGAGGACAGTCAGCGTTAGGTATGGCCCCCAAAGGCCACAAAGACTGATTAAATTGGAGATGCATTACCCAGGGCACATCCCCACCTTTCCCAGCCATGAGGAGTTGAGGACAGTCAGCGTTAGGTATGGCCCCCAAAGGCCACACAGACTGTTTAAATTGGAGATGCATTACCCAGGGCACATCCCCACCTTTCAGCCATGAGGAATTGAGGACAGTCAGCGTTAGGTATGGCCCCCAAAGGCCACAAAGACTGTTTAAATTGGAGATGCATTACCCAGGGCACATCCCCACCTTTCCCAGCCATGAGGAGTTGAGGACAGTCAGCGTTAGGTATGGCCCCCAAAGGCCACAAAGACTGTTTAAATTGGAGATGCATTACCCAGGGCACATCCACACCTTTCCCAGCCATGAGGAGTTGAGGACAGTCAGCGCTAGGTATGGCCCCCAAAGGCCACAAACCCCAGAAGCCGGTGTATATGCCTCGTAGTTCGAGACTCATCACGGTCATTCATAAAAGATTAACTTGTAACAATGACTTTTCATTGCAAAACAATGTGTTATGCAACACTAAACAAGACACACAAACGTCCATCATATCATTTGTGGCCAATTTCCAAGTGAATTTCTCACTTTTCATCTATGGTATATAAAAGCATATTTTATTTTATTTTATTGGACAGTTCTCACTCTTCTTCTTCTTCTAGCAATGTCCACCTGCCGTTTATCGCCAATAATTATTTATAACATATAAACTCTCATATTGATATTGGCCCAAACCAAAGGCTAATCTAAAACAAATATGAAAGAAACTTGACTATGGTGTCCAAAAGAAACATCTGTTTAACATCCTCCGGTCTGAAACAGACACATATGGAACATTAGTAAATATAACGATGGTGGGAACGATCCTGGAGGCAATGGCCGGAGGCAGTGCTACACCACGAAAGTCCCGAATTTCTAACAACACAGATATTATTAGGATAAAAGTGTCCAGAATATCAACAGGACAAAATATTTAATAGATAGATATCAAAGCTGTGGGTTTTTTGTCTAGTAGTGACAATGCACTTGAAATGCACGTGGAAACTACACTCGTAAAAGCATTGATAATACAACGGGCACAAATTTTGCTTTACAAAACTATAATGAGCATCAGAGAAAACTCTTGGTGTTCGTAACAAGCACGTTTTTGCAATGCTGCAGCGCGAAAGTTTGTTCAGATCGTATTGGCCTAGGCAATGATGGTGTGTGTGCGTGTGTGTGTGTGTGTGTGTGTGTGTGTGTGTGTGTGTGTGTGTGTGTGTGTGTGTGTGTGTGTGTGTGTGTGTGTGTGTGTGTGTGTGTGTGTGTGTGTGTGTGTGTTTGTGTGTGTGTGTGTGTGTGTGTGTGTGTGTGTGTGTGTGTGTGTGTGTGTGTGTGTGTGTGTGTGTGTGTGTGTGTGTGTGTGTGTGTGTGTGTGTGTGTGTGTGTGTGTGTGTGGGTGGTGTGTGTGTGTGTGTGTGTGTGTGTGTGTGTGTGTGTGTGTAGGGATGCGTGTGAGTACGTGCATGCATGCGCCCGTTCTTGTTTTAATGCCAATGCTTTTTTTCAGGACGAGGGGGAGGAGTAAGTGTGGAAAGAGGTGGAGATGGAGGTAGATGGTAGATGGGGGGGGGGGGGGGGGGGTCAGGAAAAATAACAATAAATCATCTTGAAAATGAAAGAAGAAAGAAACAGAACAAAAAGGAACCCAAAGAACTAGAACAAGAACCAGAAATACAGGCACAACGAGGAGTGCAAGAACATGAAGAAGAAGATGAAAAGCAAAACAGAGAATGAAACCATCGCAACATATACATGTAAGTCATTTAAAACTTTTGCTTCGTTTTTGCGCATAAAGTTTCTTTTCGTTCTATGTTAAAATATCTAAACTTCAGGAATCAATTGCGAGCATTTTATTTTTTAAATAAAGAAGACAACAACTAAAACATTGTTGGAGAAATCAATCGTAAGTAGAGTTCAAGTTTGGTTTATTCCAAAATAACCCCCCTGGGGGCACATGGAAATAAATATAAGTAACAAAAATGCTATAAACAACATATTTAATTAAGAAAAGGAAACAAAAATGCACATAAAGTAGCTAAACACGGTACATAGAGCGACAAAAATCACGTCAAAATCGATCAACCATTAGGTACCAGAAGAATTAACAATGATACAGACTTGATTGTATTGCTCCTAAATTTATATTCAATCTCATTAGCAACAGCCCCATTCATACATATCATAATCTTCCAGAACGACGTAGAGAAATCCGCTTTTTATATGTGCCTCCATATTTACTGAAACCAAAAAGCTTACTATAGTAATCTTTGCTGAAACTAAGCAATGACGAACCTTTCACAATGGCCTGCAAAGGTCACTGGGATTTCTGTTAGAGTCTCGAGACTGTGGGGAAGAGAGATGGGGGGGGGGGGTGGAGAGAGAGAGAGAGAGAGAGAGAGAGAGAGAGAGAGAGAGAGAGAGAGAGAGAGGGGGGGGGTGGACAGAGAGAGGCAAACAGGCAGACAGACAAAGATACAGAGAGACAAAGACGGAGAGAGAGAGAGAGAGAGAGGAGAGAGAGAGAGAGAGAGAAGAGAGAGAGAGAGAGAGCGAGAGAGAGAGAGAGAGAGAGGAGAGAGAGAGACGAGAGAGGAGAGATGAGAGAGAGAGAGAGAGAGGGGTGGTGGATGAGAGAGAGAGAGGGGGGTGGACAGAGAGAAACAGGCAGACCGACAAAGATACAGAGAGAGAGGAGAGAGAGAGAAGACGGAGAGAGAGAGAGAGAGAGAGA
The DNA here is from genome assembly GCA_017654935.2 of Phymorhynchus buccinoides. Classification (NCBI taxonomy): domain Eukaryota; kingdom Metazoa; phylum Mollusca; class Gastropoda; order Neogastropoda; family Raphitomidae; genus Phymorhynchus; species Phymorhynchus buccinoides. The sequence continues at coordinate 16,540,281 of CM065680.1, forward strand.
GAGAGAGAGAGTAGAGAGAGAGAGAGAGAGAGAGAGAGAGAGAGAGAGAGAGAGAGAGAGAGAGAGAGAGAGAGACAGAGAGAGACACAGAGAGAGAGAGAGAGAGAGAGAGAGAGAGAGAGAGAGAGAGAGA
>CM065680.1:16545413-16547913 GCA_017654935.2 Phymorhynchus buccinoides
GAAATCGAACAATACAAAGAGAGATAATGGAAGAGCAAGAAAGAAAAAACGATGAGCGATCGAAAACGTAAGAGGGTTAGAGAAGAGGAGGAGAGAGATGATGAGAGAAAGCCGTAGGAGAGAGACAGAAAGAGATAAAGACAATGGAAAGAACACAGAAAGAGAGAGAAGTAGAGACGGAGAGAGATATGAAGATAGAGAGAGAAAGAGAGGGAAGACGAGGATGAGATTCATGAGACAGATTGAAGAGACGAGAGAGAGAGGAAAGGAGACCGAGAATGGACGAGTAGTCGAATAGACAGAGACTTTTAGGAGAGAGAGAAGATCCGATTGGAGGCTGGATGGGGGACGTCAGGATAGAGGGCAGAGAAAGACCGAAGCGTCGAGATGAGAGAGATGAGAGAAAGAGAAACGAAACGAAACGCGAAACCGAAACGATTTTTGTATTTATACAGGGTAATGAGATAAGCATTGCTTTTTTACACTCTGCCCTGTGGGCAAACAAGAAAACTAAAAGACCAACAAATAAATAAATTACCAGCATGTATGCACGCACGAGTATTAAATAATAAATTATGCATGTGCGTATGCAAGTTTTATATAAATCCATATTTCTACACTATCTTTGCATCATAATATCACACTGCTTTGCTACCTTTATGTTCAAATATGTATGTGTGATAGTATGCCTTGCCATGTTTGTGTTCTATATGTTAGCGTATATGTATCAAGGAGATAGATTTGAAGGAAGGAGGGACTTAGCGTTGCCTACAATCTCTTTATCCTTGAAAAATATAGTTCAAGTTTTCAAGTTCTTCAAGTTACTCTCTCTATCTCTCTTCTCTCTCTCTCTCTCTCTTCTCTATCTCTCTCTCTCCCTCTCTCACACACTCTCTCTCTCTCTCTTCTCTCTCTTTCTCTCTCTCTCTCTCACTCTTTCTCTCTCTCTCTTTTCTACTCTCTCTCTCTCCTCTCACTCTCTCTCTCTCTTTCTCTCTCTCCTCTCACTCTCCCCCACTCTCTCTCTCTCACTCTCTCTCTCTCTCCTCTCTTGCTCTGCTCTCTCTCTCTCTCTCCTCTCTCTTTCTCTCTCTCTCTCTCTCTCTCTCTCTCTCTCCTCTCTCATCTGTCTCTCTCGCAGCTCACTCTCTCTCTCACATCGTCAAACACCCATCCTCCTTAGCTACCGGGTTCGCATCATGGCTATAATGTTAAAAGGAAGTGGGTTTCTGCGGAATCCCCACACTCCCCCTAGCTCTGCCACACCCCCCCATCTCCCCATCCTGTCTCTCTCCTGCCCTGCCCTATCTCTCTCTCTCTCTATTTCTCTATCTCTTTTCTCGCTCTCTCTATCGCTCTACCTCTGTCAGTTTTGTTCTTTTATTGTCTTTCTCTCTCTCTCTCTTTATCTCTCTATCTCACTCTCTCTCTCCTCTCTCTCTCTCTCTCTCTCTCTCGATCTCTCTCTCTCTCCTTCTCTCTCTCTCTTCTCCTCTCTCTCTCTCTCTCCTAAAAAACAGACTAACATTTTAACAAAGGAAGGTATTATGCACAAAATAATGATTGGAATGGCGCCTTCCAGAATAACAAATACATTTCAGTTGAATAAATTGAATAATAAGAGACACATACACAAAATTGTTCTTCATAGACCAAGATTAGATTTATATAAATCCAGTCTGCACTATTACGGAGGTTCACTATGGAATGCTATTACCCGTGTATTTAAAACAAATATCAAGTCATCCATCTTTCATGAAACAATTCAAGGATTATATTATTACAAATGATTTTTCAATAATTTATCATTACACCTGACACATGCTTGTATATTCGTCTGTTCATCTCGTCTGTTTACCTATTGTCTGCCAAGCTATCTGTCCGGCGCCCCCCCCCCCCCCCATCCCATCCCCATCTCTCCCCTCTCTCTCTCTCTTTCTCTCTCTCTCTCTCTCGATCTCTCTCTCTCTCTCTCTCTCTCTCTCTCTTCTCTCTCTCTCACACACAACACATGCTTTTCAATTTCCTTATATTGTCTGTCTGTTGTCCTTAACTCGTCTCCCTCTTACATTGCTATTTTGTATATATTGCTATTCTTGATGATGGTTTGACGGATTGCTTTGATGCTTATGTGTTACTTTATAATGTTTTTGCATTATTTATTTGTTGGTCTGTTAGTTTTCTTGTTTGCCCACAGGGCTGAGTGTAAAAAAGCAATGCTTATCTCATTACCCTGTATAAATAAAAAATCGTTTCGTTTCGTTTCGTTTCGTTTCGTTTCTCTCTCTCTCTCTCTCTCTCTCTCTCTCTCTCTCTCTCTCTCTCTCTCTCTCTCTCTCTCTCTCTCTCTCTCTCTCTCTCTCTCTCTCTCTCTCTCTCTCTCTTTTGTGTGTTCTTTTATTGTCTTTTTCTCTTTCTGTCTCTCTCCTACAACTTTGTTCATCATCTCTTCTCTAACCCTCCTACACTTTCGATCGCCTGTTTTTTCTTCTTCTTTCTT
>CM065680.1:16567913-16637913 GCA_017654935.2 Phymorhynchus buccinoides
CTCTCTCTCTCTCTCTCTCTCTCTCTCTCTCTCTTTCAATATGCTGACCCAATGTTTAATCTATGTGTGTGTATATAAGATTAAGTTTGATGTTATTATCTTATTATGTATGACTGTGTTTTGCATGCTTTTTTTATATTGCTTTGTTTGTCCCTTCCTATTATTTTTTTATGAGGGCTGGATGTAAGAAAAAGCATGTACTATTTGCTTATTCTATTACCCTCTATAAATAAAATTCATTCAATTCTCTCTCTCTCTCTCTCTCTCTCTCTCTCTCTCTCTCTCTCTCTCTCTCTCTCTCTCTCTCTCTTCTCTCTCTCCCTCTCTCCCCCCCCCCTCTCTCTCTCTCTCTCTCTCTCTCCAACTTGTTCTCCTCATCTTCCAGTCTGAACGATTTGTTTTGCATCTCTTTTATGTAAGGCAACGATTAATTCAGTATTTTCTATTTCCTGTTTTTGATATTTGATAACGCTTGTTTTTCTCTACTAGCAACAGTTCAGTGACTTCTTCCCTTGTAGCTAGAGGCAGCTAAGCCTCTCAAAATAAATCCTGTTTTTATCACACCTTCTTTGTGGATTGTCGTAAACCGGAAATCCGGTACCTGACAAGATAGATACATTGCACGTTCGATGTGTACTTCGTCATTCAACTCGCATAAATAAGAACGATTTATGGTTCACGCGGTAATTTATTGTTCATCAACTGCTCAAAATATTAAAAGACAACTTTTTCATGAGTATTTGTTGATCTTTTGCTTCAAAGCTAATGAGTTATATCTGGCGCGTGTCCAAACTAGGATGGCTATACATTAATGTAAGCCGATCACATAAGCCTATTTTGTAATGTGAAGGCTTAGGATTAATAATGAAAACAAGAGAGAAAAAAAACAGGCAAACAAAATTCAATGTCATTCTGAAGACTTAGAAAAAAGATTGTCAGAAGAAATCACACAGCGCCATGATTTTGAAGACTTGTTGGGTACAACCCTTTTCTTCGTTAGGCGCATAACGGCAGCGTGACGCATCTGCGCTCATAATTGACAGCAAACTGTCTGAGCGATCGAAGAAGAAGAAGAAAATGAAGAAGAAGTACCTTCTGGAAAATAGCCCTCGACTGTGAGTGCCAAGAAGATGGGAGGAGGAGGCAGCGAAATGGATGAACTATAAGTGATTGATGAAGAAGAAGACAGCTTAGAGACATGTTATGACTGTGCAAACCTAGCGGGTATTAATTAGTGAACTGTCGGATTAAACGACTATGCCCCCGCCCCTCACCACTTCCACACACACATATACTGCTCAACATTGGCTAAGGCTACATGCAAAATTATCAAAGATAAACATAACGCCATTATTATTTTTTTCTTATTTGGTTTAATCAACATTTCAGCTTCAAATATTGATCAAAAACGAGGTCCGAGAATAATTTGATTTTGCTTACTTCAAAGAAAGTTTATGATACCCCTTCAAAATGGATCAAACAAACAAATGGGGCGAAATTTTGATTTTCAGATTTGTTTGCTTTTTGTGGCAAGAAAAGTCATGGATAAGCATGTGCGAGACCCCCTCACTGCAATTCCAGCCTGGAAACGCGCTGGATCAGCATGAGCTTCAAAAGCTCCTTCAGAACACGAAATGGCGTTTCCAGGCTGGAATTGCAGTGAGGGGGTCTCGCACATGCTTATCCATGACTTTTCTTGCCACAAAAAGCAAACAAATCTGAAAATCAAAATTTCGCCCCATTTGTTTGTTTGATCCATTTTGAAGGGGTATCATAAACTACTACAGGGATGTGTTTCAACGTTGTTCTGTCAGACTGAGGTCTCTGGATCGGGCAAGTTACCTCATATGGTCGATGGTCTCTTGCTGCAGTTACATGTAAACAACCCTTGTTCGATGCAAAGGTGCATTATCATTCATGAAGAGGAGGTCATTTCAGATCGTACCAGCAGAAGATTTGACGTGGACATCGAGAAACACATCCCTGTAGTAAACAGCTGTCAGAGATTTCTTTTGAAGAATTCGTGACACTGTTTTCCTGACTGTGCTGATACAGGCCCAAGCCGTCAAAGACCCACCCCAATATCTGTCATGCGTTCTGACTCACGCTTCAGGGCAATGCTCTCTTGAAATAAAATCAGAACCTGAACTCGTTGATGAAGATAATTCATGTCCAGTCTCATAATGTCCAGATGATGTGGTTCTGGGCTCTCAAAAGACAGCGCTGCTTATGAGCTGGAATGAGCAGGGTGCCCATACATGCCCAGGGGGAGTGAAGGCAGCATCGAGGAATCCGTTCCATACAGTTTGGGTGGAAATGTTCCGCAATAAGGCATTCAGCCAATTAAAATATATGTGTGTGTGTGACTCTGTGTGTGTGTGTGTGTGTGTGTGTGTGTGAAACGATTTTGGCAGGCCGAAAAAGGCGGAAAACGGCCGTTTTTATTACTCGTCGACCAATTTGTGCCACATTCACGACGTGTATCAGTAGTTTCAAGCTCTTGGCAGCACGTCCAATTTGCAAGCTCTGGAGGCAATGCATTGCGACATTCGAAACACTAATGACACAATGAGTCTGTGTACAACTGTTCTCCAGCATGTCAACACAGAAAGACAACTCTTTGGGCGTCAAATGACGTCATTATCTCACTTCGGCCATGACACTTTGTCACTTTTGTGTCTCGAAATTCACGTGATGCACGTGAACAGGAAGTTGGATAAAACATGTTTGAGTGAACTGGTGTTCACGGATGATGGCTCTTTCCGTTCATGTAATATTTATTGATTACAATTACACCACCTCTTAGTAATCAAGATTAAAAAAGAATATCCTTAGCAAATTTTGAACAGTGTACGCACGCACACACACACACACACACACACACACACACACACACACACACACACACACACACACACACACACACACATACACACACACACACACACACACACACACACACACACACACACACACACACACACACACACACACACACACACGCGCGCGCGCGCGCGCATCATCATCATCGTCGTCATCATGATCATGATCTTCTTCTTCTTCTTCTTCTGTTTGTTCTTCTTCTTTTCTTCATCATGATCACGTCTACATCATTACCACGTCATCATCATCATCGTCGTCATCATCATGATCATCATCATGATCATCTTCTTCTTCTTCTTCTTCTTTTTCTTCTTCTCTAAACACTAGACATGATCCTTCTTCTTCTTGTTCTTGTTCTTCTCCTTCTCCTTGTTCTTGTTCTTGTTCTTGTTCTTCTTCTCCTTCTCCTTGTTCTTGTTCTTGTTCTTGTTCTTCTCCTTCTTGTTGATCTTGTTCTTCTTTTTGTTGTTGTTGTTCTTTTTCTTCTTCGTCTCTTCTTCTTCTTCTTCTTCTTCTTCTGCTCTAAACACTCGAGCAGGACGTGATCCTATTTCAGCCGCTCTTCCATAATTGGCTTAAAGTCACATGTGATGGAGAGACTTGACGCTTCCCGCACCTGATCTCACGGGTTGTTTGTGTGTGTGTGTGCGTGTGTGCGTGTGCGTGTGTGTGTGTGCGTGTGCGTGCGTGCGTACGTGCGTACGTGTGTGTGCATGGTGGTGTATGTCATCATAATCCTAAAAAGCTCAACGTGATAGCTTGATCGTAAAAAAAGATTGCATGATTGGAAGAATAAGCGGTATTCCGTTTCTATATGATATGGGAGTAACTTGAGAGGAGGGAGAGGTAACCCTGCAGCAGCAATATATCAAGATTTGTAGCAACAGTAGGGTAAGACGGGGTAAAAAGCCCATGGGCGGGTAAGAAGCCCATGCCAATTATCTCATGAAATGAAGCAAATTTCAGTCAAATTTGCCCATGAGACGAATGCTAATGCAAATTTGACTGAAATTTGCTTCATTTCATGAGATAATTGGCATGGGCTTCTTACCCGCCCATGGGCTTTTTACCCCGTCTTACCCTAGTAACCACATTTGCTCTAAAGCGGGCGACAGACTATGTGACCGCCTCATGTGACTCGATTCACCTCATTTGCATACCATCCTGCTTGATCAGTCTGACTCAATCGGGCCCAGTCAGGTGACAGGGCCGAATAGGGCGGGCTCTAAATTTCACTGATCGAGTCTGATCGAGCCAGATGGCTTGTGACCTCTTCTGTGCGGGAAACAAAATTTGGTCAACGTCACGACCTGATCGAGTCATATGAGGCAGTCGCATAGTCTGTCTCCAGCTTAATAGACACTGCAGGAGGCGCAGCAGCAGCAATGATTCATGTAGGGGAAGACGGGGTAAAAAGCGCATGGGCGGGTAAGAAGCCCACCCCAATTATCTCATGAAATGAAGCAAATTTCAGTCTCATTTTGCCCATGAGACGAGCGTTAATGTCTAGCATTCGTCTCATGGTCAAATTTGACTGAAATTTTCTTTATTTCATGAGATAATTGGGGTGGGCTTCTTACCCGCCCATGCGCTTTTTACCCCGTCTTCCCCTACTAATTGTTCTTGTACTAATTCTTATCAACAGCAGCACCAGCAGAACTTGCTTGCAACAGCAGCAGCAGCAGCAGCAGTAGCAGCAGCAGTAGTAGTAGTAGTAGTAGTAGTAGTAGTAGTAGTAGTAGTAGTAGTTGTAGTAGTAGTAGTAGTAGTAGTAGTAGTAAGCCTAGTAGTAGCAGCAGCAGCAGAAAGCTTAGACTTTGGTAGTAGTAGTAGTACCAAAGACACTATTTCTATTTTAACCCTTTTTGGTAGTACTAATAGCAGACCTCGTAGTACCAGAAATAGACCTATGGGGAAATGTGGCATAAAATGTCAACAGACACTCTTTTAAGCTGGAGACAGACTATGCGATTGCCTCATATGACTCGATCAGGTCGTGACGTTGACCAAATTTTGTTTCCCGCACAGCAGAGGTCACAAGCCATCTAACTCGATCAGACTCGATCAGTTAAATTTAGAACCCGCCCTATTCGGCCCTGTCACCTGACTGGGCCCGACTGAGTCAGACTGATCGAGCAGCATGGTATGCAAATGAGGTGAAACGTCACGACCTGATCGAGTCACCTGAGGCAGTCACATAGTCTGTCGCCGGCTTTAGTCCCAGAGGAGTACACCGGATCAGAGGCCATTTGTCTGTCTGCCCTCCTGCCTTTTTGACGCTGGCATGAGAAGTTAAAGACCCACAAGGTCAGTGAGTGAAAATCACGGGTTTCACGTGCTTACCTCTCTCGCTGGTAAGAAATCTTATTTTGACCAAGTGTGGCTCCCATACAAATTTCTTCATGTAAGAAAACGAGACATCACTTTATTAAAGATTAGCCTCGATCGTATTATATGAGGACAGTCTGTACGTGGGCCACACCGACCCCCCAAAAAAACCAAGGGACTTAATCCAGCCGGGTCAGTGGAACTTGGGATATGATAGGGAGGGGAGGGATAGTAGAGTGGAAGGAATGGCCTTATGGAATAAGTGTTGGAATAGTAGTAGAAAAGTAGTAGAGATTTTGGTTTCGTATTTAGTGTCTTATTGTTGTTAGAGTAGAGTATTTTGCGTTTATCTTTTAAAAAAACAAGCGCGAAATCGCAATAGTTTGTGGCACGCGGTCTATTTTTACCACTCCAATCATGAGTTACCTCCCCTGGCTTTTCAATAATTTTAATCTGTAAACCAGAATGTTATCTCTGCACCATTTCGTAACTTTTTATATCTTTTGGAAAACATTTAAAACTATGTATCCTACTTATACTCATCAAAAGAAGCACCGCATACTCGTCGTGTCTGTTGTAGTGTCTGTATTACGTATGTTTATTATTTTGTACGCTTTTAAAATACATCATTTTAAAGAGCGGCCTCAGTTAATTTTGAAGTGTAGCCTCGATTTGAAGTGCGACAATTTTGGACCGACAGACCGACCGACAGACAAAGTGAGTTATAGGTTTGTGTCTTGAGCCACAAACAAAAAGATTTGAAAGGAAAGATTACGCTAATGTTAATATGACTAATGTTTATGAACACCACACAAGGTGTTCGTTTTCTACCGTTAATACCAGGTGTTTGTCTTCCTTTTCGTTTGTGGCTCAAGCCACAAACCTATAACTCACTTTGTCGGTCTGTCGGTCCAAAATTGTCGCACATTTTGACAAAATTGTCGCACTTCAAATCGAGGCTACACTTCTGGCCGCTCTTTAAAATTATGTATTTTAAAAGCGTACAAAATAATAAATCTATGTAATACAGACACTACAACAGACACGACGAGTATGCGGTGCTTCTTTTGATGAGTATAAGTAGGATACATAGTTTTAAATGTTTTCCAAAAGATATAAAAAGTTACGAAATGGTGCAGAGATAACATTCTGGTTTACAGATTAAAATTATTGAAAAGCCAGGGGAAGTAACTCATGATTGGAGTGGTAAAAATAGACCGCATGCCACAAACTATTGCGATTTCGCGCTTGTTTTTGTATGTGTGCAATGTTTTCATTTTCTTAATATAATTTTGACTTCGTGGACTTGTTGCCGATGGTAATGAATATGTTGCTTACTTCTTTTTCTTGCACATCGGTTGCTCATCTTATTAGACCTGTTGTCATGTTCATCTTAAGAGACCACTTGCTAATTATAAAGTACTGCTAACACTGCTCGTCCTAATGGGCCGCTGGCTAATCGTGCTAACAGACTAGGTGTCGTGGAGACATTGGTATACTACCCTAGTTCGTTGGTCGACCATCCTAATAGGGGTCTACCATGCCGTCGCGTCATTCTGTACGCCATTATCAACAGTTGTGACCCAGCACCACGAAAGGGACATCAAGTCGATGGGATAGTTTCTCACTGTTATATGTGACCCAGCACCACGAAAGGGACATCACGTCGATGGGATAGTTTCTCACAACAGGCTGGGAAAGTCATAAAACGTTTTTTTGGGTCAATTTTGAGTTATTGGTATTTTCGTGTTCTCTGACATCTTATCTTTCATATGTATAAAGGACAATCTTTAACCCTTTCACCGCCAGCCATATTTCAAACAAACATTTCCATTGAATTCACCAGGGTAGAGATCAAAATCCATCTGCAGTATTGGGGATTCTTCTGTGACATGTATAAAATAAGGTCTATCCTTACTTTCCCAAACTAAGACAATAGGGTCTTTGGATAATAGACCCCAATTTGATGCCCTTTAGTGATATAGGTGGTAAATCACTGTGGTGCTAAAATGCGACTTTGGCGGTGAAAGGGTTAATATAGTCTAATAGTCTTATAAGTGTCTTGAAACGAGTAGGTCAATGCATTTTCTTCAGCTAGGCTAGAATGTAGACTGCGTTTTCTCAAACTGGCCGATACTTGTCGCATGAAAATAGGTAGCTCGTAAAAATAAGTAGCTCGCTATTATGAGAGTCTGTATTTGCGACAACCACAAATTTCACTTTTTCTGTACTTTAACCATTTAACTAGCCCTAACCCTAACCCTATCCCTAACCCTAAAAAAAAGTGAAATTTGTGGTCCATGCTCAATGTCGCAAATACACACTGTCATAGGTAGCGAGCTACTTATTTTTACGAGCTACCTATTTTCATGCGACAATACTCACCCTACTAAAGTTAAATGCCCATAACTCTGGAAACGGAAAAGGATATAAGAATGGTTCTTGTATTATTGGAAAGAGGATTGTCTGAAGTTTTCAAATGTGTAATATTCTCCGAATGGTCAGTTTGACACTTAATGTCCCTTTCGTGGTGCTGTCATCAATATTTTCCAGCGGTTATTGTTGTTCGTGGACTGTTGCTAGTCCCATTGTAGGGGAGAACGGGGCTAGTCTGCCTACTTGTCAGCTTTCCTCGTTATAAATGGCAAGCCAACTGAAGCAGAAGCTCCATTGTTTTTACATAGACCAATAGTTCGGTAAATGTATGGACAACATACGTATTAGAAAAGTCATTTAACCCTTTCACCGCCAAAGTCGCATTTTAGCACCACAGTGATTTAACACCTATGTCACTAAAAGGCATCAAATTGGGGTCTATTATCCAAAGACCATATTGTGTTAGTTTTGGGAAGTAAGGGTAGACCTTATTTTATATATGTCACAGAAGAATCCCTAATACTACAAATGGATTTTGCTCTCCACCCAGGTAATTTTAATGGACATTTTTGGCGGAAATATGGCTGGCAGTGAAAGGGTTAAAATACAAAAGGCTTTTTTTCCCTGCATGTTGCTCGAAGTACACTGAAGTACACTAAAGTACACTGAAGTACACTGAAGTACACTGCTCGAAGTGGGGACGTCTCTGTTGGCCCTTTTCGCATGTGTGACTTAGTCGCTGGGCTAGTTTCTTAGATCAGGCTTGCAAAGTCGAATTTTGAATAATAGGTATTTTCATGCTCTCTGACATCTTCTCTTTCATACCCATAAAGGACAACCTTTATTGTCTCTAAACATTCCAAAACGTGCTTTACAATTTGTAGGTTGATGCATTTTCTTAGGATAGGATAGACTTTAGACTGTGATTTCTCAAAATGGCCAAGTAACCCTACCAACTGTAAATGCTCATAACTCTTGAAAGGAGAAAGATACAAGAATGTTTTTTTTATATCATTATAACGCGCGTTGCCTGACGTTTCCACCTGTTTCATCTTCTCAGAATGGTCAGTTTGACACTTAATGTCCCTTTCGTGGTGCTGGGTGTATATTTTGGCTCTTTGTGTAATGGAGAAAAAATGGGAATGCCATTTCGCACTGTAATTTATTTTATAAAAACCGCTCTCGAAGTACACCCACCCTTACGTAAGCATAATTTGCCCCAGAGAGAAAAAATAGAGTTTTAACGTCCTCTGGGCCAAAGGGTCATATGAGGCATTTAGAAGAAGAATTTTCCCCAAGGCAGGGCAAGGTTTTAAATGTTATTACTAGGGGTGAGCACATGCCGCCTGCCAAGGTGACCAGTCAGTGGACATCAGACGCCCGAGGAGGGCCCTGTCCATCGCCTGGAAGAAGAAGAAAAAAGTCCACCTGCAGGCGATGACAGGGTGATGACACTGGGATGGATGGGTGTGTGTGTGTGTGGGGGGGGGGGGTGTATCTTAGGCCCAAAATAATATCCACGTGTAACGGTTTTGTTGATTGGTGATAATTCATCGCTGGGGTTTGTTAACACAACGAAGAAACAAAGTGGCGACTGCTGGATCAATGGTCGGTGTTTGTTAATACAAGTTCAAGTGAACGGTTTGGTAAGAGGGGGGATGAAGAGGAAGCAACAGAGGAGGAGGGGGAGGAGGAGAATGCGGAAGGGAAAAAAAGGAAGAGGAGGAGGGGCGATAAAAGCTAGCCGAGAAGAAAAGAAGAAGAAGAAGAAGAAAAGGAGGAGGAGGAGGAGGTGGAGGAGGAGGAGGAGGAGGAGGAGAACAAGAACAAGAACAAGAAGAAGAGGAGGAAGGGGGAGGAGGAGCAAGAAGAAGAAAAAAAGGAGGAGGGGGGGAGGGGGAGGGGGGAGGGGGAGGGGGGAGGAGGAGGAGGAGACGGAGGAGAGCAAAAAGAAGAAGAAAAGGAGGAAGGGGGAGGAGGAGCAAGAAGAAGAAGAGTTGAATAAAGTTAGCAGACCTCTCCTGGTCCCAAGGTAGATAAATCGACCTAAATCCATTTGTCTGTCTGGTTCAGTTCTGTTCCACATTTTCCCTTAAAGACCCACCACGTCACGTGTCAAAATCACGGTTTTAACGTGGTTTCCCTCTTATAGCTGGTAAGAAATCTTAAAGACCCAGTACGTCACGTGTCAAAATCACGCTTTTCACGTGTTTTCCCTCTTGCAGCTAATAAGAAATCTTATTTTGACCAAGTGTTGCTCCCATATAAATTGCCTCTTGCACGAAAACGAGACATCACTTTAAAAAGCAGTCTCGATCGTATACGAGGAAAGTTTGAAAACGAGACATCACTTTAACCCTTTCACCGCCAAAGTCGCATTTTAGCACCACAGTGATTTAACACCTATGTCACTAAAAGGCTTCAAATTGGGGTCTATTATCCAAAGACCCTATTTCTTTAGTTTTGGGAAGTAAGGGTAGACCTTATTTTATGTATGTCACAGAAGAATCCCCAATAATGCAGATGGATTTTTTTTCTATCCAAGTAAATTTAATGACATTTTTTGCTGAAATATGGCTGGCGGTGAAAGGGTTAAAGAGCAGCCTCGATCGTATACGAGATAAGTCTGAATGCGGGCCACACCGACGCAGAAAAAACCAAGGGACTTAATCCAGCCGGCTCTGTGGATCTTTAAGGAATCTTCCTAGCATAAGAGGGAATGTGACACGTAACGTGGGGGGTCTTTAAAGCCGAGGTAAGCAAGGAAGCGAAATCAAAGGCGAAGTACCCAAACCAATCTGGAAGCCAAGAGGAAAAGACATTGGAGGAATAAAATGGAAGAGAGTGGGGGTTAAAAGAGAAGTGAAGGTAAAGAGAGTGGGTAAGTCGAAGTGTGTGTGGGGGGGGGGGGGGGTGGGGTGAGGAGGGCTGTGTGTGTGTGTGTGTGTGTGTGTGTGTGTGTGTGTGCGTGCGTGCGTGTGCGTGTGCGTGTATGTGCGAGTGCGTGTGCGTGTGTGTGTATGTGTGTGTGAGTGTGTGTGTGCGTGAGTGTGTGTGTGTGTGTGTGTATGTGTGTGTATGTGTGTGTGTATGAGTGTGTGCGTGTGTGTGTGTGTGTGTGTGTGTGTGTGTGTGTGTGTGTGTGTGTGTGTGTGTGTGTGTGTGTGTCCGGTTCCGTTCATCCGGTTACGTCTCTCTTTTCCCTCACATTTAGCTTTTTTCCACCCCCTGAATTCTCTATCAACTGCTTCTTACTTAGTTAGGCTCTCGTACTTCCATATCTATCATTCCCAAATGTCCCTGCACAGCCACATCCAATTACGGTCTAGTCGCAACCCCTAGGTGTGCATGTGGACAAAATCAAAGGTTTGACGGGGAGGGGTGAGGGGGGGTGAGGGGGAGAGGGGTGAGGGGGGTACTCATTGCTAATAATGTTCAGTTCCATGTGTGGCCTTCAGTGAAACCCCATTATGGTCGGACATATTCAGGATTGTTGTTGTTGTTGTTGCCTGTCTGTCGTTTCCGACAATGACTGCCAGATAGCAGAGGGGGCAGATACTATTCTGGCGGGCTGGGCGAGAATTACTTCATAGTGGAGATGTCTTGCCCAGGGTACACCCCCACTCTCTCGGCCAAGGGGATTTGAGGACGAGAGTTGGCGTTGGGGAAGGCCCCCAAAGGCCAACCAATCCCTCTGGCTGCAGCACCAGAGCCGGTGCAATGGCCCCCTCTTTCGAGAGTCATAGTCTTCCACGAAAGACTAAGATGTAGCACGATATTCAAATACTGTAGAATATCATTTATAGTGCAGCTCTCATTTACTATTGGCCCTTTCTACAGGCTAATGTCAACCAGTGATAATTCAAACCATTTGAGTAAAGGGCCAATAATTATTATTCAGGATACCAACTAGATGTTCGCACACTCATCCTCACACTCACATCCTACCCCCTACTGACGACAATAATGGCTTGGTCGCGGAACCAGCATGAGTGAGGTCTCCCTCCACGGGCGCCTCGCCGCCACGCCCTTCTGTTCCCAAGGACAACATTCACGGCTTCCATCTGAACATCCTCAGGCCATAAACTGGCATCGGAAATTGAAAAACCAAAACGAACACTTGAAACGAAAGTGATGGATTGTTTGGGGAAATTGTAAATACTCCTAACCCTATCCGTTTCCCCCAAATTACAAAATGTTCCTCGTCAGTGAAAGTTTTAAATGCGAAAATATAAAGGGGGTGGGTGGGGGTGGGGTGGGGGTGGGGGGTGGTGGTGACGAATATACATGTTTGCCGAAATAAGAATGATCATCTCATTTTTTTAAAAAAGAATGATCATCTCTCCACACACACACAACACACACACACACACACACACACACACACACACACACACACACACACACACACACACACACACACACACACACACACTCTCTCTCTCTCTCTCTCTCTCTCTCTCTCTCTCTCTCTCTCTCTCTCTCACACACACACACACACACACACACACACACACACACACACACACACACACACACACACTGACAGAGAGACCAACAGACAACACACACAGCATGCACGCACGCACGCGCGCACGCACACACACACAAACGTGCACGCACGCGCGCACACACATACATACTCACACACACACACACACACACACACACACACACACACACACACACACACACACACACACACACACACACACACACACACACACACACACACACACACACACTAACTCCTTTAGCTGCTATCAAAACATATTTTCGAAGCCCGAGTCAAGTCATATAACGGATGTACCATGATAATTCTGTTGATCTTAACCAGAGGTCTAGACTTGCTTAAGTGCCCTTTTGTTTATCAATCAAGAAACCCGAAGTCGCATGGTCAAGTGCTTTTACTAAAAAATATTGATGGTCTGTGAGCTACTTGGGATCAGAGCTCTCTCTCTCTCTCTCTCTCTCTCTCTCTCTCTCTCTCTCTCTCTCTCTCTCTCTCTCTCTCTCTCTCTCTCTCTCTCTTTCTCTGTCTCTCTCTCTCTCTCTCTCTCTGTCTCTCTCTCTCTCTCTCTCTCTCTCTCTCTCTCTCTCTCTCTCTCTCTCTCTCTCTCTCTCTCTCTCTCTCTCTCTCTCTCTCTCTCTCTCTCTCTCTCTCTCTCTCTCTCTCTCTCTCTCAATGCAATGAAGCAATGCTTATCTCATTACCCTGTATACAAAAAATATTTTTGTATGCAAAAAACAATGCTTATCTCATTACCCTGTATAAATAAAAATTCGTTTCGTTTCGTTCTCTCTCTCTCTCTCTCTCTCTCTCTCTCTCTCTCTCTCTCTCTCTCTCTCTCTCTCTCTCTCTCTCTCTCTGTCTGTCTGTCTCTGTCTCTCTCTCTCTCTCTCTCTCTCTCTCTCTCTCTCTCTCTCTCTCTCTCTCTCTCTCTCTCTCTCTCTCTCTCTCTCTCTCTCTCAATGCAATGAAGCAATGCTTATCTCATTACCCTGTATTCAAAAAATATTTTTGTATACAAAAAACAATGCTTATCTCATTACCCTGTATAAATAAAAATTCGTTTCGTTTCGTTTCTCTCTCTCTCTCTCTCTCTCTCTCTCTCTCTCTCTCTCTCTCTCTCTCTCTCTCTCTCTCTCTCTCTCTCTCTCTCTCTCTCTCTCTCTCTCTCTCTCTCTCTCTCTCTCTCTCTCTCTCTCTCTCTCTCTCTCTCTCTCTCTCTCTCTCTCTCTCTCTCTCTCGCGCACGCGCGTGACAACAAAAACACGAGGAGCAGTTATTATAGCAGCAACGACACAACTAATCATCATGATTACTATGTATAATCGCCTTGTTTGTGTGCGTCCGTCCGTCCGTCCGTCTGTCTGTCTGTCCAGGCGATTGTGCCCAAACCGTTGACCATAGACCGCTATAATATTCTTAATCAGCATTGTTGAACCTAATCAGATCCTGAATTTTGAACCTCCAGTGCAAGCCTCCGCGAAGGAAGTCTCACAAAACTGAATGTTCCTTCTTTGAGCTTTGTATCTTATGTCTGTGCTCCATCGCATGATCCAATGGATAGAATAGCTCCAAATATTGCGTGGTGGTGTGCCAACATGAAGGGGTGGTAACGTGTTGACCTTGACCTTGAAGTTTGACCTTGAAAACTAAAATTTCTTCTTGAAATCATATCGCTCACATCGCTTTCAATATTCAAACTTTGCACAGGGTTTCATTAGCTAATGGTGATTAAGAATATTGGATACGATGAAGGTCAAGGTCAAAGTCATGGACATAGACCTTGGAAGTTATACATTTGTGTTTTGGCCATATCTTTAACATTTTGTTTCAGCTACAGGCTTCAAGGTTAGCAGGTTGGTAGACTGCCTCAAGGTCATTGTGTTGTACAAAGTATAGATTATGGTGGTGACCTTGACCTTGCTTTTTTAGCTTCTCTGATTTAGCAGTGGCTATAGTTTGGACACCATTGGGTTTACACCCACATAGCCATATATATTCTTAATCATTATGACCTAAGGAATGCAGTGGGTTATATTTTAAGCCATTTGACCTTGACCTTGACATTTGACCTTGAGGCTATTATATAAAAACAGGTTGTAACCCGAAAACAGTTGGCTGTAGACCACTTAAAACATATATATTCGCGATCAACATCATTGGGGAGATACAGTGGGAGACATTGTGAAGTGCTATTCTGGTGATTGCTATTCTGAAAACCCGGACCGTTCGCATAAAGCAAACAACTCTAGTTTGAAAACCGTTGGTTGGGATCCCTATAACCATGTCAATTCCTGATCAGCATCACTGGGGGAATGCAGTGAGATACATTTCGAAGTGCTCTTCTAGCAACTGCTATTCTGAAGACCTGTCCTGGAGAAGAGCTTCCGCGAAGCGAAGCGAGCGGGGCGTAGGTGCTAGTACAAACTAAATAAACCACAACAGCAGCACACCACCCACACATCCTTTCCCAATGCCTCTCAAGAAACAACATTGACAACAATAAGCAAGACACGGATCATCTTGCAAGTCACAAGCCACTCGTCTCATCATTCAGAGACACTGGACACTATAAACTTTATTTGACAAAGATACAGATTTTAGGCGATGCCTATTCTTACAATCTGTCCTTGGATAAAGAAAAACAATTACAAATTGACTATAGTAACGTGAAAAAAGTCACTATGAACAAGAAACGTATTTGAAAACACAAACGTCTACACCTGCTCTCTCTCTCTCTCTCTCTCTCTCTCTCTCTCTCTCTCTCTCTCTCTCTCTCTCTCTCTCTCTCTCTCTCTCTCTCTCTCTCTCTCTTACCATTATATATTCTTGATCATCATGTCACAACCTATTCAGATCCTGAATTTTGAACCGCCAGTGCAAACCTCCGCCAAGGAAGACTCACCAAACCGAACTTCTATTCAGAAACGGCGGTTGCGTCCGTTCTCGGTTGTTCACTTTGCAAAGTAAGCTTCTCTTGCAAATCATTAATACTCGCCAGCTACTTGTCTCTAGTTTCACCGTCCATAAGGGTCTCTGACCGATTGGACGCTAATCTCACCTTCTCTGTCTCAGCCCCCGTCTGTGGGGGGAAAAGAATCACATCACATAGAGATAGAGAGGTGTTAATGAACAGCTAACGCAGAATTCCTATAGGTCTACTTATATTAAACAGCGGTTGCGCCCGTTGTCTTTCGCTTTGCAAAGGACTGAGCATGCATGCTTTGCTAAGATTAGGGCATGAGAGGTGTTCCTTGCAAGATTGGGCTTACGGCCTACTCTCGTTCACGTGCGCATGCACATGCCATATGTGTGCGCGCGTGAATGCTTTTTTGTGTGTATATATGTACGTCAGTATCGATGGTTGATAATTATTCCAGACTTCTTTAGTAACAGAAAAAAACTCACTCTAGAACTATGGGAGTGAGAGATATCATGACTACTATAATCGGCTAAAATGTGTGTCCGTCTGTCTGTGTGTGTGTGTAAGTGTCTGTCTGTTGGCCCCGATAACCATATATATTATTGATCAGCAAGTCACAACTTATTCACATCCTGAATTTTGAACCGCCAGTGCAAACCTCCGCCAAGGAAGACTCACTAAACCGAAATTTCCTTCTTTGTGTTATATATTTAATGTCCGAGCTGTATCTCATGAACCAGCGGACAGAATTGATTCAAATTTTGCTTGGTGGTCTACCACAGTGCAGGAATGGTCCAATGGAAAAATATATAATGTGTTGACCTTGACCTGGAAGCCCACAATTTCTTCTTGAGACCATTACTTACATATTGTTAGACTGAGGATGGGGGTGCATTGAATAATGATGGTTTGGAATATTGGATACCGATTAAGGTCAAGGTCAAGGTAATAGACCTTGGAGGGGCAGACTGGTGTCTTGGTCATATCCTTCACATTTTGTTCAGTCACAGGCTTCAAAGTTGGCAGGTTTGTAGGCTGCCTCAAGGTCATGTGTGGTGCAGAGTATTGATTATCCTAATGACCTTGACCTTGACTTTGGAACTTCTTTGTTTTACCTGTGGCTGTAGTTTGGACACCATCGGGTTTACACCCACGAAACCATATATATTATTTTGTGGGGGGGTGTAAAAATTAGAGTAAAAGACATTGCAGTACAAATTATGCCACGTAGGATTTAAATATCGCCTAGCGGCAGACATGTCTCCGAGTTAAGGGTGTACACCCCACTGATTAAGGATGTGCATCCCAGTAAAAGGACAGGGTGCAATACTAAGAGTAAAAACATTGTAGCACAAAATGTGCCATGTAGGAAAGTCTGCTTGTTCTTGTCTTCGTGTTTGTTTCTGTCTGTTGGTTTAAACAAATCTTTATTCATTTGAAAACGATCAAACAGAAAGACAATTAGAGCAACAACAAGCTCGAAACTTGTCGGTCTTCTTCATTTTTCGTTTTGTCTCGCTTTCTTTTGTCTCCACCCCATCCTTCCCCACCTTTTTCTTGTCCCTTTCTTTCCTTCCCCCATGCATCATCTATCTATCCGAAGACAAATGTCCCATAATGATGTGCCCTCCCGGGTCGAGAGGACGTAAAATCTAAATTACTACTAAAGCCATATTAAGAGAGTTACCTTTCCTTACTTCACAGTATTAGTATACGAATGTTTCTGGGGGAGGCTTAGGAAAGTATAGGGGAAGAAAACTGGGGAAGGGGGGGGGGGGTGATGAGTGAAGGGGGGGGGGTCTCATCCCTTTTCCAAATGGAAACCAAACTAGGGACCTAGACGACCATGTTACCCTTAGGTCAACACTCCATTTCTCCATTTCACTTCAATTTTGATGAATGGCCATACACCAGCCCTTAAGTGACAATCGAGTTATCAATCTTCCTTTAAGTCGTGGTCTGCTAAAATGTTTGCGGCCGCGTAAGCCAATACACTTCTTTTTCAGAATGAATATATGTTTGTTGATATAATTAATCCTTTCACCGCCAAAGTCACATTTTAGCACTACAGTGATTTAACACCTATGTAACTAAAGCTAAAAGGCGTCAAATTGGGGTCTATTATCCAAAGACCATATTGTCTTAGTTTGGGGGTAGACCTTATTTTATATATGTCACAGAAGAATCCCCAATACTGCAGATGGATTTTGTTCTCTACCCAGGTACATTTAATGGAAACTTTTGGCTGAAATATGACTGGCAGTGAAAGGGTTGAGCTTATAGACCTATATGTCTTCCGTTTCGGTATGTCTGTTAATCCAACTTTGATTTTGCAATTGTGTTGGTGTTTTATAGGTTATTATCCACAGAACATTATTTTACATATAGGCTAATTAAAATGTTGTTCATTCGTCTGAATCATCAAAAAGGACAAAGCAACTTTTTAATGGATGGCTATGTTTTACTGAAGCACTTATGACCATAAAGATAGAAGCAAGATTATAAAAGTCAGAACTAGAAATCACTGACGTAGTGCAAACCTCCGCCAACCACAAAACAAGGAGGCCAATTCAGGTCTGTGTAAGGATACAAATTCATGATGCAGCCGTATTAGTAATAGACTACTATTACGCTCTCCTAACCTCAGAATTGCTACACTTATAAATCAACATTTCCTGTTAGGCCTATTTTATCTTGTGTATTTTTTTGGTGGTGGTTTTTTTAAATCATTCATGTGTGACAATTAGATAACTGAAGATTATGCTGTTGTTATATAATTATAGGCTAAACGTTCTCTTAACTCACTGTTAATGGATATTGCTGCTGATAGTCAAGCACATTTTTCATCGCTCAATTTCTATACTGTGTGCTAGTGTAAACTTGGAGACATGGTAACAATTGTTAGGGGAAGACGGGGTAAAAAGCGCATGGGCGGGTAAGAAGCCCACCCCAATTATCTCATGAAATGAAGCAAATTTCAGTCTCATTTTGCCCATGAGACGAGCGTTAATGTCTAGCATTCGTCTCATGGGCAAATTTGACCGAAATTTTCTTTATTTCATGAGATAATTGGGGTGGGCTTCTTACCCGCCCATGCGCTTTTTACCCCGTCTTCCCCTATAGTTGTTTTTGTTCTTCAGGGAGTCAGTCTCTGGATTTGTTCTTCAGTGTTTTTGACTTCATAAGCAGCTTTCACGGGAGTTAAAAGCACATTTAAAACACAAAAAGAACCATCTTTCCATTTTACATAGGCTACACTGTTTGTTGCTGCTCGGTTCTTTTACGTGCTCAACTCATGGGTGCAACTCCCCCAAATGAAAAAAAACCTGAAAGGCAGGGATCCAGGGACCCATGGCTCCGGCTGGGTATAGGGGCAGAGCCCAGTCGGACGATTCAGTGGGGGGGGGGGGGGGCAACTTAAGAGAGAGAGATAACGAGACAGACAGACAGTTAAAATGATAGACATAGACAGTTTGAGTCTGATAAGCCTTGTCAAATTATTACATTGCCTTTGTAAACTTCTAAGATAGAACAACCAAGTTCAAATCTCCCCAAATCGCTTGTGGTCAAATTTTCTTTTTTCTCTTTTTTTTGATGAATTAAACAACACTGAAGTTCAGTTTCTGGTAAAATCAAAAATACTGAAATCAGTGTAAAACTGAAAGAGTAGCACCCATGTCAACTTGCCTGCAGCACACAGGATCGCAGGGGTTTTGTTTTATAATTTGCTTTTGTGTGTTTCTTCCAAAATATGTAGAAAGTCTCTGCACATCTCTGGTATTATGTACTTTATAGTAACAGAGGCGTCTCTGTAAAATTCGAGTTGCTACCACTTGGAGAGCGCGTCGCAGCCAGAGGCGCGCCAACCTTTTTTCTGCATGCGATTTTTGTGTGACTGATGAGGAAGGAAGGGGGGGGGGGGGGTGACCAAATGACAACTTTTTCGTTGCCACTAGGTTTAACATGTGCTAAGTGCGTGACCACACGGGACCTCGGTTTATTGTCTCATCCGAATGAATCCACGTTCAGACCATAAGGCCTAGTGCAAAGTGAGAAGAAAAATCCCCTGTATCCAGGTTCGAACTCGGGTTTACTTGACACGAGGCGAATGCGCTACCACTGTGCCACTCTACACTGGCCGTTGGCCTGGCGAGTTGAAGTTTTTTTGTTTTGTTATTTTATTAAAGCGAGTGCATTATTATAAAGCTACATCGCCTTTTAAATCATTTTGCCCGCTGAAAACTTGATGGAGTGGTAAATGTAAGGCCCATTAATATGTTCAACAAACAAAGATAATTGCACGTGTTTGCAAAAGGAGGTTCAAACTTCGAGTATGTATGTCTATATCAAGTTTCAGTTTTATTTGCTCTGATGTGATGTAGACAGATTCAGCGCATTTCTTTTGTCATAGTCGAGTGTTTGATGTTTATTTTGCAGGCATGCACGAAAACGATCAATCAACTCTCTCTCTCTCTCTCTCTCTCTCTCTCTCTCTCTCTCTCTCTCTCTCTCTCTCTCTCTCTCTCTCTCTCTCTCTCTCTCTCTCTCTCTCTCTCTCTCTCTCTCTCTCTCTAGCATGTTATTGCTTACTCTATAAATAAAATGCATTCATTCATTCATTCATTCATTCTCTCTCTCTCTCTCTCTCTCTCTCTCTCTCTCTCTCTCTCTCTCTCTCTCTCTCTCTCTCTCTCTCTCTCTCTCTCTCTCTCTCTCTCTCTCTCTCTCTCTCTCTCTCTCTCTCCGTATATGTACATTTGTATTTACTATGCATTTCTTTCCCCACATGTATTAGGCCCTACTTCATTTCTTCTATCTTTTATTTTATTTTGACCTCCCTCTTTCTGTCGGCCTCTGTCTGTCTGTCTGTCCTTGTCTCAGTCTCCCTCTCTCTCTTTCTCTCTTTAATTGATGTCATTTATCTTATTTATATGCTTTGCACGGTGCGGCCGTTTACAACCTTGATTTAAGGTTGTTGTATTTTCTTGTATTTTGCGATGTCTTTTTTTCTATTTGTATTTTATAAATTTCTTTTCTTTTTGTTCAGAGGGCCGGATGAAAAAAAAAAGCCGGTTATTGTGCTTATTCTGCTTTCCCTCAATAACAAAACAACATTCGTTCGTTCTCTCTCTCTCTCTCTCTCTCTCTCTCTCTCTCTCTCTCTCTCTCTCTCTCTCTCTCTCTCTCTCTCTCTCTCTCTCTCTCTCTCTCTCTCTCTCTCTCTCTCTCTCTCTCTCTCTCTCTCTCTCTCTCTCTCTCTCTCTCCCCCCGTGTGTGTGTGTGTGTATGTGCGTGCGTGTGTGTGTGTGTGTGTGTGTGTGTGTGTGTGTGTGTGTGTGTGTGTGTGTGTGTCTCTCTCTCTCTCTCTCTCTCTCTCTCTCTCTCTCTCTCTCTCTCTCTCTCTCTCTCTCTCTCTCTCTCTCTCTCTCTCTCTCTCCCCGTGTGTGTGTGTGTGTGTATGTGCGTGCGTGTGTGTGTGTGTGTGTGTGTGTGTCTGTGTGTACAAAGTGAAGTAATTCTGCGCAGCTAGTCACACGATATTGCACGGACAAGAAAGCGAGGGACTGGGTTAACAATAGCGACAAGAAGAAGAGGATACGTCTCCAATAAGACTATGCGTAGGCGGCCTACATGAAGACAACGTTCATTGAGAGAAAAATCAGGCAATGAATATTTATGAGTCAGTTTGCCCTGCGACTGATTCGACTATTGTCCTTCTCTTTGTCCCAGTCTGTATGTCTATATCTTTAGCCACAGTCTGCTACTGTCTTTCTTGTGTTGCTGACATGATCCTCTGCATAACGGTGACCCGGCCCCTAATTAAGTAGGCCTATTTCACTGGCACACAAGCACACACGCGCGCGCGTATGCAATAATACCCACAGATCGACACTTGCACACAGGCACAAAATTAACTGATACTGACACACACACATACACACCAACACAATTGCGCGCGCAATAACACTACAAACAGCTCTTTGTGTTTTATTTATATTGTCGGGATCTCGACCCCAATTAAGGGACTTTAATTTATTGTGTTCTGTGCGCATTCATTGTTACCCGGCCAGAGGCCGAGGTTTTGCGATCGGTTTGTGTGTCTGTGTGTCTGTCTCAGTGTGTGTGTGTGTCTGTCTGTGTATCGATTATCTTAAAAACTACTGTTTGGATTTTGATTGAAATTGGCAGAGGGGTAGAAAGCTTGAAAAGGAAGCTTCCTTTCGTTAATCAACACCGTGCTGACCTTGACCTTGAAGTTTGACCTTGAAAACCAAAATTTCCTTCTTTGGGCTATGTAATTTCCCGGTCCCAGCTTTATTTCGTGAACTAGTGAACAGAATCGCTTCCAATTTTGTGTGGTGGTGTACCATGGTGCAAGGAAGTTTGCATAAAAGTTCAGCTGTATCTCGTGAACTACTGAACAGAATCGCTTCAAATTTTGGGCTATGTATTTTATGCGTTCTGTAAGGGTGGAAAGTGGTGTGTTTATTGGGGGGTGGGGGTGGGGGAGAGGACATCACTCGGTGCAAGGAAGCTTGTATAAAAGATCAGCTGTATGTCGTGAACTACTGAACAGAATCGCTTCAAATTTTGGGCTATGTATTTTATGCGTTCTGTAAGGGTGGAAAGTGGTGTGTTTATTGGGGGGTGGGTTGGCAGAGCGGTAGACAGCTTGAAAAGATCGAAGCTTCCTTTCGTTAATGAACACCGTGCTGACCTTGACCTTGAAAACCGAAATTTCCTTCTTTCGGCTATGTAATTTCCCCCCAGCTTTATTTCGTGAACTAGTGAACAGAATCGCTTCAAATTTTGTCAGCTTTATTTCGTGAACTAGTGAACAGAATCGCTTCAAATTTTGTGTGGTGGTGTACCATGGTGCAAGGAAGTTTGTATAAAAGTTCAGCTGTATCTCGTGAACTACTGAACAGAATCGCTTCAAATTTTGGGCTATGTATTTTATGCGTTCTGTAAGGGTGGAAATTAAAGTGGTGTGTTTATTGGGGGGTGGGAGAGGACATCACTCGGTGCAAGGAAGTTTGTATAAAAGTTCAGCTCTATCTCGTGAACTACTGAAATTTCCTTCTTTGGGCAATGTAATTTCCCCCCAGCTTTATTTCGTGAACAAGTGAACAGAATCGCTTCAAATTCTGTGTGGTGGTGTACCATGGTGCAAGGAAGTTTGTATAAAAGTTCAGCTGTATCTCGTGAACTACTGAACAGAATCGCTTCAAATTTTGGGCTATGTATTTTATGCGTTCTGTAAGGGTGGAAAGTGGTGTGTTTATGGGGGGGGGGGGGGGGGGGGGGAGAGGACATCACTCGGTGCAAGGAAGTTTGTATAAAACTTCAGCTGTATCTCGTGAACTACTGAACAGAATCGCTTCAAATATTGGGCTATGTATTTTATGCGTTCTGTAAGGGTGAAAAGTGGTGTGTTTATTCGGGGGGGGGGGGGGGGGGGGGGGCAGGACATAACTCTGGCCGGGTTTGCATTATCACAATACGTTGCTGCCGCTCGGCGATGCCCTTGTAAGGCCGGATCCATGGGTGAGGGGGGTTACCTGGGTTCCGTAACCCCTCACCCCGTCCCCATCCACACAAAAAGAAGAGAAAGAGAAAAAAGAAAGAAAGACAGAGAGTTATGCTTACTGTTTTGTTGTTCCAAGGTACAATTTTAGTAAAGGGAGGTTTGGCACTTTATTTTGTTAGAAAAGCTTCAGCTTCAGGGGCATCGCTCCCTGACCCCTACCAGGGGCGTTGTCCCAGGACCCCGCCGGGGGCATACGCCGGCCCCCAGACCTCCGCCCTTGTTTGTTGATGAAAATGATGTTTTACGTCCTCTCGGTCATAGACACATATGGGACATTTGTAAATACAAAGATGGTGGGAAGAATGCTGGCTGCAATGCCCGGAGGCAGCGCAACACCAGTAAAGTCCCGAGTTTTTAACAATATAGATAGGTGTAGCGGTATCCACGCCTCGGTTAAACCTCATCGGCTATGGTACCGCCACAGATGTGCAATAACCGCCCTTGTTTGTACCCCCCCCCCCCCCCCCCCCCCCCCCCCCCCCCCCCACCCCCCCCCCCCCCCCCCCCCCCCCCCCTCTAATGTATCCCAGGTCCGACCCTGCACACGCGCCCACACACATTCCCTTATGCAACCCCCAGCCCCCTCCCATTTCTCGATCGACATGTCTTTCAGCACTACAATGAGAAGCACGAGCATCTGACACTATGTCAAAAGGAGGATGAGAAAATCAGGCTATGAATATTCATGAATCCAGTTACCGTTTTTACTAGGTCCCCGTCATCCGAGCAGACGGGGTTGATTGACCGATGGTCAGTCTCTCTTTCTTTCTGTTTATGTGTGTGTGTGTGTGTGTGTGTGTACAGCGTTTGTGTGTGTTCTTTAGTGTTACGTCTGTTCACCCGCAAGTGATATTACACGAAGAGAGAGAGAGGGGGGGGGGGGGGGGGGGGGGGCAGTTTACCTGTGACGATGACATCATTTTTAATTTGCTGACGTCATTGATTGTCCTCTACGTATACTAATGATGTATTGGTGGCATAGGGGAAGACGGGGTAAAAAGCGCATGGGCGGGTAAGAAGCCCACCCCAATTATCTCATGAAATGAAGCAAATTTCAGTCTCATTTTGCCCATGAGACGAGCGTTAATGTCTAGCATTCGTCTCATGGGCAAATTTGACTGAAATTTTCTTTATTTCATGAGATAATTGGGGTGGGCTTCTTACCCGCCCATGCGCTTTTTACCCCGTCTTCCCCTACCTACATTAACTGTCTAAGTTGAAAAGAGTCAGAGAGAGAGAGAGAGAGAGAGAGAGAGAGAGAGAGGGAGGCAGGGATCGGTTACCGGTGATGATGACATCACTTTTTAATCTCTGACGTCATTGGTTTTCCTAACGAATTGGTGTCATCATGGTCCATGGTGTTATATGGCGAAGACGGGGTATGGAATTTGCTTCTTTCATGAGATAATTGGCATGGGCTTCTTACCCGCCCATGGGCTTTTTACCCCGTCTTACATTAACTACGTTGAAAAGAATCACAGAGAGAGAGAGATTCAGGGCCGGACCAAAATGATTCGTAAGGGGGGGAGGGGGGGTTCTGCGGGAGGAAGCTGCATAAGTCTAGGTCTTGGGTTAAGGTGTAGTGACCTTGTGGGGTCCCAGGGAAGCCCCCGGAACATTTTGCAATGTAGTGATTATTAATATTAAAGCAAACATTGAGCCATTTTCTTACTTTTTACCTTTGTATAAGGTACATGCTTGGGGCAGAGGAGATTTCTGGAACCCCCATCCACCACCACCACCCACCCCCGATCCGCCCCTGGAGGTTCATGACGTCGTATTGGTGTCGACCTTCGAGACTAGACGTAGGGTAAGACGGGGTAAAAAGCCCATGGGCGGGTAAGAAGCCCATGCCAATTATCTCATGAAATAAAGCAAATTTCAGTCACATTTTGCCCATGAGACCTGTGTTAATGTTTAGCATTCGTCTCATGGGCAAAATTGGACTGAAATTTGCTTTATTTCATGAGATAATTGGCATGGGCTTCTTACCCGCCCATGGGCTTTTTACCCCGTCTTCCCCTATCAGGAAGCCAAAGTAGGTATCTTGTCCCTAAGGGCTTTCCACCATGACGTACAACCTCCACTCAACAACTGTGGATATCATGTCAGCCTGTCAGTCAGTTACATTGACTGATGAATGCATGTGTGGGGGCGTGCGTGCGTATACGTGTGTGCGGGGGGAGAGAGAGAGAGAGAGAGAGAGAGAGAGAGAGAGAGAGAGAGAGAGAGAGAGAGAGAGAGAGAGAGAGAGAGAGAGAGAGAGAGAGAGAGAGAGAGAGAGATTTACTCCTGTACACACAAACACACATACTCACTCACTCACAGGGAGGGAGAGAGAGAGAGAGAGAGAGAGAGAGAGAGAGAGAGAGAGAGAGAGAGAGAGAGAGAGAGAGAGAGAGAGAGAGAGAAACAAGGGGGGAGGAGAACAAGAAGACGTGCACCACATTAGCCAGTTGAAGTCACCAATAGGACCAGTTTGGTGAATGGATCTACTGCCTTGATTATGAACCATCTCTAGCAGGTACCAACACACGTGTACATGTTGAGTGTGCATACATACTTACATGTGTCACAGCATGTTTGTGTAAATCTTCTTCATCTTGTTCGATCGCTTAGACAGTTTCTTGTCAATTATGAGCGCAGATCATGCGTCATGCTGCCATTATGCGCCTAACTAAGAAATAGTTAGGCCCAGCAAACAGGTGGGTCCGACTTGCGGCTGGATGGAAATCTTTTTGGGGCCGAAAAGTGTTTCGTGTACTGAACAAATGAGCGCAGATCATGCGTCATGCTGCCATTATGCGCCTACCTAAGAAATAGTTAGGCCCAGCAAGTCCGACTTCGGCTGGAGGAAATCTTTTTGAAAGTGTTACTTGAAAAAAGGCAGGAGAATGGACCGGTAAGACAGAAAGATAGTAGATGACAGTAAGCAAAGGGAAAAGGCAGAGTCAAAGAGAGTGGCAGATTAGAGGAAGTTACAAGCACAAAATTTCCAGAAGGTGGGGGAACTATTTATACAAAAGTCTTCCTGGTATTCCCACGGGGGAGTGTCAATCAAAATGTGTGTGTGTGTGTGAGAGAGTGTGTGTGAGAGAGCGTGTGTGTGTGCGCATGATAGTCTGAAAATCAGTTGTAAGCTAAGAGAGTGAACTTACGGATAGGCATCAAATTGGTTCATACCAGGCAGCAGGATTTCTCCCTGCTCTTATTGACTTTTAACTGCTGTAGTTTAATTCATAAGCATAAAGCACATAGGTCAGACTTGCTTTAAGTCCCTATCCGAAGGACTCGACATTCAGTTTGATTTTACTGTCAAACTGAAAAGAAAGGGAGAGGCCGAGACTCAAACCCGAATCACTCACACATTGAATTGGGAGGCAAACTGAAAAGAAAGGGAGAGGCCGAGACTCAAACCCGAATCACTCACACATTGAATTGGGAGGCAAACGTCTTAGCCGCTGGGCCACCTTCCTTCCTGAGAGTGAATGAGGAAGAAACAGAGGGGATGACAAACGGTTCTAATGCATGCATGCATGTCTGATTTAGTGCATAAGCTGTGGCATGCAATGGTGCAACACACTGGGTTCATACACATTTTTCATATCAAAATTAACAAACTTTCAAAGACCTGTTCAACCCTTTCACCGCTAACGTCACATTTCGGCACCACAATGATTTAAAACCCATGTCACTAAAAGGCATCAAACCAGGGTCTGGTATCCAAAGACCCTATTTTCTTAATTTTGGGAGGTAAGAATAGGCTTTACTTTGTGCATGTCACAGAAGAATTCCCAATATTGAAGATGATTATTTTTTCTCTACCATGTAAGTATAATGGATTTTTGTTGGTCTGAGAAATGGCTGTCTGCAAAAGGGTTAAAGACCCTTTATCCTATTTTCAAAGACCTCTTATGACATGCAATGATGACCATTGCTTCGATAATGATCATTCAAGTTGCACCAGTGTAGCCAAAAGACCTGGATATATTGAAGGGAAGTAACTCGACAAATCAAGGACATCTGCTGTATGGAAAATTAGTGACATTAAATTGCTTCTTTATCAATTCTGGAAGCGCATAGAGCTTAAAGGTATGCGCTATATAAATCTTCTTAATAAATAAAAAGCGAACAAAAAACAAAAGTATGGCATCAATGACTTTTTAAGGCATCAATGACTTCTTTACAAACTATTTCACGATTTTCAGAGACCAAAGCCAATTTTGAAAAACTTAAAAATGGCATTCCACTTCTCAAAGACTTTTAAAGACCTTCAAAGACCCTGACACTATCTGTTTCTAAAAACAAGCGCTTAACAAAACAAAAATTCTTCTCCTTCTTCCCATGCCATAAGGCCACAATGGGTAGGGTATGTGTGTGTCCAGTTTTCAGTTTTTACTGGCCTCCTCGCTGCATTCAGTCGGCACATTCTGATTTCGGAGGAGCTAACTCAAAAACAAAAACTGGTTTTAAACTGAATACAAGTTTTGAACTTGGTGTATTTCATAATTAAAAAACAAACAAAAAACAAGCAACCAACCAAACAAAACACTGATCAACATTTTCAGCAAAGTTTATTACAGCGAAAACATCTACAGCTGCAAAAACATTCACTGAATCTACGTCTCTCGATCCATAAAAAAAAAAAAATCAGTATGTCATTCAAGCTTTCTAAAACATTGTATCACTCAAACAGGCTCAAATATTCCACAAAATCTATTATTTAAAAACAAAACCCCAACCAACCAGCAAAACCTCTACAAGATATAAAACACAGTGTGTCTATAAAATCAAAGTGTCATAGGACAAACCGACCCTTCCCCATCCCCCATCATCCTTGCTCCCCTCCCCCTTAAACCCTCCCCTCCTCCTGCTCAGTCCATTAATGGATTATGACCATCGGAAGTGGGCGTAGGCTCGGTTGGCTTCACACAACCTGTGCAGTTCTTGTTTCTTGCGAATGCTCTTTCCCTGCCCACATACAAGGTAAAACAATCATTTCACAACTGTATTACTTTCCATACATGCAAACAATACAAGTTTAAAATGCATAACAAAATTGTACACACAGATCTAATGTCATTAGTGAAGAATTAGGCTTAAAGTTTCAGGCAAACATGGCGAGAGAGAGAGAGAGAGAGAGAGAGAGAGAGAGAGAGAGAGAGAGAGAGAGAGAGAGAGATGCTACACAGTTCCCATCCTCTCCCACCCCTCCCTAAACCTAACATGCACACACACACACACGCACGCACACACACACACACACACACACACACACACACACACACACACGCACACAAGATTCAAGATAAGTGTAATCCTTTTACCCCTGGGGTGTGGAGGATACAACACAACACAAAAATGATAGATTGGGTCACATCATCAAACGATAATACGAAATGAAACAAATTTTGAGATTAGAAATGACATTTCACATAATCATTTAAGTCAGAAGTAAATAAATTATTCACATGAAATCTATTTGAATGGCTTTTGCTTGCTTTATGAATGTACTCAATACACACACACATACACACAAAAACCAGTACCTCGCTGTTGGCAGCATCAAGGAGCTCCCAGGCCAGCTTTTTATGCATGGGGATCTTACGCTCCTTGTCCCTACAGCTTTCAACCAACCACTTGGTGGATTTGAACAACTGGTGGTTGGGAGTACACGGAATCGGCACCTGCAAAGGAACAAGAACAGTAAAATATAACGTAACAATGGACACTTATACAGTGCCTAGTCTTGGTCCTGTACCCAACAGTCAATACTTTACAATTTACATTCTACAGAATTTGTCAATCTTTTTTTTCTTTTCGCTTAGTTAAAAAACCCATTATACACATTTTATCAGCTGTTTTAGAAATAAATAAAATAGAGACCATATGCACGCTGCAACCCAGCACATGCATTCCACTCTTACCGGTATTTGTGGGCAAACATACTAAAAGATAGACAAAATGCAGGGTCAAGAGGTGACGATAATGATGGATTAAGCAAAGGACTGGATTCACCCTACGCAGCCCTACTGTTTTTCTGAAAGGTTGCTGCAAAACTGGCAGCAGGCATCTATTATGATAATTATGATGATGATGACGGCAATGATGTTGCTAATGATGATGATACTGAAGATGATGATGATGAAGATGATGGTGATGATAAGGATGCTGTTGTTGCTGCTGCTGCTGCTGCTGATGATGATGGCGATGACAATGAAGATGACGACAATGATGACAATGGTGCTGAAAACTATGACAATAATGAAGATGAACGACAATGCTGACATGAGATCAAAGGAAAGTGAAATTTCCTGAAAAAATACTGGGGGTCCAGGGACGGTAGTGTCCAGGGCCTATGTCCCAGTAAAGGCTGCTGTGTGTGTGTGTGCACATGTAAGTGGATGTGTGCGTGCATGTATGCGCTCATGTGTGCGTGCATACACAAGGAGCACTAAAATTCTAAAGGACCCTCTGTCTCTAAACGAATATGCACGGGGTCCCAGGGATGCACTAGAAAAATTCTTTTTGCATTTGCAATGCCACTGGGACCCTCTATCTCACCTCTAGGACCCTCTATGCTGTAAGTGAAGGGGTCCCAGGGACCCCTTGTTTTGGGGGACGATTGGGAGCCATGGGCTATCACAATTTCAGGCTTAAAAACACAAACAAACCACTGAGTACCTTCTGCCAAGCAACTGTGGATATTAACAATACATTTACCAAATTCTTACCAAATTAATGTGTTTCAAAATCTTTGATAGTTATCCTACAATATCAAAACTAGGCCCTACAATATGAATATGATTACGACAGTAAACAGCTTTGGTTTTTTGTAAAACATCTCAGCCATGTTAAATAATCCCAACATAAAACTGAAAGGACACTGAAGAAGCCACGAGGCCTGGTTGTCCTAAACAATAATCCTGATCCTGATCCAAGAAATGAAATGAAGTGGTTAGTCTATTGGAAGTGGGTTTCATCTCAATCGGGTGATATAAACAATGCTGGATAGTATTGTGGATTTGAGTGGCAACTAAGACATGAATGATGATTGCTTCGTTCATGCTTTCAGTCACACTCCCTGTTTACCCCCCACCCCACCCTCCAATTTGTCGATGGATTTACACTTATCTCAAGAACAGCCCTGCTACCTTTCAAATGTCCTGAAATCAGGAAATTTCCTGACAAATCTCATGTCTGCACTGATGATGATAATGTTCTATGTGCACAGACCTGGTAGGTGACTCCTCCTTTGACGATCTTGGTGGTCATGAGGATGGGCTTGCAGTTCTCCACAGCCTGTTTGAAGATGGTGGCAGGGTTGCACTCGATGGCAGCCTTCTCCTCCTCTGTCGCGGCTTTGTTGTACTTCTCCACTTGTATGTGTTTGATGTTCTCAAAGGTCTGCGCCAGGGCAAAAACGACAGACGAAAGTAGCAGAATGCTTCAAGCAATACAGTTTTCGTGGTATAAATTAAATAAAACAAGAAAGCAAGTCATTTAAACATATTGATATTTTTTAGGAGAAAGGGGGGAAGAGAGAGAGAGAGAGAGAGAGAGAGAGAGAGAGAGAGAGAGAGAGAGAGAGAGAGAGAGAGAGAGAGAGAGAGAGAGAGAGAGAGAGAGAGAGAGAGAGAGAGACAGACATAGAGGGAGGGGGGGGGAGAAGGACAAAGCGACACGGAACAAGTATAGAGCACTTGTGCATTGTCAAAAGGACCCATGGCTCTACAACTGATAAATCATGTGATGCGTTGGCTTATGGGCTTAGGCTAAGTCGTTTAGCTGCTTTCATTATTTGGAGCATTTTTGTTGCATTTATATCCATATCTCTAAAGCTGATAAATATAAATCACATGATCTTTTGAGCTTACACTTAATCATAAGCCCACTTTCATTACATAGAACATTAACCTCTTCAGTGCTAACGACGTATATACATACGTCCTCTATAGTGCTTCAGTATTTGCCACCGATGTATATATACATCGCCGCTAAGTAGCGATTTTGCCGCATTCAAAAATTGCGTGGCAAACCAGCGGCGCATGCGCAACTAATAGGCGGCACTGAAGGGGTTAATTATTTTCATCACATGCATAATTTATACACAGTCTAGAGATGCAAAGCTCAAAGAATCAAATAATGTCTTCTTCACACCTTCACACTCACATATAAATTACTGTATTTTTCGGACTATAAAGCGATATTTTTTTTCTCCAATTTCGACCTATACGCCTAATAAACAAGGGCGCCCTATAAGTGAACAAAATCAAGAGAAGAGAGGCAACGATTGCCATCCTCAGTACAGTCTACTGTGAGTCACAACATCGAAAGTGGCAACGAGTCGCCGATACGACGAATACTCACGTTAAAATGCTTAAAAATGCCTGTTATCGTCCGAGATACTGTCCAACAGATGCCACAACCCTTCATTGGATGTAAAAAGCATCGTTGTAGAGCTTAAAATGCCATAATTCTACCACTTTTCGCGAAGAATTGGCCAAACACAACAACCGGAAGTTGCAAAAACGGAAGTTTCGATTACTTGAGAAGGGAGCCAACTCTCGATTATGACAACAAAAATGGCGGTCAGTAATCGTTTACAGGACATGTACGGGCTTCAAATTTCGACTTTCTGTTGCGAGGTGTGTATCGCCTTATAAACGAGGGCGCCTATTACTTGGATTTTCTCAGATTTTTCTTGAAAATTGCCCTATTCGCCTTATACACAGCAGCGCCTAATGAGCCGAAAAATACGGTAGTGCCTAAGAAATTTGGATATGAGGTGAGGGTAAGTGTGTGGGGGAGGGTGTGTGTGGCAAGACTATATTGGAGCATGTGAGTACGAGTGTGCATGTGTAAATGTTTCACAAGTGCAAATGGTGTAATGTTTCTGTACATGTGTGCATCTAAATAAGAAGACAATGAATATGAAGGGCGACACATAAAAAGTACTGAACACGCAAACATTCTAGCTGTTCAACAAGAAAACAAAAGAAATCTTACTCTCTCTATAATATCTCTGGCCAGTCGTTTGTTGCCACCCTTCATAATGCGGTTAATAAATTTCCTGAAAAAGAAGAAAATAAGGGGACATTGAAGATTAACGATATGAAAGAATGAATGTAACAGCTTTATTCTTAATTACATAATTTCCAAAATCAAAATTACAAAGCACTGATAAAAAATTAAAAACAAAATTCTTGCACAAACGACTACCAGTAGTATTGTTTTCATTCCTTTAAATAAATTCTTAAAAAAGTTCAATATCACAGATCAGGACGATTTTTACTGTAAATAAGATTTTATTTTTTCCCCATACATTAACGGATGATACAATTAGTCTAAATGGGTAAACTGTTTTTGCTTTGCCTTTTAGTTTTACTAGACTAAATTTGGGGGGAAAATGACCATAAAAACATGTTTTTGTGTTTCTGACCCTTTTTAGTTTTAAACTTAAAACAAATTTAAAGACCCACCTGATCACGTGTCAAAATCACGGGTTTCACCTGTTTTCCCTCTTATAGCTGGAAAGAAATCTTGTTTTGACCAGGTCTCACTGTCATACAAATTCCCCCAAATTGAAATAAATAAATCATTTTAAAGAGCAGCCTCAATTTGAACATGGGGGCATTTCTATATGGGTCACAGCTACCCAGAAAAAAACCAAGGGACTTAATCCTGGCGCGTCTGTGTATCTTTAACATTGTGTCATGCATGACATCTTTACAAATGTTTAATACGGCCTCATCTTGAGTATGGCAATATAATTTGGAATCCCTTTCTTAAACGACAGTCCAGTGCAATTGAGAAGGTACAGAGGAGAGCAACCAAACTGATAAAATCCATGAAAAATTTGGATTATGAGGACAGGCTAAGTAAATTAGACTTGCCATCTTTAAAATACAGAAGACTAAGGGGAGATTTGATAAATGCTTACAAGATTCTTCAAGGCACTGACAATACTAACAAAGGCTTGTTTCACTTGTCTAACGAAATTAGAACCCGTAATAGTGAACTTAAGATCCTAACCAGGTACAGCAGAACTAACATTAGAAAAAACTTTTTTTCTAACAGAGTCACCCAATATTGGAACAACCTCCCTGCACATACTAAACTGGCCTCAGATACTAACAAATTCAAAAACCTCCTAGACAGTGATCCAAAAATTGCCCTGTTAAAATACATCCATGATTAGTGCATCAAAATGGATGCTAAAAAACCGCCACAGCAATTGCCAAACTAACCAAAAGGAAGGACGCATTGAGAGGCTGCAAGGCCTGGTCGTCCAAATACCTGACCTGACCTGACCATGACATAATATGCCCATACTCTGGGCTGAAAAACTGCAATTTAAGATCTAATGATGACATAATGATCTGATCCTGCCCCTCAAAGTCAAAGAAAGGAAACACAGCCAGATTGTGACACACACATGAATTATAATTCTTTCTGACTATGAGTCGTATGACTTTCATTCCAAATGGAAGTGCCAGACCTGACTACTTGGAAGTCCGCATGGCAGAGGTTGCAGTGAGCATGGTTCGCACCGAGTCAATTTCTGATAATGCAAGGCCACTCCTCCGTGTAAGCTATTTTGAAAACTTGAGCGACAGGCCGATATTTCTTTCTTAGAACAAGATGGTGCGCCAGATGATTTTCTTGTGTAGGTTCGTTTTTCTTCGTTTGAAACATCTCCTGAATCGCTACTGCTGCTGGAGTCCGCCATTTTTTCAGAGAAAGTAATAAGAACACATGCGCAGTCACTTTGAGCTTGAGCTTGATAAAAAAAAGAAGTGACTAGGTTATCGCGCGTCTGCTCTTGGAAACACACAAAACCTGGAACGGCACAAGCAAAAATAAAATGCGTCAACAATTTTTTTTCCAGTAGCAATGTTAAGGTTGCTGTAGCTCCATAGCAAAGCTTTATTTTTCATAGCTGCTGCGGCCAAATCATAGCAGTAGGCAGGTCTGCAAGTGCTGGTGAGGCAGCTGCTATTCTGAGGGGGCTGGGCTAAAATTTGCTAAATACTGGAGATGCCTTAGGAAAAAGTGAGTTGCTTAACCTTTACCGGATCATGCTTTTGACTACACAGACACGATGGCAGGGGTCTTCCACGACCCCCTACTCAGCAAAGAGCGAATTCCTAGGTGTTTATCCCTGTCCGGATGGCGGGGGTCTCCCACAACCCCTTCTTGTCAATGAGTCACCATGTGTTTATCCCTGTCCGGATGGCGGGGGTCTCCCATGACCCCTACTCAATGCACTGCAGTGCTCTTTAAAGTAGGGGTCGTGGGAGACCCCCGTCATCCGGACAGGTATATCAAAATTACGCGTCAAATTACGTCATTTATATTTTATACACATTAATGAAATTCAACACACTTAAAGCCATTTACATTTTTGACAGTCATGAAATTTCATGAAGATTGCTTAAATAGTTTTAGAGATATAACATGTTTTGTGTGTCAAGGGGTCGTGGGCGACCCCAGAAGTCCGGTAAAGGTTAATGATAAATAGTATAATTCATATATAAAGCAATATCATGTTTTGTGCTTTGTTTCTTTCATTCTAGCAAAATCATGCCAGGCAAAATAAAAAAAAGTGTTACTCACTGAGTAAGGGGGTCATAGTAGACGGACGTGACCTGCTCTGTCCGGGCAGCCTTGATGGAGCGGAAGCGTCTGACGTCGGTCTCCTCCAGGGGCTTCTTCAGCTCGTCCCGGTCCACTGTGGGCTCCAGGAAATAGGGGTTGTACTGACTCATGCATCGCACAGGGCTGGTCCTGGAAATAATACACAAGTGATTTTATTTATAATGTATTTATAATCTATTAATTTATATTTTATAATTTTATTTCATATAGCGCTAAAATCCATACAGTAGTATTTTCTAGTAATAATTCTGCCAAATTCACACACACACACCACATCATAAGCTCAAAGCAAGTTGAGACTGCTGAATTGAAGTTATAACTTATTTACTTCAAGGTCAGCAAACATCATTATTTAGCTACTGTAATCATAAATAATGTTGAACAGATACAAGTAATGTGGAGGAATGTAAAGAAAGAATTAAAAGACACCATGTCTTTTGAACACATACGCAGGCAGAGCACCCGTCAAATTGATACTTTGAAATTTTGACAGGAAAGACGCCCAAGCTCGACATGGCACGGCCATGATGGAACTCTTCAGTGCAGAAAATTACGAAGTGTGTAGCAGTGTTGTTCAAGGGACGCAAGCAACGTTTGTTTCCTGTCTAGTAATACTAATACTACTAATAGGCCTACAGTTACTTGAGTCAGTAAAGTTATGTGTGCTGTTTTGTTGAGTAGTTTCTAAGGCATAGATCTTCGTTGAGAAGTTTAATGTAAGTGCTCTGGCTGGAACCTTATCTGGTCTACCTGACCTGACCTGGTCCCTGCAATCAGCTTCTAGTGTGTGTGTGTCTCTGTACACATTTACGCGGAGGTGCCGTGGCCAGTTGGTTAGACCGTTAGAGTCACCGCCTGTAATGATAGTGTAATCCAACAGGATTGCAAGTGTGCTGGTTCGAACCCAGCTGGTCACGGATCCTTGGGAAAGATACTTTACTCCTATTTCCTGGTCATTCTGATGAGACCTAAAACCGAGGTCCCATGTGTGAACGTATGCACAAGATTTTGCGGTACACTACCTACCTACCTACCTATTTCCTGGTCATTCCGATGAGACCTAAAACCGAGGTCCCATGTGTGAACGTACGCACAAGATTTTGCGTGCACATTAAAGCCCATTCCACTATTCGGTACAAGTAGGCCGTGTGTGCCGATGGAATGGATGATGAGTTTGACACAAACTCACAAAGCATGCATCCTGTGCACCAATAGCAGTCTAACTGAGTAACTCGAAACAAAAACTTTGGGCGTGGGGCAGAATAAGCATCCCCAATCGGAAGAAGAAGATTTGAAAAAGAGCAGAGCATCAGATTGTCAGTGGGCCTGGGTCATTGACATGTATACACAATTTACTGTTTTGACCCAGGGCTCATTTTGTGCAGCCAGGTGTCTGACCCATGACATCTGCAATGAAATTTAAGCTTAATACTACAGTGTCACATTACTGGCCCGTTATTTTGGAAATTGACCCATCATTTTTGGCACTTATGGGTCATGAGAGTGAGAGAGAGAGAGAGAGAGAGAGAGAGAGAGAGAGAGAAGGTGTGGTGAGCTCTACATTTAACTTGTTAAGACTAAGAGGCTATGCCTATGGATTTTTGTCAAACTTTGCGATTTTCACTGTTCCAGATCAATAGAAGAATCCCTGATGAAAGGACACATCAAGCGAACCAACAAATCTAACATGTTCGTTGGTCTGTGAATCATAACCACCATTCTATGGATGTGTCCATGGCAAGCTCCCCCTCCCTGTGGCATGTGAACTACAGGGGCGCCGTCTATCCCCTGCAGCTTCATGATGACCCGGCGGAGCTGGACGGCAAACGCCGACATGTCAAAAGCCTGCTGGAACTGTCTGCGGAGAAAATTGTGCAAGATTCCGCCATGACGACCCATGCACTTAGCGTGGTGCCTAAGCCTCTTTGTGAACCTATGATGAAGGTAGAGAGATATATTCAATGTATGTGTGTTACTCTCTGTGTGTGTGTGTCACTGTGTGTGTGTTGAATTTTGTCTCTTTGCAGTACAATAAATGATTGATTGTATATCCCAGAGCAGTTTTTGTTCTTTCTGCCATTCAAAATCTACTTGCTGGTGACTGATGACACTTTCAAAAGCATGTTGGCATGTTTCAGGATGTTGTCTTTAAATTTAAATATACGTCACTGCTAAGTAGCGATTTACCGCATTAAAAAATCGCACGACAGACCGATGGCGCATGCACAACTAATAATAGGCAGCACTGAAGGGGTCAATTTGTTGTGAATTTGACTGAACCCAGCAGTCATCTTCGTTTCTTCAAATTCTTTTTCCAGGAGGCCTTGCTGAAGAATCGAGAGCTGGCCATCGGGTGCCTGATCGCCTCCTGGCCGGGGCCGGTCCTGGTCCTGCGACAGCTGGTGCCGGCGCTGTTCACGTCAGTGGAGCCCCTGCACCGGCTGGACCAGCTGGGCCAGATGGTCAGGCAGGGCCTGCGCTACACCACCAGCCTGGCCCACACCTTCCTGCAGGCCCTCAAGGCCCAGCCCCCCGAGTCTGCGGTCTCCACCAGGCTCCGGTTCCTCGACCTCACTGGATTTCCCACTGGTTGGTTGTTTTCTTGAGGAGTTTTTGTCACGTTTTCGTTCGTGTCTGTTTGCCTGTTTTTTTTCTTCTTCATCTAGATTCGCTCGAAACTCGATATTCATTTTCCATTGTTGTTACTTATTGTGCACAATTCATTCAAACTTGATTTGACTCGCCATTTCATTTACTGAACATCATGGTTATCATCATAAAAGCACGTTTTTGGTTATCAAAAAACATGTCGGGGGAAAAAAAAGCTGAATCTGCTCCATAATTGATAAAGTGTAAGCATGACTGGGAAGGAACTAATTGATCAACAGACTAAAGCTACCAAAGTAAGCAATTTGAATATCATATATATATAAGAACCAAGCTCAATACTTCAGTTTGACAATGGGTTTCGTTTTGCGAGTGCAGTCGTAAATGGTCAGATACGGTAATTGCGAGTGGAGTAATATGAGTTAAGGTGTTAGGCATGCGCTCAGGGCTCCCAGGGACCCCCATTTGGGGGTCTATGAAGCACTAAGATTCTAAAGGATCCTGTAAAAGAATGTGCAGGGGGTCCCAGGGATGCACTAGAAATGTTTTAGCATTCGCAATGCCACTGGGACCCTCTGTCCCACCTCTAGAACCCTCTATTCTGTAAGTGAATGAGTCCCTGGGACCCCTTGTTTTGCGGGACGATTGGGAGCCCTGCCGCTACACCACCAGCCTGGCCCACACCTTTTTGCAGGCCCTCAAGACCCACCCCGAGTCCACACCCACCAGGTTCAGGTTTCTGGACCTCAGTCAGGGCATCACAGTCAGTGTGTGACGTATATAATAGGGGGTCACATGAATATTTTAAGGGGTCCCTTTTTATAATTTTTCAACATTTTTTTTTAATGTTGTAAAGACTGGTAGACGAAGAGCGTACCTCGGAGTAGAGGACTTCGACATTTCAAGCCTTAGGCTTTATCTAATTCATGAAGTGGCAGCAAAAGTTGACTGGTAGTTGTTACCTTATTTTTCGGAGTAGAAGGCGATACTTTTTTTCCCCCCAGACTGAGACCCCTGTGCCTTATAATATGACTAATATAATACAATAGTAAGAAAATAGAATAACAAAATCTGAATTTTGTGTCAAATTTGGGGGGGGGGGGGGGTGCCTTATAGTTAGGTACCTTTTTTTAAGTTATAGTCCGAAAAATATGGTCGTTTGGGGAGGTGTTTATGTGTGCGTCAGGTGAAAGTTTGCTACGTTTAATGACACACTGGTTTGAAACCCATTGCGTCAGGTGGCAGCTTTGAGCATCAGACGCATCAAAATTGACGCTGGTATGTCTGTATCAGTGTATGCTTGTTTCTGTTTGTCGGCCCACTTGGTATTTCATGAAGCAGCGCACAGAACCTGGTAAACATGTTGTGTGGTTGTGATTGTGCCTGAAGCTGATGTGTCCCATGGTGTAACTGTAACTGAGGTTGTGGTCAAGCGCGCCAACATTGATGGATTGTTCAGATTGACTAGCTGAATTAATATTTGGCTTGCAGTTGTTTGGTTGATTGGTTGATTTACTGGTTAGAAATTAATAGTGTATTTTACGGACTACAAGGCGCACCTGATTATAAGGCGCACCCTCCCAAATTTTGCACAAAATTAGATGTTGTTATTGTAGTTTCTTGCTATATTATCAGTCGCATTATAAGGCGCAGGGGTCTCAGTCTAGGAAAAAAGTATCGCCTTATAGTCCGTAAAATACGGTAGTTGGAATTATCAATGGCTTCAGGATGGATTATTTACCACTTGATAGACCGAATGAATATATGGCAGCTGATTGACTACCGTATTTTCCGGACTATAAGTTAATAGGCGATACTTTTTTCCCCAGACTGAGACCCCTGCGCCTTATAATATGACTACTAAAATAGTAAGAAAATATAATAACAGAATCTGAATTTTGTGTCAAATTTGGGGGGTGCGAAAAATATGGTAATTGATTGCTAAATGGATTTTTATTGTACAATTGGGTAAAGGTCAAGATGTGCCACCCCCCCTACCTATCTCGGTTAATTGTATTTTTCCGTTATTGCCTTTCTTACCATACATAAAGCTGTATTTTAGGAACATTTTTAGCTAATAACCTTTTTGGAATACTAACCCTAACCCTAACCCTAGCCCTAACCCTAACCCTACCCCCCACCGTATAAGACGGAAAAACGCAACGAACCAAACTGTGACAAATGGTACATAGTGGGGGGTAGGGTTAGGTTTAGGGGTAGGGTTAGGGTTATTAGTATTCCAAAAAGGTAATTGCTAAAAATGTTCCTAAAATACAGCTTTATGTATGTAAGAAAGGCAAAAACGGAAAAATACAATTAACTGAGAAATGCATGGGGGGTGGCACATCTTTACCTTTACCTACAATTGATCAACTGATTCATTCATATTGTCTGTGCAGCGGAGGTGATCGTGTACTTCCTGGCCACGCACTGCATGCTGGCCCACAACGAGGTGCGGCACGAGGCTATCCGCTCCATGTTCCAGCAGGCCCTGCAGCGCTCCACCCAGGAGGGCCAGGACCACACCGAGGTGGAGCCCATGGAGCCACTGGAGCACAGCCTGCCCCAGGACTGCTGTGAGTTGAGTTTGTATTTCATGCAAATTTTTGTTTGTTTTGTTCCTGCTCAACCTCTTTTATTTTTTTCTTTGTTTTTGCAGTATTTTGTTCATACAGAATCATAACTGTGACAGTCATGAATACAGCAGACCTGCCAATCATAGCACCAACAGTGAATTATTTCATGCAAATTGTTTGAATGCTCTTCAGCCCTTTGTTTTCACTGTTCGGCAGCCTTCGTTTGTGCCACTGGCATTCCTGTCAGAACGATCGACGAAGAAGAAGAAGAAGAATGTCATGTTTTTCACATGTGTATTGATATGATGATTTTATTGGTGGAATCATTTATACTTTGTAAGCCAAATGGAGAACCGCACATGGATATGCCAAATAGGAATGTCCTTAATTCTGGTAGTAGCAAGAAGAAGAAGAAAACGTCAGATGAAGAGAAGGAAAAGAAAAAGAAAGAGAAGAGGAAGCAGAAGAAAAAAGATGCAAAAAGAGGAGGAGGAAAAGACGAAGAAGAATTCTTATAGTCTAATTATTATAAACACGTTCGAGAAGAACAAGACAATGGTAGATAAGGTGATGATGATAAAAATGGAGGAGAAGAATAATCATAATAGTCATTCACCTTGGCTTAAGGCGATGTCAGACCAATTAACATAGGCTTGAACACCAAGGCTACATCAAAATGTTATGCAACCAGTTGTCATGGCGTAGTGGTTAGCGTCACGGAGTACTGGCTGGGAGGTCACAGGTTCGAATCCCATCAGAGGCGAGGGTTTTTTTCCAGTCCTGGACCGACTCCTAGCCAGAGTGAGTGTGCTATGGGCTCAATGAGAAGACTGTAACCACACAGTCGAGTTTCATCCGCTTAACGGATGTGATTCTGAGAGTGTTGCTCTAATTTCAAGACCAACACTGCAGGTGTCTGTTGTTCTTGCAGACCTGTTTTCTGTACTCTTTTCGAGTAGTATTCTACTCAAAGGTTTATTGAATAAAACTACACATTTTACACCAAAACCACTCATTTCAGCTTTCCAGACTACTCAAGACTTGTGTAGGTGGTAAACAGGCCTGTTCTCGGGCCCGGTTAACGCCGGGATCTCATTATGAAAGGAAGCGTAGAATACAGCCCTGTCTTGTAGTCTCAGACCGATATGGAACTCCATAGCATCATCATCATCATCATCATCATAGTCATCTGCCTCATTTCCATCAATCATTAAAAACAAAAATGTCTCAAATTCTGTGGCTTTGCATGCCCTGCTCTCATGGTGACCTTAGTTTCGGTTTCCGTTCCAGTCTAGGCCTTGGTGTGCTCGGGTCAAAGTCATGGGGATCAGTACATGTGTTCTGGGGAGCTGTCGGTGGACGGTCGTGGTGGTGCCTTCGGAGGAGGACCTCACTCACGCTAGCTCTGTGACTAAGAGAATAGTGTCGTCAGTAGGGGGCTTAGTAGGTTTTGTTCTGAACAGACTCTACCGAACTCCACTGAAGTGACTCAGCAGCAGTGCAGTGTCTCCTCGGTTGGTTGCCTCCTGACGGCCTAACATAGATTCGCTCCCCTTGGACTGCTGGTCTTGGATTCCGCAACCTGAACAAGTGAAGGTGTGGCTGCGAGTTGGGACTCAGAATGAGCGGCGTGGGAGCAACGCCACTGTACGGCCCAGAAGATGGGACAGCCCAAAAGAAATGTAGAAAAAATTTATGCTCTACATAGTTATGTGGGGATTGTCTTTAGCCATACCAAGCTCCTAGCATAACATTATCAGTCTCCAAAATCCTCCAAAGTGTGGCTGCCTATGTGACGGGGTGATCAAAAACGGTCGCACACGTAATGTTCTCATCCTTAGCTGGTGCATTTGTACCTTAGTGTTCAAGTGCTTCAGCTGTTGGGATGATTGCTGGAGTCATTTTAGCCATGGTACGACAACAACAACAACATAATAGTTGTGATAATAATACATAAGGTGATGATTATTAATGCAGTAAGAATACTGAACATGATTAAAAATAACTTTCACACTGTAAAATAACTACTATTTAGTTGCATGCATGTGTGTGCATCTGTCTGCGTGCGTATGTTGTGTGTGAGTGTATTTGTATGTGTATCCTCTAACGTTTGTGTATGTGTGTTGGTGTATGTGGTCAGTCCATGCAACTCAGTTGCTATGGCTTACTGAATGAAAGATGAATAATGAGTTGGTGTCCATAAATATGTGTGTGTGAGAGAGAGAGAGAGAGAGAGAGAGAGTTGCTTTGTATATATACATGTAATGTATGCGTTGTTGCTGATTTGTGTCATTCTTAAACACTATTTTTGTTGTCAACTTGTTGATGACTAATCGATTGTAAAGCACTTTGGGCTCATTTGAGGTAAAGCGCTAAATATAAATGTACTACTATTATTATTTTACCAGCTGTGACGGTGAAACTGGACGCCTTCATAACGTCAGAATCCACACACTCTGAGCTGTGCAAGGC
This sequence comes from Phymorhynchus buccinoides, assembly GCA_017654935.2. Classification (NCBI taxonomy): domain Eukaryota; kingdom Metazoa; phylum Mollusca; class Gastropoda; order Neogastropoda; family Raphitomidae; genus Phymorhynchus; species Phymorhynchus buccinoides. The sequence continues at coordinate 16,609,841 of CM065680.1, forward strand.
GCTGAAGGTGTCGAGCTTTGACGAGCGCAAGCTGTGCATCGTCATCGGCCGCCTGGCCATCACCTGCCTGGGCGAGGCCCGCGTATCCCTGCTGCTCAGGCAGATCCAGCCACAGGTGCGTATACAGTGGAACCTCCCTTATAAGACCTCCCATTATAGGTTAGGTTAGGTTAGGTACATTATAGTCACAGAGGCGTCTCTGTGAAATTCGGGTTGCTCCCACCTGGAGAGCGCGTCGCAGCCAGAGGCTTTCGGGTTTACTTGACACGAAGCGAACGCGCTACCACTGTGCCACTCTACACTATAAGACTCCCTCCCACATAAGACCTACTTCTCTGAGACATTGCCCTTCTTTGTAAGTATTAAAATCACCTCCCTTATTACTAATATTAGACCCCTCCCTTATAAGACCTCATTTTGGATGATGTTTGAAGGTCTTATAAGGGAGGTTCCACTGTATTATGGACGTGTAATAATTTTTTTTCTCTAAATTATTGAAGTCCTCCGAAGTCGGAGTGTGGCTGCCCATGTGGCGGGGTAATCAAAAATGGTCACACACGTAATGTTCTCATCCCTAGCTGTTGCATTTGTACCATAGTGTTCAAATGCTTCGGCTGTTGGGATGATCCCTGGAGTCTTTAAGCCAGGGTAATACATCAACAACAACAACAACAAATGGAAAAAAGAACTGTTAGAATCAACGAGGAAGATAGAGGAAAGGGGACAAGGCGAAATCCTCACTTTTTTGTCTGATGTCCATCTTTTTGTCAGCAAAATACTCTCACAATTTTTTGTTTGTTTGGTCAAAACACTAAACAGAATTCAACATCACTGGTCAAAGCCTGCTTATTCTGAAGCCAGTTTAAGAGTTTCTTACCCAGTGAATCTTTTTCATTCTGTGAACTAATCACCATCTTTTTTTTTATGGGATATCAAGGCCAAATCAAAATTAAACATGCTGTCAAAGGGAAGGAATTCAGTGCAACAAAAATGATGTAAGACAAGATTTACTTCCCATGACATGTTATGATTGCACTTGAATTGATTATCCCACATACATTTGTAACTGTGCATGAGAAAACCAGAAACAATGGAATTATAAACTCAAATTTTGCTTTCACAAGATGGTGCTGAGATTACTGATAGATACATACAAAATGGATTATAAATACATCTACCTTCACTAGTTTTGGTTTGACAGTCATTTGAACAGTGACATCAAAGATATGTCACTTACCGAAATCTTTTGTAGAAGCTTGGCTATTTCTTTTTCCCCCTATTGATCTGGTTTCAAAGATAATCAAATGAATAAAAAAAATCATGCACATTTTAATTTTCTTATTTTGATATTGGTAGAAAACAAAAATGGAGATATTGCCCTAATGATAATTATTTTAGTAATTTAGGGGGTTTCACTATATAATAAACTGCTTTTGCTTAAATGCATGCTGTTCGACTTATGTAGGGTTTTGTTATGCACAATCACATTATGCAGTATTGTTCAGGAATGTTGCTCTTCAGTCATATAATACCAGGGACCCCGATTTGGGGGTCTATGAAGCACTAAAATTCTACAGGAATGTGCAGGGGGTCCCAGGGATGCACTAGAATTTTTTGTTAGCATTAGCTATGCCACTGGGACTCTCTATCCCACGTCTAGGACCCTCTATGCTGTAAGTGAAGGAGTCCCTGGGACCCCTTGTTTTTCAGGATGATTGGGAGCCCTGAATACAGAACAGTGCGACTGAGCTTAAAACCTATTTCACATGTTCACACCAATGTGTATGAACTTACTGACCAACTGTTTGCTTTGTGCTGTGACCCCCAGTACCTGACGGGCCTGCAGCTGCAGTACAATGCGCTGTCCGCCCACGACTTTGTGAGGCTGGCCCCAGCCCTGCAGACCCTGGTGTGCCTGGAGTCCCTGGACCTGGCCTGCAACAACATCTACTTCTACCAGCACGAGGCCGCCTGCACCGCCGCGCAGCAAATCTTCGCCGCCATGCCGCGCCTCCACCGCCTAGACCTCAGCAACAACAGGATCAAGACGCGGCTCCGGCGCTTGTTAGAAAGCCTCGCCCGCCCCTTGACTTACCTGAGGCTGGCCGCGTGCAGTCTGACGGTGACGGACCTGGTGTATTTGTCGCATTCCATCCACCGGTCACAGCTGACGGAGCTGGACCTCAGTGAGAACAACTTGTCGCTGTGCGGTCGGCAGTTGAGGGAGGTGTTGATGGGTTGTCGCGCGACGCTGTGCGTGCTAGAACTGGAAGACTGTAACCTGGACGTTGCCAACGTCTACGATTTGTTGCTATGCCTTGCTCACCTCTCCTCGCTCATGCTGGTCAATTTCTCGCAGAATCGGCTGAGTCAGGAGTGTTTGTCGCTGCTGATGGGGACTGTGGCGGAACTGGTAACGCTGCAGGTGTTTAAGGCGTCGTACGCTGTGGAGTGTTACGCACAGGAGGGGGAGGAGGGGGACAGGAAGGATGCGATGCGTGCGGAACTTTACCAGATCTCTGGTCGAAGCAGCGTGCATTCTGTGAGGTTGAAGCCCCTGACTGTATCCATGTCTGAACTGGAGCTCGTGCTAGAGGCGGTGTGAACTGCCTTGATTTTGTTCTGTTTTGTTTTTCTTGATGACCCGAGTATTGCAGAGCTAAATTATTGCTGAAGTTCTCTGTGTTTGAGAGTGTATATATGTTGGTTTTGATTATTTCCTCTAAAACTAGTAAAAGTGATATTACTGAATTTATTTTAGACCAACTGTGTGTTTCTGGATGTCCGACCAGTGGACTAGATTTATTGTATGAAATTATATTCATGATATAATATTGAAGGGTTGTTTGTAACTCTAATTCTACGTTTTTCACAATTTTGTATACAGTGATAACTGTGATGCAGAGTACGAATGTCCTGTTGTTGTTTTTTGTATTCAATTGAAATTGCAATATGAAAAATGTCTTGACTCCCTTGACTGCTGTGATTCTTCTTCGATTGTTCAGACAGTTTCCTGTCAATTATGAGCGTAGATGCGTCATGCTGCTGTTATGCGCCTAACTAAGAAATTTTGTTGAAAGTGTTTCTTGAAAAAAAGGCAGGAAAATGGACCGGTAAGGCAGAAAGATAGTAGATGACAGTAAGCAAAAAGAAATTCCAGAAGGTGGAGGAACTATTTATACAAAAGACCCCCCGGTATCCCCACGAGGGGAGGGGGGGACTGCTGTGATGCTGAACAGTGTGCATCATGGATTCATGGATCATTACCGTATTTTTCGGACTATAAGGCGATACTTTTTTCCCAGACTGAGACCCCTGCGTTTTATCAAAAGACTGGTAATATACTATAGTAATAAAATATAAGAACAAAATTTGAGTTTTGTGTAAAATTTCGGGGGTGCGTCTTATATTTTTGTAATAAAGTGCACCTTATAGTTAGACAAATATGGTAAACATTGTCGTGATGATGAACACTGTCTATCTGGATGTAACGCTGTTTCTGTTTTCACCACTTTTGTTGAAAAATAGTTATAACTTAATTTATTTATTTTTTCTGAGTAAATACTGGCTCCAGGTGGCCTGCATCATAATTTATCTGGAACTGTTTTCTCATTAGCATAATATGTCTGAAAACTTGTGGCAAAGCTTTTGGAAGGAAAATTTGTTGAAAATTGTCCATGGCCAACACACCTTTTATAAATGTCTTTGAATTAGTTTTGAAATTGAATGAAATTTGCCAAATTCCAGACAATGGAGACAAAGCATATTGGCCAAATAGAGATGAGTGGGAGAGCAATAAGAAGAGAACAGGGTTCGTACAGGGTCCTTAAAACCTTGAATAGTACTGGAAAATGAACATGGCCTTTTCCAGGGCTTGAAAAGTGCTTGAAAAACACCAAAGGTCCCAAGACTCCTGGAAAAGTCCTGGAATTTTCCAAATCGTCTGACCACGCCCTTAATCTCAATCCATCAAAGTCAAAATCTCTCCTCCACAAAAAATAATTGAAGGTTAAAACTAAATTCAAATAAAAAAACAAAAAAAACTTTTAAGGTCATACCGATATCGCGATCACAGCAGACGACATTTGCGCAAGTTGTCTGCCGCGGAAGTTACTTCCCTTTACCGTACTTCCGTTTTCCAACAAAATGGAGACTGCATTTTCAACGATGTTTGGCTGCAAGAAAAAAGAATATCAGAGCTGGTTAGCTCCGTCAACAGATAGTTCAAAACTGAAAGCTAGCTGCACAGTGTGCAAAAAGAACTTTGACATCACCAGCATGGACGAGAGTGCTGTAAAAAGCCATTGTCAAGGCCAGAAGCACAAGCAACTCAGGCGGGAATGAAAACAACATTGACTGGTATGCCAGATTGAGTCCTTGAAATTTAGTAAACTGGTCCTGGAATAGTCCTGGAATTTTTTTGACACAGATCTGTACGAACCCTGAGAGAAGAAACAGTCTGAAATTATTATAATGCTTGATACCGTCATAAAAGATCAGCTGAGTCCACGTACCAATAAATAAGTTTTATTTGTTTGCCAGGTTTTGTTGCCCCATATTCACAGTTAACAATGTCCCATATGTGCCCTTCGGGTCAAGAGGACGTCAAACCTTCAATTTCGTTTGCCGGGTTTTGTTACAGGGTGTTTTTTTTTATGGTGGTTAGCATTATGCTGTCACTCGGCGGTGTCAGTGACACTATAGGAAAGCTTCCGTTCTTCGTTAAACGCTTAATGCTGTGTAGATTGTGGTGAGCCTCGCCATGTGGTTGAGGCATGGGCTTGTGAAACTTTATCATTTTGTGTGCTAGTAAACTTGTCTCTCTTTGGCTTTGTGCGTGTGTTTACATTTGAGTGTTTTCTTGTATGCAACTCAGCCCTGTCTATGTGTGTGTTATGTGTGTGTGTGCGTGTCTGCATCCCTTTTTTGCCATCAATTAGACTTCAATGTTTACTCTACTGAAAGCAGCATCATTTGCAAGCATGGATGATGTCTTCTGTTTTTCTCTTGTGTTCAGATGCTAAACTTTATGTCAAAAATAAAGCCTCCAAGAGAATATAAAATCTTCCCCAATGATGGGAGTGCATATATTGTCAATTTCTGTTGTTTGAAAGCATGATAATGTTAATCTATACACATTTGCATGTTTGAGAGAGAGTGAGAAAAATGGTATGCTTGCCCAGTATGTATGTACTTGATTTACATTGCTCTTTTAAAATTCACATTCCTTTACACTCATGCACTATTGTTGTGCTTATTTTAATACCTATGCATACTGTGTGCCATGGATGCAGGCATAATGCTCCTATGAATGCATACACAGAAGTGCATCAACACACACACACACACACACACACCCGCGCGCACGCACACACACACAAACACACACACACACGTACGCACACGAACACACACACACACACACGACACGCACGCACACACACACAGAGACACGCACACACGCACACACACACACACATGCATGTACACACATAAAAATTATACGCATGCACAGACACACACACACATGTGTTTGCATACACTCATGCACAGACACACATATATTACAGACACATGAACAGAGAGATAGAGATAGAGATGTCTGTACACTTCCTTTTCCCTCCCTTGCCTTTAGGTTTGTTTCTGCTGTATTCCATTTATGTCATACATGCTAACGTGTGGGTGCACTTTGATTTGATTGATGTCAAGATTCAGCGCCGTATAAATACTGTCTGTTGTTGTCTGTGTCTGTGTGCATTCGCATAGTGTGTGTGTGTGTGATTACGACTGATATGAGTGTGTGTGTGTCTTCTTCTTCTTCATCGATAACTAGACAGTAACACCAATGGCCCTCACGAAAGAAGCAGTTGTTCGAAGGTCCGCCAAGCTGCCATAGATTTTGTCCCTCAGTGATGTTGGGTTTGGCCATGCTGCTTGTCTGGGGGCTTTGTGGAGCTGGCAATGCTGCAATAATATAATGATGCTCTACAGTCATGATTTCTGCTCTACATGGGCATATCTCAGACTCGCCAATCTTGAATTTTCGGAACATATGAGCGCGCAAATCTGTTGTGTCCAGTCCTCAGCCTGATCAGAATGACCTACTCAGATCTGGTCAGTTTGTGATAGCAGTCAGAGTGGTTGAAGCTTGGGTGACGTTGATTCCTCTTTTTTTTTGGGGGGGAAGGGCTTGCCTTTGATTAGTGTGTGTGTGCTTGTGGTCAGGTCAGGTCAGGTAATGAGGGCAACTAGGCCTCGCGGCCTCTGAAGTGCCCTTTCAATATAGTTTTTTTAGTATTGAGCACAGCTGTGACGGTTTTTGATGACACAATCAGTCATGTTGGTATCTCAATTCTGTCAATTTAGGGTCTTTGTCCAGGAGGTTTTTAAACTGGTTAAGGTTTGGTGCAAGCTTGATTTGTGCAGAGAGGTTATTCCAATACTTGGCAACTCTGTTAGCAAAAAAATGTTTTCTAATGTTAGTTCTGCTGTATTGTATTAGTATTTTTAATTCACAGCTTCTAGTTTTCGAATAGTTCGAGAGCTGAAACAATCTTTTGTTAGTAAAGTCAGTATTGTTAAAAATTTTGTAAACATTTATCAGGTCTCCTCGCAGCCTCCTGTATTTTAAGGATGGCAAATCCAGCCTGCGCAGCCTTTCACCATAGTCTTTATTTTTAAGAGATTTTATCAGTTTGGTAGCTCTCCTCTGGCATCTTTCAATTGACACAGACTGTCTTTTGAGATATGGGTTCCAAATTTGATTCCCATATTCTAAATGTGGTCTCACCAAGCTTTTATACAGGTTTATGAACACATTATTTTTTATTCCTGAAAAAGTCCTCCTAATCAGCCCCAGCATTCTATTTGCCTTGCCAACAGCTGTTGTGATATGTTTGTCAAACTTAAGATTAGGATCAAAGATCACCCCTACGTCTTTTTCTTCTGTGCATGTCTCTAATTTATGTCTATTTGTGCCATGAGTTATTTCATATTCCCTCTGTGGATTTTTGAATCCTAAATGCATAACTTTACATTTGGCAGCATTGAAATACAATTTCCACTTCTCAGACCATTCAGTAAGCTTATTTATATCTTTTTGTATTATGTCCGATTCATGAGAAGAATTGTAAATTTTAGTGTCGTCTGCGAATACTTTGCAAACACTTTCAACCTGGTCAGGCAAATCATTTATAAAAATAGTAAATAAAATAGGTCCCAAAATACTCCCTTGAGGGATGCCACTCAAAATGTCCGTGTTTGATGAAAATTTATCCCCCACCCTTACTTTCTGTTTTCTACCTGTTAAAAAGTCTCCCACCCACAGCAACATATTTCCTGTTATTCCATATGATTTTAGTTTCAAAAGTAGTCTTTGGTGAGGTACAGAGTCGAACGTGTATGCCTGTGCTTTCTTTCAAATCGCCTGGACAAATCTTGTGCAAGGAAGCAAAGGAAATATTAGTTCTGTAGCTTACTACACTGTGACACTAACTCATTGTGTGCCCTAGTCCTCCATTTGTTACTGAATGGCGCAGACTCAACAATATTGGTAGGCCTACTTGTGGCAGCTCTTTGTTTTCTTTGTAAGGACTTTTAGTTGCAGTGCATTAAATCTGTCTGATAAATGCTACTGTTTCTTGTATTATGTCACAATCTCTCTCTCTCTCTCTCTCTCTCTCTCTCTCTCTCTCTCTCTCTCTCTCTCTCTCTCTCTCTCTCATCTCTCTCTCTCTCTCTCTCTCTCTCTCTCACACACACAAACGCATGCGCACGCACACGCACACGCACACGCACACACACACACACACACACACACCGTCTAATATCACGAGAAGTGGGTAGACGTTAAATGAAGCACACACACACACACACACACACACACACACACACATTCGTACACATACACACACACTTTTATCACAGCTGAGAAAAGGTCACCGTAACATTTCACACACGTACACACACTATCATAGCGGGGGGGAAAAAAGACATAATATTTTGAATAGGCTTTCAGGCTTTTGGAAATAAATCCATTTGACAACGGTTGCATTTGGACTGTCGCAAAACCTCTTGCAGCGATTCTACAGAAAGTGAAAATAAGGGGCCTTCAATTGAAGAGGCATGATTAAGTAAAATATATGTTTACCCCTGCTAGTAATCCCTACCCACTCCATTCGTTCCATTTCTCTGGTCTTCACTCCCACCCCCTGTCCCTCTCTCCCTGCTGCATGTCTGTATCTACTGTATATGTCTTGATGTTCTTGGTGTGTTGATCGATCTCTGTGTGTCTTTGTCTTTTGTGTGCTTCTGTCTCTCTCTCTTTCTTGTCTCTCTCTCTCTTTCTCTCCAACTCTCTCCTCCTTTATTCTTTCCCACCACTCCCCTACCCCTTCCTTCCTTCCTCTCGTCTCTCTCTCTCCCCCTCCCTCTCTCATCTCTGTATTTACCTGTATATCTGTCTGTCTCTTCCGGTGTGTGTGTTTTTCAACCCTATAATTGTTGCCTTTGTTAGCACACAAAAAGAAGCAAAAACACAATTAAGACATTGTCCTTTTTATTAAAAAACACACACCACACACACAAACAAAAGCAAAACGCACACACACAGTATAAAATCGTGTTTCCCTCTCTGTACATAAACAATTAATTTTAGGATTTTGTTTTCAAGAGCGCATTTGACTGGGCAACTGGGTATAACCAAAGACTGTATAGGGGAAGATAAGCATCCGGTCCCTTTTCCCTATATGAGTAGTGAGGACAGAAACACTGGTTATGTCCCTTTTAAACAGGACACATTTTACACGTTCTTAGGCCAGTTGAATTCTCCGTTCAAATTCCAGTCTGAGTTTTTGGATAGCCGTCACTGTGAATGGTGTACTGTCGACACTAACGATAATAGCCCGGTTCGCCGAGCTCTTAAGTAATCCATCTTACCCTTTTAGAATATCTTTGGTATAACTTCAATTAGCATGAAGTTCATGACCCTATTGCTTGTGATTTTCAATACGTCACTGTGTTGTGATTACTTATGAATATGGAGGGGGGGGGGGGGGGGGGGGGGGGGGGGGCAGAGCAGACAATAAGACGAAATGACTGAGCAAAATAATGGAGTGAAAATATTTGGTGTGTAAATATTTGCATAGTGTCACAGAATCATATTTGAATTATTAATTATCAGTGGTGCCACACTCTGAATGTGACACATAGGCGTGATATAAGCTTCAAAGGATTTGTTATTCTCTCTCTCTCTCTCTCTCTCTCTCTCTCTCTCTCTCTCTCTCTCTCTCTCTCTCTCTCTGACAGAAACATAATTATACACAAACACACGCTTGCGCAAAAACACGCGCGTGCATGCACACGCACATACACACACACTCTCTCTCTCTCTCTCTCTCTCTCTCTCTCTCTCTCTCTCTCTCTCTCTCTCTCTCTCTCTCTCACACACACACACACACTCTCTCTCTCGCGCGCGCGCGCGCGCACACACACTCACACACACACACACACACACACACATTTCAAGCAAACATAGAGTTTGAGTGTAAAAAGAGCCGAGTTTGTGTTGCCGTTCGTGTTACTGTCACAGACTTATGTAGCCAATAAAAGTATAATAATGTTTTAAGCAGGAAAGAATGCATATTTTGCCATTCCACTGAGCTAACATTTCAAGTAGGCCTACGATTTTGGACGATATACACGTGTAAACTTATGCATGTTAAGTAATTTTAAAAGTTTCCATTTAAAAAATAAAATTATTTCTTGAACCTGAATGACGATGCTGATTAGGACTTCTTTCACATCTGAGAGAATAGATGTTTAAGACGATGCCCTGAAAGTATTTGTTTTACGTCCTCACCGGTCCTCAGGAAACATCTAGGACATAAACGATGCCCTGACCCTCCACTAAATTTAATTTAACCCTTTCGCCGCCAGACATTTTTCAGCCAAAAAATGCCATTAAACTTAACTGGGTAGAGGGGAAAAAATGCAATATTGGGAATTCCTCTACGACATGCATAAGATTAGGCCTGTCCTTACCTCCCAACATCAAGAAGACAGGGTTGTCAACTAACGGGCCCTGATTCGATGGCTTTTAAGCCGCCACAGACTATGTGACTGCCTCATATGACGCAATCACGTCGTGACGTAGATCAAATTTTGTTTCCCGCACAGAAGACGTCACAAGCCATCTGACTCGATCAGTGAAATTTAGAACCCGCCCTATTCGGCCCTGTCACCTGACTGGGCCCGACTGAGTCAGACTGATCGAGTTAGATGGTATGCAAATGAGGTGAAACGTCACGACCTGATCGAGTCACATGAGGCAGCCACATAGTCTTTCGCCGCCTTTAGTGACATGGGTGTTAAACCATTGTGGTGCATAAATGCGACATTAGCGTTGAAAGGTGGTTTTTTAATGCCAATCTTTACAGTGGTTTTGTGAGTTATGTTAGCCGATAACAAACAAAACGTCAAAAACACACACGAAAAATTAGTTATGTTTCTTTCTGAATGACAATACTGATGTTCTAGATCTACAACTTTGCAAGAAAACTCCAGGTGTATTGTATTACTCATCCCTTGTTGCACCAAATGTGTCTAAAATCCATTCATTGATTTGATTGAGGCGAGACAAGACAGAGAAACAATGCAAAAGCGTAACCATTTGGTGGAGGTTATAAAAGCAACACTCAGCAACGGATCTTTGAGACACCCTTTTCATGACATTTTAATAACTCCTGTTTTTCTTCACAAAGACATGCTTTAAAAGAAGAGATTTCTTATGTCACGATAATGGTGATGTAAGCAGAAAGGGAAAAAAGGGGGTAGGGTGAAATGTACATTTTGGGATGAAAATGCAACATGGAAATATTGGTTAATCAAAGAATGAAATAGTGAGGCCAAGAGTGGAGATAACTAAATTGAACAAAGGGGGAAAACTCTCTTTCTAATTAACTCCCCTCCACCAAAGTTGATTACGATACCAACCATCTAGCAATGCGTGGATCAGAGCCAAAGTGATTTTGGCTCTGATCCACGCATTGCTAGATGGTTGGTATCGTAATCAACTTTGGTGGAAGGGGAGTTAATTAGAAAGAGATGCTTTGTTTTCCCCCTTTGTTCAATAAGGAAATATTGATTTACTTTGGTTTTCAATATTTTACGACTCAAAAACGAAAGGATTGCGTAGCTTGGTCAAAATAAAAACGGAAGGAGATTGAACGGGTGGGGGCGGGGTGGGTGCTTGGTCAAAATAAAAACGGGGGGGGGGATTGGGGGGTGTGGGGGTGGGGGGTGTAGGGGCAAGGGGCAAGGGGCTGAGTAGGAAGACCTAGTTTCCGTTCCCTCTGATTTCCCCCATCTGCATCTGCATCTGCATCCGGTACGTTGGCAGAAGAACCAATTCTGGTTATAGTACACCAGCATAGTAAAGCAGCACACAACAACAAAAGCCTTCAAGAGATATTTGATTTTGCCAACTACATACACCACATGTCTACTGTTTTACAGACCAAAACATGAATGCACACCAGAACAGATATTCACACAAAAACGGACACTTGTGGGCATAACTATTTTAACACTGGTCAAAGATTGACGAAGCAAAACACATGTTCTGACAATCATGAAAGTTTTTCTCTCTCCTCAGAATCACGAAAACAGAAGTAATAAATTTCTTCACTGTATATCTTTCATGTTTCTCCTGTTTAATCGCCATCTTTTTGTACAAGAAGATGACTGAGGAGGCTTTGTCCTTTAAACAAATGAAGTATGTCATCCAGGTGAGCTGCATATTATTATGGCAGTCATTTAGGTCTCGAAAGGAAGCTCTGAATCTTTGTAACACAATCAAGACATTGTTATTTCTTGATTGCATTCGTATCTTAATATTTATGAAGTATTTCTTATTGTACTTTATATCTTCTTTCTTGATTTCTTATGCAAATATACACAGAAGTTCAAACCAACCAACAAGTTAATTCATTTTACAATACAGCCAACTGATTCTGCACCGAGCAATAGGGCGTTTGCCACGAGTGTTCGTTCTCTATACTAGACTACTAATTTGCCCGAGCTCGTTCTGCCCGAGTTGCGCTGACCTCTCTAATTCAACTCAGTGAAATTCAAGGTCACCGGCGCGTGGCAAATGCTCTATTCCATCCACGTAATTTAGCACTCTGGTCACACAGCTCGGTCATTCACTTTGAGAACAGGCAGAATCTTCTTCTTCTCTGGCGCTTTGGATTTCTTCTGCTCCCCTTCTCCCTTCCCTTTCTTTTTCTTAACGCTGGCAGACTCCTTCTTCCGGTTTCCGGTCAGCTTGGCAGATCTCCTCCGGTTCCGCCTTCCGCTTTTGTTGTTGCGTCCGAAAATGACGGCCAGCGAAGACACCTTGGGCTTCTGCTTGACCTTCTTGGGGGTCTCCGGCCTCTGGTATTTGACGGATTTCCTGAAGGACTTGGACTGCTGATGGGACAACACGTCCATGATGGAGTGAAGGTTGCCCAGAATGTGCTTGTACTCCGAGGCCTTCGTCTCGTCAAACTGAATCAAACAGGAAAAATATTTATTTAATGGTCGACGTAGCTGGCTCCTTTCACCACCACTGCGACGCTGCGGTCGAGTGAGTCCAAACCTAGTGGTAGCCTTTGTTGGTGAGAGAGAGAGAGAGAGGGCGGGAGAGGAGAGAGAGACTTAACTCTCCTCCATAGTTTGGACCCACTCAACCGCAGCGACGCCACGCGGTGAAAAGAACGAGCTAAGTCGCTCATTAGTTTCTTTCTTCTTTTTAACTAAGAAATAAATTTGTACTACGCTTACGCATTTAAGGAGCACGAATACAACAATCAAAGCAGTTGTGATTTTATGTTACAGAAATTGGATGAAATAAAGTTGGGAGTAAAAACTTGGAAATAACGATCAAGGCATCATGACATAGCTCATGATTTCTATCCTTCACCCACGCACCCGCCCTCCACACACACACACACACACACACACACACACACACACACCATCTACCCCACTCCCACCCAACCCCTGTTTTTTGTCTCTCACCCAAAGAGCTTACTACCTTCGTCTCACCTGACTCTGGCGATAGGTGCTGGCGTGCCTGCCCTTCTTGTTCATCTCCATCAAGGTGAAGGCCGCCGTGCTGTGAGGACCTTTGACCTTGGGCACCGACAAATAGGGCAGACCCTCCCCGCCATCCTCCCTATCTCCCCACTCTCCCCACCACCCCGTCTCCCCTCTCCTGCTGCCTTCTCCTCCCTCACCTACGGTCATGACTAACCGCCCGAGTCCCTGTTCTTGTTTTTGGCCAGGAATTGGATGGGACAAGCTTGGAAGAGGTTGGTGGTGATAGGTGCGGGAGAAGGAAGGGGAGGGTTCTTTGGTTAGAAGTGTGGGGAGGGTGGATGATGGCTTTTCATGGACGAAGGCTTCTTTGGGGGCAGGTCTGGGGGTTGTTTCTTGTGATGTTGCTGCGGGTGATGTTCCGTCCATGCTGTCTTTGGGGAGACCTGTTGTGGAATAATTTCATCATCATCGTCGTCATCATCATCACCATCTTCTTCTTCATCATTATCATCGACAGCAGCAAAACCATCATCATCATAATTTTATTATTATTATTATTATTATTATTATTATTATTATTATTATTATTATTTGTTATCGTTACCTCCTCTACCTCTTTTTTTTTATAGTTTTTCTCCTTTCATGATATTGTTCTTTTGTGGATGGATAACGGTAAAAGTAGTTCGGTGACCTATCCTTTTTATTAGCTTATTTTGTTTATTAGTGAATTGTCTTTGTTACTTTAGTTTTTTGTTAAGTTGTCATTTGGGATTATATTTTTCGTGGGCGATTTTATGTAAAAATATTGTGACATTTTTATTACTTTTTAGCTCACTTTTTGTCAATTAATCAAACTATTATTGAACATAACAATATATTATACATAGTTTTTGTCATGATTTTATCTCCTATGAATGTACTTCCCAAATATTGCTACTATTAGTCAGACAATTAATTGTAAATGGGAGGAAAAGCTGTTTATTTCAACATAACGCTATACTGGCCATTTTGTGAAACCGCCATTTTTAAAGGGCAATAACTCAAAAACGAGCACGGTGACCAATATTTTTTTTTTTCATTTCTGAATTCCTTTCATGAAATATATATCTGGTGCAAAGTTTCAGAATTTTTCTCATTAGGTCGCCAGGTGCAGGATATGTCCTTAATCATACCATTTTCCTCACTCTCAGCTGCAGGCGCGCCATTAGCGGAAGTGGGTCGACGCATGCGCTTCGGCTGCTTGCGCTGGACGTCCTGCAAAGACGGAAGTGACGTGGATAGGCGATCGGCATTGTGGGCAGCCAGACGCACTCGGGGATGGTTGGGAGGGGAGGGGCTGGGGAATGTGGAGGTGGGTGTGGTGCCAGACATTCTGGGAGAGCTAGTGGACGATGCCAGTTCCAGGTTGCGTAGATGTCTGATGTTACCCTGAATCTGAAGGTGAAGCAATATGCAGATAGATGAGAAAATGCTTAAAGTTAAAATGGTATTAAATATTATAATAAAAAATATGATGCTGCATTTTATTGCATTTTGCACTTTAAGAATAACTGAGAATAGTTTGTGTTTATTGAGAACTTTGTGGTTTCAGAAGAAAATTTTTTTTGAGTAGTATTGCGTCAATACATTTCCATTGTGACATTGTTTTCTAGTTTCTATACTCTATACGATGGAATACGTTTCTTACACCAGTCCCATTACACATTGTTCAGTCCCGTTGTTTGTGTAATCATAGATTGGATGCTTTTGTCTGGTCACCATTCGCATTTGTATGTGGTAGGCACAATAGTTCCTATTATCTCTTTGAATAAAGAAAAGCATAACAAAGACATGTTTAATTTAAAATCCTTCATGACCTCAAGATTGTGTCTTTTTTTTAATGTGAGATCCACTCTCTCTCTCTCTCTCTCTCTCGTCTTCTCTCTCTCTCAGTCTCTCTCTCTCTCTCTCTCTCTCTCTCTCTTATGTGTGTGCTCTCTGCTGATCTCTCTCGCCTCTCTCTCTCTCTCACTCTCTCTCAACACCAAATCAAAGGTATCAAGGTGTCTCTCTAAGCCTCTCTATATCCCTCTCTCTCTCTCTCTCTCTCTCTCTCTCTCTCTCTCTCTCTCTCTCTCTCTCTCTCTCTCTCTCTCTCTCTCTCTCTCTCTCTCTCTCTCTCTCTCTCTCTCTCTCTCTCTCTCTCTCTCTCTCTCTCTCTCTCTCTCTCTCTCTCTCTCTCTCTCTCTTCGTATTCGTATGCAAAATTTCTTATTCCCCTCTCTCTCCACCACCCCTACTTACTCTAGCATTATTGATAACCTCCTGGGCCTGATCCTCCACAGCCTTCTGCCTCTCAAAGCGGCCGATCTGGGACCACTCCCTGGGAGTCCGGAACATCATGTCCCCGTGACCTTGGGATGCCATGCCTTCTTTGTGGAGATAGGCTGCCACGTCCCTGAAGGATCGACCCCGACAAGACAGGCATAAAGAAAATGTATAAAGGCACATCGGCATAATAGTTCCAAACAAAAATGTTGGGTAAGTTTTTGTCTAAATCTCTGAGATCGGAACGTCACTTTGGGATGCTATGCCTTCCTTGTGGAGATAGGCTGCCCTGAAGGTTCAAGCACAAGAAGATAATGCATACTTATTTGTTTTTGATTAGACTGTTGTTAGATTAAACAATGGACGCATTTTGGCCTCTGGAAGTTCGGAACATCGTGTCCCTGTGACCTTGCGAAGCCATGGCTTCCTTGTGGAGATTGGCTGCCACATCCCTGACAGATTAAAAACAACATTTCATGATTTATTGTAAGATAATTGCTTATCTCACTGTTTGCAGTTTTGAGAAAAAAATTACAATATAATTTCCTTAGTAGCATGAAAACTGGGGCTTTTTCTTTTTACGTCAGCAGCTGTTTTGGATTTACGCACTTGTCCAAGCTTTTGACAGCAAGGAACCCCTGTACTACGTGGGGTGCTTTGACAATCTAGCTTTTACAATCTTTCTGGAATAAATCTAAGTTAAGTATTTCATTTATCCTATATGTGACGGTATGTTGCTCACAATGTTCACACAGCAGCACATTAATAACAGCCAATAATAATAGTTAACTCAGGACAATTAGCATACACCCAGCCCTGTGGTCTGGCTTCTGTCTGTCTGTCTATCTGCCTGCCTGCCTGCCTGTCTGTCTGTCTGTTTGTCCTCTCTCTCTCTCTCTCTCTCTCTCTCTCTCTCTCTCTCTCTCTCTCTTCTTTCATATGATTGTGTTGCCCCCCCCCCCCCCCCTCCCTGAAAGGGCTGTTGGCCTTATTCAGTAACCTTCCGACTTCCGACTCTCTCTCTCTCTCTCTCTCTCTCTCTCTCTCTCTCTCTCTCTCTCTCTCTCTCTCTCTCTCTCTCTCTCTCTCTCTCTCTTCTATTTCATCCTTACCTGTAACCCAGTCTTTTGGCATGCAGATACGGGGTCAGCCCCAGGCGGTCAGCCACGTCCACGGTGACCCCGAACCTGCGGTGAATGTCCACCAGCAGACTGACCACCGGCAGATGACCAGCCATGACCGCGTGGTGTAGCGCCGTGTAACTGTCACTGTCCTTCTCTCGAAGGTCAAGGTCCGCGGCCACTTCTGTTAGCAGGCATTCCACCTGTGGGTAAAGTAAAAGAGAGCGAGGGGTGTGACAGGAACTATTGTTTTTTATTTTGATCTTGTTGGTTGTATGCTCCTTTTGTTGCCTGCTTTTTGCTCCTTTTGCTGTTTGCTGTTTGCTGTTTAATTGTTTGTCTGTGTTGATAAAGGCGCATTCGCCAAAATATCCAGTAGTTTTGTTTTGTCTCTTGTGAATAAAATAACGTTACTTTACACTTGTCGTGTAGTTGTTTGTTTGTTGAATAATCAAGATAGTTAATAAAAGACTCGACTGATTGGCACACACAAACGATAGTCCCGTCTGTACATGGACTGTTCGCCTAACAGCAACTACCAATCAAAGTAATCTCACCTGCTCAGCACGGCCCAGTACGCATGCCCAGTGCAGCACGTTGCGGTCAAAGGTGGCGTCCTTGAACTGCAGGTCAGCGCCTCGTTCCAGCAGCAAGGTGAACAGCCTGCCCCTCCTCTTCCTATCGTCGACGTGCAATGCCGCGGTCAGAACACTGAACCCGTAGTCATTGCGACCGTTCACCGAGGTCCCGCGGTCCAACAGGTATTCCGTGCTGCGGACTCGACCCTGAACGACAAAGGCGTCGCTCAAAACATGAACTACCCAAATAAAAAGCATCACTTGGCGATACGACTTGGTAGGACTATGCATGCGTGTTCGTCTCAGAACAAGAATTTAAAAACAATGTCTGTGGTGATCATTTAAGATGTGATCAAGTAGCTTATGCATTTAAATAAGTGACCAAATAACCCCGAGAAATCGCGGTCTGGTGTATGTTTTCAATGAAAAGTGTCTGTTACCATTGTCTTGTGAGAAGACCAGGTCCTATGCTTATTCCCGTATTTGTTTACCCTCTTAAAACACAGCCCTTTCCATTACACGCTTTGACGTGGGGGGGTTTTCTCCAAGTTTTCTTAAGTTTTCTTATAATCCAATCCAAACAGAAGTTTTTTTAGTTTTTCGTTGTTTGGTTTGTTTGTTTGTTTGTTTTGTTTTGTATAACAACAACAAAAAACAATTTTTTTTCATCAAAAGATTGTAGCCTACCTCGTCTTTCTTCCCATAAATAAACGTATGTGTATCAAACTACCAAAATATTAGATGGTGATGATGACGACGACGAGGAGGAGTAGGAGGAGGAGGAAGAAGAAGAACCACAACAACAACAACAAGAATATGATAGGCCCAATGATAGTTACAGTAAGGTGCTCCAGAATGGTACGAAAGTTACGAGGACGGAAGCTGAAGTACTGGAAATGAAAAAAAGAAGATGACTGATACTATGTTCAAATGATGCTGATGGTGATGATGATGCTGCTGCTGATGCTGCTGCTGCTGCTGATGATGATGATGATTATAAAATACTGCAGACAGAAATAGGAAATCTTAGGAAATGATGACGCCAAATTATAAAACAAGCCAGGATAGAGAATGGATTACCAGATACAATTTCCCATCCTTTCCTATTTCTCCCTTCTCCCCGATGCTGATGCTGCTGATGATGACGACGACGATGATGATGATGATGATAGCGATGATAATAACATTACCTTCAGCACAGCCTGAAACAGGGTATTGGCAGCGGTGAACTTGACTCCCTTCCCGTTGTCCCCCAACAGGTCCACGTGCTTCAGATACGCCGGGAACCCCTGGGGACAGGGCGGAGTCATTCCCGACTGACTACCAGGGAACTCTTTTTCCTTGCTGCCGCGGCAGAGGAGCAGGGAGTAGTGAGGCTGCCGCGGGACACTCAGCGTGTCTGCCATGATGGTGCTGTGGTTAGTGAAGGACGGAAGCTTGACCTGTTTATTCAGCACTGTTGGCCCCGAAACCCCGGTCGTGACTCACTGGGGAATAGAAAACAAACATGAGTGGAGATATCCGAATGAGGAAATCATAAAGCAAAATAACGACATCAGAGTTATAGTTCAGTGGATAAAAACAAAAGAACCCACCCCCACCTCCCAACCCACCACCCCCACCACCCCCACTCACACCGCCACCCCACCCCTTACCCCCACCCACACACAGACACACAAAAAACCCCACACCAACAAAAAAGCACAAACCATCCACAAAAAGACTGTTTATTTAAAAGGAAAACATCTGCAAATGTGAGAATAGCTAGGGTTTTTTCTTCAAGAAGTAAGCTTACGTTTGACACTCCTGAGATAGCCTTTTCCCCCCTAACTTTTGTTGATATTTTAACTTGAACAACGTTATTAGAAACATTACTGGTATACAAGAAAATAAAGAACACAAACGCTAGTTTGCAGCGAATTTTCAAGCGTCTTACACACTTTTCTTCAGACCCTATTGTCATTACTGGTATCACACAAAAGACTATGTTCAGCCTTCTGGTTTGCGACACAGCCCTACCTGATTTATATGCAACTTTTTTTCATCTTTGTTGTTGTTAACCCTTTCACCGCCAGCCATATTTCACCCCAAAATTCCATCAACTTTACCTGGGTAGAGAACAAAATCCATCCGCAGTATTTTGGGATTCTTCTGTGACATATATAAAATAAGGTATATCCTTACTTCCCAAAACTTAAGACAATAGGGTCTGTGGATAATAGACCCCAATTTGATGCCTTTTAGTGACATAGGTGTTAAATCACTGTGGGGCTAAAATGCGACTTTGGCGGTGAAAGGGTTAAACAGTGCAACTGCTATGGGAAGTATGTCTAACTAACCAGTGATCCTTTTTGCACAGCTGCTCGAACTATCCTCTCTAGTTTTCTTCAGCATGGAGACAGTTATATACTGTACTGGGTCCGGTTTGCTCCAACGTCAGTTAGCCCCACCCACCCTCTGCACTCCTCTACTCTGCCCCACCCCATTTCTGTGTTCTCCACATTATTTGATCTCCTATAATATACCCCTACGCTCACTCCAACCCCTACTGGGTTTTTTAGCCCCACTTCTTTTTTTCGATGTTTGTTCTTCTTCTTTAAGAGGTTTGAAAGTAACTTTTGTTTACACACATGCGCGCGCAGACACGCCCGCACCACTCACGCACATGCGCGCGCACAAGCACACGCACGTACACGCACACACATACGCACGCACGCACACACACACACATTCTAACCACTATGATGTCACGCTTTGACCTTTTTAATTCACACGTCAATATCACCGGTTTATCTTTACAAAATAGGAGTGGGGGACACTAAACAATCAATGATCACAATGTCTAAAGAATAAATAAAATAGTACGAATATGTTTTGTTTTTTAAAAGACACACAAAAACCACGTCTCTTTATTGATATGTGATTAACATCACCCAGAGAATGGCTTCCGATAATGGACATACAAATGCCTTGCCATTATTCTTCTAATGGAATGGATTTAGCTACCAGACAATAGAGAGTCGGGGGGAGGGGGGGGAGGGGGTGGGGGGCAGCCCTTGTGACCCCAGAGCCGTGACCCGTGACACTCAGATCGATCTTGTGATCGAACTAACAGGGTGATTTTTGTGTGTGATAGAACCGATAACGAGAAGCCAAACAAGCCATGGTCTGATTAACACACACACACACACACACACACACACACACACACACACACACACACACACACACACACACACACACACACACACACACTCACGCGCACAGAGAAGCTCTCTCTCTCTCTCACACACACACACACACACACACACACACACACACACACACACACACACACACACACACACACACACACACACACACACACACACACACACACACACACACACACACACACACACACACACACACACACACACACACACACACACACACACACACACACACACACACACACACACACACACACACACACACACACACACACACACACACACACACACACACACACACACACACACACACACACACACACACACACTTAAACCAGAAAGGTTTTCAGGCAATGTTTGACATGAAGGTCCGGTTTTGAGTTACATATTTGCTTGTTTGTCATTATTATACAATTGACTGAGCATATGTAGATAATAAACACACCTAGACATTAAATAATAACAGTACACTCTTTCAATAACGTTGACAACAAAAACAAAAAGGGACACTTTTATCAATTATAATGTTTTTATAGGCTAAATCAATATATGAACAAAAATGACGTCTAATATTAAATTTGTTTTAACCCTTTCACCGCCAAAGTCGTATTTTAGCACCCCAATGATTTAACACCTATGTCACTAAAAGGCATCAAATTGGTGTCTGTTATCCAAAGACCCTATTGTCTTAGTTCTGGGAAGTAAGCATAGACCTTATTTTATATGTGTCACAGAAGAATCCCCAATACTGCAGATGGATTTTGTTCTCTACCCAGGTAAATTTAAAGGAAATTCTTGGCTGAAATATGGCTGGCGGTGAAAGGGTTAATTATCTATCACAAGTTCTCGAGAAACCCACTGTAGCAAGTGTGTGTAAATGTACCCTAGCTGGGGCAGAGGTGGATGCATCGTGCCTCCATTCGGGGAGCTGGACTACCCCGCCTCCTCCACGAGTCTCTCCCCGTGGGGATACCGGGGGTCTTTCGTAAAAATAGTTCCCCCACCTTCTGGAAGTTATGTGCTTGTAACTTCCTCTAATCTACCACTCTCTTAGACACTGCCTTTTCCCTTTGCTTTCTTTCATCTACTATCTTTCTGTCTTATTGGCCCATTCTCCTGCCTTTCTTAAAAAATCTTCCAATTTGTTTTCTCCTTTGAGCTCCTCCGGAATCGGAATGTGTCGGTTGTACACAGCGGGGAGACCAGTGAAAACTGAAAACCGGACACATACGTACTTTACTCATTAGGGCCATATGGCCTGGGAACGCAGAAGAAGAAGAACCCAAGCGTAATTGCGTGAACTTTAAAAGTTTAAACCCTTGCGTATACCCTTTGAAGCGTACTGTTAACAAACACAATTAAACAGACGAACACGTAGACCTAAATCAACAAAGACAACATAACCTATACGGATGAAAATTTAAGAACAAGCATCTAATTCTGTTTTGAAACTCCCCTAAGCACAAATAATGAAAATCGTCATATCAGAAGGGTGACGGTGGATGTTGAAAGAATGAAGAAGAAGAAGAAATAAGTGTGCTACTCCTTATAGTAAAGTGTTATCATTGTAGGCCTAACAATAAGTAGGCCTATAGTATCATGGATTCTGCGACTTGAACAAGCCGGGGTGTAGCTGCGAATTAGGATTCGGAATGAGCGGCGTGGGAGCAACGCCACTGTACTACCCAGAAGATGGGACAGCAAAAAAAGAAGAAAAAAAGAAAGAAAGAAGAAGTATAGTATTATAGTGTGTGTGTGTGTGCGTGTGCGTGTGTGTGTGAATGAATCTTTAATTTAATGTCTTTTCACATAGATCGTGATTTTAGACAGCATGCAAACATTTGGGGGGGGGGGGGGGGGGGAGAAAAAAAAAAGGTAAAATAACATGCATAAGAACGACATATTAAAAAAAGTAAAGAAAACCTCTACAGTAGTCTTCCAATAGTTGAGGACAGCATTGCTTTTGCAATTACAGTAATGTCAATTTCTGCGTCATTTAAAATATCCTTGGTATTATCATACTTACGAAAAAAGTCCATATTGATCATTCGATATTTAGAGAGCAATACTGGGCATTCTAATAGTAAGTGATGAATTGATAATTTATCACTACAAAGACAGTTAGTTTCCAAGTATTTAATTTTCCATGAATTGAGTCGTATCTTGTACACTAAACTAACTATCGATCTACTGTGCATACAAACGTTAGATCTAAAGTCAGATGAGTTGATGTAAGTAGATTTTTTCAATAAACAGTAAATTTCATATGTTGATAATGCCAGTTTCTCATTATAAACCAAGTTAGAGTTATTAAAAGCCCCTCTTTTGGCAGCTCTATCAGCAACTTCATTCCAAAAGAGTCCACAATGAGATGGCACCCAGCAAAAATCAATACCAATACCTTTTGCAACAATACAATGAATCAACTGTTTAATTTCAAAGACAATGTCGTTACGAGTTTTACTGTTACTTTGCTTTAGAGTTTGTAAAACTGATTTTGAATCCACACAAACTAAAATGTATAAATTGACTATGGTAAACAAATTCTAAAGCTCGCATTATTGCATATAATTCAGAAGTAAATATTGAAATGCCTTTGCCTAAATAGTATGACTTTTCTATTCTAAGTGATGGAATAACAAAACCTGACGTTTCTAACAGTTTCAGTGTAAATTTTTAGATGATTACATTTTATGTGTGTGTGTGTGTGTGTGTGTGTGTGTGTGTGTGTGTGTGCGTGTGCGTGCGTGCGTGCGTGTGCGTGCGTGCGTGCGTGCGTGCGTGCGTGCGTGTGTGTGTGAATACGAGCGGCGTTTTGGGCGACGGCAGGCTTTTTGGTGAGAGGGTTTCAGTTGCACGTACAGTCCACAACATTCAATTCAACAGCGTGCTTCACGTGCTTAAAGATAAAGTCAAGCAAAACCCTGTGACCTGAATTCAACACGGACAGTTGCCTTCATCAGCTAGTCAGTACTTGTGACATTCCGACCGGCTGCATATTTGGAGGTAAGTTCATCTCCGTTGCCATTTTAATGTTAAGACAAAATAAAAAAAATTAGAATGACTGCCTGTGTTTTGCTATAGTACTAAAATACTTGGGTCACGATGGCTAAAAAGCCATATCCATACCCATCCTCGCGAAAAACAAAGGTAAATGTATAGACGTATAGCAACTCAGCTAGCTGTTTGTTCTTTTTCACCAAAATGACAGAAAATAGCTAGACAGGCTGCTCTTCACGTAGATGTATCATCTTCATGTGGATTTTGCCAATTAGTTTGCATAGAATGTAACCTACATAGATAACATTAGGCTGTCATTTCTCGAAATATTATTTTTTGCGTCAAGATACAATTCCGCAGGTTACCCCTCTTTAAAAAATCTGGATCTGCTTCGATAAGTCGCAGACTCCACGTCTGACGATAATCGCGACGGAACAAGGAGGACGCATGTACATACTAGAAAGAACAACCTCAGGAAAAACATATCGTCCAATTTCAATATGTACCCCCGTAAGTGGAGATAAACAAAGCTTTAAAGGCCAATAAAGGCTCCTCTTCTTCGCCTCAGGCAGCCAACTTCATCAGGCTGAAGATTCTGCTGCACTTTGGGGGGTAGTAAGTAGACAAGAAGTTAGAAAGCTGGGAGATAGGAGCAATGGAAAAAGAAAGTAAACATAAATTAAAACCTAGTATGGATCTGTATGGTTTTTATTATTTTTAAAAGCAAGAAAACATCTTCTCTATGGGTATAAAAAATGCGGATAATTGCCAATGTCTCCCTGTAAACACACATTTCTTCTGCTTTTTCTTTGGCAGAGGGAGGTGAGTAAGGGAGGAAAAGGACGGGAAAGGGAGTTGGGGAGGGGGGGGGGCTAATATCGAAATTTGAATTCCCTCAACTGTAGCCTAAAACGGGTAAAGCTGTTGCCTCGTAATTTGCATTTCGGGTCGGGGGTTCGCATCCCATTCGGTTTGTTGTGTCCTAAGATAAGGCATAGTCTACTTTTGTCCTGTTTTCCTCTCTCCACCTAGGTGAACCCAACTTCGTTTGAGGGAGGTAAGGTAAAAGGTCGTGAAAGCAAAGGGTTAGGCCCCGCATTCCAATGCTGAATGAATTCGCCTAAAGCGAATAGAATATCAGTATAATGACCTTTACACCATATATTATATCATCATTGTGACGGCTGTGTCTTGTCATGATATTATGTTATGATTTTACAAAGACCACACTTAAAACGCATTGGCTCAAGCCTTCGAGATTTATTATTAACTCTTCGTTACTATTTTATGGTTTTCAGATCTGATCAGCATTACAAAGCTGGACCATACTAACGTTTTCACAAACGCTCATTGTAAGACAAGTCTGCCTGGGCAACCGAACCAACACAATCTCCTCCATCATGGACTCATCCCAACACATCAATGAAGATAATACTCTCTATTTTTCTGAAGCACACCACCCGCTTCGTGATAACCCGAGTACACCTATGGCACCATCCAACTTCTCGTCCCACGACATGAGAAGTGAGGTAGACTACCACGTCATGTTGGTTTGTCTGATCGTGGTGTTTGTCGCATCGTGTGTGTTGAACGTGGTCGTGCTATTCGCCTTGATCCTTTTCCACAAAGGAAGGGCCGTCAGGAGGCTGCCCTTTGACATCCTCATGCTCAACGTGGTGTTTGTGGACCTGCTGCTGCTGATCCCCATGTGGGTGTCCATATACGCCGTGCAGAACGATCTCAACGAGCTGCAGTCGGCGAACAACTGTCAGATTCTGCGTTGTGCGGACTACGCTCTGCAGATAACCACCGTGCTGCTGCTGAGTGCCGTCAGTGTGGAACGCTACAAAACTATCGATGGCGCTTTATTAGACAACCCGTTGATTCCTTGCACAACCTACATCGTAGCCGCGGTTTGCTGGTTCACCGGCGTGGTTATCTTTCCCTTGGATGCGGCCGTGGACGAACATGTGGCGGAGTTCTCCTACTGGGAACTGACGTGCGTGATGGGGCCGGTCTGCTCCATGGTCAGAAACATGCTGACCGTAGGCTACTACCTGCTCTCGTTGGGTATAGGCATGTTGGTCATTGTGGTCTACACGGTCAAGCTGTTGGTTTCTATGCACAGATTCCAACTGAAGATTCCTATCTTCAAAGCCGTTCTAACAAACGCACATCTTCCACAAAGGCCGAGTCAAGGCATCGGGATGCAGAACTTGAACGCCCCCTCCACCACTAGTGTCCACGACAGCACGTCCCCTCCCGCTACCCCCCAACGGTCCAGTCCTCCCACTCAGCAACAGCAGGAGACTGAGGGCTCCACACAGTCCACGCATTCACACATTGCAAGGTCACAGCCCACAGCCAGCTCCTCCATGGATGACCCCCGCGATGTTCAGGACACCTCCGTGAATCCCATGTCCAGGCATCCACACACGGAGGGTTCCACACAATCCTCCCACTCAGACATTGCAGGGTCACTGCCCGCAACCAGCTCCTCCATGGATGACCCCCGCGATGTTCAGAATACCTCCGTGGCGCCCGTCAACTCACCACCCCCCACGCACCTGCAGCCCGAGCGGGAGTCTCTCCACAACAGTGCGTCCCCTCTCGCCACTCTCCAGCTGTCCAGGCCGAACCCCAGTCAGCAACAGCAGGAGACTGAGGGTTCCACGCAATCCCCGCACTCAGACATTGCAGGGTCACCGCCCACAAACAGCTCCTCCATGGATGACCCCCAGGATGATCAGGACACCTCCGTGGATCCCATCTGCAGGCATCCACACATTGAGGGTTCCACGCAATCCCCGCACTCAGACATTGCAGGGTCACAGCCCACAAACAGCTCCTCCATGGATGACCCCCAGGATGATCAGGACACCCCCATGGCGCCCCTCAACCCCCCACCCCCCGCGCAGCTGCAGCCCGAGCGGAAGTGCCACCTGGCAGTGTGGGTGATGGTGTTTTCCGTGCTGATCACCTGCGGGCTGTGCTTCGTGCTGCAGGTCTGCTCTAACCTCTACCGCTTGTTCCTGCCGGGCTTCCAGACCCGCGGCTACTACGCCTTCCTCAGCCGGCTCCTGCTGTACCTGGTGTCTGTCCTCAACCCCCTGCTCTACGTCCTGTACCGGTGGGCGCAGTTCCGGGTGCAGGTCGGCTGCAGCTGCTGGTGGTGTCGCCGTCTCTCATCTTCAGCTTCCTAGCACGCGAGGACAACCTTCCTTGTGTTTCAAGGGCTAAGGACTATGCTCAATGTAATGCTGTCATCCCCTGCTTTGGCCTGGTCGATCTACTCTAGGTTTTTGTGCTCAAAAGGTTGGTTTAGGCCGTGTGCACACATAAGCGGACATTCCATGCGGAAATCCGTGCACAATCCATAAATAAGTGAAACAAAGAAGGGAAAAGATTTGCGCACGTGTCCGAATTTCCCCTATGTGCGCAAACTTTGATCCTTCTTTCTTCCAATTATTTAGTGTTTTCCGTACGGAACTTACGCGTCTAATGTGAACCCAGCCTTAGGCTTCTTGCAGCTAGAACACAGCTTCGCTTTATTTACATGAAATTGTAATTCCATATTTTGCCTTCAGAATAACGGCGCCAAATGGTGGATAAAAACGAACCATCTATGAGCAGTGACGTCTATGAGCATTTAAAATATTGTAAATAAGTCGTATTTTACATTTTTGCCTATACCATTCATAACAGCGAGGCTAGAAATGATTTCCCAGAGGGTTCCATAATAAATATTGACATTTTGGCATAAGAATATGCTGCACAGTCCACATTCAGTTTATTCATATAGAAACTGACACACTCCGTTTACATTAATTTCCTTTTTACACTCTTCAGATTTCTATAACGAATGCAGTTGTATTACCAAGTTATCGCCAATTTACATTTGCAAATGCTTCACATTATACTTTCCTCGTAATCAGGTCAAAAATAAAAACATGCTATGCAAAGAAAAGTGATGGAACAATCAGAATTACTGGCCTGCATGAGATTTGATGTTGTGTATTGTCACTGTTAAAGTTGCATTGATTTGACATGTTCAGAAGAGAGCTGAGTTACCCTACTTGTCACAACGTAACACAATGTACAAGAGAAACACTCTGGATGGGATTAGTATGTGTCAACAGATTCTGGACTGTATCGTAATCAGACATTCTAATCTTAAGCGGGCATGCGAATGAAATACAGTTTATGGGCTTTAATTGGGTGTCGAATTAAATTAACCCTTTTACCGCCAGCCATATTTCAGCCAAAAATGTCCATTGAATTTACCTGAGTAGAGAACAAAATCCATCTGCAGTATTTGGGGATTCTTCTGTGATAAGGTCTAACCTTGCCTCCCCAAACTAAGATGATAGGGTCTTTGGATAATAGACCCCAATTTGATGCCTCTTAGTGACATAGGTGTTAAATCACTGTGGTGCTAAAATGTGACTTTGGCGGTGAAAGGGTTAACCAAAAATAATTATGTTGATGACAAATCAATTAGTTTTAAACGAAGTCGACTCAACTTTAAGCGCGGATATTTCTAAAGATCATGTTTTAGAATTCAGAGATAATGATGACTGTTAAAGTTACAAGAGAGAGAGAGAGAGAGAGAGAGAGAGAGAGAGAGAGAGAGAGAGAGAGAGAGAGAGAGAGAGAGAGACAGAGAGAGAGACAGAGACAGAGACAGAGAGAGAGAGAGAGAGAGAGAGAGAGAGAGAGAGAGCGAAATACGAAATACGAATGTTTTATTGAGGGCAAAAAGGATAAGCTAC
>CM065680.1:16647913-16650413 GCA_017654935.2 Phymorhynchus buccinoides
AATAACATTAATTTTATACACTCGTGGAGAGCGGTTGGTAGCAAATGGGTTAAGTGGAATAGTTATTCTACATAGAGTCATGTGCCTCTATGCCAGCAGAGCACTCTAAAAGTCAAACTAAAACTGCCTGCGGCGATTTTTAAAGGAGCACCCTGACGGATGAGTTTTTTGTAAGAAACACGTCGAGCTCAACAGGAAAACACCCTTTACAGAGATCGCAAGAATCGCTTTGCTCTGGTTTCCTAGAAATCAAACCGTCAAATCGGCGATTCCTCCTTGGCGGAGGTGCTGGAAGTCAAATTATTTCACACCAAAGAGAAGCCGTGTGCCGTCTCTTTTCTAATGGCCGCCAAATCGTTTGCACGAAATTTTCGCAGTTCAAACCTTTTTGTTTTTGTTTTTTTTTAAATGTTATACTGTTTATCTAAAGGAGTTTCGCTCACAACAAAGGAAATAGCTCCAATGTTTTCTTTACTGCACTACAAAAAAAACCAAACGCTTCAAGCACAATGAATGACCTCCACCCACCCCATCCAAAATGGCTACTCTCTCCGGCATCTCCGCCAAGGAGAAATCGCCGTTTTGACGGTTTAATTTCTAGGAAACCAGAGCAAAGTGAGTGTTCCGATCCTTGAAAAGGCTGTCTTTCTGGTGATCTCGACGTGTTTCTTGCAAAAAAACTCATCCGTCAGGGCCCCACCTTTAAAAAGCCAGTGATCCATTATACAGTACTCCCCGTTTATAGTAAACTCGGTTATAAGAAATTTCGGTTACAGTAAAGGAAAGCACTGGTTCCCGGCCAAAGGTCTACTGTTTTATTACTAAATAAACCTCGGATAGTAGCAACTCGGTTATAATTTTTTTTTAAATGCTATAGTAAAGTTACTTTTGGTTCCCCACAGGACTGGCTCCTCGGTTACAATTAAAAAAAAAATGTCCTCTTCGTGACCTTTGTAAATACGTCACCAATGTATGGGTCACAGTCTCACCACTCCCCCCACCCACCCATAATAACAACTGGGTTATAATTAAGTAAAATTTTAAAAACTCCTATAGTAAAGTCATTTGTGGTTCCTCTTCGTTACAATAAAAAAAATTGTCCTCTTCCTGACCTTTGTAAATACGTCATCAATGTATACGTCACAGTCTCAATACTCCCTCTACCCACCTTCAACGAAATTGAAAGGCACTCAAAAACATGTTTCTTTCCCCTCATTACTTAGTGGAAAAAATGAATCCGAAAAAAAAAAATATACAGCCGAATCCGCTTATAAGAAACTCGCTTATAAGAAAACTCGCTTACAATGAAGCAAAAAAACATTTCCCTGCCGAACTTCTTCTTTCTTATCTATGATTAAAACTGGGTTATAAGAAACTCGCTTATAAGAAAACTCGGTTATCAAGCAATTTTTTTCTCCCATCCGCAATGGAAACTTGGATATAAGAAAATTATGTCATACAAGAGAGTTGGTTTGCAGTTCATTTTCTTATAAGCGAGTTCTATTTACTTATAAGCAAATTACCATTGACAACATTTTCTTAAAGATCCCCCAGATCACGAGTCAAAATCACAGGTTCCACCTGTTTTCCTTCTTATAGCTGGTACAAAATCTTGTTTTGACCAGGTTTGACTCCCATACAAATGCCCCCAAATTGAAAACGAAACATTTTAAAGAGCAGCCTCAATTTGAAGTTGGGGGAATTTGTATGTGGGTCACAGCTACCCAGAGAAAAACAAGGGATTTAATCGTGTTGGGTCAGTGTGTCTTTAAAAGTGAGTTGGACCTGAACTGAAAGGATGTTCCGAGAAAATTGAAGTCATTCCAAAAAGGGAAAGTTTACCTCAAACCAGTTGTGTCACAGACATTCTAAACAGTACAGGCACTTGATTACAAGACTAATTGAGTTGTTTTTGTTCCTTTATTCCATACTTTCCTTCAGTATTCTGTGCAAATTAAATGTTGAGCAGAAGAAAAAAATATGAGTACTTTTGTGTTGGTGGTAGAGAGACAAGGGAAAAAACAAAATATTTTCTTATATCTGAGTTTCGGATATAAGAAAACTTGGATAAACAAAACATCTTCTCCCTTCGATTTTCTTATAACCGAGTTTTGCTGTACTTTGATTTGATGATGGGTTTATATTTAGTATTTTACGTTAGCTTTGACTTTGAAAAAACGTCATCGGATAAGATAAAAAATACCATCAAAACGTTACTATATCCGAACATCGTTTATAAGAAAAACCTGTTATAGTAAAGGAAAAGCCTTGCTCCCCTGCACTTTACTATAAGCGGGGTGTACTGTAGCAGCCCTTTTGGCAGGACAGTGATTATTGGCAAGTGGTGGGAAGCCAGGCCGGGTCCCTTGAAAGCCCTCCACTTAATGGCCAGGTTATTGCCGTGGGGAACAGGGGACAAACAATGCCAGCCCTATCTTCAGACCATCTCCACAATGCAAATCATAGATAGGAGTAAATGGTCGATAAAGAGTACACAGTC
>CM065680.1:16662913-16672913 GCA_017654935.2 Phymorhynchus buccinoides
ATACCACTATATAAATCTGGTGACCCCCAAGACCCGTCTAACTACCGACCTATATCTATTTTGTCTAACCTCTCCAAACCTCTAGAAAAGCACTTAAAGCGTAATCTTCAGACATACTTTACTACACATGATCTTTTCCATTGTAACCAAAGTGGCTTTAGAGAAAATCATTCCTGCCAAACAGTACTCACTAATCTAGTCGAACAGTGGCATTCTAATATTAACAATGACCTTCTCACCGGTGTTATTTTCGTTGACTTTGCTAAAGCCTTTGATGTTATTGACCATGCCCTTCTATTGAAAAAACTATCATTGTATGGTTTAACCCAAGATTCTATCGCCCTCGTTTCGTCCTTTCTATCTGACAGACGACAAACCGTCTCCAAAGATATTATTACATCTTCATTTCAATCAGTCAATTATGGAGTTCCCCAAGGCTCTGTCTTAGGACCTATGCTCTTCACCATTTATATAAATGACCTCCCGCTTCATCTTACTTCACCGTGTGAACTTTTTGCAGACGACACCACAATCCATAAAAACGGTTATAATGCTGACTCAATCTGTTCTGAATTGCAGAGTGACATTAATAATTTAGTTGACTGGTCAGAGCAAAATCATATGGCATTACATCCAAAAAAATCTAAATTCATGTTAATCACAACAAGACAAAAGAGGCAAAACTTTAATAATCAATTAAGTACACCAACTATCTATGAAAAGTCTCTAGAAGAAGTTACTTCACACAAATTACTCGGCCTATACATTGACAACAACTTATCATGGTCAAAACACATGCAAATACTGGCCAAGAAAATATCAAAAAAAAGTATTCCAGCTTAATAGAATAAAGCACTTTTTGGATCAACATACCCGTAAACTTTTTTTTCCATGCCTATATTCAGCCTGACATTGATTATGCATCAACATGTTGGGATTCAGCTAGTAAAAACACACTCAAACACGTTGAAAGATTATATAAACGTTCTCTTAAACTCATACTCCTTAAATCGTTCTCCCTTGAAACCAATGACTATAAGGAACTCAACATTCTACCATTTGATTTGAAATGTCTACTAAACAAAGGTACCCTTATGTACAAGATCATAAATAAGTTAGTACCAAAATACCTTATTACTAAATTTAAAGTCCATGCAATTCGAAGCAAAACCAAATTAATAATGCCCCGCCCCAGAACAGATCTATATAAAGCATCCCTTACATACTCAGGTGGTAAACTGTGGAACGACATCCATGATAATTTCAAAAATAAAACTAGCGTATCTTCCTTTCGCAAATCTTATCACAAGTACATAATGGACAATCTTGTCCACCAGTTATGTTAATGAGTTTTACTGCAATTATCAACTTATGCCAAGATTCTTGTAAATTTTGTATGTCTCTCTGTATATCTGTTTAATGTTCCAATTTGATTTTCTGTCATTTATTTCATGTGCCAATTTTTGTTTCATTTTCTTGACTTGATTGTTTTTATGTCAATTTTTCATTGCCTGATGCATGGTGTGAGTGTGTGAGTGAGAGGGCCAGGTGCAAAGAAGCTATTGTAGCTTATCCTTTTTACCCTCAATAAAACATTTCGTATTCGTATTCGTATTCGTATCGTATTCGTATTCGTATTCTCTCTCTCCATCTGTGTCTCTAGATCTCTAATTGTCTTTCTGCATGCATGTATATCTCTGTCTTTCTCTCCGTCTGTCTTTATCTGTCTCTCTGCCTCTATCTATCTGTTTGACTGCCCCCCCCCCCCCCCCCCCACACACACACACACCGTCTCTCTCATCTCTCTCTCTCTCTCTCTCTCTCTCTCTCTCTCTCTCTCTCTCTCTCTCTCTCTCTCTCTCTCTCTCTCTCTCTCTCCCTGCTGTCATGCCACGCCAGCCATTTTCATTCAACATATTATGGATTACCGTGCATTTGGTAGACAGACACAAAGGTACAAACATTTACCAGTACTTTATCGAACTGTGTACCCACATTGATCAAATGGAGATAGCATTGAACTTCGTGCTGAGTATGACGAGTGGTTTGTCTCCAAAGTCATTCCGTTCCTTGATTGTCCGCGAGAAGAATATTTTTTCCAAGGCAGCTCATCGAAGCGTGATGACAAACCAGTATGCAATGAGTTAATGATGCGATGTGACAGTGTATGTCTTGTTGTTTGTCTACCTGTCTGTCTAGTTGTTAATGTGGAATGTGGCTGTCTACCTGGCTGTCTGTCTGTCTGTTAACCCTTTCACCGCCAATGTCGCAGTTATGCACCACAATGGTGTCCATGTAACTAACAGGCATCAAATCAGGGCCTGTTATCCGAAGACCCTATTTTCTTCATTTTGGGAGGTAAGGATAGGCCTAATATTATACATGTATGTCACTGAGGAATTCACAATACTGCAGGGAAAAAAAAACTCTACCCAGGGACCGGACCTACGGGGGGGGGGGGGGGGGGGGGGGGGGGGGGGGGGGGGGGGGTGCTTAAGGGGCTGCAGCCCCCACCCTTTTTCCACAAATTGCACCAAATTGAACTCTTTTGTTTCTCGGATTAAAAACATTTCCGAACTCCCCTAGGGGTCTTGGTGCTTCCCCGATAAATTAGCCCCCACCCCTGACAAACTTAGGTCCGGCCATGCTACCCATTCAAGTTTAATGGTATATTGTGTCTGAAACATGGCTGGCGGCGAAAGGGTTAATGTGGAATTTGGTTGTCTATAAGTATGTTTTTTTTCATATGGGTTGGCTGGTTTTCTGTTTGTTTATTTCGTATTCAATTCATGTCACTTTGTGCGTCTATGTGGCTTGCATTATGTCTGTCACTCTGTCTCTGTCTGTCTGACTCTGTCTGTCTCTCTCTCTCTGTCTCTCTCTCCCACCCACCTCTCTCTCTGTACCTGTCTGTATATGTGCGCTTGGTCATATTTGGCTGTAAAGCTAAGTAATTTGGGCAGAAGTCTGGGGGAAACTCTCAGCTATCCAATATGCTGCGGGCATGCTTGTACATTCGCATAGTTACGCACATGCAGCAGGGAGAGAGAGAGAGAGAGAGAGAGAGAGAGAGAGAGAGAGAGAGAGAGAGAGAGAGAGAGAGAGAGAGAGAGAGAGAGAGAGAGAGAGAGAGAGAGAGAGAGAGAGAGAGAGAGAGAGAGACTGCACTGCTGCTGAGTCACTTCGGTGGAGTTCAGTGGAGCCTGTTCAGGACACCACCTACTAAGACTCCTACTGACGACACTATTCTCTTAGTTGCGGAGTCAGCGTGAATGAGGTCCTCCTCCGTGGGCGCCACCACGACCGTCCACCGACAGCTCCCCAGAACACACTGATCCCCATGACTTTGACCCGAACGCACCAAGGGCATAGACTGGATTGGAAACCGAAACTGAGGTCACCATGAGAGCAGGGCATGCAAAGCCACATCATTTGAGACTTTTTTAAAAAAAATTATGATTGATGGAAAATGAGGCCGATGTTAAGGATGATGATGATGATGATATGGAGGTCCGTATCGGTCTGAGACTGCATGACAGGGCTGTATTCTACGCTTCCTTTCATAATGATATCCCGGCGTTAATCAGGCCCGAGAACTACAGACACCTGCAGTGTTGGTCTTGCAATTAGAGCAACACTCTCAGAATCGCATCCGTTAAGCGGATGAAGCTCGACTGTGTGGTTTCAGTCTTCCCATTGAGCCCGTAGCCACTCACTCTGGGTAGGAGTCGGTCCAGGACCAAAACCTCCCTCGCCTCTGATGGGATTCGAACCCAAGGCCTCCCAGCCAGTAGTCCGCGACGCTAACCACTACACCACGGCGGCTGGTCCTTGCTTTGTGTTGGAGGCCTCAGAAACAAAGACGAACCACTAGTGGTCACTGGGTAAGGACTCAAAGACACACTGACCCACCACGAGTTTGTAAGTCCCTTGTTTTTTTCTGGGTAACTGTGACCCACATACAAATGTTCGCAACTTCCCATTGAGGCTGCTCTTTAAAATGATGGTTCGCTTTGAATTTGGGGGCATTTTGTATGGGAGTCAAACCTGGTCAAAACAAGATTTCTTACCAGCTATGAGAGGGAAAACACGTGAAACCCGTGATTTTGACACGTGATCTAGTGGGGTTTTAATATATCGCTAACTGTTCGCGATACAACCACACTCTCGTTCACAAATAATACTTAAACGACACTCAATAGTGTAAAACAAATCACAATAGCGATTGTCCAGCCGTCGAAATTGTTCCGAAATTAAAAAAATTAAATTAAGTTAATCTTCTTTTTATTTAGAATATCAATTATTGTATCATACATTATCCATGCAATCTCTTATAAGACTTTATTTCCAGTCAATCAATACTTTAAAGCTTCAATTCTGTTATAATTAAACAACAACGTTTTGAATTCAACACATAGTGTGTTAATCTTTTTCAATTAACATAACTATCAATATTAGCAAAGGTAGGCCCACTCAGTAGCCTATTTGTTAAGCAGAATGTAAAATATTTTTTGAACAATCATCCACGACTTTTCATTCCAACGGATATGAAATATTCAAAAGAAGTTAATCTCAGCATTAATTCCGTCAGTCGTGGACACGTTTATAATATCTAACTCTTCCTGTGCTTAAAAGCACGATACTGAAAGATCGAAGACTTTTGCTTTTTCCGAGTCAGTAATGGAGAGAATAACTCACAGTGGAAGTGGAGAGAGAACGAGAAAGGAAGAACAAACAGATATATCAGTCAACGGTCCCTGCCCTTTTTGCAGCCTGACTTGATCTGATTTGAAACGGCATTAACGGCGCCATCAATATTCAACCCCACACCGACGCCCTCTCTAAATAAGTATGGAAATATATTAGCCACAAAATATTGAAAATGTCAGTTTCACGTAAGTGTATATTTGTCTGAAAAACAACAACTACTTTCAATTCCAATAAAAATCAATTTAATTCAATTCAGAGTTTATTGTCCTCTCTTATATAGATTATTTGCAATGATAAAAACATACAAAATACGTGAAGGCACGATCTGTATGATATACGTAATACAAAACGAAATATATTCCCTTTCACATGAAGCATTCATAATAGATATACTATTTACTGTGTTCGATCTCTAGTGTTATTAATTGCTAGTCCGAATTCCTTACAATAGTATTTTTGTTTATTCTGCGAGAAATACATAGAAGACTTTACAGGAAACAATGTGTTAAATATTAATATTCTTAAGAAGCAATGCAAGGGATAAATACTTGTTTGCTGGGAGACAAATGATATTTCCAAAATGAAATGCTTGGTTTAAAAAAGAAAGCACAATAACTTCTTTTTTTATACAGAAATGAAGATGTGTGTGTGTGTGTGTGTGTGTGTGTGTGTGTGTGTGTGTGTGTGTGTGTGTGTGTGTGTGTGTGTGTGTGTGTGTGAGTATGTGTCTATGTGCGTGTTTGTGGGAATGAGGGTTGAGCGCGTGCATGCAAATTGTACAAGCATATTTATCTTAAGAAATTAAGAGAGTAAGAAACGCGTTTCTGAGTATTAAAGCAAGCAGTTTATCCAAATACATTGTTTTAAAAGCATGTTTGCAATCCTCTGGGAAACCCGATATGATATTTTTGTTTATATTTATTATTGTTTTGTTGTTGAAATGCACGTTCATTTGCAATCCGTCCTTTTTAGGGAAACTGCAGAGAACAACAATAACGAAACGAACATGGCATTGACCATCTTTTGATCTTAATGTATTCCAATAGAACGGAAGGTTTGTTATTGTTTGGAGTTAAGTTAGTTTGGCTGAACTGTTCCCCACAGCTGAATACATAATGACGTGATTAAGACGATTACTATGGTGCCAGGGCTTACTAGATTAAATCTTCGCAATAGCAAGGTGACAAATGACATGTCAACAGAAAGGTATTAAGGAGTCATGACTTTCATGCGTCCAGACACCCCCCCCCCCATACACACACCCCTTATAGAATGTTATATATTTAGAACTGAAAGGTTTGTAGGCATGTGGTACTGGGACACTTTATTCTGCTCCGTATTACTCTCTAAAGATTATTTCTTGTAGTCTTAAAACAAATGTCTACCTCTTTTCTTTTCTTTTAAATATAAGAACATAATAACTCAAACGAACCGTAACAAGTATAGATAATTATGCTCACAATGTTACCGATAGAATGTGCCCTTTCTGTCCAGACACGATTGAGGACGAATCCCATTTGTTTGTTTTACTGCCCCAAATACGCTAAACTTAGAAGATAATTTCTTCCTCACATAGGACAGGTACTTCACCCTCAAGTAGCTATTGCACTGAATCCTAGAAGTGATGACCTTATTGTTTGTTTGGCTACATTTATTGCCTATGCCATGAAATTAAGACATTCTACAAACATACTATAATTATTGCGATCATCCTTCATATTTTTTTCTCTAAGTACAATAATTTGTTTTTCATTATGTTGTGTATATGCTTGTTGCAATGTCAAAATGTCTCACTCCCCGTTGATTGGGGCTGTTGGCCTATGTCAATTAAAATTGTTTGCCTTGCCTTTTGTTTCTCTCTCTCTCTCTCTCTCTCTCTCTCTCTCTCTCTCTCTCTCTCTCTCTCTCTCTCTCTCTCTCTCTCTCTCTCTCTCACGTACTCTCTCTCTCTCTCTCTCTCTCTCATTTACTCTCTCTCTCTCTCTCTCTCTCTCTCTCTCTCTCTCTCGCTCTCTCTTATCCACACACACACCCCACTTGAAAAACACTTACCTAGGAGTCAACGACTTTGTTGTGTAACCTATGAGCAACCTACCCCCAGGATATCAACAAGGCTATCCCGGCGTCAACATCAAAGCTGTTCTCTGCTCTACAGCTCAGACCAGTTGTGTCTGAAGTACCCTTCTCACCACAGTCTAATGATCGAATTCAGGGACTACGGGGTCAATGGCCACTATCCATCGGTGCTTCTTTTCTCTTGAAATTTGTTTGTTCTAAAGATATAGCAGATGGCTAGTAAAAAGAATGGTTTTGGACGGGTTTGAATATGTTTGTTTTGGAACTGCTATTTGGGTACAGGATTGCGTTTGTTTCACTGAGCCCTCAAAGACCTAGCAACGACGGGCAATATAATGGTGAATGTTCATACACATTGCATGTAAACGTCTGTGTGTAGTTTGAAACTTGATTTATGCCCCCCCCCCCCCCCCCCCCCACACACACATACACACATGTACCTACGCACGCATGTATGTACACCACACACACGCACACACACACTTGCACTCTCTCTCTCTCTCTCTCTCTCTCTCTCATCTCTCTCTCTCTCTCTCTCTCTCTCTCTCTCTCTCTCTCTCTCTCTCTCATACACACACTCATGATCTGTTTTTGTTGGCACCGTTCCCGACGTACTAATTATGCTGCTGGCTGTCGCGAGGTTTGTCACTAATGCTGGGTTCTTGTAAAGCTTTTGTTACGTAAGACACCAAGCCAAAAGGATCGTATAGTAAGAAAAAACGAAAACAACAGACAGATACAAATACAGAGAGAAAGAGAGGAAGGGAGGGATGGAGGGAGAAAGGGAGGGAGGGAGGGAGAAAGGGAGGGAGGAAGACACAGAGACGGAAATAAGGACAGGTAAAGGGACAGATAGAGTGTAGTGGTATTTTTGAGATACCAAGAAAAGAGAGACAAAGAGTCATTCAGAGAAGCAGACAACAGACATTAACCCTTTCATCGCCAATGTCGCATTTATGCACCACAATGGTTTACCACCCATGTCTCTAAAAGGCATCAAACCAGGGCCTGTTATCTGAAGACCTTATTTTCGGAATTTTGGGAGGTAAGGATAGGCCTAATGCTATGCATTTCACAGAGGAATTCCCAATACTGCAGATCCATTTTTTGTTGTTGTTGTTGCAGATACATTTTTATTTCTACCCTGTTCAGTTTAATGGGATTTTGTTTTTGCTATAGAAAAAGGCTGGCGACGAAAGGGTTAAACTGAACTTATCAAATGTCAAGCATAGAAGAAGAAAAAAAAGTGTGTCGCCGAGCGGCAGATATGCCCTTTGCTCGTTACGCCCCCTTTCCTCCCCACACGTCTTAGCCCCCACACTCTTCGCATCCTTTGGATGATGCTGATCATGGGTATATGATAATAGGGATGTTCAATTTACTGCCTGTGATCAACGGCCACCGCTGTTGACCTTGACTTTGACCTTTGCCAAGAGGCTTCAAATATCTGTCACTGCGATCCATTGAGCATTGCTAGTCAGGAATAAAGTTATCTGGGTGTATGCCTGCGGGTGTTCGAGCTACACAGCCACTGCTAAAAGAGACGAGGTGAAACGTCAACGTCAAGGTCATCAAGGTAATCAATATTTTGCACCGCACATGACCTTGAACCAGTCTAGTCACTTGACAAATTTGAAGCCTGTAACTGCAAAAGAATGGCTAAACCACTTTGTTGATCCTGACCTTTGTCGCATGAATAAAGGTAGCTCGTAAAAATAAAAAGCTCGCTACTATGAGAGTCTGTATTTGCGACAACCACAAATTTCACTTTTTCTGTACTTTAACCATTTAACTAACTCTAACCCTAACCCTAACCCTATCCCTAATCCTAGAAAAAAGTGAAATTTGTGGTTCATGCTCAATGTCGCAAATACACACTGTCATAGGTAGCGAGCTTTTTATTTTTACGAGCTACCTATTTTCATGCGACAGGGATTACCGAAGACAAATTGGGTCGTTTGGTTTCAACGGAAGTTACCGGAAAACGGTTTTACGTCATGAGCTATTTTTAGTGTCTGTTGTTGGGGAGAGTCGATACTTTTTTTTCCACACATTCGTGTAAATTATCGAAACAAAGGGATTTTCTACTTCAATGTGCGAAACTTGCCGACCGAATATTCGGTCGCTGGCACGGAAGGGGGTCATAATATAGCGACCGAATATTCGGTCGGAAGCAGTGAACGGGTTAACCCGTAATGCTATGAACTAGATCAAGGCCTCATTTTAAGTTTTTGTTCATTTTCTGCTTCTGTTTGCTAAGTTATAGAGCATTTTCCTTCTTTACAGGACTAAAAACTTTTAATTCAACATAACTTAAGTGTGTTTTTTGTTAAAGTTCCCTAAAAATGCTTTCATGGAATAGCCTACACCAACACATCACCAAAACCCCTCAGAGTCATTTTCAAAAGAATCTGTTAAATAACCAAAAAAAGTTTATGCTTATGATTTTTAGCTGAAAGAAGGTAGCATTTGCTTTTATGAAGACTTTTGTGTTGTTATTGGATCTTTTCCATTGACAAGCTGGAATATGCTTCAATGCCAAGCTGTGAAATATATCCAGGCCTCTGTTTGAGTGTTTCTTCTTTTTTTCTGATTTCTCTGGAAAAAAAAATTCTTTTTTTGTTTGCTCACGCGCTTGAACGAAATTGTGCGACTTTTTGGGGGTTAATGTATAAAATTTCCCCGCAGTGTTTTGTCATGATATCCTTTAATGCAATGCTATGAACTAGACCAAGGCGTCTGTTTAACTTTTTGTGCATTTTCTGCTTCAGTGTGCGAACAGAAGATTTTTGTAACCATAACAACCCATGACCAGGGCCTGTATTCACGTTGAGATAGCATGAGACTTAGCATGATGCTAACTTAGAAGCTCTTCCAATGTCCTATAGGATTTAATAGGACTTTTGGAAGAGCTTCTAAGTTAGCATGATGCTAAGTCTCATGCTATCTCAACGTGAATACAGGCCCAGGTCAGAGGGCTGCTGATGCTTTATGACCAGTGTGGCAGTTTGGGTTCAGACAGCTACAAGAATGAACAAGAACAGTCAGTAGGCTATAGAACATAGCTATGGGGGCACGCATGGGCCCTGGTTACGTCTGTCTCTTTGTGGGCTACATCGACAAACAATGTTTTCTCAGTTACCCAGGGTCCCTTCCTGACCTTTTCCACAGGTTCATAGATGATTGCTTTGGCGTCTTCACCAGCCCTCTTGAT
>CM065680.1:16677913-16687913 GCA_017654935.2 Phymorhynchus buccinoides
CGTGTGCCCATGCACTTAGCACACGTTAATCCCAGTGGCAACGAAAAAGTTGTCATTTGGTCAAAATTTACCACCCTTTTCCTTCCTCATCAGTCACACAACAAAATCGCATGCCAAAAAAAAAAAGAAAAAAAAAAGGATGGCGCGCCTTTGGCTGCGACGCGCTCTCCAGGTGGGAGCAACCCGACTTTCACAGAGATGCCTCTGTGACTATAAAGTACGAAATACCCAAATGTCTTTCATTTCGGGTACTACAAAGTTTTGGATGATAGAATTATAATCAGAAATCCAACGTGCGATTTTTGTGATGAAGGTATTCATATAAATAAATGGGGGAAAAAGTTTGTTAAAGTCTTTCCTATAGGATAGCCTACCTGACATGACTAAAAAAAAACACAAGAGCTTCATCTGTTGGAAATCTAAAATAAGTTGCTCCTTAAGCAAAAATCAAAATCAGGCGTACTTAAGTGCTAGCTATTCTTCAGCCAAAACGTACCATTAAACTTACCCGGGTAGAGAAAAGATTTCGTCTGCAATATTGGGGATTCCTCTGTGACATGCATAAAATAGGGCCTCCCAAAATTAAGAAGATAATGGTCACTGGATACCAGACCCTTATTTGATGCCTTTTAATGGCATGGGTGTCAAATCATTATGGTGCCAAGAGGCGACAGCGGTGATGAAAGGGTTTTAAGTTTGTAAAGATTTGGACCCATTTGTGAACAAAAGATACGTTCACTAGAACTAACATTCAACTGCTCACGAGCATGACACATAGACACATGCGCACGCATATGCGTGCATTACACTACACACACACATGCATATACACAGTCGCGCTTACACACATATAGGCCTATATACCGATGTACAAGTAGAGCCAAAGAGGCCTGCCAGGAGTGAGATATAAAACAATATCCAGAGATATCATTTGCATATATTAACCCATAGGCTTAGTGTAAACGCGCGTGAGAAAAGGTGTAAGGATACACGTTGGTATTAGAAACTTGACGTCACAGTTATATATCTCACGTCTTGACATAGCATTACTGTCTTGCAACGGGAGCTTTTCCTACCAAACCCAGAATTTGACAAGCTGTGCAGTACTACCCCTAGGATTCATTCAGCGCTGACAACAACATTCAATGCTCGTACACAACGAAGATTCATGGTTCGAATGAATCAACAGTACCAGATGTCACATACCTACACAAACCATTCTGTGCATGCCACTTGAAACGTCTAGCCGTGGATCTAGGCTAGGCCTAGGCTACTCAACTCCATGACCGCGTCGATATTAGCAGACGATTCGAGCTGTGCAATTTTGGCACAGGGAGAATCCATGTTGATAATGTAGACGCAGTACTGTTGCAAAACAGCTCGATTTCATCTTCAGTCCGGAAATAAAAATGGGCTGACTCAACCTGTGCCAAGAGCTACCGCACCTTCGTTAAAAAGAAAAGAAAAAAGAAGCGTGTTTTCGGGGCCTGTGCTCGTTCTTGTCAAAGCTGACTCCCCTCTTTTTCAAGGTGTGCTGAAATTGACTCGCTCTCGTTATGTGTACATTTTATTGTTGGTGTTTACAAGTTAAAATAACAGCAATTGTCGTTAGTGTTTCAGTTCGTTGCTTCTGTTTGTGTTTATCTTTAAACGTTACGTTTTGTTACCACATCTTATGAAGTACATTTGTGTTAAACTTTTCTATTTTGTTGAACTATATCCTTTGCGCAAGAATGTGTGTTACAGTGTGTGTGTTGCGAACACTGTTGTGAAAAATGGATGCGTTTTCATTTCGTTGCAGATCTGAGTTTCTTTTTCTTGCTTTTCTGAGTGTGATAAACAGCAAGCCTCTCAAGAGATAGGATAAAAGCAATATCTCACTCCAAAATCAGAATAACTGATAACACACACTGCCAAATAGAGCATATCCATACTGACAAACACTTACACGCTTCACGCGTGCGCACGCACAGAGAGAGAGAAATAGAGAGAGAGAACACTGAACACTGAAACACGTTACTTAACAATGATGAAGATTTTAGGCAATGCCTATTCTTACAATCTGTCCTTGAGAGAGAGAGAGAGAGAGAGAGAGAGAGAGAGAGAGAGAGAGAGAGAGAGAGAGAGAGAGAGAGAGAGAGAGAGAGAGAGAGAGAGAGAGAGAGAGAGAGAGAGAGAGAGAGAGAGAGAGGGGGGGGGGTAGAAGGACACATCCACTTTCCCCCCACATTGTACACACATACACACACACACACGCGTGCGCGCGCACACACACGCACGCACGCACGCACACACACGCACACACACACACACACACACCGGACAGAGAAGCACACAACCTCCGTTTCCATCCAAATATAATCATATTCTCATAGATTTGGGAGCACAAAAACGAGCAACCTACTCACCAAATTTGTGGCAATGTTGGCAATCTGGTTTTGCACATCCATTTTCCAATTCTGAAAATTAAAAAAAAAAAAACTGTATGCAAAGATCATAATAATGCA
Source organism: Phymorhynchus buccinoides (assembly GCA_017654935.2). Lineage (NCBI taxonomy): Eukaryota > Metazoa > Mollusca > Gastropoda > Neogastropoda > Raphitomidae > Phymorhynchus > Phymorhynchus buccinoides. The sequence continues at coordinate 16,680,421 of CM065680.1, forward strand.
CAGTTTGATTAATTGAAAATGAGAATGTGGGTATGAACTTTAAAAAATATTTTAAAATAACTGGCTGTCTAAATGATAACTATGGAATGCTTATCCGAGAGAGATAATCTTAGTGTATGAAATCAACCCAAAAGACACTCAGAGTTGCTCCCCTTGAATTGTTTAGTCAGCCATATTGAAATCACATTTAAAAACAAAGGTAGAAACCAGAAGCAATGTGGTTATTCAGCAGTAACATACAGACAGATGCAATCAAAGAGTTTGCTAATATCATTTTGACATTCCTCTTTCTAACCCATATAATTATTATCAATTTGAAGGCAGACGAAAGTACTGACGTGATGCAATGTACTGGGTGAGCCAAATTTAGGGACAAAGTGATCTTGGGTGACTGGTTTAGATATGACAACTTTTGATGAATTCTCATCGCTTCTCGGCCTCTTGGCTAAGACAGTGATTCAGGAACATAAATTTTTGTTTATACCCTGGTTGGTTTGTTCAGCCCGTCGTACATGGCGAAAGCCGATACGCGACGTTAAACTGAACTTCCATCCTGGGTGACTGGGTCAGTTGATTTGTTGTGCGCTAATACACAGTTGTAGTTACTTTAAAATGGTATTGGTACAAAAGAGACACGCTGTGCTGTTCAAATATACTGCTTGGAGGGCGATTTCATCGCAACAAATACCTATAATTTGAGAAAATGACGTCACCGCCGCTAGGTAATGAGCATAAATACAAAGCATGTTTCTTAGTGTCTATACCATAAAAGTGCAGCCCATTAGAATGTGACGTTTTCAGGTAAAAGCTCTGATTAGACCTAATCACTGGTGTAGAGTGGCACAGTGGTAGCGCGTTCGCTTCGTGTCAAGTAAACCCGAGTTCGAACCTGGGTACAGGGGATTTTTTCCTCTCACTTTGCACTAGGCCTTACGGTCTGAACGTGGAGTCTTTCGTATGAGACGATAAACCGAGGTCCCGTGTGCCCATGCACTTAGCATACGTTAAACCCAGTGGCAACGAAAAAGTTGTCATTTGGTCAAAATTTACCCACCCACCCCCCTTTCCTTCCTCATCAGTCACACAAAAATCGCATGCAAAATTTAAAAAAAAAAAAATTGGGTGTATATATATACTTTGTATAGAAGTGTGCGGTATCGGCAAGGGAAATCACTCCTGTCTTCACATGAATTGACAGTTTGATAAAATAACAATGTATGAATTTTCAAATCCCTCTTTACATCAAGCCACACTTACAACCTAAACATCTGGATTTTACTGTAGAACAACAGCCGCAAGCACAAATTTTGACACAAGCATACTGGTTTGAGGGCCAACACGTAATGGTTTCTGATTGGTCCAGCGATTCACCAGGTCAAAGAACAGTCTATCTGTGTTCTTTATTCCTTTTGAAATAGACTGTTCTGGCAGGCCCCCCTCGTAGGGTAAGACGGGGTAAAAAGCCCATGGGCGGGTAAGAAGCCCATGCCAATTATCTCATGAAATAAAGAAAATTTCAGTCAAATTTTGCCCATGAGACGAGTGTTAATGTTCGTCTCATGGGCAAAATGTGACTGAAAATTGCTTAATTTCATGAGATAATTGGCATGGATTTCTTACCCGCACATGGGCGTTTTACCCCGTCTTCCCCTATATAAATATAGAATAATATGGACTATAGAATACAAATATCGACCAGAAAGCAACTCATTCAAAGCAACTCACGTCAAAGAGTTCCCGTTTCTCGATCTTCCATTCGTGCGGCAGTGTCCACTCTTCTGGGTGGCCGGCACTTCCTTTCAGGCCGCTGAGGGGAGGTAAGTCTACCGTACTGGCGCTGGAGGAGTCATGGCCGGAACTCATGGGACGGGCTGTCATGGTGATGTCCGTTTATCTCTGTGTGGCCTGAAACAAATGTTTTATGCTTGGTTTAAGCTAAGAATCCGAACATTAAAGCTGCTGATAAAAATGCATAGAAGAGGAAAAAAACGTATGTACACTGCTCAAAGTTTGCTTAGGATAGACTTTTATCACCTTGATTGCTAAAAGGTGGGGGTGCAATGGGAGACTTAGTGGGATTTAGGGGCTTATCACGCTATATTCTTAGTTGGGCGTAGTGAGAGAGAGAGAGAGAGAGAGAGAGAGAGAGAGAGAGAGAGAGAGAGAGAGAGAGAGAGAGAGAGAGAGAGAGAGAGAGAGAGAGAGAGAGAGAGAGAGAGGGTTGGTCTCCTCTCTATCTCTCGCTCTCTCTTTATCCCCGACTAAGAATATAGAGGGGATTAGCCCCTAGCGAGTGTCACGACACCTGGCGTGACAAAAATCCCACTAAGTCTCCTATTGTAAGGAATACAAAAACACGTGACCGGAAAGAGCAATCATCCATCAACACACACACACTCAGCTTGTTTTATCCAAATTCCTGTTCACGTGCATCACGTGAATTTGGAGTGCCACCCCCCAAAAGTGTCATGTCGCTGAAATGGAGCGAAAACATAAAAGTGAGTAACATTGACGATGTCAGATTCAACGACATCGGAAAAGAGACAAAGTTTCATGGTCGAAGTGAGATGATGACGTCATTTGACACGCAAAGAGTTGTCTTTCTATGTTGGCATACTGGAGAACAGTTGTACACAGACTCGTTGTGCCATTAGTGTTTATCGCAATGCGTCGCTTCCAGAGCTTGGATTCACTGCCATGAGCTTGGTACTGCTGATAGACGTCGTGAAGGTGGCATAATTTGGGCGACTGGTCATAAAAATGGACGTTTTCCGCTTTTTTCAGGCCTGCCCAAATCGTGTCACACACGCTCTCGGGCAGCATTTTGATTGGCTGAATGCCTCAGTGCGGAACATTTCCACCCAAACTGTGAGGAACGGACTCCATGATGCTGCCTTCACTCCCCCTGTGCATGTTTGGGCATCCTGCTCATTCCAGCTCATGAGCAGCGCTGTATTTTGAGAGCCCAGAACCACGTCTTCTGAACACTATAAGACTGGATATGAATTATCTTCACCAACGAGTTCAAGATCTGTCATGTATTTCACTGATGGTCTTGCTAGGGCGTAGAGGTTCTCAGGAGTACCAGGAAACGTGGGTCAGAGAGCATGACAGATCTTGGGGTGGGTCTTTGATGGTTTGGGCCTGTATCAGCATGGTCGGGAAAACAGTGTCACAAATTCTTCAAAAGGAATCCCTGATAGCTGTTCACTACATGGATGAGTTCATCGATGTCCACATCAAGCGTTCTGCTGGTACGATCCGAAATGACGTCATCTTCATGGATGATGACGGAAAGTGAGGGAACTATTTGTACGAAAGACACCCCCCACACACACATACACACATACCTTCCCCAGTATCCCCACGGAGAACTGTTGGTCCCAACTTAAGGTAAATGTATAGAAACAAACTATTCACAAGATGAGATTAACAGTGCGTGCACACAATGCATAGGTTACATTACTCGTTAGACATAAAAGACACAGTAGATAGTGCATTATTATAAATATGCAAAGCCAAGCAAAATGTTTCGATAGACACAACACGTGTGTGTGTGTGTGTGTCAAGTCAAAATGTTATTTCCATATGGAACATTGGATAAGCAAATAATATACTTTTGTTTTCATCAAGCCATCCGTAAAAAAATTAAAATAACGAAGGAACTAAAGATTTCCGAAGCAGTAAACAATAAGGAAAGTGGACTGTGTGTGTGTGTGTGTGGGGGGGGGGGGGGGGGGGCTGGTCTGTGTCTGTGTGCGTGCATGCGCGCGCTTGTGTGTGTATGCGTGTGTGTGTATGTGGTGTGTGTGTGCGTGCGTACGTGTGTGCATGCGTGTGCGTGAATGAGTTAATGTGTGTGAATGTGTATAAGACGTATACTAAATAAAGGCAAAAAGGAATATTATATGAACAACACAGACCTGCTTGGAGAAGATAATGCAAAGGCCTACCTACGACATTTTGTAGAAACATGCATCCACGCAAAACACTTAAGAGTAGATAAGCTACACAACACAAAACATAGGTTACTGTAGACAATACACACACAAAACATTAGGCCTAAGGTATAATTGATAGCCCACACAAAACATTAAGTGGGTAATGCACACACAAGCGCGCGCGCGCACGCAGAGGGGATAATACCAAAAAGCATGAATATATAGCCTACAAAGAGTTTGCAGTTCGCAGCTGACTGAAGCCGGTTGTTTTACTCCCATCCTTTCACCTACACTACATGTGGGGACCATTGTGAACTCACTCACTGCCTCTGTTACCATACTAATCTTAACACTTCCCACCTTCCAGGTGGGAAGTAAGAAAGTTGGCTTCATTCTTTTCAAGGTGTGTAGGCTGCGAAGTAATCACTCTGTGTGACATTTGGGCTTTTTGATAATACATACACACACGTTGAGTATATAATGCATTCCCAAAATTAATGTAGCGAATAATGCATGTCGAGTTTTGATTATGAAGTAGATACGAGTACGAACACATTATGCCGAGTTATTCGAAGTGAAACGTAATGCAAATTAAAATAATAGATACAAATTCTGAACGAGGTGTACGGATTAAAAAAAAACTTTCAACGCTAGTCATTCCTCAACCAAAAATTACCCTTAAACTTACCCGGGTAGAGAAAATATTTCGTCTGCAATATTGGGGATTCCTCTGCGGCGTGCATAAAATAGGGCCTATCATTACCCCCCAAAATTAAGAATATAAGGTCAGTGGATACCAGACCCTCTATTGATGCATTTTAGTGACATGGGTGTAATTACCCCCTTCACCACCAACGTCGTATTTTTGCACCACAATGATTTGACACCCATGTCACTAAAAGGCATCAAATCAGGGCCTGTTATCCGAAGACCCTATCTTTTTTATTTTTGTGAGGTAAGGACAGGCCTAATGTTATACATGTCACAGAGGAATTCCCAATATTACAGACACATTGTTTTTCTCCACCCAGGTAAGTTTCATGGAATTGTTTTGCTCAAAAATGGCTGGCGGCGAAAGGGTTTTAAATCATTGTGGTGCCAAGAGGCGACAGTGGCAATGAAAGGGTAGGGGAAGACGGGGTAAAAAGCGCATGGGCGGGTAAGAAGCCCACCCCAATTTCTCATGAAATGAAGCAAATTTCAGTCTCATTTTGCCCATGAGACGAGCGTTAATGTCTAGCATTCGTCTCATGGGCAAATTTGACTGAAATTTTCTTTATTTCATGAGATAATTGGGGTGGGCTTCTTACCCGCCCATGCGCTTTTTACCCCGTCTTCCCCTAAAAACAAAAATTAACCATATTATTGCGACTCCATAATAAAATAATTTTTGATACCAAGATCTGGTAAAAAAAAAGTTTAGTTTTGTTCTATTCCAACTAATGTTTTCTTTGATCAAGACTTACCTGATAAAGAACAAGTATGTATTGATCGACTGACGCACGATAGGTTGATTTCGTCCTGGCTTTGATATATACTCGGGGTAGTGTGTTGTAGCCTACTTGCTGTGGCCGGGTGCGGCACAGGACTCGTCAGGCGACAAATCAGATCAGTGAACGCATGATTGACCATCCTACTGTGTTGTCTGCCCTGTGTAGTCTGTCAATCACTGACCACAGACTTGTTCCATATTAGCCCTCGGCCTCCTCGCGGAGCATAGGGGTATTGCGATCATTTTGTCCGTTTCTTTCTATGCATTTTTTTGTTTTGGTTTCCTTTGTTTATTGTTGTTGTTCTTGTTTGTTTTGCTGTTTATTTGCTTTCGTTTTGTCTGCCCGAAAAATAGACAGTCTGGTCAATCGTTGCATAGAATCACTTCAAATGTTGTACGGTAAAATTATTATCTGAAGTTAATATAATATTTCGTTGAAAGCCATGATGAGTGTTTTGAAGGGTTGGGGTATAAACAGAGAACACAATGTTGCCTCTCTTAGCGATCTTTTGAACCACTACACAGAATCTCTTCAAACGTTTTACAGTGGTATATTGCCTGAAGATGGCGTATCCTGAAAAGTGATTATCATGGCAGAGGGCTTGTTGCCGTACTTGGTGATAGTCTTGTTATCACAAGCTTTTTTTTTTATTATATAAAAACAGATTTTCAATAATTCTACGGTAAAAGATTCTTCTGTTTATGGGGTTATACATGGTGGTATTGACCTATGTGGATGTGTGTGTGTGCGTGTGTGCCTGTGTGTCTATATGTCTGTCGGTTGGTCTGTCTGTCTGTGTATGTGTGTGTGTGTGTGTGTGTGTGTGTGTGTGTGTGTGTGTGTGTGTGTGTGTGTGTGTGTGTGTGTGTGTGTGTGTGTGTGTGTGTGTGTGTGTGTGTGTGTGTGTGTGTGTGTGTGTGAGAGAGAGAGAGAGAGAGAGAGAGAGAGAGAGAGAGAGAGAGAGAGAGAGAGAGAGAGAGAGAGAGAGAGAGAGAGAGAGAGAGAGAAAACTTGAAAACTTGAACTTTATTTTTCAAGGATACAGATTTTAGGCAACGCCTAGTCTTCCAATCTGTCCGAGAGAGAGAGAGAGAGAGAGAGAGAGAGAGAGAGAGAGAGAGAGAGAGAGAGAGAGAGAGAGAGAGAGAGAGAGAGAGAGAGAGAGAGAGAGAGAGAGAGAGAGAGAGAGAGAGAGAGAGAGAGGGTGGGTATGTGTGCGTTTATCTGAGAGAGCGCGTGCTTGTTATGCTTTTATTGATTTGCACACTAAAACTTTATACCCAAAAAAATATTGTCATTGTCATCTTTAAGGCTTTGATACGTGCACACTTCTATAAGCGAACACATTAAGACACGCACGCACACGCACGCACACACACACGCACAACAACAACAACAACAACATACAGTATTTATACGGCGCTGAATCTTGATAGAAATCAAATCAAAGCGCACATTATACGCACACGCACACACGCATACACACACACACACTGGAACTGGAACTGGAACCAATTTATTGTCAGATTAACTATAAAAGCTGTACTGACATTGAAAAAAACAATTAAAACAAAAAACGATTAAATTCAATAAAGAATAGAGAAATTATACAAAAATTGAAAATCTCTCTCTCTCTCTCTCTCACACACACACACAAACACACACACACACATACACATACGCACGCACATACACGCACACGCACATCGTGCTAAGCAAGTAAAGGGTGAGTAAGGTGATAACAGCGTTAACAAGGTAGGCCCAGTGCTGTTCAGAGGATTAGCTTAATCGACCAATTAATCTTCGCCAGCTAATTAATTCCTCTCACAGCCGAAGTTTGTACAAGCACAGCTTGTGTCATGCGTGCATTCATATGGGTGTACGTGCGTGCCTGTGCTGTGTTAATGCATGCGCATGTGTGTGTGTGTGTGCGTGTGTGTGTGTGTGTGTGTGTGTGTGTGTGTGTGTGCGTGTGTGTGTGTGTGCGAGAGAGAGAGAGAGAGAGAGAGAGAGAGAGAGAGAGAGAGAGAGAGAGAGAGAGAGAGAGAGAGAGAGAGAG
>CM065680.1:16695413-16697913 GCA_017654935.2 Phymorhynchus buccinoides
GGCTTGCGGACACGTTATGTTACACTCATACACAAAAAACTAACACATTTTAAAATAACAACAAATATGTGCACATGCATTAAATATGTATTTACAAAAGTGTACCCAACTCCTCATCCATTCTCGCTCATCTAAAACATATCCCGAGTTACGTCCCCCACACCCCTCCTCCCCCCGAGAGGGAACACCAGCTTCCACAGGGACCCTAGCATATGCATAAGAACACTAACTTCTTCGCAACGATACGCATGGATACTGTGTATTGCACAATGTGATTGGCACCCTCGACTGCGTGTTTCCGTGCATCGGTAGTTGTGTGTATTTCGTGTATGTCACGAACCTCTTTGTGGTCGACCCCGAATCGCAAGGGTCTCAGGACCCTCTCCGGCAGACAGGGGAACAGGGTGTCGAACAGAGGACAGATCAGCTTGGGGTCCACGGAGGACGGCTGGGTGTAGCCACCACACACTGAGGACACACCATGATAACTGTAGCAGATGGTTTGTGATGAGAGAGAGAGAGAGAGAGAGAGAGAGAGAGAGAGAGAGAGAGAGAGAGAGAGAGAGAGAGAGAGAGAGAGAGAGAGAGAGAGAGAAGGGGGGATAGTCATACAGATCGACAGACAGACAGATTAAGAAGGGGAGAGATGTCAAAGCTGACACAATTTGTTTTATGGAAACATGTTTTGATTGTGATGGTGAGGCTGGTAGATAAAATGTACCCACTAACATAAAGTATTTCTTTGTAAAACATTATTTTTGTAAAAATCAGATTGAAACATTTCTTTAAAGGGCAACTACACGTTAACATTTTGGCCATTGTACTTACCCCCCGATGTTTACGACCCCCAATCTGAAAGTCTGCTTCTTTCAGCTATACGTAAACAACAACAACGCTAGGCTGATCCTAGCTTTATCCCTTCGACAGACATGGCAACATGTTGCTTCTCAGTGAAGATCTTCAATGCACAAATGTGAGGGGGGTTGTGACCAGAGTACAAGAAAATCAACATTTTAAAATGCTAACCGACTAGAACTAAATAAACCACCCAGCATTCCTAAGACATGAGAAACAAAACTGAAATACAGATACGTGACAGTGGCAGAGCAATGAGGCTTTATACTGAAACGTCTCTGCCCCTGTCTCGTGCCCTGAGATGTGAACGCCATCTATTTAAGATTATCACCCTTGCCTGTTATGAAGTAGTAGGGTAAGACGGGGTAAAAAGCCCATGGGCGGGTAAGAAGCCCATGCCAATTATCGCATGAAATAAAGCAAATTTCAGTCACATTTTGCCCATGAGACGAGTGTTAATGCTTAGCATTCGTCTAATGGGCAAATGTGAATAGCACTCGTCTCATTGGCAAAATGTGACTGAAATTTGCTTTATTTCATGAGATAATTGGCATGGGCTTCTTACCCGCCCATTGGCTTTTTACCCCGTCTTCCCCTAGTATACAGACACAGAAACTTATCTGCCCCTGATTCGCTGCTAGGTGGCATGAGCAGTTCAGGCCTAAAATTATTGCCCTTTGGTGTCGGTAAGAAGTAGTATAATGCCCCATTAACTCCAATTATCAATTAGTCAGACAATCAAGTCAGCAATTCATCATCCCTCCATCTATCAATCCTTACCAGGAATGAAACTGACAAGCAGACCAACGATGACGACGATGGTGGCTCCAGTGATGGTGTAGTACAGATAGGACAGAGTGTAGATATCATAGACTGGAATGTCACTGTACACAACATAATTATACACATTTAAAAACAAAACCCACATAATAGTGTTATAGCTTACATGTATCACAGTATGTAAACATCGTGGACCAAAATATCTCTGTCCACAGAATGCATGCACACACATTGTAAATGAAGTATATTCACAAAATCATAAATTTGCGCGTACATAAACCTACACATTCGAACATATAGGCTACATACATGTGTATGTGTGTATAATTTGCTCATGCACTCCGCATACACACACAGACACACATACACACACACACACACACACACACACACACACACACACACACACACACACACACACACACACACACACACACACACACACTTACTCTTCTTAAATATATTTGGAAGTCTGCAAAGAGCACAGACAACATGATTAATATTATGTACTGGAGTCAATAATATCATCATCTTACATTGTAACTTATAAGTTCTAGACGAAGACAGCTGTGTGAAATTAAGCCAATAATAACAACAAATGCTTTCGTTTTCTGATGACATTTTATTTTGTTTATGCCGCAAATGACGATTCCATGTTTCAACTTGTTCTATGAATCGCAAACTGGAGTAATCACGTTCACTGGCTCAGCGCTGTGCACAGTCTAGAGGATTAGGTAGATATTGTCGTAGAAGTTTTCATGGCCAAAAGAGTGGGGATGCAACTTGAACAAGGGTTTCTCCACAAAAAAAGACATTTTTGTTCATGTTTTCGGATCATTCTTGCCCACCTGCCATGTGGAAATTA
>CM065680.1:16702913-16707913 GCA_017654935.2 Phymorhynchus buccinoides
CAGTGACAGATTAGAGGACTTTACAAGCACGGAACTTCCAGAAGGCGGGGAAGCTATTTGTACGACACCCCCCTCCTCCCCCCGCCCCCTGGTATTTCTACTGAGGGACCTAATTCGCTATGATATATTTCATATACTAATGAATATAGGAAACATTTTTTAAAATGAGTACGAATGACATTGCCTCTTGTCACCGAAGGACTCCTCACACAAACAAAAGAGGCAGAGAAAAGTACAGAAACACTTTAGATACACATCACATAAAACTTATTAACGATAACTGACAGATTTATATCTCGCGTGAGCACTTATGTACATACAACTCCTTAGCCCTCTTTAAATCGTGATGCCGCCACACGCCAAACATTACACCCCTTTTTTGCGCCTCCCTAAGAACAACGTAGAACAGCTTCGAAGAACAAGAACTCTGGAGAAACTGTAGGCAAACGCAAAGAACAATAACTCTGGAGATCGCGTGTTATTCCATGACTAGTTAGGCCTACCTTATGAGTGAATAAGTAGTCGGTCCTACCTGACACTTTGGTGATGACTGTCCATTTGAAGTCAGTGATGCCCCTGGACATGAAAGGCGCCATAATGTCCTTGATGGTCAGTGTAGACAGCGCGTTCAGACCGGATGACATAGAACTGAAATGAACAACGGCACAGACAAAATGTTCGTGGCCAAAAGGAGAGTTATAAAGGAGATAAACATAGACCAGTATATTGCGCAATTAATTTAGAAAACGGTTTCAGTTACAAACCAGAGCATTGACACAGTGGAAGCAGGAACATTTTTAAGAGACGCTGGTGATCTAAATATTTTCCAGTATCGAACTGGAGATCCACAAATTGACGTCAAATTACGATAATGCCTTAATGGGTACGCAACCCCCTTCAGTACTCTAGTACAGTTTGCAAAACCCAGATGTCAACAGGCCTGCTTGACACCACTGAAATATGCTATAAGACAGGCTGTCCTAATTTACCTATGATAAATAAGACTCTAGCTCTAACTTGTCTAACTTGTTGGAAGTTTTTATAGATATAGAGTGGTATTCTTTTGAAATATAAATAAGACTAATGAAAATAGGACTCATGAAATTCTGTCCACCTTTTTTAATTGTTTTTAATTGTAAATATAGAGTGATATTCTTTTTAAAATATCATAAGTAAGACTAATAAAAACAAATGGTGTCTAACTTGCTGAAAGTTTTGTAATATAGAGTTATATTCTTTTAAAAAATCTTGACTAAGACTCATGAAAATGTGTCTAACTTGATGAAGGTTTAGGTCAATGCAGAGTGATATTCTTTTAAATATTATAAATAAAACATGGAATTTTGTTTAACTTGTTGAAGTTTTGTTTTTTTAAATAAGAATTAAAGTTATGTTTTACGTCCACTCGGCTACAAAACAGCACATATGGGACAAACAATCAACCAACCATCATTCATTTAGATAACCCACTCTAAAAAGAATAGTGATATTCTTTTAATATATCCTACCATGCATCTAGAATGCAATATTCTAATACAGAATATAGAATTAGATGTTCAAGTAGAAACTTCAATGAAGTGTGTGAACTGACGACAAACTGCCGGAGAAAATACAGGCCACGAAGAGACCAGGAAGACCGTCATAGTCTGCCAGCACATCCATGACAAACAGAGGCAGAATCTGCAACACACACACACACACACACACACACACACACACACACACACACACACACACACACACACACACACACACACACACACACACACACACACATCATCATCATCATCATCATCATCATCATCATCATCATCTCAAGTAGAGATCAGAGATGTTCTAATAATCACATCATTTTCAGTACGGATTAACAGAACATCTTTTATCTCTACTGGATATGATGCATTTTTTCCAGACTATACGTGATCTCTACTGGTGGTTATGCTATTTTCAGAAAAGACCTAATATCTATGCTAATATGATACTTTTTTCAGACTTTACGTGATCTCTACTGGAGATGATGCTATGTTCAGAACATACCTGGGCCTGTATTCACGTTGAGATAGCATGAGACGTAGCATGATGCTAACTTAGAAGCTCTTCCAATGTCCTATAGGATTTAATAGGACTTTTGGAAGAGCTTCTAAGTTAGCATGATGCTAAGTCTCATGCTATCTCAACGTGAATACAGGCCCTGGTCTCTAATGGAGATGATGCTATGTTCAGAACATACCTGATCTCTACAAGAGATGATCCTATTTTCAGAACATACCTGATTTCTACTGGAGATTATGCTATTTTCAGAACATACCTTATCACTACAGGCTATTTTCAGAACATACTATATATCTACTGGAGATGATGCTGTTTTCAGAACATACCTGGTCTCTACTGGAGATGATGGTGCTATTTTCAGAACATACCTTATCTCTACTGGAGATGATGCCCTGAGGGTGACAGTCGGCGTAAAAGGCGAACATGACGATTCCCACCAGGAAAGTCATCAAAGCCAGGGTGAAGAGACCGATATAATTCAGCCAAAGAGCTCTGAGTGAATGAATCGCACACAGACACCCGCGTACACACACATACACACACGTGTGCGTGCACACACGCATGCACGCTCACACACACACACACACACACACACACACACACACACACACACACACACACACACACACACACACACACACACACACACACACACACACACACACACACACACACACACACACACACACACACACACACACACACACACACACACAGAGAGATATGATAGAGATATTGATATTTCTCTAATTGCAAGTCATGCTATCTTCTACTACTGGACATTTGCTGTAGGAGTTTGAATTTGTTGGGTTTATGTATGCTGTGCTATATGTTTAATAATTATTTGTATCTCTTTTTGTCCCTGTCTAATATCACAAATAATGTGAAAAGACATTAAATTAATCATTCATTCATTAACACACACACGTACGCACGCACGTACGCACGCGCACGCACGCACGCACACGCACGCACACATACACACACACACACACACACACACACACACACACACACACACACACACACACACACACACACACACACACACACACACACACACACACATATACACACACATAGAGAGATATATTGATAGAGATATTAATATTTCTCTAATTGCAAGTCATGCTATCTTCTACTACTGGACATTTGCTGTAGGAGTTTGAATTTGTTGGGTTTATGTATGCTGTGCTATATGTTTAATAATTATTTGTATCTCTTCTTGTCCCTGTCTAATATCACAAATAATGTGAAAAGACATTAAATTACGCATTGCGACCGCAAACACACACACGTACGCACGCACGTACGCAGGAAACAATTACGCACAATCATAGGTAGCCAATTGCACAGCATACACACACACGTACAGCACACTGCCCATATACACATTAATTCATTAGCACACACACACACACAAAGGACACACACACACACACATTCACACACATAACTAAAATATAACAGGATGTACGAAGTTAAAACAAATAAAGGAAACAATTAGGAAACAATCATAGGTAGCCAATTGCCAGCATTCTGTGCGGTACAGTTCTGCCCATATAAACATTAATTCTATTAGCACGTGACATGGCTGATTTGAAAGGATTATGTATGCTTGTGAGCATATTCAGGGACACATAACTAAAATATAACAGGATGAACGAAGTTATTTGTTATGACAGGTTGAACGAAGTTATTTGTTATAACAGGATGAACGACGTTATTTGTTATAACAGGATGAACGACGTTATTTGTTACAACAGGATGAACGAAGTTATTTGTTATAAAAGGATGAACGAAGTTATTTGTTATAACAGGTTGAACGACGTTATTTGTTATAACAGGATGAACGAAGTTATTTGTTATAACAGGATGAACGAAGTTATTTGTTATAACAGGATGAACGAAGTTATTTGTTATAACAGGATGAACGAAGGTATTTGTTACAACAGGATGAACGAAGTTATTTGTTATAACAGGATGAACGAAGTTATTTGTTATAACAGGATGAACGAAGTTATTTGTTATAACAGGATGAACGAAGTTATTTGTTACAACAGGATGAACGAAGTTATTTGTTATAACAGGATGAACGAAGTTATTTGTTATAACAGGATGAACGAAGGTATTTGTTACAACAGGATGAACGAAGTTATTTGTTATAACAGGATGAACGAAGTTATTTGTTACAACAGGATGAACGAAGTTATTTGTTATAACAGGATGAACGAAGTTATTTGTTATAACAGGATGAACGAAGTTATTTGTTATAACAGGATGAACGAAGGTATTTGTTACAACAGGATGAACGAAGTTATTTGTTAGAACAGGATGAACGAAGGTATTTGTTAAAACAGGATGAACGATGTTATTTGTTATAACAGGATGAACGAAGTTAATTGTTGTAACAGGATGAACGAAGTTATTTGTTACAACAGGATGAACGAAGTCATTTGTTACAACAGGATGAACGAAGTTATTTGTTACAACAGGATGAACGAAGTTATTTGTTATAACAGGATGAACGAAGTTATTTGTTATAACAGGATGAACGAAGGTATTTGCTAAAACAGGATGACGATATTATTTGTTATAACAGGGTGAACGAACGTATTTGTTACAACAGGATGAACGATGTTGCATTTTTGTTTGGCATTGGAGAGAAACGGCAGAAATACAAAAACACGTGGACAAACGAACTTACACCTGTGCCTTTTTCACAGAGGGACAGGCCAGGCATCTCTGGACCTGGGCCTGGTTGATGCCGTACAGGGTCATCCAGAAGAACCCTCCCCCTACCACCACTGACCAGAACGAGTGACGAGTGGAGGGGTCAACACTGAAGCTGCACACACCAGAAACAATGTGAACACATTTTACAACGTGTGTGTGTGAACATTATGAACACATTTTACAGTGTGTATGTGTGTGTGTGTGTGTGTGTG
>CM065680.1:16710413-16715413 GCA_017654935.2 Phymorhynchus buccinoides
TACAAATGTCCCATATGTGTCTGATTCAGACCAAGAGGACGTAATAACACCATTTCGTGACAAATACAAACAAACATAAAAAGAAGAATATCAAGCAAAATGTGCCTGTAACATTATTCTTTTCCATATAGATTTTAAGGTTATTAGCGTAGCTTGGAAACGACGAGGACAAAGATGATAAGGTAATGACACCCCTGCACTGACAAAGCGACGAAACTAACATGGCAGAGATCAACAGGATTTCGATAACGATCATAACGGTGACACGGTTACACGGTTACAGGGTAGGTTTCAAAGAAGTCTGGAAACCGGGTTTTAACTGGAACAAGGGCATCTCCGAGCGGCAGCAACGCATTGTAAGTGCATCGCCGAGCGGCAGCAAGGCATTGTGACAATGCAAACCCGGCACAGAG
This sequence comes from Phymorhynchus buccinoides, assembly GCA_017654935.2. Classification (NCBI taxonomy): domain Eukaryota; kingdom Metazoa; phylum Mollusca; class Gastropoda; order Neogastropoda; family Raphitomidae; genus Phymorhynchus; species Phymorhynchus buccinoides. The sequence goes on from CM065680.1 coordinate 16,710,827, forward strand.
TTATGTCCCTCCCCCCCCCACCCCCCAACCCTCCCCCCCCTATTCCCACCCCCCAACCAGAGATATGTCCTCTCCCCCCCCCCCCCCCCCCACCCCCCAAATAAACACATCACTTTCCACCCTTACAGAACGCATAAAATACATAGCCCAAAATTTGAAGCGATTCTGTTCAGTAGTTAAGCGAGATACAGCTGAACTTTTATACAAACTTCCTTGCACCATGGTACACCACCACACAAAATTTGAAGCGATTCTGTTCACTAGTTCACGAAATAAAGCTGGGGGGAAATTACATAGCCCAAAGAAGGAAATTTCGGTTTTCAAGGTCAAACTTCAAGGTCAAGGTCAGCACGGTGTTGATTAACGAAAGGAAGCTTCCTTTTCAAGCTGTCTACCCCTCTGCCAATTTTAATCAAAGTCCAAACAGTAGTTTTTAAGATAAAAAACATAGCCCAAAATTTGAAGCGATTCTGTTCAGTAGTTCACGAGATACAGCTGAACTTTTATACAAACTTCCTTGCACCATGTCCTCTCCCCCCCCCCCCCCCCCACCCCACCCCCCCAATAAACACACCACTTTCCACCCTTACAGAACGCATAAAATACATCGCCCAAAATTTGAAGCGATTCTGTTCAGTAGTTCACGAGATACAGCTGAACTTTTATACAAACTTCCTTGCACCATGGTACACCACCACACAAAATTTGAAGCGATTCTGTTCACCAGTTCACGAAAGATAAAGCTGGGGGGAATTATATAGCCCAAAGAAGGAAATTTCGGTTTTCAAGGTCACACTTCAAGGTCAAGGTCAGCACGGTGTTGATTAACGAAATGAAGCTTCCTTTTCAAGCTGTCTACCCCTCTGCCAATTTTAATCAAAATCCAAACAGTAGTTTTTATGATAATCGATACACAGACAGACAGACACACAGACAGACACACAAACCGATCGCAATACCTCGGCCTCTGGCCGGGTAATAACAGATCAAGCTTAGCAGAGAGGGTGGGAGGGGGAGGGGGGGAGGGAAGGTAGAAAGGTGTGTGAGTGTCCGAGCGTGTGTGGGCGGAGCGAGAAAGAAAGAGCGGGAATCTGGGAGAGAGGGCCCTGACCAGTGGTGGCATAGCGAAACAGTTTGTGCGTTGGCAGCAGCAGCAGCAGCAGAGAAAAATAATCCCGAAACTAACATGGCAGAGATCAACAGGATTTCAATAACGATCATAACGGTGACACGGTTACAACTGATAGACAAGGAAGCCTGTGCTAGCATTATGGATGATGATGATGATGATGATGATGATGATAATGGTGATGATGATGACTAAAATCAGTTTCGTCCGTACTCGTCAAACTTGATCCTCCCCCGTTGGTCAGCGATTTCCCAGGCCTTGGAGAACCCCCCAGCGACGACGCAGCCCTGGATGAAGACTGCCAACAGGCCTGCCAGAATGACGCCCGCCTGCAGGGTGTCTGCCCACAGTACCGCCTTCATCCCGCCCTGGCAGTGACGGTGGTGGTGGTGGAGGACACAAAATCACGGCAGTTACACAATCACACTCGGCACACAATTAGACTATGACATTATACAATGAAAATGCTTAGAATGAGAGAAACAGAGAGAGAGAGAGAGAGAGAGAGAGAGAGAGAGAGAGAGAGAGAGAGAGAGAGAGAGAGAGAGAGAGAGGAACTGATAGAAGCATATGCAGGGCAATTATGAAAAGAAGTACCCCAATATAACATTGTAATCATTATTGTTTCAAATGTTGTGCTTGCGAACAATGCTTTGTTTAAATAATGTTATTTTGCTTGCATATTTGATTTGATTGTACTGAGTCTTAATATGTGCATAATGTTAACTTATTTGTGTTTTAATGTCCATGTAAAGCGCTTTGAGCCCCGCTTTAAGACGCTCAACACAACGAATATTATTATTATTATTATTATTATATTATTATTATTATCATTATCATTATCATTAACATTATTATTATTATCATTATCATTATCATTATTATTATTATTATTATCATTATCATTATCATTATCATTATTATTATTATTATTATTATTATTATCATTATTATTATTATTATTATTATTATCATTATCATTATCATTATTATTATTAATTATTATTATTATCATTATTATTATTATTATTATTATTATCATTATCATTATCATTATTATTATTATTATTATTATAATTATTATTATTATTATTTATTATTATTATTATTATTATTATCATTATTATTATTATTATTATTATTATCATTATCATTATCATTATTATTATTATTATTATTATTATTATTATCATTATTATTATCATTATTATTATTATTATTATTATTATTATTATTATTATCATTATTATTATTATTATTATTATTATTATTATTATTATTATTATTATTATTATCATTATTATTATTATTATTATTATTATTATTATTATTATTATTATTATTATTACGGGCAATTGAAAAAAACATCATATAGTTAGAGAGAAACACGAATAGCGGGAAACGACAAACAATGAAGCAAAGAGAGAGAGGGGGGGGAGAGAGGGGGGGGAGGGAGGGGAGAGGGGGGGGAGAGGGGGGGGGAGAGGGGGGGGGAGAGAGAGAGAGAGGGGGGGTGGAGCAGAAGACAATGACAATGACGAGATGGGACAGAGACGGAGAAGCCAGCAGATGTGTACGTTTTCATTAGACCAGACACTGACTGACCAGGGCAGTGTAAAAAGTGACCACCACACCAGTAGCCACAACTGACCCCCACAAGTTCACGTTGGTCACTGCAACGAGAAACAAGAGGCATAGCCTTCAAGGCTCACTCGAACAGGAACATATGGGACAACAACAAACAAAGATTGCGGGGGGGGTCTAAAGTACAACATTGCCAATAAAATGTTAAAGTACAAATGAAACTACCGTTAATGGATACAACTAAAATATATAAATTTAAAAAAAGTGCCCGTGCCGAGAATCGGACCCAGAACCATTTGGCATGAGAGACAGACACTCTACCAATGAGCTATCGAGGCTTTCAGCGTTTATGAGTTTCTTAACTCATGTTGCTTGTTGAATACTCTCTAACCCACTAATCTAAAATGTTATATGTTTGTTATCTGTTTACAGTGTTGTTTTAAGTATTTAATTATTCAAATCATTATTGTTTGAAAGCTTGCATAGACATCTATATGTGTGCATAATTTGAGCAATGTATGCCTTCTATTTCCCGAGAAAATGCCAACGTTAAAGTTTGGAGATTATACCACGGACGCAACACACACACACACACACACACACACACACACACACACACACACACACACACACACACACACACACACACACACACGCACACGCACACACACACACACACACACACACACACACACACACACACACACACACACACACACACACACACATACACACACACACACACACACACACACACACACACACACACACACACACACACACACACACATAGAGACACACAGACACACAACCGAACAACTATCATACTTTTGACTCACTGAGCCAAAACGAACACGCTAAAACCATGTACACATGCATACATACGTATGCGCGCGCACACACATAGTCACGCGCGCGTGCGCTCACACACACATACTGAAAGAGAGAAAGACAGATATATATATAGACACACAGACACGAGAGACAGACAGACAGACAGAGAAGACTCATGTGCGATCACAAAATACACAATAATTGTGTGAATTGGAATGTTCGCATTGCTGTTTTCGCTGCAGTAACGACCAGATGAGATAACAATGCAAGATAGACATAAAGAAAGCAGTAATTGGATAATGCTAATTCTTTTAATATTAGTCATTTGATCTTCCACGTTTTAAGGTATGTTATTCTGCAGGAAACTTTAGCCTGTTCGTCTTTTAGGATGAAGGGTGGCCTCTGACACATTTACTCAATAAATGTAACAAAAGTACTCATTTTTGTCCGTTTGCAAGTCTGTTTCTTTTAAATATATGCATAATACATAAAAGCCAAAAATACTTATTCAGAAAACTATATATTTATGGCTATGGAAATTGTCGCCTTTGCTAAAAGAGTTGCCGAACAGGAATTGACAGTGGCGATGCATTGTGCTTGCCTATTCACGTCAAGTCCAACAAAGCACCACACTTCAGTCGCAAACGTCGTGCCAAATGAGGCATTCCTATCACAAGCCATTATGAAAGAAAAGAAAAAACATTTGGCGCATAAAACTGGCCTATAAACGGTTTGTAATGCTTTTCATTCGCACATCTTCTTTCAAATCATTCATAGCAACATGTATGCCTCACTAAACGCCATTATTTAGGCTACAGCATAGCATTATGTAAGCTTACGTTCTTCACTTTCATTTCGAAATGCAAGGGGCTCTAGATACGTTTCTGGATGTAGGGAACTGAGAGGGTGTACATTTCTTCAGGCCAGTCTACACGTTTTAGGTATCCTTCCTAAGCCCACATCCATTTAATCATCCTTTCACAGCAAACGGTTATGGTGCCAGACCAGGTCGACTGCGGTATGTCAAAAGAGAGTCCTCG
>CM065680.1:16725413-16737913 GCA_017654935.2 Phymorhynchus buccinoides
TCTCTTATGTTATCCGTAAGTTGAATATGAAAGAAATTATTAAGTGTGATCTGACATTTATAACAGATTTTTTATCATTGAAGGCTTAAAATATGAAAGCCTAGTAATTTTAAAAGTTGCCTTTAGAGTTATATGACCAGATTTGCACACAGTAACAGCTGTGATCGATCATCAGTGGCACAGTAGACGGCATGGTTATAGACATGCTTGAGGAATTGATCTGCGGTACGTGGGACTTAAAGAAAATAAACCAACAAGCTATATAGCAGGTCAAATATTAGAAATCAAATAATATTGTGTCCATATCATAAACTACACATCTAATAATCATGTATTACTTACACCAGGAGTCGTAATAAAAATCAACAAGCTGATTGAATGAGGGGTCACATTCATATGTTACATCAGATGTCATATACCATGACACAATTTAAAATAAAATAAAAGCATACAAGAAAACAAGCGCTGGGTTTCCAGAAAGCGATGAGAGCGGCTCAGCGAAACGTGAAAGATGAACGCGAATTCGCGCAATATTTTAAATACCGAATACGGGTGCCTGACGAAACATCGCGAATCGTCGTGGAATTGGCTCAATACGTGTACATGATCTTCAGCGAGAAACTATGGAACGTCTTGGGTTTGTATCGCGGCTGCGAGACCACCGATCAACCGTTCAAAATAGGTAGCGACCGGGGCAAGACGGAATGCAATGGTTTTGTGGATTTGAACGTTCATTTACACTCCGTGTGGGTGTATTCCAACTGTTGCCAGCATCGGGCCGTTGGCGGAGTTCGAGCCCCTCTGCTGCGGTCGCTGGTGTTGAAATCCTCAGACACGGGTGATGTGCTGCATAACGTGTTTACCCACCCGTACTACGTGCCCGCGAGTTTGAGCTATCTACCGACCCTGGAGATGTTTATAACGGACAACACCGGCGCTTCCGTTCCATTCTATCCCGGAGAACTGATCGCGACCCTACACTTACGACCCAGAGGAGGAGGAGGAGGAGGAAGCGGTGGTGATTCGCTTTGAGAATGGGTGACCCTTATCAACAGTACTTTTACCGACAAGCGACCGGGTCCGGGTTGCCGACGTTCCGTGGCATCCGCGTTCAGCGCGGTCACGGTCTCGGTGGCCTGTTAAACTCGGCTTTCCGAATGTTTTCGCCGGTCCTCAAGTCCGTGGGTCGATCGGTGTTAAAGCAGGGTGTCAACACCGGAGTGGGGATTTTGAATGACGTCATGAGCGGGCAATCGTTGAAGACGTCGGCGCGACGCAGAGCGAAACAGGGTGGAAAGCAGTTACTGAATCGGACTTTAGGCCGAATAGCAGCAGCAGCAGCAGCCCCGCCGACACCCCGATCATCGGGCGGAAGAGTTAAAAAGGGAGGAAGGAAAAGACCGGTTTCTCAGTCGGGTGTCGTGCGCGGAAGGAAGCGGAAGAGAAGCGCCGGAGCCGGTTCGACCGACATATTTTCCGCTTAACGCGACGGGAACAATGGCTGGAAGGGTCGTGGAATGCGTTCACAGCGGGTTAGATATTTTCGAAGGCCCCGGTCTACAGACTTCCGTTCAACACGGCGAGTATGTCGAGTACAGACCCGTGGCGACGTTGGATGAGGGGCCGGTGGAGTTTGTAGTGAAGGGTGGTGTGGAATATTTGGACCTAGCCAACACGTTTATCCGAGCGAAGGCGAAGGTGACTCTGCCCGGCGGCGGTAACCTCCCCGCGGATGCCCCCGCGGTTCCCGCGAATCTGACCTTACACAGTATGTTTTCCGACGTGACCTTGTTTTTGAACGGGGTTCAAGTGAACACCACCAGCGGGGCCTACCCTTACCAGGCGTATCTGCAGACGCTCCTGAGCTACTCGCCCGATGTCAAGGAGACCCAGCTGGAATCGGCCATGTACTACGCCGACACGGCGGGTCACATGCAGGCTGTGGATGGGAATGAGAACCGGGGAATGGTCCGGAGGAAAGAGAGAGCCTCGGAAAGCCGGTCCCTGGATATGATGGGTCGCCTCCATTGCGATCTGTTTCATCAGGGAAAATATCTGCTGTCGCATCTGGATCTCAGGATTAAACTGACTCGCTCCAAAGACAACTTTGTTCTGTCGTGCGGCGAAACGGGTAATCCGCCGCGGAGAGTCCCCTACAAGCTGCGCCTGGAGGACGTCTCGCTGTTTGTCAGAAAGGTGACCGTGTCGCCCGTGATAGCTTTGGCTCACAAGCGAACTTTGGAGAAAGCCAACGCGGTTTACCCCTTGTCCAAGACGGTGATGCGCGTGTTCACTGCTTCCGCCGGCGCGCTGTTTTGGCAGGAAGATCATCTGTTCGCGGACAAACTTCCCCGGAAGGTAATTGTGGGCTTTGTGAAATCCGCGGCTTACAACGGGAGTTACGAGCATAACCCCTTCGACTTTGAACACGCGAATTTGAACTTTCTGAGACTGTACCATAACGGCCAGTCTATCCCGGGAAAAGGGTTGCGCCCCGACTTTGCCGAGAATCAGTACACCGCGTGCTACATGACGCTGTTCACCGGGACTAATTCCGCCTGGACGGACGCAACTTCCGGCATCAGCCTGCGGGACTACGCGCGAGGCTACGCCCTGTACGCTTTCGACCTGACAGCCAGCCTGCACCCCGCCGACGGAATGGTGGAGGTTTCGCGCGCGGGGCCGCTGAGGATCGAGGCGCAGTTCAGTCAGGGTCTGGCTCAGCCAATGAACGTCATCGTGTACGCCGAAATCGACGGCCAGCTGGAGGTGACCAAAACCAGAGAAGTCTTGACGCTATGAACGGGTGGGAGCTGAGTCAGTTTCTGCGCGGTGACGCTTACACCAAGACGTGTTTTCAGGGCGTCTTCCCGATCGATCGACTTCCCGCCAGCGTGTACTATCCCTGCGCGATAGTCATAAACACCGACACGTCCGACGAACCGGGGGAACATTGGACGGCGGTGTATGTGGATGCTTTCCAAACGGGCGTGTTTTTCAACAGTTTCGGTTTAGGCCCCTTACATCCGTCGGTCCTAGGCTTTTTAGCCAAGCATACGGTCAAGTGGACTTATATCGACATGCAGATTCAGGGTGTGTTATCAAGGACGTGCGGTTATTACTGTTTATATTTTTTGCATCAGCAGACCTCGCTTGCTGCAACCGTTCGACCGGTTCAATTTCGCAAGAAACGATTGTTGGATACGGGAGTGGTACGTTCGTCATGTCTCAGGACTATTATCCGCTAGGCGGTAACCTGTCTGCTCAAAGCTGCGTCAGAAATGGAGCGTATTACGTGGCTATTAAACGATCGAGCCGATGGGACAACGTGAAAGGAGGATGTTCGGTGAGGGCTAAAACCCTCGTGTCGCTGACGCGGGATCAGTTTTGCCAATTGACCAAAGCCAAAGACAGGATCATGAAAGACTTATCGGAGCTGAGAGCGCGAAGGGAAAACGAGGCGCCATCTTGTTTGCAGCAGATACCCCTCCCCACCCCTATCTCACCTTTTTCGTTCCCGCCCGCCTCTTCCGCCGCTACAAATAGCACCAGCACCAGCACCAGCGGCGTGACTACCAGCAGCGGTAGCAGCAACAACAGCAGCACCGTATGAGAGCGTTGTTTGCGACGTCTTCCTGTCCGGCTCGCGCTCTTCGGACTACCCACGCGTCCTGATCAGATTTGAATCCGGGTGATGACGTCAGCAGTAGGCGGGGTTAAGGCAGATAGTGTCGGTGTCGAAAAGGACGCGGAGCGCTCCGACATCGGGCTGAGGGGGATGACGTCAGCGGTAGGCGGGGTCAAGGTGGATAGCGTCGGTGTTGACCGGGGCATCGGTGCGGAGAAAATCCTAATAAGGCTCGGAACGCTGGACCTCCGTCCGAGCTTCGGACGCCCGTTGGCTGACGCATACTATGACATCAGCTTCGACCGACGCTCGGATGGAGGCGGGAAAGTAGAGGGGGGAGAACAACAACGGGGGTAGCGTGGCGTTTTGAGTTTAAAACGTCAGAACGGTTCCAGTCGCCGGCATTAGCTGCTCAGAAAGCCATGGCTTCTTCCGACAACCAACGAGTAGTGTTTCGTCGTAACGGACAAAAACTGTTCAAGATAGGCACGTTGAATACTTTTTGTACCGTCAACGTGTATCAGGGGGCGGTGAAAGCTCATATTAGGCAATACACCCTGCCAGAAGCTGGGAAGCAGGATGACTACATCCCGACCACGAAAGGTATCGCGCTGTCACCGCCGGAATTGAACGATTTGATGGCGGTTCTTCCGCTGCTCCGAAGCCAGTTAGCGGGGCTGGATCCAGAACGGGAGAAAAAACAGGATCGGGAAAAGGAGGATTTCGCGTGCGGGGGCGAGTCTTATGACGATGGCTGTGCAACGTTTTTCCATAGACAGCCCTAAGCTTGCCAGCCCCTGCTTGAGGACGCGCTAGTTTGCCCCCTCCCTGCGGAATAAAAAGTCTGGAACGGTGCCGACGCAGACACTGACCCTTCACTCAGCAGCCTATCAGCAACAGAGAGAGAGAGAGACAGAGACAGAGACACAAAGAAAGAGGAGAAGAAGAAGAAGAAGAAGAAAGGAAGACTTTGTCTTTTTTTATTCGACACGCTGGTATCCTACCAACGATCAACAAACTTTTAAAAAACTTTAAACAATCCAGACGTTGTTTTACCAACATCCATGTGAGGAAAGTGAAAGAAGAAAAAAAAGAAAAAAAAAAGAACCGTGTCGTTCATCGTGCTTCCTCCTCCTACTACCGTTCCTTCTCTTCCCACTCTCAACCATGACTGACCCTGTCAACCCACCCGCTCGACTTGATGCTGTCAACCCGCTGAAACTTTGCCTGCTGAACTGAATACTGAAAGTGGTCAACACGCTGAACTTTTTTTTGTTTTTTGTTTCAACCCCGCCTGCTGAACTTTCTTTTGTTTCAACGATGTGATCAACCCGCTGAACTGAACGTGATCAACCCGCTGAAACTTTTTTTTTTTTTTTTTTTTTTTTAACCCTGCTTGCCTGCCTGCCGAACCGATGGTGATCAACCCGCTGAACTGGACGTGATCATCCCGCTGAACTTTTTTTTTCAACCCTGCCTGCTGCCTGCCGAACCGATGGTGATCAACCCGCTGAACTGGAATCAACCCGCTGAACTTTTTTTCAACCCTGCCTGCCGAATTGATTGTGAACAACCCCGCCTGCAGAACTTTTGTGTGTGTGTGTTTGTGTGTGTGTGTTTGTTTGCGCATTCTTTTTTTTTCTTTTGAAAAACTGCACGATCGAAACGGTATGTTGGCTTCTTTTCTTATTTCGTTTTTTGTATTTGAAATGAAATCGCTATAGTGTGTGTGTGTGTGTGTGTGTGTGTGTGTGTATAGTGTGTGTATAGTGTGTGTATAGTGTGTGTGTGTGTGTGTGTGTGTGTGTGTGTAGTGCGTTTGCGCGTTTGTGTGTAGTGCGTTTGTCCATTTGTGTGTAGTGCGTTTGTCCGTTTGTGTGTGTGTGTGTGTGTGTGTGTAGTGCGTTTGTACGTTTTGTGTGTGTGTGTGTGTGTGTAGTGCGTTTGTACGTTTGTACGCTTGTGTGTGTGTGTGTGTGTGTGTGTGTGTGTGTGTGTGTGTAGTGCTTGAATCATGGGACCGCAGCGAAATAGATCGGGTGAAGGAAAAGGGTTTTATAAATGTAACTCGTGCCATATGAGTTTTTCCAGAAGTAGTAACTTGTATAGACATTTCAGAACGGTTCACGGGTCCGAACCCGAGATTCTTCAACAACCGTCCAAGTACCACGCGCCCGTAACCGAGCAGTCACGCTTTCAGTGTCCGTATTGTTCCGTCTCGTACGCCAGACATAGGAGGCTGAGAGAACATGTCACCGCCAAACACGGCGTAGCGATCAGTCCCCTTCGGGTGGGTCGGAAAAGGCAAACGCTCCATCCTTCTCCTTCCCAGCGGTTAAACCGGGAACCATCACCCACCCAACCGAAAGAGACTGATGCGTTACGCCATCCCCACGCGTCTGGCGGTGCCATGTTCTCTCGGCCCCCTATCATCGCGCAACCCGAACCCTCTCTCGCTGCGCTTTTTTCTTCTTCTTCTTCTTCTTCTTCTTCTTCTTCTTCTTCTCGTTCTTCTTCTCCTTTACCATTTTCTTCTTTTTCACCCTCCAGCCACCTTTTTGAATCCGTGCCTATCTCTTCTTCTCCTCCCTCTTCTCCCCCTTCTTCACCTTCTCTGTCACCGTTTTCTCCTCTATCTCCTTACGCCGTTTCTTCTCCTTCTTCTTCTTCCTGTTCTTCAGAGTCTACCTGGTATATCTCACCGACCCCTCCTCCCCCACCCCCCTCTCCTCGTGGTAAAAAGAGAAAATCAGCCTCACCCCCTCCTCTTCCTCCTTCTCCTGAAAAACGGCCTCCCCCTCCCGCTGACACACCCTCTCCCCCCTCCATTTCCGATCGATCTTCCGACTCTATCGGGGTAGTGTGCCCCGTCTGTTCAGCGCGCTTCCGGAACGCAAAAGCTTTGAGAAGACACGAAAAGAAAGGAAAGTGTTCAAGACGGAGTAAAAGGAAAACTTCTTCTCCTCCTCCACCTCCACCTCCTTCCTCCTCCACCTCCTCCTCCTCCTCCTTCTCCTTCACCTCCTTCTCCTCCGCCTCCTTCTCTTCCTCTTCTTCTTCTTCTTCTTCTTCTTCACCTCCTTCTCCTCCGCCTCCTTCTCTTCCGTCTTCTTCTTCTTCTTCTTCTTCTTCTTCTTCTTCTTCTTCTTCTCCTTTAGCTTCTTCCCGCTCTAGCGATAACTCTATCGGAGGGCGAAACCGAACCCGCACCAACGAAGGTCGCGATGTGTTGGAAGGAATTCTTCGAACCCATCTGAACGACGCTCCCCCGTCCATCAGAGAGGCCTACGTCAACCACTGGGGCTCTATCCGATCGTGGGAACACGCGGGTCCTATCCAAACCACGATGAACGTGAGATGGGACCATCCGCTTTTCAACTCCCCACCCGATTGGATGGTAGCGCTCTACCCTCTTTTTGACGCTCAAAGATGGCGGTTCAAGCTGAAGTACTCGCATAGTTTCTTGCTGAAGAATCGTGAGACGGGGGAGATTCGGTTCTTTCACTCCTGTAGGAACAACTCTCAAGCGTTCCTACACCCCGTTCTTATTCAGTCGGAGGCTGACATGCTCGGATTCATCCGAGACTTGGAGGAAAGAGACCACATTGAACTCGCCGCAGAGCACAGACCCGATTCTCAATGGGTCTTCGTCTCCATCGTGGGGACCACTTTCTACGCGGACAAGGTCATTCCCTACCCCATCAGGGGCTTGACTCTTCCGTTCCCATCTTCCCTCGCCAAAAACCGGGGTGTTGACACGCTCGTCAACAACCTGAAGACGGGGCGTCGCTATAGCGATAACCTGTGTCTTTTTCGGTGTCTGGCTCTGCGTAACAAACATCCCGCCGACGCCTTGGAGGGTCCGACCCTGACTTTGTTCCGACGGTGGACCAACGAGCCGCCCAACGACTTCGCGGGGGTCACTCTTCAAGAAATCCCCGCGATCGAACGGCGCTATGACGTCTCTATCGACGTCTTCGAAATGGATGAGGACGGGAAGTACCTACAACCCAAACTCAGATCCAGTTTCGTGTCCACAGACCGGTCTAAAATGAGGGTTCTGTTGTACAACAATCATTTCATGTACATCAAAAACCTTCATAAGGCGTGCGAGGCCTTCTCCTGTCCGATTTGCGGGAAGCTCTGGCCGAAATTGTTCATGTGTCGGCGTCACTGGAAAACTTGCGAAAAGGGTGACGTCTCCGAGGATCGGTATCCCGGCGGGGTCTATCAGGTACCTCAGAGTCCTTTACAGATTTTGGCGGATAACGGGATACCGACACCGCCCGAAGGTTACGTGTTCCCCCACAGGGCCACGTACAACTTTGAGGCCATGTTGGTCCCGTCCGAGGACGGGGAGCGAAGGGACAGCGATGCCACGAGATACGTGTCTGAACACGTTCCTCTCAGCGTCAGCGTGTGCAGCAACGTCGAGGGTTTCACGGAACTGCGATGTTTCGTGTCTAGAGGGGACCCTCAGGCACTCGTTGACGAATGGCTCGACTATCTGACCCAAATATCAGATGCCTCTTACGCCATTCTACAAAGTCAGTTTCGAGACAGCTACGACGCCCTTGAGGACATCCGTCCCGAGGAGGACCAACCCTGTCGGGGCGGAAAGTACCTCCGGCGCGTTTTAGACGACTACCTCATGAGCTTGCCCGTGGTAGGTTTCAATAGCGCCGGCTATGACATCAATCTCGTGAAACCCTACCTCTTTCGGTATTTAACCTCGGAGGCGCCGGTTGAAGCCGAGCGGGGAAATGTCGCGGAAGAGGATCGGGTCAAAAAAGCCGAACCGCGCGGCGAAGATCTGTTTGTGTTAAAAACCAACAACGTTTTCAAAACCATTGCCACCAGAAAACTAAAATTCCTCGATGTAAAATTCTTTCTCGCGCCGGGGTTCAGCTACGCAGCCTACCTGAAGGCCTTTGGTGTTGAGGAAAGTAAGGGTTTTTTCCCTTACGAGTACATCACCGACATCCGGAAGTTGGAGGAAACCTCCCTTCCGCCCCAGGAAGCTTTCCATAGCTCCCTGAAAGACTCGGACATTTCCGACGAAGATTACGCCACTTGTCAGAGGGTCTGGAAGGAAAAAGGTATGCGCACTTTGCGCGACTTCCTGGTCTATTACAACGACAAAGACACCGTTCCGTTTTTACAGGCTCTAGAAAAACAGATAGCGTTCTACCAGACCCTGAAGCTGGACATGCTCAAGGATTCGGTCGGTATCCCCGGGTTATGTCTAAAGTACCTATTTTCCACTCTTTCTCCCAAGGTTTATTTCTCCCTTATCGGAAAGAAACATAAAGACCTCCACGAAAAGTTGAGGGAAAACATAGTCGGTGGGCCATCGATCATCTTCCACAGATACTTGGCCAAAAACGAAACGCTCATTCGCCACGGGTCTAAAACGGTGAAAAGCGTGGTGGGTTTCGACAGTAACGCCTTGTATCTGTGGTCCATCACGAGAGACATGCCCACCCATCACCCCATCAGACGCCGCAGAGACAAAAACTTTCGCGCTGAGAAAGTGGATGAATACGGTGTGCAGGCTCGCGAATGGTTGACGTGGGTAGCGGAAACGGAAAACATCCGCGTGCGTCACAAGTTTAACGGTACCGAGAAGCGCCTCGGAAAACGCGATCTCCCCGTAGACGGGTGGGATGCTGAGCATAACACCGCGTACCAATTTGTCGGCTGCTTATTCCACGGGCATAGCTGCGAGGTGACGCGAGGGTTGACTCACCATCCGTGGAAAGACAAACCCTTCGCGGAGCTTCGCGAGGAGACGGAAGAAAACACCCAGTATCTCCGCAGCCTGGGTGTCACCGTCGTCGAAATGCGCGAGTGTCACTGGAAGCGAATCAAACGTTCGCGTCCTGATGTTCGCGTTTTCTTGGAAGAACGCTGTCAAACGGTGAAATCACCGTTCAAACACAACGGGCGGGACGTCAACACCCGATCGGTCATCGAAGCCGTTCAAAAGGGTACGCTCTTCGGGATTGTGGAATGTGACATACACGTCCCCGATGACAAAAAGGAACGCTTCCGAGAGTTCCAACCCATCTTCAAGAACGCTTCGGTGGGTAGAGAAGATTTGGGTGACCTAATGAAACAGTACGCCGAACGTCACAACCTACTGCCTAGACCCAGACGCGCTCTCATCGCGAGCTACTGGGCTAAGAACATCATGCTTATCACCCCTCTCTTACGCTGGTACCTGGAGGAAGGGTTGGTTGTGACGAACGTTCGCGAAGTAGTGGAGTATCACCCCGATCGCTGTTTCAAAACCTTCGGCGACACCGTGACTGAGGCTAGACGCGCGGCTGATGATGACCCGAGTAAGGAAATCATCGGTTCGGCCCAAAAGCTGTTTGGGAATTCTTGTTACGGGCGTTGTATCACGAACGTTAGCAAGTTCAAGGAAACGGTTTATGTTTCGCCGGAAACGTCCGTCAGACTCGTCAACGAACCGAGGTTCAGAGCGCTCCGCCCCTTGAGCGACACCTTGAATGAAGTTAAATGAGTAAACGGCACGTTGTCTGGAATCTTCCCACTCAGATTGGTTTCTTCGTCTATCAGTACGCCAAACTCAGAATGCTGGACTTTTACTACCGGTGTATTGACTACTACGTGTCCAGAAACGATTTCCAACTCGCTCAGATGGACACGGATAGTCTCTACATGGCGTTGTCCGCGGATAGTTTGGAGGAAACGGTTCAGTCCGACAAAAAGGAAGACTTCTTGAAACGGTATACGGACTGGTTTCCGGCCCAAACCTGCGACAAACACGCCCCGGAGTATGTCCGAGCCAAGATGTCCGGCAGCGGTCCCGTTGAATGGAACGCAACTTGTTGCGTCGAACGACGCAAGCGTGATAAACGCACACCCGGACTCTTCAAGAATTATTTCCCTCAATAGCAAGACTTATCTAGCCTGGGGTGAGTCACAAAAGTACCTGTCGAAAGGGTTACAAGCCCGTAACCGATTGACGAGATCGGACTACCTCAAAGTCTTGCTCACCAAACAAAGCGGCGAAGGGACCAACAAAGGGTTCAGGACTGATGGAAAGAGGGTCTGGACTTATCACCAAGACAGACGATCCCTCTCCTACCTCTACATCAAGAGACCGGTTGGTGCGGATGGTGTTTCGACGGGTCCCACTCACCTCTAAACTATTCTGATAATCTCTTTTCCTTTCAACTGTGATCTATCTCGCTGTGATAAACACTTTTCCTTTCAATCGTGATCTATCTCGCTGTGATAAACACTTTTCCTTTCCATCGTGATCTATCTCGCTGCGATAACCCGCCTAAAAAGTTTGAAAATCAAACGGAGAGAGAGAGAGAGAGAGAGAGAGAGAGAGAGAGAGAGAGAGAGAGAGAGAGAGAGAGAGAGAGAGAGAGAGAGAGAGAGAGAGAGAGAGAGAGTGTTGTAACATGTACGCATTCAGCAATTTTGTGTGTATGTGTGTGTGTGTGTGTGTGTGTGTGTGAGTGTGTTAGTGTGTGTGTGTGTGTAGTGTGCACAGTGTGTGTGTGTGTGTTGTGTGTGTGTGTGTGTGTGTGTGTGTGTGTGTGTGCGTCGGTGCGTGTGCGTGCGATTATCCGATCTAAGGGAAGCGACTGACTGGCTTGGCTCCCATGGTCAGATTACATCAGTTCTTTCCCTTGTATCGGTGAGACAGAGAGAGAGAGAGAGAGAGAGAGAGAGAGAGGTATCTGTGAAGAAGACTTATGAAACCGAAATGCTTCATGAACTCGTTATATGAATGTACAGATGGGTTCCTTCCTACTCAAAGAGTGGAACAGCATGCTTCGCTAACTCGTTATTCGTATGTTGTAACCTTGGTTGTATAACACACAGAGACCTCTGCAAAGAAAATTATGAGACTACATGCTTCGCTAACTCGTTATTCGTATGTTGTAACCTCGGTTGTATAACACACAGAGAGACGGACCTCTGTAAAGAAAATTATGAGACTGCATGCTTCGCTAACTCGTTATTCGTATGTTGTAACCTCAGTTGTATAACACACAGAGAGACGGACCTCTGTAAAGAAAATTATGAGACTGCATGCTTCATGAACTCGTATGTACAGGATGGTTTTTTTTCTTCTTCATCATCAGAGAGAGAGAGAGAGAGAGAGAGAGAGAGAGAGAGAGAGAGAGAGAGAGAGAGAGAGTGTTGTAACCCGTATGCATTCAGCAATTTTGTGTGTATGTGTGTGTGTGTGTGTGTGTGTGTGTGTGTGTGTGTGTGTGTGTGTGTGTGTAGTGCGCGCTTGTCTGTGTGTGTGTGCGTGGATCAAATACGGTCGTCTCTCTATCACTCTTTACCTCTCTCTCTCTCTCTCTCTCTCTCTCTCTCTCTCTCTCTCTCTCTCTCTCTCTCTCTCTCTCTCTCTCTCAAATATTATTGTGTTCAGAAATGGTGGGCATATAGCGTCTAATGAATCCTGGTTTTATGGTGTACATTGTATTAAAGTTGTCAACGCATATAAATATTTAGGGATAATCTTATCTACAAGGCTATCATTTACGCATGCATTAAATGATCTTGGAAATCGTGCCAAAAAAGGAGTCATTAGAATTCTAAAATTACTGTGGACAATTGGAGAACGATCTCCTCAAATCTTTTTTAAACTCTTCGATACCCAGATTCAACCCATGCTTACGTATGGGGCTGAAATCTGGGGTGTCATAGCAGATGTGAGTCCCATAGAAAAAGTTCACTTGTTTGCCATGAAAAGATTTTTAAATGTAACTATAAGAACACCAAATAGTCTAGTTTACGGTGAGCTAGGAAGGCACCCTTTATATATCAATTGTCTTTTGAAATCTGTCAGATTTTGGCTTCGCATTATTAA
>CM065680.1:16742913-16747841 GCA_017654935.2 Phymorhynchus buccinoides
GACTGAAATTTGCTTCATTTCATGAGATAATTGGGGTGGGCTTCTTACCCGCCCATGCGCTTTTTACCCCGTCTTCCTACACACACATACTTTCTCTCTCTGTCTGTCTCTCTCACCTCTCTCTCTCTCTCTCTCTCTCTCACTCAATCTCACACACATAAACACACGCGCACACGCACACATGTATGCATACATGTACACACGTACGCAAACAATACCTTCACAACACACCTCACAATTTGTGCTTCAATCGTTTATTGTCGGCACAAACAAATACAGTATTCAAATACAAGCAAAATGCGAAGAAATCAATCGGGTAGAAGTTAAACAAAAAAGATACCAGTGAATCACGCGGAAATTTATAAGCTAAATTATATGTACAATGTGTAATGCATCCACACACACACACACACACACACACCACACACACACACACGCAGAGTCAGTGACACACACACTACACACACACACACACACACACACACACACACACACACACACACACACACACACACACACACACACACAGGCTGGCATGTAAACGCATGTTCGCATGATTATGCACCCTTATTTACATAACAGTGAACATACACATACATACATACATACACACACGAGCTCGCACGCATGCTCGCACACTTACATACTCACACACAAGCACACAACACACACACACACACACGCACCAAGCATACACCAACGCGCGCGCGCGCGCAGTCCTACAAACACTGACACACACGCACGCACGCGCGCGCACACATACACACACCGACGCACACAAACACATACATTTAAGCAAACAATAACTTCACAGCAAATCTCATCACATGACTGATGAGTAGTGCTTAAATCGTGAATATTAGAAGCACAAAAAAGGCAAAAAAGGCAAAATCAACAACGGGACATTTTAAAACGTGAAATGGTAAGTATGCTTAATGCAAACCAGTTTCAAATCTACACACACAATCATGCAAACATGCACGCTATAGACACGCATATGCATATGTATATGCACATACATGCCGGCACCTTACACGCGTACACTCTCTCTCTCTCTCTCTCTCTCTCTCTCTCTCTCTCTCTCTCTCTCTCTCTCTCGTTCATTTCCCTTCCTCTCAAATTTCACACACACACGCACACACACACACACACACACACACACACAACACACACACACACACACACACACACACATACACACACACACACACACACACACACACACACACACACACACACACACACACACACACATATGAGACGTTCTATTCAAAGGTATACCGCTTTTGTGACATAACAAGTGAAAAATGAAATTGCGTTTTTTAAGTACAAAAACTATACTGCATGAAAGATAAACATCTCCAGCACACATAACCATGGAAATTTGAACAAGCTAAACCCCAGGAGTTGAGGAATTCATTTAGGGGTAGACCTACCGAAAATACAGCAAAAATAACGTTTCTTCCTTTTTGATGTTATATTGATTTGTTTTGGTACTAAAATGCTTATAATGTCATATATTCTTTTGATATTCCATATGCTATTCTTTCTATCATGGAGTTTATGCCATTTTGCATTGAGGAAGGAGAAATTTACACCAAAACCGTTTGCGTAAAAAAAGTTAGCAAAAATTGAGTATTTTTTCGCCAGTTTAACCAGATAATTGAAAAGCTATAAAAGATATTTTCTTAAAATTGTGTGCACAGTTGTAAAACCTAATTACCTGGAAGTGTTTGCGGCTGTTTTGAAAATAATTAATTGCTTTTTTTTAATTTTATGACATTATTGTATTTTTATTTTAATAAATTTTGCGTATATATGCATTAAGTCATAAAACGTGAAATTTGCAACATATGCCTTATTTTCTATGACAATATTATCCAGACATGAGAACCATTTACGTGTGTACCAAAATTCAAAACAATCAGAAAACTTCTTTTTATTCACGATAGGGGGAAAAGTGATATATGCTATTTTTAGTAACACCAGCAGGTACTTTTTCATTCAATTTTTATGTTGTGGTGACTAATATAATTTTCAACCTTATCAAATATTTTGTATGTTTTTAGTCTGTATTTGACTTTGAGGCTTAATTTGTGATAATTTAAAGGGATAGATATATCTTTATCATAAAGTTTATGACCCCTGATAAAGTAGGCCTTACCCCTTACCGCTAACGTCATAGACCAAAAGCTAACAAATGAGTTGATTTGCTGCAAACCGGACCTTATACTTGAAAACGGATTTTAGTTGTAACTAATTATAGTATAATTAATAATAATAATAATGGGTATTTTCATAGTGAGTTGATGTGCTGCAAAAACTTATACTTGAAAACGGATTTTAGTTGTAACTAATTACAGTATAAATAATAATAATAATAATAATAATAATAATAATAAAAATTAAAAAAATATAATAATAATGGGTATTTTCATAGCGAGTTGATTTGCTGCAAACCTGAAGAGAGAAAACGGATTTTAGTTGTAACTAATTACAGTATAATTAATAATAATAATAATAATAATGGGTATTTTCATAGCGTGATACCCCGTACTAGGCTCATCACGCTTTACACAACAACAAAAAAGAAGCAAATCACACAGGCGTAACATGCCCTGTAAAGGTGGTCAGGCTGCCGCTCTGTTTCCCACTAAACATACACCCCCCCTTCTCCCCCCTGCTTTTTTTTGTTATTTAATTTTTATTTATTTTTTTTGGGGGGGGAATTCTCCGTCCTCTCGGCCTGGGAGGGCACATATAGGACATTTGTATTCATGCAGGTGTGTTTATTATTACGTATGTTTATTATTTTGTACGCTTTTAAAATACATCATTTTAAAGAGCGGCCAGAAGTGTAGCCTCGATTTGAAGTGCGACAATTTTGTCAAAATGTGCGACAATTTTGGACCGACAGACCGACCGACCGACCGACAAAGTGAGTTATAGGTTTGTGGCTTGAGCCACAAACAATAAACATACGTAATACAGACACTACAACAGACACGACGAGTATGGGGTGCTTCTTTTGATGAGTATAAGTAGGATACATAGTTTTAAATGTTTTCCAAAAGATATAAAAAGTTACGAAATGGTGCAGAGATAACATTCTGGTTTACAGATTAAAATTATTGAAAAGCCAGGGGAGACGACTCATGGTTGGAGTGGTAAAAATAGACCGCGTGCCACAAACTATTGCGATTTCGCGCTTGTTAATAAAAAAGGTGGTCTGAATGCTCTCTCTCTCTCTCTCTCTCTCTCTCTCTCTCTCTCTCTCTCTCTCTCTCTCTCTCTGTCTCTCTCTCTCTCTCTCTCTCTGTATGTTGGTATTGATTGTCCACTAAGCAAAGGTTCGCCTGAAACGGAAATACATTTTGTAATAATTTGCCCTAAATATTTAGTAAGCCTACTTAGAGAACAATGGATCCCTAAAAAATATTACAATCATCCTTCTGCTTTTAGGCTAGTTTTGCTAATGTGTAACTGATGCACTTAGAATTCGTAATGAAACAATGTGATATTTTCTGCTATTATTTATACTGCTTGTTATGTTTATCTCTTTGAATTGTGAAGTTTTCTCATTGTTACCCCTTCCCACATGACTTCCCACATGACATGGACAGATGGCCCATTACACATTTCATTAAACAATTGTTCTGTCTCCTCTCATCTGTCTCTCTCTCTCTCTCTCTCTCTCTCTCTCTCTCTCTCTCTCTCTCTCTCCTCTCTCTCTCTCTCTCTCTCTCTCTCTCTCTCCATTATATGGATTAATGAGTAGGCCTACCCGCCATCCGATTTGTGATGATCTTATTATATTAATGTTTACAACAAAATATCGTGTGCATGCGTTAAACCCTCCCCATTTTCCCCAGTTTGGAATGGACTGTGAGGCCCTTGGCCTAAACATTCAGACTTCAGCCCTCTCTCTCTTTTTGTCTTATCTCTCACTCACTCATACACACACGCGCGCGCATGTACACACACACACACACGGACGCGCGCGCGCGCGCTGCGCGCACGTACACACGCACACACACACGCGCGTGTTCGCACAAGTTCATCCTCATGCGAGCGGACACGGCACACCAAACACATACATAGAGTGACACACACACACACACACACACACCACACACACACATGCGTGCGCGCGCACACACACTCGCACGCACACACACATTCACACACTGATCACACACACACACATACACACACGCGTGCGCGCGCGCCCGCGCGCGTGTTCGCACACGTTCACCCTCATGCGAGCGGCACACGCACACAAACACACACATAGAGTGACACACACATGCGTGCGCGCACACACAACACAAACACACGTGCACACACACACATTCAGACACCACGAACAAGCACACGCCACACGCACACACACACACACGCGCGCGCGTTTTCGCCACAAGTTCCATACTCATGCGAGCGGCAACACGCACACAAACATAGAGTGACGCACACAACATGCACGCGCACGACACACAAAAACAAACATTAACACACTGTTTGCACACACACACACACAACACACCACACACACAACAAACACACCACACAAACAAACCACACACACAAACAAACAATTTCACAACACTGTCACACACACACACACACACACACAACACACACACACACACCCACACACACACACACACACACACACACACCGCACGTACCAAGTATACGCTACTATACGCACACGTATATATATATATACAAACACCGCGCGCGTTTAAACGCGCACCGAAGTTGGTAGATCTAGAATTTACAGGCCTAGGTTTTGAAGAGACAATCATGACGTCGTTTTGATGGTATCTCTGTCACCAAAGGCAGTACTACGTACATTTTTCCATCTTTCTGGCTTTTTCGTCATCGACACAGTTTAACAGGCATGTTACGTTATTTTTTGTGATATT
>CM065680.1:16748341-16760841 GCA_017654935.2 Phymorhynchus buccinoides
CAGAAAGGGATCCGGGTGGGTACTCCAGACGTGTCGTTTGTAAAGAGAGTGTGTGGGTGGTTTGGGAGTTTATTGTCACAGAGCAGTAGTGTTTGGCGGGCCGCTTTGTCCGGGTCGCACTTTCCCTGTGTTGGTGGGTGGGACGTGAGTTGTTTTATGTGTGTGCGAGAGCGCGCGCGGCGCGCGCGCGTAGTTCCTCTATCCCCTTGTGTGGTGGTGTGTATGTGTGTGTGGGTGTGTGTGTTTGTGTGTGCGCGTGCGTGTGCGTTGCGTGTGCGCGCGTGTGTTAGTGTGCGTTGCATGTACATGTGGCGTGTGCTGCATAGTGTGTCTATAGTTTGTGTATAGTGTGTGTAATAGTGTGTGTCTAGTGTGTCTGTATAGTGTGTGTGTGTGTGTGTGTGTGTGCGCGTGTGCGCGCGCTGCGCGCGCAGCGCGGCGCGCAGCGCGCGCGTGTGTGTGTGTGTGGTGTGTTGTGTGTGTGTGTGTGTATGCGCGCGAGTGTGTGTGTGTGTGTTTTTTTTTGAGTGTGTGTGTGTGTGTGTTTTTGGTGCGTGGATTGATTAACGGTTTCTGAATGCTAGCGTGCTGCTGGGGCGAGCGGAGTGTGTTTATTGGGTGCGTCTCGGGAGGGGTCTGGAAGCGTGTGATGGTGTAATTGTGTTAAGGCTGGGTGCCGTGTTTGCTTGTTGGTGCGTGGAGTGATCGAGTTTATGAATGGGTGGGCGTTATGCACCCTGTTGGGTCTGGCGTGGCGACGGTGTTTGTGGAGTTAAAGTGGTGCACGTGTCGACAGTCAGAAAACAAGAAAAGCAGACGTAGAGAGAGAGAGCGAGAGAGAGAGAAAGAGAGAGAGAGAGAGAGAGAGAGCCGAGAGCGAGAGAGACAGAGAGTGAAACCGTATTTGAATCCACGCACACGACACACACACACACCAACACACACAACACACACACACACACAACCACACAAACACACATACATACACACACACGCACGCACACACAACACACACACACACACACTCACGCACACGCACACGCACAACGCACACACACACACACACATAACCCCACACACACACACACACACACGCGCGCGCGCACGACATCATACACACACACATAGACTACTGAACGCGCGCATTCTTTCGAAATGATGGAAAGCGAAAACACCGTGATTTTCATGCAATTTTGTTTTTTATTTTTGCAGGTCACACACAAAATTGTCGAATGCATACGGTGCGTGTTACAAACACTAAGTTTCTTTGTCTTTTCTTTCTTTCTCTCCATGAGAATCTCTGCTCTCTCTCTCATCTCTCTCTCTCTCTCTCTACTCTCTCTCTCGCTCGCTCTTTGAGTTATGAAGAAAAAAAGAAATAAGTGTCATAAAACAATCTTGCACGTATGAATATGGAGTTAAGTAACTCGATAGAGATCCCTCTTTCCTTCTCCTCTCTTTGATTATGACACCGCAACATACCCTTCGCTAGCGAGGCTCGTGGTATTTGGTACCGGAATTAACCTTATCACCGGCCAGCCATGCGATGTCTTTTAGTGAACTCTGTACATTACTAATCACTGCGGTTGCTAAAATTGCGACTTTCTATGACGGTGAAAGGGTTTAAGCTACACACCAGCGACTTGTCCGCGTCTTTTCTTTTTGTCCTGGGTTTGTTTCCGACACCCGTTTCATTCTCGACTGACTTTGTCTTTGAGAACGGACGTACTGTCTTTTAACGATGTTCCCAGGAAAACTTTTTTGACTCTGGAATAGACAATGAATTTGAACGATTCGTCTTATTCGCTTAATCCCCAAGCGAATTTTTTGTCCGGCAAGTTTACGAACGGTTGTTTCTGTTTCTTTCGTTCTTCTTTTTCTTCTCCTCCACGTCTTCTTCACCATTCTTCTTCTTCTTCTTCTTCGGCAAAAAAAGGATGTCCTGGCCCCCCGACACCGATGATGAGGGGGAGGAGGATACCTTCCTTAATCATCGACTAGCCAGAAAAGAAGAGGAGGAGATTATCGCTGATTCCCGAAAGCGATCCTGACAAGAGGAAGAGGAAGAGTAAGAGGATGTTTTCAGCTTAGAACCCGAAGATCATTATATCACGACTTTTGATGAGATTTGGGAGTCTTGGTTCGAAACTTACGGGGGTGGACAACCGGCGGACCTTTCGGAAAGATTCGCGTTATTTGCCAGAGCTTTCTTGAAAACAAATCAATAAGAAGCGGCGGAACGCGGAAAGGAGAGAGAAGGAGGGAGGTCTCTTTTTTAAAGGGACCGAAAAATAAAATCATGGAGTCACGTTTGCACATACTACCCACACACACAACACACACACACACTACACACACACACACACCTATACAAACGCCTCTCTTTCCTCTCTCCTCTCTCTCTCTGCTCTCTCTCTCTACAGTCGTCTCTCTCCTCTACTCTCTCTCCTCTCTCTCTCTCTGTCTCACGCGATACAAATGGCAAAGACCTGATGTGTATCCTGGACCATGCTAGAGCCAGCTCATCCAGTCGCTTCCCTTAGATCGATAACCGCATAATCAATCACACACACACACAAGCGCGCACATACACACACACCACACACACACACACACACACGACACACCACAGACAAGCGCGCACACAACACACACGACAAGCGCGCACTACAACACACACACACACACACACACACACACCAAAAATTGCTGAATGGGCATACGGGTTTACAACACCCGCTCTCTCTCTCTCTCTTTCTCTCTCTCTCTCTTCTCTCTCTCTCTCTCTCTCTCTCTCTCTTCTCTCTCTCTATCTCTCTCTATCTCTCTCTCTCTCTCTCTCTCTTTTTTTTCTCTCTGATGATAAGAAAAACCATCCTGTACATACGACTAACGAGTTCATGAAGCATGCAGTATTATAATTTTCTTTACAGAGGTCCGTCTCTCTGTGTGTTATACAACCGAGGTTACAACATACGACTAACGAGTTAGCGAAGCATGCAGTATCATAATTTTCTTTGCAGAGGTCTGTGTGTTATACAACCGAGGTTACAACATACGAATAACGAGTTAGCGAAGCATGTAGTATCATAATTTTCTTTGCAGAGGTCCGTCTCTCTGTGTGTTATACAACCGAAAGGTACAACACTTTTCTCTCTCTCTCTCGTCTCCCTCTCTCTCTCTCTCCTCTCTCGTCTCTCTCTCTCTCTCTCTCTACTCTCTCTCTCTCTCTCTCTCATCTCGTCTCTCTATCTCTCCGTTTGATTTTTCAAACTTTTTAGGCGGGTTATCGCAGCGAGATAGATCACGATTGAAAGGAAAAGTGTTTATCACAGCGAGATAGATCACGGTTGAAAAAAAAAAAGAGAGAGAAAGGGAGAGAGAGAGAGAAAGAGAGAAGGAATAAGTTTAGAGGTGAGTGGGACCCGTCGAAACACCATCTGCACCAACCGGTCTCTTGATGTAGAGGTAGGAGAGGGATCGTCTGTCTTGGTGATAAGTCCAGACCCTCTTTCCATCAGTCCTGAACCCTTTGTTGGTCCCTTCGCCGCTTTGTTTGGTGAGCAAGACTTTGAGGTAGTCCGATCTCGTCAATCGGTTACGGGCTTGTAACCCTTTCGACAGGTACTTTTGTGACTCACCCCAGGCTAGATAAGTCTTGCTATTGAGGGAAATAATTCTTGAAGAGTCCGGGTGTGCGTTTATCACGCTTGCGTCGTTCGACGCAACAAGTTGCGTTCCATTCAACGGGACCGCTGCCGGACATCTTGGCTCGGTCATACTCCGGGGCGTGTTTGTCGCAGGTTTGGGCCGGAAACCAGTCCGTATACCGTTTCAAGAAGTCTTCCTTTTTGTCGGACTGAACCGTTTCCTCCAAACTATCCGCGGACAACGCCATGTAGAGACTATCCGTGTTCATCTGAGCGAGTTGGAAATCGTTTCTGGACACGTAGTAGTCAATACACCGGTAGTAAAAGTCCAGCATTCTGAGTTGGCGTACTGATAGACGAAGAAACCAATCTGAGTGGGAAGATTCCAGACAACGTGCCGTTTACTCATTTAACTTCATTCAAGGTGTCGCTCAAGGGGCGGAGCGCTCTGAACCTCGGTTCGTTGACGAGTCTGACGGACGTTTCCGGCGAAACATAAACCGTTTCCTTAAACTTGCTAACGTTCGTGATACAACGCCCGTAACAAGAATTCCCAAACAGCTTTTGGGCCGAACCGATGATTTCCTTACTCGGGTCATAAATCAGCCGCTGCGTCCTAGCCTCAGTCACGTGCGCCGAAGGTCTTTGAAACCGCGATCACGGGGTGATACTCCACAACTTCGCGAACGTCGTCACAACAACCCTTCCTCCAGGTTACCAGCCGTAAGAGAGGGTGATACGGCATGATGTTCTTAGCCCAGTAGCTCGCGATGAGAGCGCGTCTGGGTTCTAGGCAGTAGGTGTTGTGAACGTTCGGCGTACTGTTTCATTAGTTCACCCAAATCTTACTCTAACCATACGAAGCGTTCTTGCAGATGGTCGGAAACTCTCGAAAGCGTTCCTTTTGTCATCGGGGACGTGTATGTCACCTATCCACAAATACCGAAGAGACGATCATTCCCTTTGAACAGGCTTCAGATGGACCGTATCGGGTGTTGACGATCCCGACCCGTTGTATAGCCTTTGAACGGTGATTTCACCGTTTGAAGCTTCTTCCAAGAAACAGCGCAACATCAGGACGCGAACGTTTGATTCGCTTCCAGTGACACTCGCGCAATTCGACAGACGGTGACACCCAGCCTGCGGAGATACTGGGTGTTTTTTCTATCCCTCGCCGAAGCTCTGCGAAGGGGTTTGTCTTTCCACGGATCGGTCAGTCAAACCTCGCTTCACCTCGCAGCTATGCACGTGGGAATAAAGCAGCGACAAATTGGGACGCAGTGTTATGCTCAGCATCCCACCGTCCGACGGGGAGATCGCGTTTTCCGAGCGCTTCTCGGTACGTTAAACTTGCTGACGCACGCCGGAGGTTTCCGTTTCCGCCTACCCACGTTACCATTCGCGAAGCCTGCACACATATATCCAACTTTCTCAGCGCGAACAGTTTTTGTCTCTGCTCTGCGTCCTGATGGGGTGATGGGTGGTAATGTCTCTCGCAGACATGGACCACAGTATACAAGGCGTTACTGTCGAAACCCACCACGTTTTTCACCGTTTTAGACCCGTGGCGAATGAGCGTTTGTTTTGCCAAGTATCTGTGGAAGATGATCGATGCCCCCGACTATGTTTCCCTCAACTTTTCGTGGAGGTCTTATGTTTTCTTTCCGATAAGGGAGAAATAAACTGAGGGAGAAAAGAGTGGAAAATAGGTACTTAGACAATAAACCCGCGGGATACGACCGAATCCTGGAGCATGTCAAGTCTTCACGGTCTGTAGACGCTATCTGTTTTTCTAGAGCCGTGTAAAACGAACGTGTCTTTGTCGTATGTAATAGACCAGCGAAGTCGCGCCAAAGTGCGCATACCCTTTTTCCTTCAGACCCTCTTGGACAAGTGGCAAAATCTTCGTCGGAAATGTCCGAGATCTTTCAGGGAGCTATGGAAGCTTCCTGCGGGCGGAAGGGAGGTTTCCTCCAACTTCGGATTGTTCGGTGATGCTACTCGTAAGGGAAAAAAACCCTTACTTTCCTCAACACCAAAGGCCTTCAGGTAGCATGCATAGCTGAACCCCGGGCGAGAAAAGAATTTACATCGATTGATTTTAGTTTTATGGGGCAATGGTTTTGAAAAACCGTTGTGGTTTTTAATAACAAAACAGGATCTTCGCCGCGCGGTTCGGCTTGTTGACCCGATCCTCTTCCGCGACATTTACCCGCTCGGCTTCAACGGGCCTCCGAGGTTAAATACCCGAAAGAGTAGGGTTCAGGAGATGATGTCATAGCCGGCGATATTGAAACCTACCACGGCAAGCGCAGGAGGTAGTCGTCTAAAACGCACCGGAGGTTACTTTCCGCACCAACAGGGTTGGTCCTCCTCAGGACGGATGTCCTCAATGGCGTCGGAGCTGTCTCGAAACGACGTTGTTAGAATGCGTAAGAGGCATCTGATAGGGCGGTCAGATAGTCGAGACATTCGCAACGAGTGCCTGAGGCCCCGCCCCAGAGGGGGGGGGCAGCTCGGGGAGGGGGGGGAGTCCCTCTAGAACACGAAACAATCGCGGTTCCGTGAAAACCCTCGACGTTAGCTGCACATGCTGAGCTGAGAGAACGTGCTTCAGACAGTATCTCGCTGGCATCGCTGTCCCTTCGCTCCCTGTCCTCGAAGGGACCAACATGGCCTCAAAGTTTACGTGGCCCTGTGGGGGAACACGTAACCTTCGGGCGGTGTCGGTATCCCGTTATCCGCAAAATCTGTAAAGGACTCTGAGGTACCTGATAGACCCCGCCTGGATACGATCCTGGAGACGTCAACCCTTTTCGCAAGTTTTCCAGTGACGCCGACACATGAACAAATTCGGCCAGGGGGGAAAAACTTCCGCAAATCGGACAGGAGAAGGGCTCCGCACGCCTTAAGAGGTTTTTGATGTACAGGAAATGATTGTTGAACAACAGAACCCTCATTTAGACCGGTCTGTGGACACGAAACTGGATCTGAGTTTGGGTTTGTAGTACTTCCCGTCCTCATCCAATTTGAAGACGTCGATAGAGACGTCATAGCGCCGTTCGATCGCGGGATTCTTGAAGAGTGACCCGCGAAGTCGTGGTCCACCGTCAGAAAACAAAGTCAGGTCGGACCTCCAAGGCGTCGGCGGGATGTTGTACGCAGAGCCAGACACCGAAAGACACAGGTTATCGCTTATAGCGACGCCCCGTCTTCAGGTTGTTGACGAGGCGTGTCAACACCCGGTTTTTTGGCGAGGGAAGATGGCGAACGAAGGGGTCAGCCCTGATGGGGTGCGGAATGACTTGTCCGCGTAGAAAGTGGTCCCCCACGATGGAGACGAAGACCATTGCGGAAATCGAGGTCTGTGCTCTGCGGCGAGTTCCAATGTGGTCTCTTTCTCCAAGTCTCGGATGAATCCGAGCATGTCAGCTCCGACTGAATAAGAACGGTGTAGGAAAACGCTCGAGAGTTGTTCTCAGTGAGTGAAAGACGAATCTCCCCCGGTATCACGATTCCAGCAACGAAACTAAGCGAGTCACTTCAGCTTGAACCGCCATCTTTGAGCGTCAAAAGAGGATAGAGCGCTACCATCCAATCGGGGGGAGTGGAAAAGCGGATGGTACCATCTCACGTTCATCGCATGGTGTAGATAGAGACCGCGTGTTCCCATGATCGGATAGAGCCCCATTGTGAGTAGGCCTCTCTGATGGACGGTCTTTGGGTTTGGGTTTTGGAGAGCGTCGTTCAGATGGTTCGAAAGAATTCCTTCCAACACATACGCGACTTCGCTGGTGCGGCGGCGGGGGTTTCGTTTCGCCCTCCTGATAGAGTATCGCTAGAGCGGGAATAAGCTAAAGGAGAAGAAGAAGAAGAAGAAAGAAGAAGAAGAAGACGGAAGAGAAGGAGGCGGGGAGAAGGAGGTGAAGGAGAAGAAGAAGAAGAAGAAGACAGAAGACAGAAGAGAAGGAGGCGCGAGGAGAAGGAGGTGGAAGGAGAGGAGCGGAGGAGAAGGAGGTGGAGGAGGTGGAGAGAGAAGGAGGTGGAGGTGGAGGAGAGAAGAAGTTTCCTTTTACTCGTCTTGAACACTTTCCTTCTTTTCGTGTCTCTCAAAGCTTTGCGTTCCGGAAGCCGCGCTGAACAAGACGGGAGCACACTACACCGATAGAGTCGGAGATCGATCGGAAAGGAGGGGGGAGAGGCCGTGGTCAGCGCGGGGTAGGGGGAGGCCGTTTCAGGAGAAGGGGAAGAGGAGGAGGGTGAGGCTGAGTCTATTTTTACCATGAGGAGAGGGGGGTGGGGAGGAGGGGTCGGTGAGATATACAGGTAGACTCTGAAGAACAGGAAGAAGAAGAAGGAGAAGCAAACGGGTAAGGAGATAGAAGAGAAAACGGTGCCAGAGAAGCGTGAAGAAGGGGCGAGAAGAGTGAGAGAAGAAGAGATAGGCACGATCAAAAAGGTGGTTCTGGAGGGTGAAAAGAAGAAAATGGTAAAGGAGAAGAAGAACGAGAAGAAGAAGAAGAAGACGAAGAAGAAGAAGAAGAAGAAAAAAGCGCAGCGAGAGAGGGTTCGGGTTGCGCGATGATAGGGGGCCGAGAGAACATGGCACCGCCAGACGCGTGGGGATGGCGTAACGCATCAGTCTCTTTCGGTTGGGTGGGTGATGGTTCCCGGTTTAACCGCTGGGAAGGAGAAGGATGGAGCGTTTGCCTTTTCCTATCCAGCGGTTAAACCGGGAACCATCACCCACCCAACCGAAAGAGACTGATGCGTTACGCCATCCCCACGCGTCTGGCGGTGCCATGTTCTCTCGGCCCCCTATCATCGCGCGAACCCGAACCCTCGCTCTCGCTGCGCTTTTTTCCTCTTCTTCTTCTTCCTTCTTCTTCTTCTTCTTCTTCATCGTTCTTTCTATAACTCCTTTACCATTTTCTTCTTTTTCACCCTCCAGCCACCTTTTTGAATCCGTGCCTATCTCTTCTTCTCCTCCCTCTTCTCCCCCTTCTTCACCTTCTCTGTCACCATTTTCTCCTCTATCTCCTTACGCCGTTTATTCTCCTTCTCCTTCTTCTTCTTCCTGTTCTTCAGAGTCTACCTGGTATATCTCACCGACCCCTCCTCCCCCACCCCCCTCTCCTCGTGGTAAAAAGAGAAAATCAGCCTCACCCCCTCCTCTTCCTCCTTCTCCTGAAAAACGGCCTCCCCCTCCCGCTGACACACCCTCTCCCCCCCTCCATTTCCGATCAATCTTCCGACTCTCTCGGGGTAGTGTGCCCCGTCTGTTCAGCGCGCTTCCGGAACGCAAAAGCTTTGAGAAGACACGAAAAGAAAGGAAAGTGTTCAAGACGGAGTAAAAGGAAAACTTCTTCTCCTCCTCCACCTCCACCTCCTCCTCCTCCTCCTTCTCCTTCTCCTCCACCTCCTTCTCCTTCACCTCCTTCTCCTTCACCTCCTCTTCCTCTCCATCCTTACTCTTCCATCTTCTTCTCCTTCACCTTCCTTCTCCTCCGCCTTCTTCTTCTTCCGTCATTCTTCTTCTTCCCGTCGTCTTCTTCTGCTTCTTCTTCTTTCTTCTTCTCCTTTAGCTTCTTCCCGCTCTAGCGATAACTCTATCGGAGGGCGAAACCGAACCCGCACCAACGAAGGTCGCGATGTGTTGGAAGGAATTCTTTGAACCCATCTGAACGACGCTCCCCCATCCATCAGAGAGGCCTACGTCAACCACTGGGGCTCTATCCGATCGTGGGAACACGTGGGTCCTATCCAAACCACGATGAACGTGAGATGGGACCATCCGCTTTTCAACTCCCCACCCGATTGGATGGTAGCGCTCTACCCTCTTTTTGACGCTCAAAGATGGCGGTTCAAGCTGAAGTACTCGCATAGTTTCTTGCTGAAGAATCGTGAGACGGGGGAGATTCGGTTCTTTCACTCCTGTAGGAACAACTCTCAAGCGTTCCTACACCCCGTTCTTATTCAGTCGGAGGCTGACATGCTCGGATTCATCCGAGACTTGGAGGAAAGAGACCACATTGAACTCGCCGCAGAGCACAGACCCGATTCTCAATGGGTCTTCGTCTCCATCGTGGGGACCACTTTCTACGCGGACAAGGTCATTCCCTACCCCATCGGGGGCTTGACTCTTCCGCTCCCATCTTCCCTCGCCAAAAACCGGGGTGTTGACACGCTCGTCAACAACCTGAAGACGGGGCGTCGCTATAGCGATAACCTGTGTCTTTTTCGGTGTCTGGCTCTGCGTAACAAACATCCCGCCGACGCCTTGGAGGGTCCGACCCTGACTTTGTTCCGACGGTGGACCAACGAGACGCCCAACGACTTCGCGGGGGTCACTCTTCAAGAAATCCCCGCGATCGAACGGCGCTATGACGTCTCTATCGACGTCTTCAAAATGGATGAGGACGGGAAGTACCTACAACCCAAACTCAGATCCAGTTTCGTGTCCACAGACCGGTCTAAAATGAGGGTTCTGTTGTACAACAATCATTTCATGTACATCAAAAACCTTCATAAGGCGTGCGAGGCCTTCTCCTGTCCGATTTGCGGGAAGCTCTGGCCGAAATTGTTCATGTGTCGGCGTCACTGGAAAACTTGCGAAAAGGGTGACGTCTCCGAGGATCGGTATCCAGGCGGGGTCTATCAGGTACCTCAGAGTCCTTTACAGATTTTGGCGGATAACGGGATACCGACACCGCCCGAAGGTTACGTGTTCCCCCACAGGGCCACGTACAACTTTGAGGCCATGTTGGTCCCGTCCGAGGACAGGGAGCGAAGGGACAGCGATGCCACGAGATACGTGTCTGAACACGTTCCTCTCAGCGTCAGCATGTGCAGCAACGTCGAGGGTTTCACGGAACCGCGATGTTTCGTGTCTAGAGGGGACCCTCAGGCACTCGTTGACGAATGGCTCGACTATCTGACCCAAATATCAGATGCCTCTTACGCCATTCTACAAAGTCAGTTTCGAGACAGCTACGACGCCCTTGAGGACATCCGTCCCGAGGAGGACCAACCCTGTCGGGGCGGAAAGTACCTCCGGCGCGTTTTAGACGACTACCTCATGAGCTTGCCCGTGGTAGGTTTCAATAGCGCCGGCTATGACATCAATCTCCTGAAACCCTACCTCTTTCGGTATTTAACCTCGGAGGCGCCGGTTGAAGCCGAGCGGGGAAATGTCGCGGAAGAGGATCGGGTCAAAAAAGCCGAACCGCGCGGCGAAGATCTGTTTGTGTTAAAAACCAACAACGTTTTCAAAACCATTGCCACCAGAAAACTAAAATTCCTCGATGTAAAATTCTTTCTCACGCCGGGGTTCAGCTACGCAGCCTACCTGAAGGCCTTTGGTGTTGAGGAAAGTAAGGGTTTTTTCCCTTAAGAGTACATCACCGACATCCGGAAGTTGGAGGAAACCTCCCTTCCGCCCCAGGAAGCTTTCCATAGCTCCCTGAAAGACTCGGACATTTCCGACGAAGATTACGCCACATGTCAGAGGGTCTGGAAGGAAAAAGGTATGCGCACTTTGCACGACTTCCTGGTCTATTACAACGACAAAGACACCGTTCCGTTTTTACAGGCTCTAGAAAAACAGATAGCGTTCTACCAGACCCTGAAGCTGGACATGCTCAAGGATTCGGTCGGTATCCCCGGGTTATGTCTAAAGTACCTATTTTCCACTCTTTCTCCCGAGGTTTATTTCTCCCTTATCGGAAAGAAACATAAAGACCTCCACGAAAAGTTGAGGGAAAACATAGTCGGTGGGCCATCGATCATCTTCCACAGATACTTGGCCAAAAACGAAACGCTCATTCGCCACGGGTCTAAAACGGTGAAAAGCGTGGTGGGTTTCGACAGTAACGCCTTGTATCTGTGGTCCATCACGAGAGACATGCCCACCCATCACCCCATCAGACGCCGCAGAGACAAAAACTTTCGCGCTGAGAAAGTGGATGAATACGGTGTGCAGGCTCGCGAATGGTTGACGTGGGTAGCGGAAACGGAAAACATCCGCGTGCGTCACAAGTTTAACGGTACCGAGAAGCGCCTCGGAAAACGCGATCTCCCCGTAGACGGGTGGGATGCCGAGCATAACACCGCTTACCAATTTGTCGGCTGCTTATTCCATGGGCATAGCTGCGAGGTGACGCGAGGGTTGACTCACCATCCGTGGAAAGACAAACCCTTCGCGGAGCTTCGCGAGGAGACGGAAGAAAACACCCAGTATCTCCGCAGCCTGGGTGTCACCGTCGTCGAAATGCGCGAGTGTCACTGGAAGCGAATCAAACGTTCGCGTCCTGATGTTCGCGTTTTCTTGGAAGAACACTGTCAAACGGTGAAATCACCATTCAAACACAACGGGCGGGACGTCAACACCCGATCGGTCATCGAAGCCGTTCAAAAGGGTACGCTCTTCGGGATTGTGGAATGTGACATACACGTCCCCGATGATAAAAAGGAACGCTTCCGAGAGTTCCAACCCATCTTCAAGAACGCTTCGGTGGGTAGAGAAGATTTGGGTGACCTAATGAAACAGTACGCCGAACGTCACAACCTACTGCCTAGACCCAGACGCGCTCTCATCGCGAGCTACTGGGCTAAGAACATCATGCTTATCACCCCTCTCTTACGCTGGTACCTGGAGGAAGGGTTGGTTGTGACGAACGTTCGCGAAGTAGTGGAGTATCACCCCGATCGCTGTTTCAAAACCTTCGGCGACATGGTGACTGAGGCTAGACGCGCGGCTGATGATGACCCGAGTAAGGAAATCATCGGTTCGGCCCAAAAGCTGTTTGGGAATTCTTGTTACGGGCGTTGTATCACGAACGTTAGCAAGTT
>CM065680.1:16765841-16776415 GCA_017654935.2 Phymorhynchus buccinoides
TCCACTCAAAACCACATCAGTATGTTTGTTGTATGCACCCTCCATGGCCTCCAGCACGGCAGCCAGTTCCCTTCTGGGTACAAGCAGACCCTGAGAATCCTTCAGATATTTGTACTACTTGTTCACAAGCAGTACCTCAGACTCTGAACCTGACAGGGGCCCACTGAGGACACTGTTACAGTTCTGGCAAACTTTGCTAAATAATTTTCTGGCTATATATCCTGCAATATAAAACAACACGTTAGATTCTAGCATTACATCAGTGGGGTTTTTGGGTGGAGGTCCTGGAATGGCTATCTGGGCCAGCTCGTACACCTGGTCAAGTTCTGATATGTCTGTGTCGTGTGTGTCAGTCACAGGTACACTGTCTGTGTCGTCTGTGTCAGTCACAGGTACACTGTCTCTGTCGTGTGTGTCAGTCACAGGTACACTGTCTGTGTAGTGTGTGTCAGTCACAGGTACACTGTCTCTGTCGTGTGTGTCAGTCACAAGTACACTGTCTCTGTCGTGTGTGTCAGTCACAGGTACACTGTCTCTGTCATGTGTGCCAGTCACAAGTACACTGTCTGTGTCGTGTGTGCCAGTCACAGGTACACTGTCTGTGTCGTGTGTGTCAGTGACAAGTACACTGTGTGTGTCAGTGACAAGTACACTGTCTGTGTCGTGTGTGTCAGTGACAAGTACACTGTCTGTGCCGTGTGTGTCAGTGACAAGTATACTGTCTGTGTCGTGTGTGTCAGTGACAAGTACACTGTGTGTGTCAGTCACAAGTACACTGTCTGTGTCGTGTGTGTCAGTGACAAGTACACTGTCTGTGTCGTGTGTGTCAGTGACAAGTACACTGTCTGTGCCGTGTGTGTCAGTCACAAGTATACTGTCTGTGTCGTGTGTGTCAGTCACAAGTACACTGCACTTTTTTTTTATTGTTGTGATTGAAGAACGGAGTCTTCTCACTGACCCCACAGTGCTGATCAAACATCTTTCTATTGTTGGACCCCTGGTCAGCAACAACCACCTTAACCCGCAGACCAATGCCCTCGCACTTGTCTATGTATTCCAGAAGGAGGGAATGCAGTCTCTGACTGTCCATGGGTCCACTGGACAGAAAGTAGCCGACCGGTTGCTTCCAGTGTGCCAACAGACCCCGCACAATGAAAACTGTTGCGTGATTGGCAATGCGTTCGGTTGTTTCGCCATTGCCGAAATCCTCCACCCCCTCTACACAGTCCTTCTCCTTGTTATGCGTGACGCGTTCTTTGATGGTCATTTAGTCAACCACCACGGAACAGAGTTTGGAATTTGTGTTTAAAGCATGCACTTTGTCGGACAGTGCACAGAATATGTTATCACTAAAACCCGGGTTAATGTTCACTTTGCGCATTGTTTGCCTCAACAGAGACACCGACGGCAACAGAAAAATGGATGTTAAAATCCTGTAAGCCTTGGGGCTCGCATGAAACAAGGAAAGTGCTGTGGCTTTATCTTTGTCTGTCCACCTGCGTCCTTTCTTCTTCTTCTCAACTTCCCGTAACTGGGAAGATACAAACGTGAAACACTCTCCTGACATGAAATGGGACAGGTTTTCAAGAACGTGCTCTTTTCGTTCTTTTGCACTTTTCTTTGTTGTTTTATGTTTCGGATTATTTCTAATCTTACACGAGCGATAGATCGTGTTTCTTGCAGTCTTTAAAGCTCTTTTAAGGTTTCTTTTCCTATACAGTATCTTTGCTACTACTACTACTACTACTAATAATACTACTAAAAAAAACTAACTACTACTACTAATACTACTACTACTAATACTACTATACTGACATGATGGGGATGATGATGATGACCGGATGGTGACGATGACGGGGACGATGACGATGATGATGATGATAGTTAAGGATGATGGATGCACTGACTTAGTCGTGGTCTGGTGCCTGTCCTTGAAGGCATAGAAGATGCCAATGAAGGCACTAGCAGCGAACACCAGGGAAAACACCACATAGTCCACGGTGCCGAAGGTTCGGATCTTCCCCGTGTTGATGCTGTAGTCTTCTTTCCCCATGGCTCAACTCTGCGCATACAGAAACGTAGAAAATGACCATTTTGGTGTGTTTATTATGATCAGTTTAGTCGTTTACGCGTTGGGCATTAGAACAAGCTATCTCTCTCATTCTCTCTACATTTTGATAAGTGTATCAACATCATTTATTTGATTGCTTTAACCCGTTTGCCGCCAGCCATTTTTCAGCCCAAAAAACTGTACCATTAAAGCTTAACTGGTATAGAGAAAATAAAATATCTGCAATATTGCGAATTCCTGTTGTGACATGTATAACATTAGGCCTATCCTTGCCTCACAAATTTAAGAAAAATAGGGTCTTTTGGGATAACCAGGTTTCCGTGAATGTGTAATGCCTTTCAGTGAAATGGGTGTTAAACCCCGTTGTGGTGCTTTAAAATGCGACGTTGGTGGTGAAAGGGTTAATAACCTTCAAATAGCAGGTCCATAGATAGTTTAGTGTACAAGATACGTCTAAAAGTTCATGGAAAACTAAAATACATAGAAACTAATTGTCTCTTGCACTTCTTCAGAGATAATCAATTCATCATTTAACTATTTAGAATGGGAATGCCCAATGTTGCTCTTCTAAATACCGAATGTTCAATATGGACCCCTTTTTTCATAAGTATAATAATACGGAAGGATATCTTAAGTGACGCAGAAATTCACATTGGCTTTAATTGTTGAAATGAATGCTGTCCACGCCTATTGGAAGCTTACTCGATAAATGTTTTGCTTTGTGCGTTGTTATAATTGTTTTATTAAAGCTTGCATGGTGGCGGTTTTGTTAGGTTTCAATTTCTGGATGTTGTCTAAAAAATTCACTATTCGTGTGTGAAAAGACATTAACCCTTAAACTGTCATTCATTCATAACCCTTCAAAACAACGTTCAGAAAAAACAATAAACATGAATGCATTTTACTCATTGAATTTATGAAACAAATTATTTTTAAAACCAGTTAAAATTCGTGTCGAGTGAAAACGGACAGACATAAATGCAGACGAACCAACAAATAGAAAGCCTCACTTACAAAGTAAGGGTAAGGAAGCACACTGTGACACATACAGATTGGAACATAAAGGTGGCAAAGCAGGTGATAGTATGATAAAGATAGGTTGAACTATGCACATGCATCATTGTTAATACTCAGAAACTATTATTATTGTTAATATTGAGAGACAGGAGACAGAGAGAGACAGACGAACACAGAGAGACAGAGAGAGAAAGAGGCGACAGAGACAAAGACAGAGGACATGAAAGAGACAGGAACGGAGAGAGAGAGAACAGACAGAGAGACAGAGAGAGAGAGACACGACAGAAGAGGACAGGACAGACAGAAAGACAAACAGAGAGAAGACAGAGGGACAGACAGGACAGACAGGAGACAGAGAAAGAGACAAAAGACGGAGAAGAGACCGGACAGCGAGACAGACAGCGAGACAGAGAGACAGATGGAGAGAGAGAGACAGACAGAGAAACAGAAAAGAGAGAAAGAGAGAGAGACAGACAGCAGAGAAGACAGACAGAGAGAAAGGACAGAGACAGAGAGCACAGAAACAGGAGTGAGAGACAGACAGACAGAGGACAGACAGAGAGCGGACGCAGACAGACAGAGACAGATAGAGAGACAGACATAGAGAGACAGACAAACAGACAAACAGACACAGAGAGAGACAGACAGAGAGCACAGACAGAGAGAGAGGCAGACAGGTCAGCAACAGATAAACACAACGACAATGCTTAAGTCATACTCACACACGTACGCGCGCGGACACGTACACAGCAACACACACACACACACACACACACACACACACAACACACACACACATATACACACACACACACAAAAAAACCACACACACACACCACACACACATACACAACATCCAGACACCCACACACCCCAACACACACACATGCACACACACACACGACGCACACACACAAGACACACCACACACAAAACACCACACACACACACACACACACCACACAAACAGAAACACCCACACACAACACAACACAGCACACCACACACACATACACAAACACACACAAAAACACAAACACACAACACACACACACATACACACACACCACC
The DNA here is from genome assembly GCA_017654935.2 of Phymorhynchus buccinoides. Taxonomy (NCBI): domain Eukaryota; kingdom Metazoa; phylum Mollusca; class Gastropoda; order Neogastropoda; family Raphitomidae; genus Phymorhynchus; species Phymorhynchus buccinoides. Next base: position 16,770,001 of record CM065680.1, read on the forward strand.
ACACACACACACACACCAACAGCCACAGACACACAGACACACATCAACACACACACACACATACACACGTACACACACACACACACATTATTACACACACACTGAGAACAACACACACACACGATACACACATACATACAGACATGTACACCACACCACACACACACATACACACACATATATAAACACACACACAGCCACACCAGAACACAAGCCCACACATACACACAACACTCGCCCACACACATCAACAACAAAAAAACCCCACTACACCACCGACACAGAAACATACACACAGATACACACCACACATTATAGTATATATATAACACACACACATTACCACCACACACACACATACACACACAACATTACACACATACCACACACACACATACACACACACACACACAACACCTACATACACAAACACACACACACACACATACACACACACATAGGCACACACATACACACAACACACACACGCGCGCGCGCTTCGCACGGGAGAGTGTATAGAAGCTTGAAGGACACAACCCCACACAGACAGACAGACAGGACAAGACAGACACCAGACACGGACGCAAACACACATAAACAAACATTGTGGTCTAATATCAACGTACACACACTACAGACGTAAAACTACAAGAAACACACACGCACGCACAAGCTGCAGAGAGAGAGAGAGAGAAGAGAGAGACGCGACAGACGGACGTGAGAATTGTAAATACACACAGACACAGATGCCCCCGAAGAGAGGGAGCCTTTAACGGAATTAAGGGAGGATTTGTTAGGCGAGAGGTGGTCAGATGGAGCGGGGGAGATAGCGACCGACGATCGGACAGACGGCCTGAGAGGAGCAGGAGGAGCAAGGAAGGACACACCACAGACGAGGAGGGAGAGATGGAGTGATTACGGAATGAGGGTAGGGGAGAGTCGACATGAGGAGCGAATTGGAGGAGGAGGAACATGGGAGGACTGTGAGGAGTGACGGATCAGGATGGTGAAGGGGAACACACGACATAGGGGGAGACACAACATGAGACACACACAGAAGGAAGGAACGACGTCTACAGGGAGTGGAAGGTCATGAAGGAGAGTAAAGTGAGAGAGGAGAGAAAGGGGAGTCCGTGGAAGACCGGGATTGGAGAGGGTGGACAGGGATATGGGAGAGTGGGAGGAGGGGCGAGACGAGGCTGAGATGCACGCGGAGAGTCTGAGGGGCGGAGGATGAAAAGAGAGCTGGAGAGACGAGAGAAGGAGAGAGGAGGAAGGGACGATGAGCAAGGAGTCGAGGAAGAGAGGAGTCAGTGGAAGAACAGCGAGGGACTGAGATGATGGGTGGCCCAACGGGAGAGAGAACTGAGAGATTGTCGGAAGGAAGAGGAGCGGAGGACGAGGTCAGAGGGCGATGGGACGGTGGAACGCAGGGGAGCGCATATTGGAGGGAGGAGAGTGGAGAGAGAGGGGCCTTGGATGGAGAGGCCCAGCGAGGAGGTGACGAGACGAGTGGGAGACGATGAGAGATGGATAGAGCGATGCTCTGCCGATCGGATGACGGAGGAGAACGATGACGAGAGGATGAGAGAGAAGCGACACGACACGACATTCTTAGTAATGATGGTTGTAAAGACATAATAAACCGCAAGCTTCTGTCATCTTAGCCATCAATAGGAAAAAGGGAAAAAAAGGCAAAAGAGAGAGAGACGCACGCCATACACCACACGCAACATAACACTCTCTCTCTCTTCTATTTATTTAGGAAAAAAGAAGTCCCAATATGTGTCTATGACCTGCGAGTGAGGACGTTATAATAATAAAGCACCATTTTCATTCGGCATAAACAACGGGGGTAAGATGGTAAACTCTTTTTTTTCCAAAATCAATAATCAGTCGTGGACGGTGACATCAAATATTGCTGTGGTCGTGTGAAGCAAAATACCAAAGGCAGTTTATGGCTTTCCCCATCAAGCCGTCTAGGGCAGTTATGTCTCGATGCGAGTCTGCTGGACCCAGTTAAGTTTAAAATTTATCTTCGTGCGGGTTGCAGGTTTTCGGGGGGGGGGGGGAGAAACCGGGAAAAAGTAGATAGTCTTCACTTTTTTACAATAGGGTATAATTAATACGACGGGGTGTAAAAAGCCCTTGGGCGGGTAATAATCCCATGCCAATTATATCATGAAATTAAGAAACTTTCAGTCACATTTTGCCCCTGAGACGATTGTTAGTGTTTAGCTTTCGTTTCATGGGCAAATTTGACTGAAAATTTGCTTTATTTCATGATATAATTGGCATGGGTTTTTTACCCGCCCATGGGCTTATTTTACCCCGGTCTTCACCTACGAAGTGCTCCAAGTGTACTCATTGATTTAGTTCTGCATGACAAGTAGGCCATCATGTGCTGACATAGAAGTTATAAACCAGGGTGTTTTTTTTACAAAGTGATGAACTCTGTACACGAGCAGCGCTCAGCTGTCGACACTAGTAGAACCCTGCCACTCCATAAAAACGCTGGTCATCTCAAGGTCAAGGTCACAATGACCTACTTTGATATGCAAGATGTCCAAGTCCTTTCCACACTCACTCCCCGGACCTAACTTGATCTTATGCTGTTTTTTGGTTATCAATGTTATCAAAGCAGAAGTTTGTAAAACAAGAATATGCTCTACTCCATTCCAATGCCTGCAAAAAGTAGCGATTTCACAGTTCCACACATTCTTTCTTTCTTCTGTCGGCGTAAAAACAAAAAAGTACTTGAATTGAGACCCCCCCCCCCTCAAAACTTCTGACATTTTGAAGGCAGACGCTACACCGATGAGAAGGGGGTGAGTTTACATAAAGAGAAAAATGTTTTATGTAAAAGCGCACTTTTTAGTTGTTTTACAACCTGCGAGGCCTATATTTATTGCTTCGGCCCCACGTAGTGACGCATTATGTGTATAAAGGATATTAATACAAAAACCTGAATACTATGGAGAGGTTTGAAGACAAGAGTTTTTTACTTAGGCTTATTTTGTGTAAATACGCGGCGCGCGCCGCGATGTGTGTGTGTATGTGTGTGTGTGTGTGGGCGTGTGTGGTTGTGTGTGTGTGTGTGTGTGTGGCTGTGTGTGTGTGTGTGTCGTGTGTTTGTGTGTGTGGGTTTGTGTGTGTGTGTTGTGTGGGTGTGTTGTGTGTGTGTGTGGTGCTGTGGGCTGTGTGTGTGTGGAATGTGTGTGTGTGTCTCATTGTGCGTGCATCCGTGCGTGTGAGCGTATGGATGCAAAGTTTGCTTAGGACTCGCGCGCATGATGTGAGGATTGTAAATTTTTGATAAAGAAAGAAACATAGGTAAAAGTACTCGACGGAGAACGTAAATGAACCAACATGTTACCACTCCAGGTGATGATGAATAGAACAAAATTATTGAGAGAGAGAGAGAGAGGGAGATGAGAGAGAGAGATGAGAGAGATGTGGAACGATGAGCTGAGGTTGAGGAGTTGAGGAGGGCGTAGTCGAGAGCGAGAGGAGGAAGTAGAGAGGTGAAGGGCGAGTGAGAGTGAGAGATGAAGGTCGGATGCGGAAGGGGGAGTGGAGAGGCGGTGAACGGGAGGGGGCGGAGATTTTGGCGAATGTGAGAGAGAGAGAGATGAGCGAAGTAGGAGAGAGGATGAGAAAAAAAAAAAAGAAAAAAAAAAAAAGAAAAAAAGAAGAAGAAAGAGAGAGTAGGAGAGAGAGATGAGAGGGGGTGAGAGAACGGACGAGGAGAGGGGGAGGCGAGAGTCTGAGGAGAGTGGAGAGAGAGGGAGAGGAGCAGTGAGAGCGAGAAGGTACTAGGAGTGGTAGGAGTGTTTGGAGGCGAGAAGAGAGAAGAGAGAGAGAGAGAGAGAGAGAGATTACGTACTATCAAGTAGAAAGAAGGTACATTTATGGGGATTTGAACCGAGCAACGACGACTACGAGAGAGAGGAGAGAGGGAGAGAGAGAGAGAGAGGAGAGGAGAGTATGTACTATTAAGTAGAAAGAAGGTAAATTTATGGTCCTACCTTTTGACAGCAAATTCGCGAATACAGCCTTCGCAATTTAGAGAGACAAAGCCCGCACATCACATATTATAATTAATATACAAAGATTGAGGAAAATACAGTGAAGACCTATTACGATGAGATAGCAGGTTTACCTACTGTTCACAATTCTACATCAACTTTTCCCCTGCCACGAGTCTGTTTTTGCGACAATTAAGCCTTTGCACAACTTCGATCACAAAACTATATTTCACTCAGGACAAGATATAAAATTTATACTGGATTCCAAAAGACAGGCGTTGAATGTCAGAAACCGTTATTAGTACAATTTCAAAACTTTGTGATCGTTTCTAATTAATATATAAGCTGGCCACAAAAAACGTAGCTAATTAGGGAAACACTTTCAAAGTAAACATGTTTTGGGTAATTGATTGTAGCGCTCGCGTCCGGACCTTACATTTGGCAGTTACATCCACAAGAGCTATGACCTTAGAGTGAAAGAAATCTGTTCGTGATCGTCGTGGTTTTCATGTAACGGTGAAGATAAAACGCCTCAAAATCCCCCAAACGCACAAATTTAGCGCTTCTGTATTTTGTCCATAGCGTGTGATTTGTGCACACGTTAGCAGGAGCTTCAAGAAGAGCAGACTTACAAACTCTCAATCAATTACATATGGCCTAACTAATATAAAAATTTTTATGCGTCGATTCATTATACTTACAGGTAGCTCACGGATGACAAAAATGCAATCGATTTGTAAAAGTCGAATTTGCGTATATCTTTTGGAGTGAGTAGTGTATAAACACATTGTTCCCAAAGCCTCGATCTCGGTTGGAATAAGTGTTGACACGCACGGGAAGGCTGATTTGCTATTGCTGTAAACATGTGAAGAATCGTTGTCTGACTCTCCTTTTGCTTTGTGTATATCAGTGACAGGGGTGCACAGCGAGTCTTGTTACTTTCTGTTACGGGTTTTTTTCCATTTTAGCCCACACACCCTTTTTTTTTAAATTCTCCCATTATTTATTTCTTTCTCCGTTCGTTTATCAAAATAATTATTGATGTGTCTGTTACTCTCTCTCTCTCTCTCTCTCTCTCTCTCTCTATCTCCTCTCTCTCTCCTCTCTCTCTCTCTTCTCTCTCTCTCTCTCTCTCTCCTCTCTCTCTCTCTCTCTTATTGGGCGACTTGCAATTCACACACGTTTGCGCGAATGCACACAAATCGATTCACAACACACACAACACACACACACACACACAAACACACACAAACACACACACACACAACACACGCACACACACACACACACACACTACAAAAAATCAACAAAACATTATCTCACTTGATATGTCAAATATGCAACACTGAAAAGTATCTGCAGTTTTTGTCAAGAATGTGCATTCGTTTTTATATTTGTTGTGTTCAGTCAGCGAAGAATCACAGTACTATTAGTCTTCAATGGGGGAAAATAAATTGGATGCTTGAGCTAAGCTATAATTCAGGTTGCAAATAAATTGCTTTTCAAGTTGAACTATGACGTCAATAATCTTCGGCTCAAAATTGAATCGGTTAAAAATAGGGACAATCGTGGCAATTGCAGACCTCCAGGATCGTCCCACCATTTTAGTCTATCAATGTCCACATGTTCTGCCAGACCGGAGACGTTAATCGAATTTCAATTCACCAAGTTATTTCTTTGCGTGCATTGGGATTGGCGATATAGACAGAAAACAGACTTGTACAGTCACAAAACACTCACACAATAGAAGTTACAAAAGGGTTATTGTTGCTTGCTTTTTACACTTTTTTGCATTGGAATGTTGTATGCAAATGTGTATTTGATGATTGCGTTGTACTGTTGACCATAGTGCATCTGGGGGCTTGGTTTTGTTTTAGTTTTTGCTTTATTTGTTTTAGGGGTTTTTTTTTGTTTTTTGGAGCAATTCTTCTCTCTTTTTCCTATTTTGTTTAGGGGCAATGTCCCATGTGCTCGATTAGATCTGTCGGTCGGTTTTGGGGTACGGTGGGTCGCCGCAGCCATCGGAGTGCGCACATGTGTGGGCGGTAAGAGTGTGTGCGCGTGTGTACCCGAGTTTATGGGTGTTTGTCTGGGTCTGCGTGTGAGTGAATATTGGCTCTGTGTGTGTGTGGTGTGTGTGTTGTGTGTGTGTGTGTGTCTGTGTGCGTGTGTGTGCGCGTGTGCGTGTGCGTAGAGTTGTTGCGTGAGTGTGCGTGTGCGTGCCGTGCGTTGCGTGGTGGCTTTGTGTGTGTGTCGGTGTGCAGAGTGTTACGGGGTGTGGAAGGTGTATGAGATGGGGAAGACAGGAGAGCGTGCATGTGTATAATTGGGAACGAGGACAAGGAGACAGCGATATCATCTGGAAGTGTGAGAGAGAGAGAGAGTGA
>CM065680.1:16776915-16789415 GCA_017654935.2 Phymorhynchus buccinoides
TCAGGTTCTGGCTCAAGCCATGAACTTCAATCGGTATCGCCGAAATCTGTACGGCCGCTGGAGGGTGACCACAACCAGATAAGTCTTGAACGCTATGACGGGGTGGGAGGCTGAGTCAGCAGTTTCTGCGCGGTGACGCTTACACACACCAAGACTTGTTTTCAGGGCGTCTTCCCATCGATCGACTTCCGCCACGTGTACTATCCCTGCGCGATAGGTCATAACCCGCACGTCCCGACGAACCGGGGGAACATTGGACGGCGGTGTATGTGGATGCTTTCCAAACGGGCGTGTTTTCAACAGTTTCGGTTGTAGCCCCTTACATCCGTCGTCCTAGGCTTGTTAGCCAAGCATACGGTCAAGGGACTTATATCGACATGCAGATTCAGGGTGTGTTATCAAGGACGTGCGGTTTATTTACTGTTTATATTTTTTGCATCAGCAACCTCGCTTGCTGCAACCCGTTTCGCGGTTCAATTTCGCAAGAAACGATGTGTTGGATACGGGAGTGGTAACGTTCGTCTGTCTCAGGACTATTATCCGCTAGGCGGTAACCTGTCTGCTCAATAGCTGCGTCAGAAATGGAGCGTAATACGTGGTATTAAACGATCAGCCGATGGAACAGTACGTGAAAGGAGTATGTTTTCGTGAGGGCTAAACCCTCTGTCGCTGACGCGGGATCAGTTTTTGCCAATTGGACCAAAGCCCAAAGACAGGATCATGAAAGACTTATCGAAGCTGGCGCACGAAGGGAAACGAGGCGCCACTTGGTTTGCAAGCAGATACCCTCCCCACCCCTATCTCACCTTTTTCGTCCGCCCGCCTCTTCCGCCGCTACAAATAAGCACCACACCACACCAGCGGCGTGACTACCAGCAGCGATAGCAGCAACAACAGGCGCACCGTATGAGAGCGTTGTTGTGCGAACGTCTTCCTGTCCGGCTCGCGCCTCGTTCGGAATACCACAGCGGCCTGTCGATTTGAATCCGGGTGATGACTCAGCAGTAGTCGGGGTTAAGGCGGATAGCGTCGGTGTCGAAAAGGAGACGCGGAGCGCTCCGACATCGGCTGAGGGGATGACATCAGCGGTAGGCGTACGTCAAGGTGGATGAGCGTCGTGTTGACCAGGGCCATCGTGCCGGAGAAATCCTAATAGGCTCGGAACGCTGGACCTCCTGTCTGAGCTTCGACGCCCGTTGGCTGAGCGTACATATACATCAGCTTCGACCGACGCTCGGATGGAGGCGGGAAAGTAGAGGGGGGAGAACAACAACGGGGGTAGCGTGGCGTTTTGAGTTTAAAACGTCAGAACGGTTCCAGTCGCCGGCATTAGCTGCTCAGAAAGCCATGGCGTCTTCCGACAACCAACGAGTAGTGTTTCGTCGTAACGGACAAAAACTGTTCAAGATAGGCACGTTGAATACTTTTTGTACCGTCAACGTGTATCAGGGGGCGGTGAAAGCTCATATTAGGCGATACACCCTGCCAGAAGCGGGGAAGCAGGATGACTACATCCCGACCACGAAAGGTATCGCGCTGTCACCGCCGGAATTGAACGATTTGATGGCGGTTCTTCCGCTGCTCCGAAGCCAGTTAGCGGGGCTGGATCCGGAACGTACCACCCGAGAAAAAACAGGATCGGGGAAAAGGAGGATTCTTTTTTTTATTTTTTTTTTTTTTTTATTTTGTCTGTTGGCTGCGGGGGCGAGTCTTATGACGATGGCTGTGCAACGTTTTTCCATAGACAGCCCTAAGCTTGCCAGCCCCTGCTTGGAGACGCGCTAGTTTGCCCCCTCCCTGCGGAATAAAAAGTCTGGAACGGTGCCGATGCAGGGACATGGACCTTCACTCAGCAGCCTATCAGCAACAGAGAGAGAGAGAAGACAGAGACAGAGGACACAAAGAAAGAGGAGAAGGAAGAAGAAGAAGAAGAAAGGAAGACTTTGTCTTTTTTTATTCGACACGCTGGTATCCTACCAACGATCAACAAACTTTAAAAAAACTTTAAACAATCGAGACGTTGTTTTACCAACATTCCCTGTGCGAAAGTGAAAGAAGGAAAAAAAAAAAAAAAAAGAACCGTGTCGTTCATCGTTGCTTCCTCCTCCTACTACCGTTCCTTCTCTTCCCACTCTCAACCATGACTGACCCTGTCAACCGCACCCGCTCGACTTGATGCTGTCAACCCGCTGAAACTTTGCCTGCTGGAAACTGAATACTGAAAGTGGTCAACACGCTGAACTTTTTTTTGTTTTTTGTTTCAACCCCGCCTGCTGAACTTTCTTTTGTTTCACACGATGTGATCAACCCGCTGAACTGGACGTGATCAACCCGCTGACTTTTTTTTTTTTTTTTTTTTTTTTTAACCCTGCTTGCCTGCCCTGCCGAACCGATGGTGATCAACCCGCTGAACTGGACGTGAAACAACCCGCTGAACTTTTTTTTTCAACCCTGCCTGCCTGCCCTGCCTGCCGAACCGATGGGTGATCAACCCGCTGAACTGGACGTGATCAACCCGCTGAACTTTTTTTCAACCCTGCCTGCCGAATTGATTGTGAACAACCCCGCCTGCAGAACTTTTGTGATGTGTGTTTGTGTGTGTGTGTGTTTGTTTGCGCATTCTTTTTTTTTCTTTTGAAAAACTGCACGATCGAAACGGTATGTTGGCTTCTTTTCTTATTTCGTTTTTTGTATTTGAAATGAAATCGCTATAGGTGTGTGTGTGTGTGTGTGTGTGTATAGGTGTGTGTGTATAGTGTGTGTGGTGTGTGTGTGTATAGTGTGTGTGTGTGTGTGTGTGTGTGTGTGTAGTGCGTTTGCGCGTTTGTGTGTGTAGTGCGTTTATGTCCATTCTGTGTGTCAGTGCGTTGTCCCGTTTGTGTGTGTGTGTGTGTGTGTGTGTAGTGCGTTTGTACGTTTGTGTGTGTGTGTGTGTGTGTGAGTAGTGCGTTTGTACGCTTGTGTGGTGTGTGTGTGTGTGTGTGTGTGTGTGTGTGTGGGTGTGTGATGTGTAGTGCTTGAATCATGGGACCACAGCGAAATAGATCGGGTGAAGGAAAAGGGTTTTATAAATGTAACTCGTGCCATATGAGTTTTTCCAGAAGTAGTAACTTGTATAGACATTTCAGAACGGTTCACGGGTCCGAACCCGAGATTCTTCAACAACCGTCCAAGTACCACGCGCCCGTAACCGAGCAGTCACGCTTTCAGTGTCCGTATTGTTCCGTCTCGTACGCCAGACATAGGAGGCTGAGAGAACATGTCACCGCCAAACACGGTGTAGCGATCAGTCCCCTTCGGGTGGGTCGGAAAAGGCAAACGCTCCATCTTTCTCCTTCCCAGCGGTTAAACCGGGAACCATCACCCACCCAACCGAAAGAGACTGACGCGTTACGCCATCCCCACGCGTCTGGCGGTGCCATGTTCTCTCGGCCCCCTATCATCGCGCAACCCGAACCCTCTCTCGCTGCGCTTTTTTCTTCTTCTTCTTCTTCTTCTTCTTCTTCTTCTTCTTCTTCTCGTTCTTCTTCTCCTTTACCATTTTCTTCTTTTTCACCCTCCAGCCACCTTTTTGAATCCGTGCCTATCTCTTCTTCTCCTCCCTCTTCTCCCCCCTTCTTCACCTTCTCTGTCACCGTTTTCTCCTCTATCTCCTTACGCCGTTTCTTCTCCTTCTTCTTCTTCCTGTTCTTCAGAGTCTACCTGGTATATCTCACCGACCCCTCCTCCCCCACCCCCCTCTCCTCGTGGTAAAAAGAGAAAATCAGCCTCACCCCCTCCTCTTCCTCCTTCTCCTGAAAAACGGCCTCCCCCTCCCGCTGACACACCCTCTCCCCCCTCCATTTCCGATCGATCTTCCGACTCTATCGGGGTAGTGTGCCCCGTCTGTTCAGCGCGCTTCCGGAACGCAAAAGCTTTGAGAAGACACGAAAAGAAAGGAAAGTGTTCAAGACGGAGTAAAAGGAAAACTTCTTCTCCTCCTCCACCTCCACCTCCTTCTCCTCCACCTCCTCCACCTCCTTCTCCTTCACCTCCTTCTCCTTCACCTCCTTCTCCTCCGCCTCCTTCTCTTCTGTCTTCTTCTTCTTCTTCTTCTTCTTCTCCTTCACCTCCTTCTCCTTCGCCTCCTTCTTCTTCCGTCTTCTTCTCTTCTTCTTCTTCTTCTTCTTCTTCTCCTTTAGCTTCTTCCCGCTCTAGCGATAACTCTATCGGAGGGCGAAACCGAACCCGCACCAACGAAGGTCGCGATGTGTTGGAAGGAATTCTTCGAACCCATCTGAACGACGCTCCCCCGTCCATCAGAGAGGCCTACGTCAACCACTGGGGCTCTATCCGATCATGGGAACACGCGGGTCCTATCCAAACCACGATGAACGTGAGATGGGACCATCCGCTTTTCAACTCCCCACCCGATTGGATGGTAGCGCTCTATCCTCTTTTTGACGCTCAAAGATGGCGGTTCAAGCTGAAGTACTCGCATAGTTTCTTGCTGAAGAATCGTGAGACGGGGGAGATTCGGTTCTTTCACTCCTGTAGGAACAACTCTCGAGCGTTCCTACACCCCGTTCTTATTCAGTCGGAGGCTGACATGCTCGGATTCATCCGAGACTTGGAGGAAAGAGACCACATTGAACTCGCCGCAGAGCACAGACCCGATTCTCAATGGGTCTTCGTCTCCATCGTGGGGACCACTTTCTACGCGGACAAGGTCATTCCCTACCCCATCAGGGGCTTGACTCTTCCGTTCCCATCTTCCCTCGCCAAAAACCGGGGTGTTGACACGCTCGTCAACAACCTGAAGACGGGGCGTCGCTATAGCGATAACCTGTGTCTTTTTCGGTGTCTGGCTCTGCGTAACAAACATCCCGCCGACGCCTTGGAGGGTCCGACCCTGACTTTGTTCTGACGGTGGACCAACGACTTCGCGGGGGTCACTCTTCAAGAAATCCCCGCGATCGAACGGCGCTATGACGTCTCTATCGACGTCTTCAAAATGGATGAGGACGGGAAGTACCTACAACCCAAACTCAGATCCAGTTTCGTGTCCACAGACCGGTCTAAAATGAGGGTTCTGTTGTACAACAATCATTTCATGTACATCAAAAACCTTCATAAGGCGTGCGAGGCCTTCTCCTGTCCGATTTGCGGGAAGCTCTGGCCGAAATTGTTCATGTGTCGGCGTCACTGGAAAACTTGCGAAAAGGGTGACGTCTCCGAGGATCGGTATCCAGGCGGGGTCTATCAGGTACCTCAGAGTCCTTTACAGATTTTGGCGGATAACGGGATACCGACACCGCCCGAAGGTTACGTGTTCCCCCACAGGGCCACGTACAACTTTGAGGCCATGTTGGTCCCGTCCGAGGACAGGGAGCGAAGGGACAGCGATGCCACGAGATACGTGTCTGAACACGTTCCTCTCAGCATCAGCGTGTGCAGCAACGTCGAGGGTTTCACGGAACCGCGATGTTTCGTGTCTAGAGGGGACCCTCAGGCACTCGTTGACGAATGGCTCGACTATCTGACCCAAATATCAGATGCCTCTTACGCCATTCTACAAAGTCAGTTTCGAGACAGCTACGACGCCATTGAGGACATCCGTCCCGAGGAGGACCAACCCTGTCGGGGCGGAAAGTACCTCCGGCGCGTTTTAGACGACTACCTCATGAGCTTGCCCGTGGTAGGTTTCAATAGCGCCGGCTATGACATCAATCTCCTGAAACCCTACCTCTTTCGGTATTTAACCTCGGAGGCGCCGGTTGAAGCCGAGCGGGAAAATGTCGCGGAAGAGGATCGGGTCAAAAAAGCCGAACCGCGCGGCGAAGATCTGTTTGTGTTAAAAACCAACAACGTTTTCAAAACCATTGCCACCAGAAAACTAAAATTCCTCGATGTAAAATTCTTTCTCGCGCCGGGGTTCAGCTATGCAGCCTACCTGAAGGCCTTTGGTGTTGAGGAAAGTAAGGGTTTTTTCCCTTACGAGTACATCACCGACATCCGGAAGTTGGAGGAAACCTCCCTTCCGCCCCAGGAAGCTTTCCATAGCTCCCTGAAAGACTCGGACATTTCCGACGAAGATTATGCCACTTGTCAGAGGGTCTGGAAGGAAAAAGGTATGCGCACTTTGCGCGACTTCCTGGTCTATTACAACGACAAAGACACCGTTCCGTTTTTACAGGCTCTAGAAAAACAGATAGCGTTCTACCAGACCCTGAAGCTGGACATGCTCAAGGATTCGGTCGGTATCCCCGGGTTATGTCTAAAGTACCTATTTTCCACTCTTTCTCCCGAGGTTTATTTCTCCCTTATCGGAAAGAAACATAAAGACCTCCACGAAAAGTTGAGGGAAAACATAGTCGGTGGGCCATCGATCATCTTCCACAGATACTTGGCCAAAAACGAAACGCTCATTCGCCACGGGTCTAAAACGGTGAAAAACGTGGTGGGTTTCGACAGTAACGCCTTGTATCTGTGGTCCATCACGAGAGACATGCCCACCCATCACCCCATCAGACGCCGCAGAGACAAAAACTTTCGCGCTGAGAAAGTGGATGAATACGGTGTGCAGGCTCGCGAATGGTTGACGTGGGTAGCGGAAACGGAAAACATCCGCGTGCGTCACAAGTTTAACGGTACCGAGAAGCGCCTCGGAAAACGCGATCTCCCCGTAGACGGGTGGGATGCTGAGCATAACACTGCGTACCAATTTGTCGGCTGCTTATTCCACGGGCATAGCTGCGAGGTGACGCGAGGGTTGACTCACCATCCGTGGAAAGACAAACCCTTCGCAGAGCTTCGCGAGGAGATAGAAGAAAACACCCAGTATCTCCGCAGCCTGGGTGTCACCGTCGTCGAAATGCGCGAGTGTCACTGGAAGCGAATCAAACGTTCGCGTCCTGATGTTCGCGTTTTCTTGGAAGAACGCTGTCAAACGGTGAAATCACCGTTCAAACACAACGGGCGGGACGTCAACACCCGATCGGTCATCGAAGCCGTTCAAAAGGGTACGCTCTTCGGGATTGTGGAATGTGACATACACGTCCCCGATGACAAAAAGGAACGCTTCCGAGAGTTCCAACCCATCTTCAAGAACGCTTCGGTGGGTAGAGAAGATTTGGGTGACCTAATGAAACAGTACGCCGAACGTCACAACCTACTGCCTAGACCCAGACGCGCTCTCATCGCGAGCTACTGGGCTAAGAACATCATGCTTATCACCCCTCTCTTACGCTGGTACCTGGAGGAAGGGTTGGTTGTGACGAACGTTCGCGAAGTAGTGGAGTATCACCCCGATCGCTGTTTCAAAACCTTCGGCGACACCGTGACTGAGGCTAGACGCGCGGCTGATGATGACCCGAGTAAGGAAATCATCGGTTCAGCCCAAAAGCTGTTTGGGAATTCTTGTTACGGGCGTTGTATCACGAACGTTAGCAAGTTCAAGGAAACGGTTTATGTTTCGCCGGAAACGTCCGTCAGACTCGTCAACGAGCCGAGGTTCAGAGCGCTCCGCCCCTTGAGCGACACCTTGAATGAAGTTAAATGAGTAAACGGCACGTTGTCTGGAATCTTCCCACTCAGATTGGTTTCTTCGTCTATCAGTACGCCAAACTCAGAATGCTGGACTTTTACTACCGGTGTATTGACTACTACGTGTCCAGAAACGATTTCCAACTCGCTCAGATGAACACGGATAGTCTCTACATGGCGTTGTCCGCGGATAGTTTGGAGGAAACGGTTCAGTCCGACAAAAAGGAAGACTTCTTGAAACGGTATACGGACTGGTTTCCGGCCCAAACCTGCGACAAACACGCCCCGGAGTATGACCGAGCCAAGATGTCCGGCAGCGGTCCCGTTGAATGGAACGCAACTTGTTGCGTCGAACGACGCAAGCGTGATAAACGCACACCCGGACTCTTCAAGAATTATTTCCCTCAATAGCAAGACTTATCTAGCCTGGGGTGAGTCACAAAAGTACCTGTCGAAAGGGTTACAAGCCCGTAACCGATTGACGAGATCGGACTACCTCAAAGTCTTGCTCACCAAACAAAGCGGCGAAGGGACCAACAAAGGGTTCAGGACTGATGGAAAGAGGGTCTGGACTTATCACCAAGACAGACGATCCCTCTCCTACCTCTACATCAAGAGACCGGTTGGTGCGGATGGTGTTTCGACGGGTCCCACTCACCTCTAAACTATTCTTCTCTCTCTCTCTCTCTCTCCCTTTCTCTCTCTTTTTTTTTTTTTCAACCGTGATCTATCTCGCTGTGATAAACACTTTTCCTTTCAATCGTGATCTATCTCGCTGCGATAACCCGCCTAAAAAGTTTGAAAAATCAAACGGAGAGATAGAGAGAGAGAGAGAGAGAGAGAGAGAGAGAGAGAGAGAGAGAGAGAGAGAGAGAGAGAGAGAGAGAGAGAGAGAGAGAGAGAGAGAGAGAGAGAGAGAGAGAAAAAGTGTTGTAACCTCGGTTGTATAACACACAGAGAGACGGACCTCTGCAAAGAAAATTATGATACTACATGCTTCGCTAACTCGTTATTCGTATGTTGTAACCTCGGTTGTATAACACACAGACCTCTGCAAAGAAAATTATGATACTGCATGCTTCGCTAACTCGTTAGTCGTATGTTGTAACCTCGGTTGTATAACACACAGAGAGACGGACCTCTGTAAAGAAAATTATAATACTGCATGCTTCATGAACTCGTTAGTCGTATGTACAGGATGGTTTTTCTTTATCATCAAAGAGAGAGAGAGAGAGAGAGAGAGAGAGAGAGAGAGAGAGAGAGAGAGAGAGAGAGAAGAGAGAGAGAGAGAGAGAGAGAGAGAGAGAGAAAGAAAGAGAGAGAGAGCGGGTGTTTGTAACCCGTATGCATTCAGCAATTTTTGTGTGTGTGTGTGTGTGTGTGTGTGGTGTGTGTGTGTAGTGCGCGCTTGTCTGTGTGTGTGTGTGCGCGCTTGTCTGTCGTGTGTGTGTGTGTGTGGTGTGTGTGTGTGTGTGTTGTGTGTGTGTGCGCGCTTGTCTGTGTGTGTGATTATGCGGTTATCCGGATCTAAGGGAAGCGACTGACTGACTGGCTCTCCATGCCCATGTCAGAATTACATCAGTTCTTTCCCCCTTGTATCGGTGAGACAGAGAGAGAGAGAGAGAGGAGAGAGATGAGAGAGAGAGAGAGAGAGAGAGAGAGAGAGTATGAGAGAGAGAGAGAGAGAAAGAGAGCGTTTGGTATGTGTGTGTGTGTGTGTGTGTGTGTGTGTGTGTGTGTGTGTGTGTGGTATGTGTTGCAAAACGTGACTCCATGATTTTATTTTTCGGGTCCCTTTAAAAAAGAGACCTCCCTCCTTCTCTCTCCTTTCCGCGCTCCGCTGCTTCTTATTGATTTGTTTTCAAGAAAGCTCTGGCAAATAACGCGAATCTTTCCGAAAGGTCCGCCGGTTGTCCACCCCCGTAAGTTTCGAACCAAGACTCCCAAATCTCATCAAAAGTCGTGATATAATGATCTTCGGGTTCTAAGCTGAAAACATCCTCTTCCTCTTCCTCTTCCTCTTCAGGATCGCTTTCGGGAATCGCGATAATCTCCTCCTCTTCTTTTCTGGCAGTCGATATTAAGGAAGGTATCCTCCTCCCCCTCATCATCGGTGTCGGGGGCCAGGACATCTTTTTTTGCCGAAGAAGAAGAAGAAGAAGAAGGAGAAGAAGCGGAAGAAGAAAAAGAAGAAGAAGAAACAGAAACAACCGTCGTAAACTTTCCGGACAAAAATTCGCTTGGGCTTAAGGAATAAGACGAATCGTCAAATTCATTGTCTCTTCCAGAGTCAAAAAAGTTTTCCTGGAACATCGTTAAAAGACAGTACGTCCGTTCTCAAAGACAAAGTCAGTCGAGAATGAAACGGGTGTCGGAAACAAACCCAGACAAAAAGAAAAGACGCGTGAAGTCGCTGGTGTGTAGCTTAACCCTTTCACCGTCAAAGTCGCATTTTAGCACCGCAGTGATTATAATACATAGTCACTAAAAGACATCGCATTGGCTGGCGGTGAAAGGGTTAATTCGTTACCAAATACCACGAGCCTCGCTAGCGAAGGGTATGTTGCGGTTTCATAATCAAAGAGAGGAGGAAGAAAGAGGGATCTCTATCGAGTTACTTAACTCCATATTCATACGTGCAAGATTGTTTTATGACCTTTTTTCTTTTTTTCTTCATAATCAAAGAGCGAGCGAGAGAGAGAGAGAGAGAGAGAGAGAGAGAGAGAGAGAGAGAGAGAGAGAGAGAGAGAAAGAAAGAAAAGAAAGACAAAAGAAAATAGTGTTGTAACCCGTATGCATTCGACAATTTTGTGTGTGACCTTCTGCAAAAATAAAAAAACAAAATTGCATGAAAATCACGGTGTTTCCTTTCCATCATTTCGAAAGAATGCGCGCGTCAGAGTCTATGTGTGTGTGTATGTGTGTGCGCGCGCGCGCGTGTGTGTGTGTGTGTGTGTGTGTGTGTGTGTGTGTGTGTGCGTGTGCGTGTGCGTGTGCGCGTGCGTGTGTGTGTGTGTGTGTGTGTGTGCGTGCGTGTGTGTGTATAAAAGTGTCTGCGCGGTTGTGTGTGTGTGTGTGTGTGTGTGTGTGTGTGTGTGTGTGCGTGTGCGTGGATCAAATACGGTTCACTCTCTGTCTCTCTCGCTCTCGCTCTCTCTCTCTCTCTCCTCTCTCTCTCTCTCTCTCTCTCTCTCTCTCTCTCTCTCTCTCTTCTTGTTTCTAACTGTCGACACGTGCACCACTTTACTCCACAAACACCGTCGCACGCCAGACCAACAGGGTGCATCACGCCACCCATCATAACTCGATCACTCCACGCACCAACAAGCAACACGGCACCCAGCCTTAACACACTTACACCATCACACGCTTCCAGACCCCTCCCGAGACCTCGCAGCACGCTAGCATCATAACCCAATCAATCCACGCACCAACACACACACACACACACACACCTGCACTCACACACACACACACGCTCGCGCGCATACACACACACACACACACACACACACACACACACACGCGCGCGCGCGCGCGCGCGCGCGCGCGCGCGCGCACACGCGCACACACCACACACACACACACACATACACACACTATACACACACTATACACACACTATACACACACTATACACACACATGTCACACACACACACACACACACACACACACACACACACGCGCGCACGCACGCACACACGCACGCACAAACACACACACACACACACACACACACACACACACACACACACACACACACGCGCGCGCGCTGCGCGCGCGCGCGCGCGCACACACACACACGCACTCCCACCCACCAACACCGGAAAGTGCGACACCGACAAAGCGGCACCGCCAAACACGCTCGGGGACAACACACACGCTCGGGGACAAACGACACACCCACCCGCCCTCACCCCACCCGTCATCACCCCACCCGCCCCGGACCCCAACCACAACACCACCATCACCGCCCTCAAAACCCCAACCCCACCCGCACCCCATCACCCCCACCATCACCCCACCATCACCCCACCCGGACCCCACCCGGACCCGGGGGGCGGAGCCAAGGAGCCGGGCCGCTTTAGGGAGCCGGGGCGCTTTAGGGAGCCGGGACGCTTTAGGGAGCCGGGGCGCTTTAAAGAGCCGGGGCGGGGTCGAAAACCAGCATACTATACTACTGTCACTGACTCACTCATCCTCTCTGTGCCGTCTAACGCTTGAGGAGATGACAAGTGATCTCCAGCTGACATGAAGGAGCGGGGCGCTTTTGTCAAGTGGTGATATATTATAAATTGAATAATAGCACTTTTTTTGTATCACTCTTTCTGTCACATGCTCTTTCTTTCAGTATTGTCAAATCTGCAGAGATAGAAATATGTAGTACTAGAGATGATTTACATGTGCATGCGGCGCTAGTACTACTAGTGTGGTGAAGTCTCAAAACTTGAACATGAAGGTGGGGGGGGGGGGGGGGGGGGGGGGGGTATGGGGGGCAGATGTGGCAGATACTAACATCAAAACTTTGGATCTGTAACATTCATAGCACAAAATGTTATGCATCCTTTTTCTGCAGTCAAAACCCCCAAAACAGAAGCCAATTTCTGCACTCTAAAAAAAAAAGCCACAAATTTCAATACTAAAAAATGTATATCTGGCAGGTTCTAGAAAACTAGCACCCCTACACATGCATCAGTTTAAGCATCTTCCTGTTTCTTTTCAAGCCTTTCTGAGAGAACGAACGTGACAGGTGATTTAAGGTGGCATGCAAACGAACGTTGACAAACAGGTTTATGACATGTTTTCTTAAGAAGCATGTGCCAGCAGAGCATTTCAGGGCATTGCAACCCACTTCCTTTTCCAGCAGCTGCATCAAGCGAGTCTTCACTTGATTTCCACTCAAAACCACATCAGTATGTTTGTTGTATGCACCCTCCATGGCCTCCAGCACGGCAGCCAGTTCCCTTCTGGGTA
>CM065680.1:16801915-16812144 GCA_017654935.2 Phymorhynchus buccinoides
TAAAGATATATCCGCAGACCAGTTAAATGACCACTTTGCAAACATAACAGAAAAAGTTATAAAACATGACAGGTCCACTGAAAATGATCTTGGCACTTTAAAATACTACCTTGACTCAAAAGACTTTCATTATCCTTTTGTTCTTCAGCCAATGACTGTTTTCGACGTTAGTA
The DNA here is from genome assembly GCA_017654935.2 of Phymorhynchus buccinoides. Lineage (NCBI taxonomy): Eukaryota > Metazoa > Mollusca > Gastropoda > Neogastropoda > Raphitomidae > Phymorhynchus > Phymorhynchus buccinoides. The sequence continues at coordinate 16,802,089 of CM065680.1, forward strand.
AAAAACCTTTCTTCTTTAAAACGATCAGGAACCCGTGATTTAGATGGCTTAGATACTAATATATTAAAAGTGGCATGTCCTGTTATTTCAGATTCGTTAACGTATTTGTATAATTTGTGTATTGATAAACAATGTTTTCCTATTCATTTCAAACAAGCTAAAGTTACCCCTCTTTATAAATCTGGTGAAACATCTAATCCCTCAAATTACAGACCCATTGCTATTTTGTCAGCTATATCAAAACCTATCGAAAAACACCTTCAAGTGTCCTTGTATTCTTACCTTGATAAAAATGACTTACTACATGGCGACCAGTCTGGATTCCGTAAAAATCATTCTTGCCATAGCGCATTGATACAGCTTATTGATAGTCTTCTTTGTAATGTAAACGACAATAAATTTAACGGTATTCTCTTCGTAGATTTTGAAAAAGCTTTTGATGTGATTAACCATTCTCTATTGCTACGAAAACTAGAACTTTACAAGGTAACTCCAGAATTTAAAAATCTGATGTCATCCTTTTTGAGCGATCGAGTGCAGTCAGTGGTTATAAACAATACAATTTCAGCACGATTGCCAGTCAAATATGGAGTACCTCAAGGCTCTGTGCTTGGCCCTCTCTTATTTTCTCTTTATGTGAATGATTTACCCTGTTCTATTTCAAGTAAATGTGAAATGTTTGCAGACGATACGTCTGTTCACTCCAGTGATTCTGATGCCGAACAACTAGGATGTAAACTTCAAAACAGTATTCAAAATATAGTCACCTGGACTGAGTTAAATCACATGTCCTTAAATACAACCAAAACAAAGTGCATGTACGCAACAACAAGGCAAAAACGGCAAAAAAAATGAAGAACAAATTTCCATCTTTATATATACAAAACAACAAAATTGAAGAAGTTGACTCTCATAAAACATTAGGCATCATTGTTGACAAAGACCTCTCTTGGACTGATCAGATTGTATCCTTGGGAAAACGTCTTTCCAAAAAAACGTTCCAATTGACTAAAATCAAAAACTTATTAGATATTCATTCTCGTAAGCTCTTCTTTAATGCCCACATTCTATCATTGATTGATTATGCGTCCACATTGTGGGATAACTGTAGTGAGACCAATTTGAAAATTGTTCATCGTATGTATAAAAAAGCTGTTAAATTGATTTTGTTAAAATCAAGTTCCTTAACAAGTGATGACTATAAACATCTAAACATATTAACACTTCACAACAGACTTTTCTTCAATAAAGCATTATTTATGCATAACGTTGTGAACGGAAATGCTCCGAAAAAGATAACGAGCACTTTTGAAACCAACCAACATAGACATAGCCATTCACTATCATTCCCTCGACCAAAAAACAATATATACAAATCAAGTTTTCTTTATTCAGGTGGAAACTTATGGAACCAGTTACCCAAAATTTTGAAATGCATAAAAAACAGGAATCTATTTAAGAAAAAATTAAAAACTCACCTCATGAATATGAACGTTCTGTAAGCATAGATTAAAGGTTGACGTTTACAACACATCAAATTCATTCTAAGTGTATTTCTGGCTTCATGTCTACCATTGATGCAAGGTCTACGTCCGGTAACGGTTGCCTGTTAATGCTCCATGATGATGTTTTTAAGAAGACCCATTTAATGATTAATATAATATTAAGTTTGATCACGTCTTCTAATCAAATTTATACTGTGTGACAAACAAGGCAACCTAATTATTTGATATGTTGGTTTCTTGATCACATTCTTGTCAATTTTATTTATATCATGTTTCATATGATGTGGTTTATTGATCTGAATCATCATCTTGATCCTCTATCACACTGAAAATTACTCGAAGTATTAATGTGCCTGTGTATCTTATCTTGTTATATATATATGTGTATGTATTTGTATATATGTATATATGTATTTTGAGCGTATAGATGTTTGTTTATGAGAGAGAGAGAGAGAGAGAGAGAAGAGAGAGAGAGAGAGAGAGAGAGAGAGAGAGAGAGAGAGAGAGAGAGAGAGAGAGAGAGAGAGAGAGAGAGAGAGAGAGAGAGAGAGAGAGAGAGAGAGAGAGAGAGAGAGAGAGAGAGAGAGAGAGTGTGTGTATACGAGTACTCGGGTGTGTGCGTGCATGAACTTATTAATGTCTTTGTTGTTGTTTGTTTTGGTTTGGTTTGTGTCTGTGTGTGTGTGTGGGTGGCGGTGGTGGGGGTGTTCTCATGTTTATTTCCTTCTTTAACTGTTGTGTTATAGATGGCTTGATGTAAAAAAGCAAACCATTATTGCTTATTCAATGTTCCATCTGAAAATAAAAAATTTGACTTTGACTTTGACTTTGACACTCGCACATACACTGTAACACTGACTCAAATATTAAGCTTACCCACACGCAATCACATGCACAGAGGCGCGCCTGCGTACTCATGTACAAAGTTACGCACATACAAACCGTCACAGAGCTTACAAGACTCAAATCATGTCTTATTATTACGTGTATTGGTTACTGATTAAAAAAAAAAACCCACATATAAACAAATCACAATGGTAGATTTCTAAATCACCGGCATTGAAAAGTAAAAATCACAAGAACAAGACCCTTACGATTATTGGAATAATTGTTTTGTCAGTTTGTATAAAACTGATTTTGCTTTAATTGTCTGACTAAACTAATGAAAGACCCATCACAGTTTGGTGCTGCCAAATTATTAGGCATCAGGTATTAGGTACTTTATTGTCACAGAGGCATCTCTGTGTTGGGGGGTAAAGGTCAAGATGCGCCACCCACACACACACCCTACATTTCTCGGTTAATTCCATTTTTTTCGTTTTTGCCTTTCTTACCAAACATGAAGCTGTATTTTATGAACATTTTGAGCTAATTATCTTTGTTCAATAATTATATGCAGCCATGATAAAGGCCATTATCTAATAGGACACCCCCCCCCCCCCCCCCCCCCCCTATGTAGTGCAGTAGCCTACACCGCGGCATTTGTCACAGTCGTGGTTCATTGCGTTTTCCCGTTTTAGAGGGTTAGGGGGTTAGGGTAAGGGTTATTATTCCAAAAAGATAATTAGCTGAAAAGGTTAATAAAATACAGCTTTATGTTTGGTAAGAAAGGCAAAAACGGAAAAATGGAATTAGCCGAGAAATGCAGGGGGGGTGGCACATCTTTACTTTTGCATGCCATTTTGTGTGTGATTGATGAAGAAAGAAAGCGGGGGTGTAGATTTTGTCCAAATGACAACTTTTTCATAGCCATTGGGTTTAACGTGTGCAAAGTGCATGGGCACACGGGACCTCGGTTTATCGTCTCCTCCGAAAGACTTATGCCGACATTCAGTATAAGTGTAGGCCTCCGTATCAGCAGAGGTCTTAATCTACATTGGCATAGTAGGTCTTATACTCTCAGATACTCACCCTCTCTGCTCACATCTAAATGCCATCTCAAAACGTATCTCTTTTCCTAAGTAACTACTACAGCCAAACCCGTTTATAAGAAACTCGCTTATAAGGAAACTGGCTTATAATCAAGCAAAAACAAATTCCCTTCCGAACTCCTTCTTTCCTATGTATTATCAAAACTCGGATACAAGAAACTCGCTTATAAGAAAACTCGGTTATAAGCAAGCAAATTCCTTCTCCCATCCGCGATGGAAACTCGGATATAAGAAAATTATTTCATACAAGAGAGTTGGTTTGCAGTTGGTGTGTGTGTGTGTGTGTGTGTGTGTGTGTGTGTGTGTGTGTGTGTGTGTGTGTGTGTGTGTGCGTGTGCGTGCGTGTGCGTGTGCATGCATGCGTCTGTGTGTGTGCTGTCTGTCTGTCTGTATGTCTGTCTGTGTGTGTTGCGTCCATGGTCCAATCTCCAAACTTTAACGTTGGCATTTTCTCGGGAAATAGAAGGCGTACATTGTTCAAACTTTGCATACACAGATGTTTATGCAAGCTTTCAAACAAACAGATAATAATAATAATAATAATAGTGAATCATTTATATAGCGCATTCCTCCACCAATGTGGAGCTCTATGCGCTTAACAAAAAAAAAAAATTAAAAGCAACAAATTCAACAACAAAACGAAATAATCGCTCACACACATGCAAATAGGCATACACATACACACCCCACCCACACATACACGCACATACACACACACACACACACACACACACACACACACACACACACACACACGCACACACACACACACACACACACACACACACACACACACACACACACACACACACAACACACACACACACACACACACACACCGTTACCATCACCACCACTCACCCCACCCAAAAAACACAATACAAAATACAATCAGTTGAACAAAGCATCAACACACACACATTCTCTCTCTCTCTCTCTCTCTCTCTCTCTCTCTCTCTCTCTCTCTCTCTCTCTCAAACAAAGCTGACATACACATTGCAGTCAACACACAGTGAAACTAATATGGGGGGAGGGGAGTGTGTGTGTGAGAATAGAGTCCAGAAGTAATGTGGCCTAAAGGTTGTGATGTAGCTTGAACAGGTGGGTCTTGAGAGCTGATTTGAAACATTGCAAGGACTGGATATGGCGGATTTCGCGTGGTACGGAGTTCCAAACTGATGGGGCCGAAAAGGAAATGGAGCGCTCACCAAACATTTTTGTTCGTGTACTAGGAACACAGAGAATTTTGGAATCTGAAGATGACCGCAATTGCCTTGATGGAGTATAGACAGAAAGCATGTCAGAAATGTAGCTAGGGGCATTTCCAGAGAAATAAGAATGACATAGAGTGGAAATTTTGTAGTCAATACGTGCTTTGATGGAAAGCCAATGAAGGGATATCAGGAGTGGTTGAACATGATGATACTTAGAGACCTTGAGGACAAGTCTGGCAGCAGAGTTCTGGACTTTTTGAAGCTTGTCAATGAGGTGTTGGGGGCAGCCATACAAGAGTGAATTACAATAATCTAGTTTAGAGAGAACAAAAGCGCAGACTAGTATTTTAGTAGTATCTATAGACAGGAGATGGCGAATCGTACCAATGCGACGCAGCTCACAGTATGCTGACCGACAGATAGTTTGAACTTGTGAGTCAACACTCATATCATGAGAGATGTGGAAGCCAAGATTTCTAGCAGAAGGAGAAAAAGGTATTTGAGTGTCACAGACAGAGATGGAATCAGGCTTTGGGTACGAAAGTTTTCTAGATGGAGAGTGGATGAACAAGGCCTCCGTTTTGTCGTCATTCAGCTTCAGTTTGTTTTGTAGCATCCATGATTTGATGTTGCGAATGCAGAATTCAAGTGAAGATATAGAAGGAAGAATGGTAGATGGGGATACAGGCTTGTGGAGTTGTGTATCATCAGCAAAAGACTGAGAATCAACTGAATGAGAAGTGATCAACTCGGACAGGGGTTTAGTGTACATGATGAAGAGGACTGGTCCAAGTACTGAGCCTTGAGGAACCCCACATGTGAGGCCAACCATTGCAGAAGATGAGTCATTGATGGAGACAGACTGAGTTCGACCAGAAAGGTAAGACGAGAACCATGACAGAGCAGTGCTTGATATTCCATAGGTGATTTGAAGCCTCTTAAGGAGTATATGGTGGTCAATAGTATCAAAAGCAGCTGAAAGATCCAAAAGAGTTAATATAGATGCGTCACCAGAGTCAAGAGCTAAGAGAATGTCATTAGTTACTTTCAACAGTGCCGTTTCAGTGCTGTGAAATGGCCTGTACGCTGATTGTGAATGACTGATGAGTTGATGTTCATTGAGATAGCCTAAGAGTTGATGAAGAACTAATTTCTCAATGATTTTTGATATGAAAGAGAGAAAACATTTGAGATTAGTGGGTTAGATAGTATTCAACAGGCAACATGAGATAAGAGAGTCACCAACAATGAAAGCCTCAATAGCTCATGGCATAGAGTGTCTGTCAGTCATGCCAATGGTTCCTGGTTCGATTCTCCGCAAAGGCACTTTTTTTTTTAAAGTTGCATCCATTAACGATAGTTTCATTTGTACTTTAAATACCCCCTCATCTTTACGGCCCTCCATCTCAAAGTCATTATTTTTGGCAATATTGTACTTAAACACCCCCCTCATGTTTATGACCCTCAATCTCAAAGTCAATATTTGTTGGCAATCTTGAACTTTAAACACCCCCTCATGTTTACGACCCTCAATCTCAAAGTCATTATTTGTTGGCAATCTTGTACTTTAAACACCCCCTCATGTTTACGACCCTCAGTCTCAGTCTTTTTGTTTTGTTGGCAATCTTGTACTTTAAAAAACCCCTCATGTTTATGACCCTCAATCTCAAAATCATTTTTTGTTGGCAATCTTGTACTTAAACACCCCTCCCTCATGTTTATGACCCTCAATCTCAAAGTCATTATTTGTTGGCAATCTTGTCCTTAAACACCCCCACACAGCCTTGAAGGCTTTGCCTCTTGTTTTTAATTTTCTGTTCTTTTCTTCCTTTTTTCTCAGTTCTTTTGCCCTTTTTCCCTTTTTCATGCACCAAATTAGGTAAAAGCATTTTCTCTTCGTTTTATGTTTCTGTTTGTCTTTCTTTTCTTTTCTTTTTTCCCCTTTTTTCCCATTCAACTCGGTTATAAAAAAAACCCACGTCAAAATGTTTAATGTTTTCGGATATAAGAAAACAAAAAAATATCTCCCTTCGATATTCTTATAACCGGGGTTTGCTGTAATCCCTACCTTCATGACCTGTGCTTCATTTTATGAAGTTCTACTAAAGCTTAAGTGGGAAACTAAACGTTGTTACTTTCTAAATTCGGTTTACTTAATTTAGAAAGTAACAACGTTTAGTTTCCCACTTAAGCTTTAGTAGAACTTCATAAAATTAAGCACTGGTGTGTGCATGTCTGAGTGCATGTTTGTGTGCATGTCTGAGTGCATGTCTGTGTGCATGTCTGTGTGCATGTCTGAGTGCATGTTTGCGCTTGGTGCGCCGCGCATGTGTGAGTGTGTGTGTGTGTGTGTGTGCGTGTGCGTGCCTACGTGCGCGCGCGTGTGTGTTTAGTTGTGTGTCTGTCTATCTGTGTGACTGTCTTTGGATGTTTGTACAATTTCATTCTTTATGCTATAGGCCGGTTAAATATCATTATACTAGCAGCTACGCCCCGCGCTCACTTCGCTTCGCGGCAACTCTTCCCCGACACATGTCTTTAGAATAGCAGCTGTCAGAGTAAGAGTCCCACTGCATTCATATACGAGACCATACTTATTATGTGCACCATGATACATCATCACACAAAATTGAAGAGATGTTGTTCCTGAGTTACAGGGTGAACAAATTTACAGATCAATAAGTCTTCCTTAGTGGAGGTTTGCACTGGAGGTTCAAAATTTATATGAGACTATTTAAATGCCATGACACACCACAACACAACATTTGAAGCGATTCTGTCAAATGGTATGTGAGTTACAGGGCAAACATGTTTTACAGAAAAGTGAGTCTTCCTTGGTGGAGGTTTGTACTGGAGGTTCTATTGGACCATCTGGGTACCATGATACACCGCCACATAAAATTTGATGCGATTATGTTCACCGGTTCATGAGTTACAGGGCGAACAAACAAACAAACAAACACACACACAGACAGACGAGAAATTGATTTTTTTTAAATTATATATGCATAGATGTTGTGTTATATGTGTTGATCATATTGTTATACTGTAAATGCCTAGGGCATTGAATTGATTAGGCGTGCTAAATGTTCAAAATAGTAATAATAATAATAATAATAATAATAATGTAGCCGCCTCCTCTCTCTCTCTCTCTCTCTCTCTCTCTCTCTCTCTCTCTCTCTCTCTCTCTCTCTCTCTCTCTCTCTCTAAGAATAGGCATCGCCTAACATCTTTATCCTTGTCAAATAAAGTTGTCCAGTGTCCAGTGTCCAGTCTCTCTCTCTCTCTCTCTCTCTCTCTCTCTCTCTCTCTCTCTCTCTCTCTCTCTCTCTCTCTCTCTCTCTCTCTCTCTCTCTCTCTCACCATACATGCTTGTACTCGTGTATTTGTATGTAGGCGCATGTGTGTATTTGTCTGTGCGTAGTCTGTGTATTAGTTTGAGTCTGTGAGGCGCATGTGTGTTTCTTCGCACGTATGCATACATAAATAACATGCAGACAGACAAATACTCAGGCTGGCAAATAAACAGCCCTAAAAACATAAACTGATAATAATTAATACATCATAATACACATAATCATTAATCATGATATATCTGATCAAAGAAACCACAAACACCACTAACTGTGTATACTGTGTATACTGTGTGCTGTGAAAATAATAAAATAATAAAATAAAAGTAAAAGATTGTGCTGGTTTACTTTTTGTCCCAATGGGGGACAGATAGTGTATGAGCATGGTACATAGAGAGATCTCCACTGGCATCCTTTATGGATCCACCACTATTAACAGTGGCATTTTAAGCTATAAAGCGTTTTCAAGCCACATTTGTACAGTGCATGGAGGGTTGGTAGTGTTTTGTGGTATAATTTGTTCATAATCATGATATATCATGAGATTATAATAACCAATATAAAAATATACATTCGAACCCTGTCTTCGAACCCTGTATACAGGGTGCTGTATATTTGATCCTCCACCTCACAAAAACACATACCCCCATCAACAAAAGTAAGTGGGAAATGGCACAACACTGAGTCCAGCAACATATTCATGACATAACCACAACCAAGCAAAGACAACCGCAGAAAGGTAGCAAGCTATGTAAACAAACTTCCAATGAGTGCTACGGTTTTCAAACCAGGTGTGTCCAGATTCGAACGATATTCGCGCATATTGTATGTGATATGATACACTTTGTCATCGGTATATTTTTCTATGGCAAAATTGTATTTGATATTCATCGGGTGCCTTTTCCCCGCTGGATTATATATTATGCGTTGTTTAGTCCTACCTTAATTATGACCTTTATGCTTGATGTTGTCTCGAAACGGTTATTAGTCCCCGAGCCGAAGGTTCGGGGAGCTATTGTTTTTGTCTGATCCGTCCGGCGTGCCTCCGTCCGTCCGTCCGTCGTTTTTCTAAAAAACTATTCAGTCTATCATCATCAAATGTGGTATACTAGTTTGCCAAGATGCAAGCTATCCACTGATGTATTTAGTTTTACATTAAGGGCAAGGTCGCGTCAGTTACGGGGTTCAAACCCCAAAACACATAATCGCTAATATCTCGCGAAGTTTTGCATGTATTTCAATGCAGTTTTTCACATTTCTTGATGAATGGTCTATAACACAGTTGTCATGAAATTTTCTGTGCGCTCGTGTGCGCATAATCGCGCGCGCTCAAATCACGGGTCCGAACCCCAAGGCTACATATAAAAAAAAAACCTATCAGTTACGTGCTGTTCTGATGCGTTATTATGTAGTTACGTGCTGTTTTGATGCGTTTTTATGTATGTGTACAGCCGACACATTCCGATTTCCGAGTAGCTCGGCGATGCTGCGAGGGGACTTTGCAGCCGCTCAGCGTTGCGCTTGTTGCAAAGTTGTGGTTGCTTGTTCACTCATAAATCAAGATATGTAAACTAAGGCAACTAATGTTGCTATAGCTCTGTTGGCTGATATCACATTTAACAAAAAACAACCAAGGGTGTCCTTGAGTACAGCAACACGTCCCCCGCTGTATTGTGAACTGGCAGATACAACAACCCTCCACAAATGTCACCATGTTACTAACAAGAGACACATCAGCTCTAGCTGATATATCACCATACAGTATTTGCAGACAATCGGTGCAGCGGTTCATGGTATGTTCACTTTAAAGATAGAATGCATCTTTATTATCGTCACCAGCAGCAGCAATACCATCCTCTTCATCATGATCAACGTCATCATCGCCATCATCATCACCATCATCATCAACATCGTCACCATCGTCATCATCGCCATCATCATCACCATCATCATCATCGCCATCATCATCACCATCATCACCATCATCACCATCATCATCATCGCCATCGTCATCATCATCATCATCGTGATTATCCTCATCATATAATTCCAT
>CM065680.1:16812644-16815144 GCA_017654935.2 Phymorhynchus buccinoides
CTGACGGAAACGTAAATATTTTTTGTGGGCAAGATAAGTAAGCTAATAACAAAAATAAAAATGGACGGACATAGGGCTTTGTTGTTTTAGCAAGAATCTTTCACGATCTATGGCGGACCAGGTATGTATAAACTAAGAACTTATAAACTGCAAAAAAGAAAGAATGAGCCTACAAGAATATGTTTCCGTTTTGCTTAGTTTGTGGATTTGTGTTTCTCTTACATTTTTCTCTGAAAAAGTTATCAGTTTAATTTGTGAAAGATTGTAAGGTTTTTTGTTCCTATTCCGTCTTCTGGGCCGTACAGTGGTGGCGTTGCTCCCACGCCGCTCATCTCGAATCCCAATTCGCAGCACACACCCCAGGTCGCAGAATCCGAGACCAACAATTCAACGGGAGCGAATCTATGTTAGGCCGTCATGGGGCAACCAACCGAGGAGACACTGCACTGCTTCGGTGGAGCTCATTGGAGCCTGTTCAGGACACCACCTACTAAGCCCCCTACTGGAAGATTGTAAGCTTAGTATCGTCCTGATTATGAAAACAAAATCGGAATTTATTGAGGACAACCAGGTCTGCAGAATAGATCAGAATGTGTCAACTGTTTACATATTAGCAGAGTTTTGTGAGAAAACGTTATCTAAGAATTAAATTTGATTAACGATTACTATGCTACAATACGCATAGCAACGTTTCCGAGTGTTCGTTTGAGGTAAGAAGGATAACTCGACAGCTATCTATTATTGTCTATATTCACTTCACTCCCTTTCTAGACAAATTGCGAAAATCCAACCTTGATGACAAAGCTGTAAGTTCCAAGACATATGCGCGCGCGCGCGCGCACACGCACACACACACACACACACATACACACACACACACACACACACACACACACACACACACACACACACACACACACACACCACACCTCTCTCTCTCTCTCTCTCTCTCTCTCTCTCTCTCTCTCTCTCTCTCTCTTTCTCTCATTCTCTCTCTCACTCGCTGTCTCCCTTGTCCTCGTTCCCAATTATACACATGCACGCTCTCTGTCTTCCCATCTCATACACGCTTCCACACCCACGTACACTCATGCACACCGACACACACACACAACACACACACACACGCACGCACGCACGCACGCACGCACACGCACACACACACACACACACACACACACACACACACACACACACACACACACACACACAAATATTCACTCACACGCAGACACAGACAAACACCCATAAACTCGTGTACACACGCAGACACACACACTTACAGCCCCACACATGTGCGCACTCCGCATGGCTGCGGCGATCCAGCCGGACCCCAAAACCGACCGACAGACTAATCGAGCACATGGGACATTGCCCCTAAACAAAATAGGAAAAGAGAGAAGAATATGCTCACAAACTAATAGCAAAACCAGCAGATGCACACATGAGCAACAGTACAAACGCAATCATCAAAATACACATTTGCATACAAACATTCCAATGCAAAAAAGTGTAAAATGCAATCAACAATAACCCTTTTGTAGCTTTTATATGTGTGAGTGTTTGTGACTGTACAAGTCTGGTTTAAATGTTTTATTTTTCCAAATCAACATGAACAACAACTATGACATAACTGAAGCAACAACAAGCAGAGCTTATGGCGTGCTCAGTTCAAAACGAATTACACAGTATAAACATTGGCGGAATTTTACCAGGAAATACCAGCAATACATTTTTGAAAAGAAAGTCTGTACAAGTCTGTTGTCTATCTATCCCCAAATCCAATGCAACAGCAAAAGAAATAACTTGGTGAATGAAATTCCGATTAACGTCCTCCGGTCTGGAACAGGAACATGTGGGACATTGATAGACTAAAATGGTGGGACGATCCTGGAGGTACTGCAATACCAAGATTGTCCCGATTTTTTTAACCGATTCAGATTTTGAGCCGAAGATTATTGACGTCATAGTTCACTTGAGAAAGCAATTTATTTGCAACCTGAATATAGCTTAGCCCAGAAGCATCCAATTTATTTTCCCCATTGAAGACGATAGTACTGAATTCTTCGCTTGACTGAACACAACAAATATAAAAATGAATGCAAATCTTGACAAAACTGCAGATACTTTTCAGTGTTGCATATTTGACATATCAAGTGGAAGATAATGTTGTTGATTTTTTGTAGTGTGTGTGTGTGTGTGTGTGTGTGTGTGTGTGTGTGTGTGTGTGTGTGAATCGATTTGTGTGCATTCGCGCAAACGTGTGTGAATTGCAAAGTCGCCCAAGAAGAGAGAGAGAGAGAGAGAGAGAGAGAGAGAGAGAGAGAGAGAGAGAGAGAGAGAGAGAGAGAGAGAGAGAGAGAGAGAGAGAGAGAGAGAAAGAGAGAGAGGAGAGAGAGAGAGAGACGTGAGAGAGGAGAGAGAGAGAGAGAGAGAGAGAGTAACAGACACATAATAATTATTTTGAGAAACGAACGGAGAAAGAAAGTAAATAATGGGA
>CM065680.1:16822644-16827883 GCA_017654935.2 Phymorhynchus buccinoides
CTCTCCCCCCCTCTCTCTCTCTCTCTCTCTTCTTTCTCTCTCTCTCTCTCTCTCTCTCTCTCTCTCTCTCTCTCTCTCTCTCTCTCTCTCATAATTTGTTATTCATCACCTGGAGTGGTAACATGTTGGTTCATTTACGTTCTCCGTCGGTTGTGTGTGTGTGTGGTGTGGGTGTGTGTGTACGTGGCGCGCGTCCGTGTGTGAGTATGACTCTATCATGTCGTTGTGTTATCTGTTGCTGACCTGTCTGCCTCTCTCTCTGTCTGTCTCTCTGTCTGTCTCTCTCTCTGTCTGTCTCTCTGGCTGTCTCTCTTGGGTCTGTCTCTCTCTCTCTGTCTGTCTCTCTTCTCTCTTGTCTGTCTCTCTCTCTCTGGTCTGTCTCTCTGTCTGTCTCTCTGTCTGTCTCTCTGTCTGTCTCTTGTCTGTCTCTCTGTCTGTCTGTCTCTGTCTCTCTGTCGTCTCTCTGTCTGTCTGTCTCTCGTCCTGTCTCTCCTCTGTCTGTCTCTCAGTCTGCTCTCTCTCTGTCGTCTCTCGTCTCTCTCTCTGTCTCTCTCTCTCTGTCTGGCTTGTCTCTATGTCTGTCTCTCTGTCTCTCTGTCTGTCTCTCTTCTCTGTCTCTGTCTCTCAATATTAACAATAATAAATAGTTTCTGAGTATTAAAATGATGCATGTGCATAGTCAACCTATCTTTATCAACTATCACTGCTTGCCACTTTATGTTCCAATCTGTATGTGTCACAGTGTGCTTCCTACCCTTACTTTGTAAGTGAGGCTTTCTATTTGTGGTCGTCGCATTTATGTCTGTCCGTTTTCATCGACACGAATTTAACTGGTTTAAAATAATTTGTTTCATAAATTCAATGAGTAAAAAAATGCATTCATGTTTATTGTTTTTCTGAACGTTTTGAAGGTTATGAATGAATGACCGTTTAAGTTATGTCTTTTCACACGAATAGTGATTTTAGACAACATCCAGAAATTGAAAACTAACAAAACGCACCCCATGAAGCTTATAAAAACAATTAAAACAACGCACAAAGCAAAACATTTACAGTAAGCTTCCAAATATGCGTGGACAGCATTCATTTCACATTAAAAGCATGTGAATTTCCTGCGTTCACTTAAGATATCTTGTCTATTATACTTATGAACAAGTCCATATGAACATAGGTATTAGAGAGCAACGATTGGCATTCTAATAGTAAATGATGAATTGATTATCTCTGAGTGCACAGATGACAATTAGTTTCTATGTATTAGTGTTCCATGCATTAGAGTCTCTTGTACACTAAACTATCTATGTACCTGCTATTGAGGTTATTAACCCTTTCACCACCAACGTCGCATTTTAGCACAACCAACGGTTTAAACACCCATCATTATAATCACGACCTGTTATCCAAAGACCCTATTTTCTTAATTTTGGGAGGCAAGGATAGGCCTAATGTTATACATGGTCACAAGGAATCGCAATATTGCAGATTATTTTATTTTCTCTAACCCAGTTACGCGTAATGTAGTTTTTGGGCTGACAAATGGCTGGCGGCACAAAAAGGGTTTAAAGCATCAAAAAAGAGTTGATTACACTATCAAAATGTAGAGAGAATGAGAGAGATAGCTTGTTCTAAGCCAACGCGTAAACGACTAAACTGATCATAATAAAAACACCCAAATGGTTCATTTTTACGTTTCTGTATGCGCGAGTTGAGCCCATGGGGAAAGAAGACTACATGCATCAACACGGGGAAAGATCCGAACCTTCGGCACGTGGGACTATGTGGTGTTTTTCCCTGGTGTTCGCTGCTAGTGCCTTTCATTGCATTCTTCTATGCCTTCAAGGGCACAGGCATACAGGACACGACAAGTCAGTGCATCATCTACATTTAATCATCTCATCGTCGTCGTCGCATCATCAATCATCATCATGTCATAGTAGAGAGTAGTAGTAGTATCTAGTATTAGTAGTATTAGTAGTATATTAGTAGTAGTAGTAGTAGCAAAGATAATGTATAGGAAAAGAACCTGAAAAGCGCTTTAAAAGACTGCAAGAAACACGCTCATCGCGGTGTAGATTAGAATAATCAGAAAACATAAAAACAACAAAGAAAGGTGCAAAGAACGAAAGAGCACGTTCTTGAAAAACCTGTCCCATTCATGTCAGGAGAGTGTTTCACGTTTGTACTTACCGTTACGGGAAGTTGAGAAGAAGAAGAAAGGACGCAGGGACAGACAAGATAAAAGCCACAGCACTTTCCTGTTTCATGCGACGCCCCAAGGCTTACAGTATTTGAACCCCATTTTCTGTGGCCGTCTGTGTTCTGTGGAGGCAAACAATGAGCAAAGAGAAACATTAAACCCGGGTTTAGTGATAACAATTCTGTTGCCACTGTCCGGACAAAGTGCATGCTTTTAAACACAAAGTCCTAAACTCTGTTCCGTGGGGTTGACTAAATGACTATCAAGAACGCGTCACGCATAACAAGGAGAAGGACGTGTAGAGGGGGTGGAGGGATTTCGGCAATGGCGTAAAACAACCAACGCCATTTGCCAATCACGCAACAGTTTTCATTGTGCGGGGTATGGTGGCACACTGGACGCAACGGTCGGCTACTTTCCTGATACAGTGGACCATGGACAGTCAGAGACTGAGTCCCTCCCTTGCTGGAATACATAGACAAGGTGCGAGGGCATTGGTCTGCGGGTTAAGGTGGTGTTGCTGACCAGGGGTCAACCATAGAAAGATGTTTGATCAGCACTGTGGGGTCAGTGAGAAGACTCCGTTCTTCACAATCCACAACAATAAAAAAACAGTGCAGTGTACTTGTGATGACACAAACGACACAGACAGATACTGGTGACTGACACACACGGCACAAGACAGGTAAAAAAAACCTTTTTGTCACTGACACACACGGACCACGACAGTGTACTTGTCACTGACACACACCGACACAGACAGGTACTTGTGACTGACAACACAGTGCTAGCTTGTCACTGACACACACGACACAGACCAGTATACTTGTCACTGACACACACGGCAACTAGGACAGTGTACTGTCATCTGAACACACACGACCAAGAACAGTGTACTTGTCACTGACACACACAGTGTATTGGCACTGACACACACGACACAACAGTGTACCTGTGGACTGCACATACGACACAGACAGTGTACTGGGGACTGGGCACCACATGAACAAGACGACAGTGTACCTGTCGACGTTGACAGACACGACAGAGGACAGTGTACCTGTGACTGATCACCACCACGACAGAGACAGTGTACCTGTGCTGACACACCTACACAGACAGGTTACCTGTGACTGACACCACACGAAAGAGACTAGTGTACCTGGACTGGACACAGAAGACACAGACAGTGACCTGTGACTGGACACACAACGACACAGACACTATCAGAACTTGACCAGGTGTACGAGCTGGCCAGATAGCATACAGGACCTCCACCACAAAACCCCCACTGATGTAATGCTGAAATCTAACGTGTTGTTTTATATTGCCGTATATATAGCCAGAATTTATTTTTTTTTTTAAAACAAAGTTTGCCAGAACACTGTAAACAGTGCCTCAGTGGGCCCTGTCAGGTTCAAGAGTCTGAGGTAGTGCTTGTGAAACAAGTAGCCAATATCTGAAGGATTCTCAGTCTGTTGTACCCAGAAGGGAACTGGCGCCGTGATGGGCCCATGGCGGGTGCATACAACAAACATACTGATGTGGTTTGAGTGGAAATCAAGTGAAGGACTCGCTGATGCAGCTGCTGGAAAAGGAAGTGGGTGAATGCACCTGAAAATGCTCTGCTGCACATGCTCCTGAGAAAAACATGTCATAAACCTGTTGTCACGTTCGCTTGCATGCCACCTTAAATCACACTGCCGTTCGTTCTCTAAGAAAAGGCTTGAAAAGAAAACAGGAAGATGGCTTAAACTTGATGACATGTGTAGGGGGTGTTAGTTTTCTAGAACTGCCAGATATACATTTTTTAGTATTGAAATTTGTGGCTGTTTTTTTAGAGTGCAGAAATTGGCTTCTGTTTGGGGTTTTGACTGCAGAAAAAGATGACATAACTTTTTGTGATATGAATGTTACCAGATCCAAAGTTTGATGTTAGATCTGCACATCTGCAATACCCCCACCCTCCCTCCCCCTCCCCCCCTCATGTCAAGTTTGAGACTTCACCCATAGTAGTACTAGCGCCGCTGCACATGTAAATCATTGTATATAATATTTTTATCTCTGCAAGATTTGACAATACTGAAAGAAAGAGCATGTGACAGATAAGGAGTGATACAAAAAAAGTGGCATTATTCCAATTTATAATATATCACCACTTGACAAAAGCGCCCGCTCCTTCATGTCAGCGGAGATCACTTGTCATCTCCTCAAGCGTTAGACGGCACAGAGAGGAGGCGTGAGTCAGTGACAGTAGTATAGTATGATGTTTCGACCCCGCCCCGGTCCTAAAGCGTCCCGGACTCCCTAAAGCGCCCCGGCTCCCTAAAGCGGGCCAGGCTCCTAAAGCGCCCCGGCCACTAAAGCGCGCCGGCTCCTTGGAGCTCCGACCCCCGGGTCCGGGTGGGGTACGGGTGGGGTGAGGTGGGGTGACGGTGGGGTGAGGGGTGCGGGTGGGTTGGGGTTTTGGGCGGTGATGGTGGTGGTTGGGGTCCGGGGCGGGTGGGTGATGAAGGGTGGGTTGAGGGCGGGTGGGTGTGTCGTTTCGCCGAGCGGTGTGTTGCTCCCCGAGCGTGTTTGGCGGTGCCGCTTTGTCGTGTCGCACTTTCCGGTGTTGGTGGGTGGGAGTGCGTGTGCTGTGTGTGTGTGCGCGCGCGCGTGTGTGGTGTGTGTGTGCGTGTGCCGCGTGCTGTGTGTGTGCGTGTGCGTGTGTTTGTGCGTGCATAGTGTGTGTTATAAGTGTGTGTGTTTGTGTGTGTGTGTAGTGTGTGTGTGTGTGGTGTTGTGTGTATGCGCGCGCGCGGCGCGTGTGTGTGTGTGTGAGGCAGGTTGTGTGCTGGTGTGTGTTGCGTGCGTGGATTGATTGGGTTATGATGCTAGCGGCTGCATAGTCTCGGGAGGGGTCTGGAAGCGTGTGATGTTGTAAGTGTGTTAAGGCTGGGTGCCCGTGTGCTTGTTGTGTGCGTGGAGTGATCGAGTGATGATGGTGGCGTGATGCCACCATGTGGGTCTGGCGTGCGAGGTGTTTGGGAGTTAAAGTGG
>CM065680.1:16828383-16830883 GCA_017654935.2 Phymorhynchus buccinoides
ATAATGATGGGTTATTTTCGCTAACATAAACCTAAAGAAACGCCCTTTTCTGATCACGTTTCGTGAAACCAAAATGCCTAACTATATCATTATTATAAAGAGATCGCAGTCCGCAGCTGACTTCACCGTCCATAAGGATCTCTGATCGATTGGACGCTAGTCTCACCTTCTAGCAGCTGACTGAAACTGAGTTTTTTTTTACTCCCACGTTTTCACCTACACTACAGGTGGGGATCAATGTGAACTCACTCACTGCCTCTGTTGCCGTCATTAACACTTCCCACCTTCCACCTTTTCACCTTCCAGGTGGGAAGTGAAAAAGTTGGGCTTCATTCTTTGCAAGGTTGGTTGGCTGCGAAGTAATCACTCTTTGTGACATTTAGGCTTTCTTTGGTGAAACATACTCTCGCAATGTTGACTAAAAATTAAACGGAGTGCACACACCACGCCCGTACAAACCAATGTAGGAGGACATCGTTTTAAGTAAGGGGAGTGTCGAGACGTGGGCGAACCAACATAACTTGTGCACCTCTCTCGTCAGTGCATGCCAACAATTCGGTCAAGGGTTAGCGGATGAATGTAAGAAGTAAAGACACGACGGTGCACACTATTAAAATGCGCATGTAGGTAAAAAGAAACTTATTGTGTAATAGGGACGAAAATGGTACAATGGGGGATACTCACCAGGGTTTGGGTTTGGTGATCAAGGTAGAAAATAGAAGAAGCAAGTTTTCCGCTCGCAGAGCTTTCTTCAGGCTGGGGGTTAGTGGGGAGAGCGATAGCTATCGCTACATGTTTCTGTTATGGTTACCAAAGGATCGTGTTCACGTATTGAAAGCGTAAACGATGCAAGACAGTCTGCCCTTCCTTGAGTATTTCGTACTTGTTATCAGTGCCACAATTGCCCCCTGGACAAATTAACTGAATTAAGGTAAAGTGCGAACTTCAAAGAGAATGTCCAGATATGGAAACGTTGTAGGGAAAAACAAGACAGATATATCGGATATATCTTTGTATTGATCAGAAGTGGCGATTTTCCTACTATAATACTTCTTAAACATAATACTATAAATGCCAGTTGGAATTTTTTAACCATCTCAAATATTTAAGAAAATGAAAAATATCGTTTTCTAATCGATTTAGGGGTAGCATGGGTACTGGAGTAGTAGAAACATAACATCATAAGTAGCAACAGCAGTAGTATCTCTCTCTCTCTCTCTCTCTCTCTCTCTCTCTCTCTCTCTCTCTCTCTCTCTCTCTCTCTCTCTCTCTCTCTCTCTCTCTCTGTGGGAGCGTTACAGGCAGTGACATGATACAATTTACCCAAAGACACTGCTATGATTTCCTTCATAGCATCACTAGAATGCAGTGTGGTGTAATGGTCTATCCTGAATGTGACCAAATTACACTCTCACACACACACACACACACACACACACACACACACACACACACACACACACACACACACACACACACACACACACACACACACACACACACACACACACACACACACACACACACACACACACACACACACTCACACACACTCTTTTCCCCTCATTTTAATTCAATATTTGTTTATGTCTGTTTTGTTTTTGTTTAATTAATGTATTTATTTAAGTCTAATATCACCATTGTTGTGAACAGACTTTAAATTAAATCAAAATATAAAACCAAATTACACAGACAAACACAAACCTGTTTGATCCCAGATCAGGGGCGACAAGCTTTGCCCACAACCTATTTGGTATTTGGTATATTCTAGTCACAGAGACTTATCTCTGTGAAATTCGGGCTGCGCTCCCCCGGAGAGAGCGTCGCCGCAAGTGCAGCGCCTAACCATTAACAAAAAATTGGGGGGGGGGGGGCACAGGGTGAGGAGGGTGTGTGGGCACACTTGGAACACCTAGCTACCAATTTGGCCATACCAGGCAGCGGGATTTCTCCCTGCTCTTAAGTTACCGACTTTCAACTGTCGTGGGATTTTTACGTGCGCAAAGCGCACGGGTCAGACAAGCTTTAAGTCCCCATTCGAAGGACTCGGCGTTCAGTTCGATTTTCCTGTCAAACTAGAAAGAAAGGGCGAGGCCGGGATTCGAACCCGGGTCACTCACGCTGCAGTCACGCATTGCATTTGGCAGGCGAACGTCTTAACCACTCTGCCACCTTTCTTCATTACTCATAGTCCAAACTACCCTCTAGCCACTTCCGTTTGGTATCATAGAGGGCAGCATTAATGAAGGGTGTCAGTGCACGTGCACCAAATCCAGGTAGTGCACAAGGACGAGTAACTTAAATTACAGGTAGACAGAAACAAGTGTCCGCTAACTGGAGCAAAACTCTCTCGGCTGTGGTGGAAAACTGAATAGTAGTATACTAGTACACCTTTGTTACATCCTCTCTGCTTAGGCTACATGGCACAGGAACTCAATGAGCTGTTAAGGCGGATGAATGACAGACCCTTGACCATTGACACCAGAGCTCTCTCTCTCTC
>CM065680.1:16835883-16838383 GCA_017654935.2 Phymorhynchus buccinoides
GAGTGAGTGAGAGAGAGAGAGAGACATAGACTCGAGAGAGAGAGAGAGAGAGAGATTGGATAGGAAGAGAGAGAGAGAGAGAGAGACAGAGAGAGACGAGAGAGTCGAGAGAGAGAGTTCGAGAGAGAGAGAGAGAGAGAATCAGAGAGAGAGAAGAGAAAAGAGAGACCGGAGAGCACGAGATCGAGAGATTTGAGCGAGTAGATTTTTTTCCCCGAGAAGAGAGACCGAGAGAGAGAGTCAAGAACTATTGAGAGAGAGAGTCCGTGCGGCGAGAGAGAGAGAGAGAGAGCAGCGTCCGTACCGGACACCAAAGACAAACAAGCATGCGAGGGAGAGGAGAACACCCGCTCGGAGAGAGAGAGCCTTGTTAATATTGAGAGAGTTAGTTCCAGAGAGAAGAGGGAGAGAGAGAGGGAGAGAGCGAGAGAGGAGAGAGAGGCGAGAGAGAGAGAGGGAACAGAGAGAGAGAGAGACAGGCACGAGAGGTGTGTGAGAGAGAGAGAGAGAGAGAGAGAGGAGAGAGAGAGAGAGAGAGAGAGAGAGAGAGAGAGAGAGAGAGAGAGAGAGAGAGAGAGGAGAGAGAGAGAGAGAGAGAGAGAGAGAGAGAGAGAGAGAGAGAGAGAGAAGAGAGAGATCAAACATTACTAATTTTAAGTAGTTTATGTATAATCATCATTGTCACACATTGTAATATACATCCCAACACTTCAGCAACAGTAATTTTACCTAAAGAAAGATTAGCAACTCTCTCTCTCTCTCTCTCTCTCTCTCTCTCTCTCTCTCTCACTCTCACTCTCTCTCTCTCTCTCTCTCTCTCACACTCCTCTCTTCACTCACACACACACACACACACACAATTTTATGTTATCACTGATAGGGGAAGACGGGGTAAAAAGCCCATGGACGGGTAAGAAGCCCATGCCAATTATCTAATGAAATAAAGAACATTTCAGTCAAATTTGCCCATGAGACGAATGCTGAACATTAACACTCGTCTCATGGGCAAAATGTAACTGAAATTTGCTTCAGTTCATGAGATAATTGGCATGGGCTTCTTACCCGCCCATGGGCTTTTTACCCCGTCTTCCCCTACATGCTTTTACTATTGACGTAAAATCGTGTTGTTCCGTGTCGTAAACTCAATAGAGGAGCCACTTGTCCAAGTCATCAAAGCACAGACGATCCAACGAACATCCGGGACAGAAACGCGTTTTGATTGAGCAAGCAGTTTAATGTGTTATTTGTCAAGAGAGAGTCGGATATTACAGTGGTAGTAGTGGTGGAGGTATTGCAGATTACATAGCAATTTTAGGGAGCGTTAACCCTTTCACCGCCAGCCACCTTTGAGCCAATTTTTTTTTTTTATTGAACTAACTTAGCTACAGAAAAGATTCTGTCTTCAATTGTTTTGGAATTTCCCTGCGACACTTATAGAATGGTGTCAATCCTTAATTGCCCAAATTCAGGAATACCATGTCATTGAATAATAGACCTTGATTTCATGGGTTTTAATAACATGGGGGTTAAAATCATTGTGGTGCAAAAATGTGACATTGGCGGTGAAATGGTTAAAGAGGGGGAGACAGACAGACAGACAAACAGACATATTTTATGACTGAACGTTGCACATAAAAGTCGATTAAGAAAGAGTGAGTCAGTCTTTCATCGACCCAGCACCAAAACAACTTGTCCCTAAGGACCCTCCGCCATGAGGACGTACAACCTCCACTCAACAACCACAACGAGTGAGTCAGAGAAGCGGAAGTTTAATCAGATCGACCACAGCCCCTTCTGATGGGGTCACACAACATCGTGAATACAAATGACAATAAGCAATAAATACAATAAAGATCTGGCTCCGTGTGACTTTTGTTTATTCCCTATCTTAAAAGAGAAGCTGGCTGGACAGAAGTTTTCGCGCATTCAGGGTCTCGGAAAAAGCGTCAGATCACAGATCAGCTAGGGGAAGACGGGGTAAAACGCGCATGGGCGGGTAAGAAGCCCACCCCAATTATCTCATGAAATAAAGAAAATTTCAGTCAAATTTGCCTATGAGACGAATGCTAGACATTAACGCTCGTCTCATGGGCAAAATGAGACTGAAATTTGTTTCATTTCATGAGATAATTGGGGTGGGCTTCTTACCCGCCCATGCGCTTTTTACCCCGTCTTCCCCTACCAAAAGGCATTTGAGACCTAGGCCTTCTGGCCCAGAAGGCTGGAACTGTGTGTGCAGAGTGGAGGAGAGTACTTCGAAGGAATGCAATAGTATGAAGTTTGTCAGCCTTTTTTGTTCTTGTGTTATTGATGTAAGGACAAACATAAAACTGAACAACCCTCATACAAAGCATCAGCATATTACTCTAAGCAAATAATAATTGTAATGAAAACACACACCATAATAATACATTTTGAGCAAACGCAATAATTCACAGATTTTTCGTCGTTAAAGACCCATCATATCACGTGTCAAAATGACGGGTTTCACGTCTTTTCC
>CM065680.1:16843383-16853383 GCA_017654935.2 Phymorhynchus buccinoides
AGGTCGCTAAGTACAGAGGCTTCTACCCTCATAAACTGTAATCACACATTTGTTTCCACTCAGGTCGCTAAGTACAGAGGCTTCTACCCTCATAAACTGTAATCACACATTTGTTTCCACTCAGGTCGCTAAGTAGGGCCTACAGAGACTTCTACCCTCATAAACTGTAATCACACATTTGTTTCCACTACTCCCACTATTTCTCTCCCACTGCCCTTTGGACTGATTGTGAACTATGCTCACACGAAGAAAATCTACAACCTGTCAACTTTATTTGTGGCTGTCTTCACTTCATGACTAAGTGCCTAAAGGTCTGTGTACACGTTAACACTATTCACAATATATTTCTATTTCCCCATGGAAACACATTGATAGCCCACTCTTAATATGACTTACAGCTCACTGTGTTGCCAAGGGGAAATAGAAATATCACGTGAATAGTGTTAACGTGTACACATACCTTAAGGCACGAAACGTTGGAGTTTTCCCTCTCGCATGTACCTTATTTTCCTTACCCACCATTTTGACGTTTACAGAGGTATGAATATTTAACTCAAATTATTCCGCTTCAAGCATCAGCGATTAAAAAAGCATATCACTGCTGTTGCCACGTATACCAACGATTTCACTTCACCACATAATAAAACCTGTGCTAGTCTTTTGAAAGACTGAATTATTTAAATCTCCATTCTCTTAAAGGTAGAAGATTGAGAGGAAACCTCATTCAAACATTATGTTCAATGACATATTAATTGAAACAGTATTTCTGTTGACTCACTATTCACTGTATCACACAATAATAATAATACAAGAAGGTCTGATGGCAATGTTTCTGTATTAAACACTGCCGTACTAACATTAGGAAATATTGTTTTTCTAACAGAGTTGCTTCATACTGGAATGACCTCCCCACTAATATCAAATATGCACCAAATACTAATTGTTTCAATGATCTTGTGAACGAATTACCAAAATTTAGAGATTGCTTTCTAGAATTTGATTAGTAATTACTGAAGATGATGATAAATGTATTTGTGTCAGACCCCAATGCAAAATCAAAATGTATATGCCAATGATGGGACGTTTTATAGGCCGCAATGCCTAGGCTGATGAAAGCCTGTCACTAATAGGCCTACCTAACCTAACCTAATCACACAGGATATAACACGAAAATGAAAAGGTCTATTCACAGAAGCCGTACGTTGAATAAAAACAACAGTGCGTCTCATTGCTATAATAAGGTGCACTTATATCGAAAGTAAAGTACAGTTTCGTTAGCACAAGACCTTTGTCTATATCACCATTGAAAAGGAAGTATGGTATACACAGACCAAAATCCAACTTGAAAGCCATAACACTATCGAAACTAGGCACAGAATAATAACTGGGCTATTGAAAGTTTCCACGAACGGCTTTACAATTATGGATGAGATGCGATTGGGTCGGTTGAGTCATGATTCACGTGAAATACTTCCGTCTAAAATAATTCTGCAATTTTCGCTCACTATGCTCAAGTAGACCCAATACATGAAAAGCACGTGAATAATGGATGACTCACATCGTTAAAAATCGCATCGCATTCAGATGCGATTCGTACGTCGTGTGGCTGGCTATTTACAGGGACGGAACAACATTATGCAGCCTAGTTTGTTCTCTTCCAAGAAATGCGGTAATAAAAAGCATTTTCGGGACTTTCCTGGAGTTGCGCTGCCTCCGGGCATTGCCTCCAGGATCGCTCCCACCATCTTTATATCTACTAGTGTCCCATGTGTGTCTGTTTCAGACCGGAGGACGTTAAACGGATTTTCATCATCCAAGAAATGTACGAAATCTCAAATAAATAAAACGTCACGTATAAAGCCCCTCGCACACGCTGCTATTGTCGTCGGTCCTGCTAGTCGATAGTTACTAGCCTGCCAATGGAAAGGGTTCATCTTTTCTAGCCTGTCACTTGGACATCATCACGCTCCAAAATCCTCCGAAGTCGGAGTGTGGCTGCTCATGTGGCGGGGTAATCAAAAACGGTCACACATGTAATGTTCTCATCCCTAGCTGATATGCATTTGTGACTCAGCACCACGAAAGGGACATTAAGTCGCTGGGCTAGTTTCTCATAACTGGCTTGCAAAGTCAAAAATCTCATTTTTGTCAATTTTGTGTTATGAGTATTTTTGTATTCTCTAACATATACTGACAGGCAGAAGTTCTGCACACACGCATTGCATAAATCATCAAAAATGTAAATCAAATTCAAAATTAATTTTACTTTGGGTCATCCTAAGTCATGCAATTGTACACACAGCATGATTTAGGATTACCCAAAGTAAAATTAATTTTGAATCTGACTTACATTTTTGATGATTTGTGCAATGCGTGTGTGCAGAACTTCTGCCTGTCAGTATATTTATGAAGGACACTCTTTACTATGGTCTCTAAATGATCTTAATAGTGTTTTAAAACGATTAGGTAAATGCATTTTCTTCAGTTAGGTTATACTTTTAGACTATGTTTTCTCAAAATGGCTAACGCTCACCGTGCTAACTTCCAGAGTTATGAGCATTTAAAGTTAGCACGGTGAGCGTTAGCGTGTATCTGTTTAACGGAAACAGATACAAGAATGGTTCTTGTATCATTAGAAAGAGAATTGTCTGAAGTTTGCAAATGTATGCTTTTCTCAGAATGGTCAGTTTGACACTTAATGTCCCTTTCGTGGTGCTGGGTCACATTTGTACATATATGGGAACATCAAGTTCATATTATTGTACCCTAGTTGGAGGTTAATAATAGTAAAACTACACTCTTAAAGCATTCAGCAAAAACTCTATGACAATGGAACATAGTCCCCTGGGGGGTTGTACCTACATCGAAGATCTAAGCGAGATAGAAGCTCGTAGAATGCCACCTAATAGTGTTCAAGTGCTTCGGCTGTACAGATGATCCCTGGAGTCATGGCAAGAGGGACATTGTGCGTGTGTGCAGCATGTACGCGCGAGTTTAGAGGCACAAGGAAAGAAACAAACACAACTAAACCGACAAACAATAACAGCACTCCAACAAGAAAGAAAACTAATGCATTCACTCATTAGAATAGCATAAAAACTTGAGTAAAGGTAAAGATGTGCCCTTCCCCCCCCCCCCCCCCCCCCCCCCCCCCCCCCCCCCCCCCCCCCCCCCCCCCCCCCCCCCCCCCCCCCCCCCCCCCCCCCCCCCCCCCCCTGCATTTCTCGGTTAATTCTATTTTTTTTTTTTGCCTTTCTTACCATACATAAAGCTGTATTTTAGGATTTTTTTTAGCTAACAACCTTTTTGGAATACTAACCCTGTCCTTAACCCTAGCCCTAAACCTAACCCTACCCCCCACTATGTACTGCAGTACACCGCGATTTGTCACAGTTGTGGTTCGTTGCGTTTTTCCGTCTTATAGGGTGGGGGGTAGGGTTAGGGTTAGGGCTAGGGTTAGGGTTAGGGTTAGTATTCCAAAAAGATAATTTGGTGAAAATGTTCCTAAAATACAGCTTTATGTATGGTAAGAAAGGCAATAACGGAAAAATACAATTAACCGATTATTTTTCTACAACGTAACAAACACACAGACAAAAACGATCAACCAAGGATATTTGTGCAGCAACAACAATAGCTATAAAATTATACGCATGGAGGAGAGTAATCTGTTATGCAACCTGTAATTTAACAAGCGCGAAATCGCAATAGTTTGTGGCACGCGGTCTATTTTCACCACTCCAATCATGAGTTACCTCCCCTGGCTTTTCAATAATTTTAATCTGTAAACCAGAATGTTACCTCTGCACCATTTCGTAACTTTTTGAAAACATTTAAAACTATGTATCCTACTTATACTCATCAAAAGAAACACCGCATACTCGTCGTGTCTGTTGTAGTGTCTGTATTACATATGTTTATTATTTTGTACGCTTTTAAAATACATCATTTTAAAGAGCGGCCAGAAGTGTAGCCTCGATTTGAAGTGCGACAATTTTGTCAAAATGTGCGACAATTTTGGACCGACAGACCGACCGACCGACCGACAAAGTGAGTTATAGGTTTGTGGCTTGAGCCACAAACAACAACACAACGAATAGTGCGCATGCTGTCTTTTCTTTCCAGTTAGACGGACAAATCGAACTGAACGCCGAGTCATTCGGGTCGGTACTTAAAGCAAGTCTGACCCTGCATTAAACTCCTATGGCAATTGAAAGTCGGTAAGAGCAGGGAGAAGTACTGCTGCCTGGTATGCACCAAATTGTTAGCTACCCCACCCCTACATCGATCAATGTTTTAATGAATGAATGAGCTAGAGCGTAAATAACGCCAGACCACCAGCCGCGCGGCACGTTTTCTGCTCCCGTGACGTACCTTGACCTTTGACCAAAGACAGTCATGTTCGAAACTGGTCTAGATATCCTAACTACCCATCCACATGTAAACTTTCAGCCGCCTAGGTGCCTCTGTTCAAACGCTATAGTGTTAACATACATAAACTTAAATATATTATAGCCAGCCATGAACAAACAGACATATTGTTGAAAATGTTACCAGCTTCGCTACGCGGCTGGTAATGAATGAATGGATGAATATATGAATGAATAAATGAATGAATGAATATATGAATGAATAAATGAATGATTAATATATGCATGACTGATGACTGACTGACCTTCCTTCGTGCATATTTTCTTTAAAATGTCCCCACATATTTTGATGAAAGACCACACTAAGTGAGAGTGGAACAGATGGGGAAGACCACTTATTATGGCCATGTACAAAAACGACGAGCATTGAGCTCTCTCTCTCTCACACACACACACACACACACACACACACACACACACACACACACACACACACACAACACAACACACACACACACTTTATTTCCTTGCTTTCAAAGTTTGTATTGTTCTCATCGTCGCACAAACGTCTTTGTTTCGCATTTTCCATCCGATACTGTGGTAGTGCATTACCATTGTCAACACGTGCAGTACACAATCAGGGTCATTTTTGGTTGTTAAAGATCCCCCACGTCGCGTGTCACATTCCCTCTTATGCCAGGAATATTGCTTAAAGACCCCGTGACGCGCCACGGTTACGTCCCCTGTTTTTGTCTGGGCTGCTGTGACCCACATTCGAATTTCCCCATATTCAAATTGAGGCTGCTCTTTAAACTGATGTGTCGCTTTCAATTTGGGGTAATTTATATGGGAGTCAGACTTGGTCAAAACAAGATTTATTTCCAGTTATAAGAGGGAAAACACGTGAATCTCGTGATTTTGACTCGTGATCGGGTGGCTCTTTAAGATGTATTGCCACCTATAAGAGGGGAAACACGTGAAAACTGTGATTTTGACACTTGACGTGGTGGGTCTTTAAAGGTGGGTGTGGGGGTGTTTTTTTTCGTCTTTGCTTGTTAGTTAATTTGGGATGAGTATTTGTCCGCAAATTTCTTGGGAGGGAATACAAGATTAGCGATCCGTCCCTGTTGTGGAGTTTGTTGAATCTAATAATAGTTTAGTTATATAATTATATCGTCTGCCAATGATGTGACGATCATTAGTTCCGGTATCCATTTGATTTCCCTTGCAATTTTGTTTCTTTTCTTATATTGTACTATTGTTTCAAATGTTGTGGTTATGAACAGGGCTTCGTTTAAATAATATTATTTTATGATGTTTGATGTGATTGTAGTGAGTCTTATGTGTATAATGACTTATTTGTGTTTTATTGTCTATGTTAAGCGCTTTGAGCTCCCTGCAAAGGGAGTAAAGCGCTATATAAATGTTCATTTTTATTTTTTTCTCCCCCAGAATCCCTAGCTATCACAGTAGCCTACTCGTTAAATTAAGTCTGCTTAAAATGTAGTGGAGGCTAATAAAGCTATTAACGAGAAACATCTTCTATTATATTCTGCTATAAATCTATAGGCGTATTGATTTTCTTTTCCATTTTTTTCTTGGCTTGTTTATTTATTTAGGCCTACTCATTTATTTAGCGTTGCAACATAGGCTACTTTCATTCAAGATTGTGGATGTGATTTGGGCAACAGTTATTTTGGGTGGGTTGCTTTTAATAATCCGTTCAGAGTTGAGTTTTTGTAGGCCTACGCTGGTAATAGGAATTGTTCGGAAATAATTAAAGGGAATAATGTCATGGTATGTGGGACTGATCTTGCCTAATTCAATCGGTCAAACAGGGGAAGTCACCCTACCATCAGCTCTCGTAGCCTATCGACTCGTGTGTTTGAGCAGACATATAGCACCTAGAACACCGTGCGTCGTTCTAAAAAAGGATGTCCTTTATAGTTTTACGTCACATTTTGGAAGTTTGATCAGTTTGTGGCCACTGGCCATCCCTAATTTTTCTATTAAAAAAACGTTTGCAAGTCGCTGACTCGCATCCTGTGGTTTCAAGCTTCGACGCCATTGTTGCATTGTTGCTATAGTATTTGACCCAGTAACGGAGGTAAACAACTCTAATTTTCACGAAGTGCTCTCCCCTAGTTTTCCCCCCTAGTCTTTCAAGGCCAATGATTTGTATGAGATAATTATTCAAGTTGTTTATCGTATTCAGGCTTATAATGTTCCCCATAGTGAGTGAAATAGACCCCCAACACAGAATCACTTCAAATTGAGTACCAAAGTTTAGTTGTGTGTGTGTGTGTATGCGTGCGTGCGTGTGTGTGTATATATGTATGCATATGTGTGTGCATATGTTTGCGTGCGTGCGCGCGCGTGTATGTGTGTGTGCGCGCGCGCGTGTGTGTGCTTGTGTTCGTACGTGCGAGCGTGCGTGTGTGTGTGTGCGCGCGTGCCCCTCACCAACTTTTGATATGCTTATATGGGCAGGTTTAAACATGTACCAGTGCACTGTACATTCTGATTCGTATCCGTAATTTCGGTATTACCAATTCTTAGCACCAACTCCAGTCAAATTGAGAAAGGAAGACATGCTCAGGATGTAGGCTACTCCTCAGTGGTTTCCAAACAATAGTCGCCCTATCAAGAACTACGAACGAGTTTTAAAGACACACTGACCCATCACGATTAAATCCCTTGGGTTTTTTTCTGGGTAGTTGTGACTGACCCACATACAAATGCCCCCCACTTCGAATTGAGGCTGCTCTTTAAAATGATGTTTCGTTTAGAATTTGGGGGCATTTGTATGAGAGTCAAACCTGGTCAAAACAAGATTTCTTACCAGCTATAAGAGGGGAAAACGCGGTTATCATCCAACGAGAAGACTACCCAGCCTTCATGCAGAACGTCCATAAGGACCTACGGTCAATTGGACGCAAATCTCACCATCTTAAAACCCGTGATTTTGACACGCGATCTGGTTTGTCTTTAAACACCAGTCGATACACTGATTGGGTGTTTAGGTTTGCACACGTTCTCATTTTTATTCTCGGCCAAACACCGTTCCTAAAATTGCTTGGCCGACTTAACTGTTTGGTTGACTGTAACTGGTTTGTGGCAGGAGTGTGAATGAAACATACCGTAAAGGGCTCGGCACACGCTGCAACTTTTGCTAGTTGTACCTACAACGTTGTGGTTGCAACAGTTTCATGCAACCTACAACAAGGTTGTAGGGTTGCAGCTGTGGGTTGTAGGGCGATAGAAAACGATCCTATCTCTGAGCCTCCACTTGCAACAAGTTGTAGGTTGCAGCCAATCAGAGCGCGCGCGTCGTTTCGTATCACGTGATTTTTATGTCTCAATGTCGGAGTGAAACCGTCGGACTGAAACATGCAAGTTATCGATCGAGTTAATTCGTAATTTTCCATGCATTTGGGAACCGAGTGTCCCGATTAACAAAAGTCGGGGCATGTACAAGAGGCCAAAATACAAATAAGCCATGAAATGGGGGGCATCATGAATGATGAATACTTCCACGGCATGTTTTCTTTTTCAATCGATGTAGCCTAGATCAAAACAGTGTGTAAACATAGAAATAGGCTACTAGGCCTAGTAGGCCCTATTTGTCATTTCGAGTTTTTAGAAGTACACCTACTCGAAACAGGACTCGGGTACCGACCATCGTCATCGTGAATGACAAAATAACAACAGTAGCAGCAGCAGCAATGATAAGATCGTCGTGTTCATTTTCATCGCGCTCGGAGGAAGCCATTTTGTTAGAATGTAAACCAAAGGAAGTCACGAAAAGTCTCGCGAGAATTGTCCATATATGGCACGGGATTGCAAGGGTGTTGCATCAAAATTGCAGCGTGTGCCCCAAGCTCTGCGATTTTAACTGCAACTTGTTGTATGCAACTAGTTGTATCACCTAAAAAGTTGCAGCGTGTGCCGAGCCCTTAAGTGTAGAGCGGAACAATATCTAATAAACTGATTGACGCTCTGTCTCTCTCTCTCTCTCTCTCTCTCTCTCTCTCTCTCTCTCTCTCTCTCTCTCTCTCTCTCTCTCCCAGCTCGCCATTGTTACTGAGCAAGCATTATAGACGAGTCTATGGAACAACCCGTGACCCATCACCACAAAGTGGGTCTTAAGGTGAAAATGGCAGATTTTAATATATTAGCATTTACATAATCTGCAGACACTTACCTTTCTTTTGATATATGATTTATTGCTCTACTCCAAAAAATGAGGAAGTTATGGGGTGTTAAAGAGGGTAACCCAGCAGATGGCCGTTTTGAGAAAACGGGGTTAAAAGATTGTTGACCCATCCTAGGCCTAGAACTAGTCACTGACTAGTGTAGCAGTCGCCGAGTCGGAGTCGAAGCAGGTTTTACAGTTTTTGAGGTCAGTTTCGTTTTCATCGTCGGAATCGGTTGAGTTGAAATATTTTACTAACAATGCTCCAAGTTCTCCTTGATCTGCGACTGGTAGGGTTGTAAATGACCGAGAATTGAGCAAAAAAATCAATCTTTCGAAAGAGATCGTCCGCTGCATCATATCTAGAGTTGAGAACCGGTTCAAAATTTCGAACCGGTTGTTTATTTCGTCCCGAACCGGTCTTTTGGAACCGGTTTTTTTAACCAGTACTCGCATCAGTAGTTTCACCTATGCAAACATATGTAGGCTATTTGTCAGAATATTCACACACGCGCGCGCACACATACACACACACTCAACTAAAAACTTGGCTCAACTCCAACAAACATTTTAATGACGGGGCCATCTGCCCGTGTCAAAGAAAGGTGAGGGTAGGGGTGTAGTTGAAAAATATTATAATCATTGGGAAAATAATTAAACCAAAGCAAAAACAAAACGTCATATGGCGGTTGGAGTGTGAAGGATGGTGGCACATTCACAACGCAATGAACTAGCTTTGAGAATAATCAGATATGTAGCGGGAGGATAAGGAATACAAAATATAATAATCTTTATTATGTACCTGTACAGATAAACAAAATGACAAGAGAAAATCTTTCCCAATGCAAGGAAAAAATATCACACACGAGCGCGCGCGCACACACACAGTCACACGCGCACAACCGCACACACGCGCGCTTGTACACGCACATGCACGCACACACATTCTCTCTCTCTCAGTCCCAGGGTTGGGCGGAGAAAAGCTGTTATTGCTACTATCTCATTCTTACAACAGTAATGACATATTCTACTTTTAGACAATATCTTCAGTAAGCGCATTCATTTTAATGGAACAATAACTACTGGATGTACGTTAATAAGCAGTTTATGAAGCGTGATATGTGTGATAATAGGGGTTTTACGCCCTCTCCGGCCTTTCGGCCATGTGGGGCATTGGGGATTTATTTTAGATGTGAGGTGTGTGTGTGAGAGAGAGAGAGAGAGAGAGAGAGAGAGAGAGAGAGAGAGAGAGAGAGAGAGAGAGGAGAGAGAGAGAGTATGTGTGTGTGTGTGCATGTGTGTGTGTGCATGTGTGTGTGTGTGTGTGTGTGTGTGTGTGTGTGTGTGTGTGTGTGTGCATATCAAAAAAATTTCCAACATATTTGCTCATCTTCTTAGCATAAGAATTTATAGAAATGAAATTAAATAAACTTCA
>CM065680.1:16858383-16865883 GCA_017654935.2 Phymorhynchus buccinoides
CAACAACAACAAAACATAACGAAAAGCATACTTTTAGCCAGCTTCGTTAGACCAGAAATATATATAAACCTATATCTATCACTCGTAACGTTGTCTATGTATGTTTTCAGTGACTTCATGCTTGGCAGCAAGTCCATGTCGGTGGTGCCGGTAGCCCTGTCTCTCAGCGTGACCTTCATCTCGGCCCTGTCTTTGCTGGGCATCCCTGCCGAGATGTACAACTTCAACACCATGTTCTGCTACCTGGTCTTGGGCCTGCTCTTGGCAGTGGCTGCCGCCGCTCACATCTTCGTGCCTTTCTTCTACAGACTGAAGGTCACCACTGTCAGCCAGGTAAGCTTCTTCTACAGACTGAAGGTCACCACTGTCAGCCAGGTAAACTTCTACAGACTGAAGGTCACCACTGTCAGCCAGGTAAACTTATTATACAGACTGAAGGTCACCACTGTCAGCCAGGTAAACTTATTATGCAGACTGAAGGTCACCACTGTCAGCCAGGTAAACTTCTACAGACTGAAGGTCACCACTGTCAGCCAGGTAAACTTCTTCTACAGACTGAAGGTCACCACTGTCAGCCAGGTAAACTTCTACAGACTGAAGGTCACCACTGTCAGTCAGGTAAACTTCTACAGACTGAAGGTCACCACTGTCAGTCAGGTAAACTTCTACAGACTGAAGGTCACCACTGTCAGTCAGGTAAACTTGTTTTTGTGTGTATGTTTTGGTTTTGTTAATAGTTTTTGAGCGATAGCGATGGGAACTATGCACGCGAGGGAACTCTGCGCCCGATCGGGTTTAGCCTTGTTGAAATTTTTTTGTTCGTTTTTTGTAGCCTACTTCCAGTTATTTAAGAATGGCGACTTGGACTCTATTTGTCCATCTTGTTATGTATATGTGTGTCATCACGTGTTCTGTGTGTGTGTGTGCGCGCGCGCTCGCGTGCGTGTGTGTGTATGTGTGCGTGCGTGCGCGCACGTGTGTGTGTGGTGTATGTGTGCGTGCGCAT
The DNA here is from genome assembly GCA_017654935.2 of Phymorhynchus buccinoides. Taxonomy (NCBI): domain Eukaryota; kingdom Metazoa; phylum Mollusca; class Gastropoda; order Neogastropoda; family Raphitomidae; genus Phymorhynchus; species Phymorhynchus buccinoides. The sequence goes on from CM065680.1 coordinate 16,859,390, forward strand.
GTTTGTGTTGTGTGTGTGCGTGTGATGCGTTCATGTATATGAGTGTATGTATGCATGGTGTGTGTGTGTGCGCGTGCGCGTGCATGCGTGTGTATGTGTGTGTGTGTTTGTGCTGGGTGTGTGTGTGTTGTTTTTGTGTGTATGTTGTTGTGAATATTATGCTGTTATTTCATGCTTGTGAATTGTGTGACAATGCATACGTGTATTAGGCCTAGTAGCAGCAGTAGTAGTAGTAGTAGTAGTAGCAGTACTAGTGGTAGTAATAGTAGTAGTAGTAGTAGTAGTAGTAGTCACAGCAGTTGCTGATTGATATGTGTATTGTTTTTGTCTGCTGATGTTATTGGATTTTTGTTTCATGTTTTTATTCCATTTCAATTTTGTGTAAAGCGCCCTGTAGCCTACATAGTAGGATGGGCGCTATATAAATTTTCCTCATTATTATTATTATTATTATTATTTATTGGACGAATGCCTCATTTATATGTGTGTGTATGTGTGTGTGTGAGAGAGAGAGAGAGAGAGAGAGAGAGAGAGAGAGAGAGAGAGAGAGAGAGAGAGAGAATGTATGTGTGTGTGTGTGTGTGCGCGCGCGCGCGTATAGTGTATGTGTGTGCGGTGCGTATGTTTTTGCGTGCGCGGACGTGTGTGTGTGTGTGTGTTACGTGTGTGCGTTGTGTGTGTGTGTGTGTGTGTGTGTGTGTGTGTGTGTGTGTGTTAGATAATGTTTGCTAGTAGAGCTCTCGAGCCAAAGCGACTCAACAGCTGGTCGAAATATTATATGACAGTGTACAATAATCATAGGCCTAACAATAAACGCTTAACTTCAGTCATTTATTTTGCCATGTTGTGCGCACAGGGGGGCACTAAAGTATAAACAAGAAAGATGGCATACATTTTGTGATGAATTATTATTGATATTTGCTAATGGGGGAAAAATGTACTCGATGGCTTGGATAGTCCATTAACATATTATTGAACTTATTACGAAAACTTATTACTTGTATCAAAGAAAGACTGCTGAAATATAAAAAGCAAAAACCCCTTTGGCCTATATTTCTGCAGTCATTGTTTGATACAAGTTATTAGTTTTTGTAATAAATCCAATAATATGTCAATGGACTATTACCCTCCTATGTTTTGACTCGAAGCCATCGTATTACAGTTACGTGGTAGTTTACAAGTGGAGAGAGACAGACAGAAAGGGAAGGGGACAGAGAGGGAAAAGCATAGACGACCGAATGAGTGAATGAAACGATCAAATGTTTTTGGTCAAGTAATGAGAATGCTCATTGTTCCTTTACAACAGTATCTTCAGCAACGGTACAACACGCCGGTGAGAGTCCTGGCCACCATTCTGATGATACTGCAGACGGTAAGTCTGTTAGCTATGGAGAGAACGAACGAACGAACGAACGAACGAAATTTTATTTATACAGGGTAATGAGATAAGTATACATACTTTTGCTTTACACCCAGCCCTGTGGTAAATGTAAATATCGAATAAACAGCAATAACAAAACATGCAATGAAAGAAAAAAAGAAAAAACAACCAATAAAATGAAAAAAGTGAAAATGTTGAGAGAGAGAGAGAGAGAGAGAGAGAGAGAGAGAGGAGAGGAGGGGGGGGAGAAAGAGGGAGAGAGAGAGAAAGAGAGAGAGAGAGAGAGAGAGAGAGAGAGAGAGAGAGAGACAGACAGAGAGAGTGAGAGAAATAGAGACAGACACACAGAGAGTGTGTGTGTGAGCGAGAGAGAGAGAGAGAGAGAGAGAGATGAAAAGGAGAGAACATAAATTTATAATGCAACTGATGGAGGGGGGGGGGGGGGGGGGGGGGGTTACCTACTGACAGATCGAGAAGAAAAGTCAGGAAATCCCCCCCCCAAAAACCCCCCACACAAACAACAACAACAACAAAACAACGAAATACAGCGATGTGCTGAGAATGTATATTGATAGGACAAACTAACCTGAAACAATACAACAAAATGAATAGGACACCTTCTTGGCTCTTCCTTCCAGAAATCAACGGGACAAAGTCTTGTTAGTGATGATTTCCAATAGCTCATATGGGTGACTGAATACAATAGGACGTTTCCACTTTTAAGAGGACTATGTCCCGTGACCTGGGCCTCGAAATATCACTGGCAATAATAAATATAGGGAGAAAGAGAGAAAACCCAAACAGAGAAGTAAAAAAAAAAAAGGGGGGGGGGGGGGGGGGTTGAGAGAGGGAAAGACAGACAGGGCAGGGCTCCCAGGGACCCCCATTTGGGGGTCTATGAAGTACTAAAATTCTAAAGGACCCTCTAAAAGAATGTGCAGGGGATCCCAGGGATGCACTAGAAAATTTCTTTTTAGCATTCGCAATGCCACTGGGACCCTCTATCCCGCCTCTAGGACCCTCTATACTGTAAGTGAAGAAGTCTCTGGGACCCCTTGTTTTGCGGGACGATTGGGAGCCCTGCAGAGAGATGGATAAAAAGACAGTAAGAAAGACAAAGAAAGACAGTCTGACAGTCAACCAGACAAAGTAATACAATATCATGTATGTGCCTTTTCCATGTCCCATTTTAGGCTCTATACTTCGCCTTTACCCTTTACGCCCCTGCACTGGCTTTGAATGCAGGTAATAAACACACACACACACACACACACACACACACACACACACACACACACACACACACACACACACACACACACGCATGCACGACATATGTGCGTACGTAAAGACACACGCGCGCGCACACACATACACATACACTTGCACACGCGCACGCACAGACGCGTGCACTTACGTACGCGACACACACACACACACACACACACACACACACACACACACACACACACACACACACACACACACACACACACACACACACACACAACACCCCACACAAACAACACACACACACCACACAAAAAAAACACTCATGCAAAATAAACGCTCATGCGCGCGCGCGCGCGCAACGAACGCACGCACTCACACACGCACGAACGCACGCACACATACTCGCGCGCGCGCACACACACGCACGCACACAACTTTTTTCTATGATATTGAAGGTGAACTAAACAAAATATGCTTCTCGGGGACAAATGACAAACATGAAAAATGAATAATAAAAAACCGCATTATCTATCACATAAAAACACTTTCAAAAACATTGAAGTCCTTGTCCATTATCAAAACTCTCTCTCTCTCTCTCTCTCTCTCTCTCTCTCTCTCTCTCTCTCTCTCTCTCTCTCTCTCTCTCTCTCTCTCTGTTTTTTCTCTCTCTCCTTCTCTCTCTCTCTACTCTCTCTCTGTTTCTAAGGCTATCTTTGTTTCATTGACTTTCTTCTTTTATCTGTGAGAGTGTGCACGCGCGCGCGCGCGCATATGCGCGCGTGTGTGTTTTGTGTGTGTATGCGTGCGCGCGCGCGCGCGCGCGTGCGTGCGTGCGTATGTTATTCAATTGCAGTGACCAATATCAACCTGTGGGGGTCAGTGGTGGCTACTGGAGTTGTGGTCACTTTTTACACTGCGCTGGTCAGTCCCTCTAGTCGATCATTATGTAGGCTAAAGCAAAGAACTAGGGGATTTTGGGGTATCCGTTTGTCTTTGTCTTTCTTTTACCGCTGTTAAAGGGAATAACATGAAACAAATAGCTCTCTGGTGAAAACTGAAAGGAGCCAGAATGAGGGGAATTCGTGTTAATGTGCGTGACATTCCATTGCTGTAGGAAATTTGACTGCACAGCTCTCACTATCCCATTGGCCCCTACTAGTGGCTTAGCAATGTCAACGAATGCTACAAATCATTTGATTAGGCCATATTAATGACCGTCAATAGTCATTCACAAAATGACTAAGCCGTCTGAGAGTTTCCCATTACTGTCGATACATAATCTCATCGAACAACTGATGGAGTCAGAATCAGGGGAATTCGTGACTATGCTTTAGATAGTTCCATTGACTATAGGAAACCATTGATTCTCGCTATCCTATTGGCCCCTATTAGTGGCTGCAGCAATATCAACGAAAGCTACAAATCCCCCTTTGATATTTCTGCAGTCATATTAATACAAGTTAATAGTTTTTCACAAAATCCACTAAGCCGTCAATGAGAGTTCTCCCATAGTACGTTTTACATAATTCATCGAACATGTATTCAATTTCACTTCACTATTAGCTGCAGCTTTCACTAATATCGTCTACCCAGCATAAAATATGTTAAACTGAAAAATCTTAATTTAATAGACTTTTTTTTTGTACTGCTAGGGACGGTATTCATGTCGAGATAGCATGAGACTTAGCATGATGCTAACTTAGAAGCTCTTCCAATGTCCTGTAGGATTTAATAGGACTTTTGGAAGAGCTTCTAAGTTAGCATGATGCTAAGTCTCATGCTATCTCAATATGAATACCGTGGGCAAGAATGTTTCATTGCTGTTCTCTACTTCTGCGTTCCCAGGCCATAAGGCCACAATGAGTACGTATGTGTCCGTTTTCCAGTTTTCACTGGTCTCCTCGCTGCATTCAGCCGACACATTCCGATTTCGGATGGGCTCAAAGGATAAAACTATACAGAAGATAGTTTTGGAGAGAGAAAAAGGCAGGAGAATGGGCCACAAAGTCAGAAAGATAGTAGATGACACAAAGCGAGGGGAAAGGCCGAGTCAAAGAGAGAGACAGATTAGAGGAAGTTACAAGCACAGAATTTCCAGAAGGTGAGGGAACTATTTGTTCGGAAGACATAGGCCTACACCCCGGTATCCCCACGGGTGGGTTTCAATGCTGTAATTTTGTGTCCTCCACCACCACCACCGTCACTGCCAGGGCGGGATGAAGGCGGTACTGTGGGCAGACACCCTGCAGGCGGGCGTCATTCTGGCAGGCCTGTTGGCAGTCTTCATCCAGGGCTGCGTCGTCGCTGGGGGGTTCTCCAAGGCCTGGGAAATCGCTGACCAACGGGGGAGGATCAAGTTTGACGAGTAAGGAGAAGGGTTTTGTTGAGAGGTAGATCTATAGGACAGGTGGTACTAGGTAGACCACACTAAATTATTCACAGACACCAAAGACACACTGACCCACCACGATTAAGTCCCTTGGTTTTTTCCTGGGTAGCTGTGACCCACATACAAATGCCCCCAACTTCAAATTGGGGCTGCTCTTTAAAATGATGTTTCGTTTTCAATTTGGAGGCATTTGTATGGACGTCAAACCTGGTCAAAACAAGATTTCTTACCAGCTATAAGAGGGAAATTCCGTGAAACCCGTGATTTTGACACGTGATCTGGTGGGTCTTTAAGATCTAAAGGGCCAGCCACACGTCAGCTAAAATCGCACGACTGTACGATACGATTAACATAATCCCAAAGAGGACACAACCATAGAGACGAAGGATGTCCTTAACCAGTATAGTTTATGTTTCGTGCATGTATGTTTGGTTTATGCTTCTGTTTATAGATGGCTGGATGGAAAAAAAGCATGTATGTTTACTTATTCAATGTTGATCTTTAAATACAATTTTGACTTGACTTGACACACACACATACACACGCACGAACACACACATACACCCACGCGCGCGTACCGTGTGGCGAGAGTGAGAGCGTGCGTGTGCAAGCAGGGTTCCAAGGGACCCCCATTTGGGGGTCCATGAAGTACTAAAACTCTAAACGACCCTCTAAAAGAATGTGCGGGGGGGTCCCAGGGATGCACTAGAAAAAATATTTTATGCATTCGCAATGCCACTGGGACCCTCTATCCCGCCTCTACGACCCTCTATACTGTAAGTGAAGGAGTCCCTGGGACACCTTGTTTTGCGGGACGATTGTGAGCCCTGGTTTGTGTATGTTTGTAGGCATTTATGTGTGTGTGTATGTCTGTTTGTCTTACTGTCTATCTTCTGTCTCTATGTCCTCTGTTTGTCTGTCTGTCTGTCTACAGCTTCAGCGTTGACCCGTCCACTCGTCACTCGTTCTGGTCAGTGGTCATCGGGGGAGGCGTAGCCTGGATGACCCTGTACGGTATCAACCAGGCTCAAGTCCAGAGATGCTTCGCCTGCCCCTCTGTGAAAAAGGCACAGTTGTAAGGATGTCTGTGTGTTTGTCTCTCTGTCTGTCTGATTGTCTGTCTCTGTCTGTCTGTCTGTCTGACTCTGTGGGGGAGGCGTGGCCTGGGTGACCCTGTACGGAATCAACCAGGCTCAAGTCCAGAGATGCTTCGCCTGCCCCTCTGTGAAAAAGGCACAGTTGTAACGTCCTCTGTGTGTTTGTCTCTCTGTATGTCTGATTGTCTGATATCTGTCTGTCTGGAACTGTCTGACTCTGTGGGGGAGGCGTGGCCTGGGTGACCCTGTACGGAATCAACCAGGCTCAAGTCCAGAGATGCTTCGCCTGCCCCTCTGTGAAAAAGGCACAGTTGTAAGGATGTCTGTGTGTTTGTCTCTCTGTCTGTCTGTCTGTCTCTCTCTGTCTGTCTGTCTGTCTGGGGGACTCTGGGGG